>CM048746.1:70886183-71486183 GCA_026315105.1 Locusta migratoria | reverse complement strand
TAATTAAGCAACTAGGTTGTGTTATAGGTGACTAATTAAATAAGGGGAACTTAGATGGAGCAGGTACTGTGCTATAGAAGGTACCTATTCTCAAAGCCACGTAGTGTCGCGCAAACCAACCCTCTAAGCTCGTTGAGCAATGTGCTGTATGCACATTTGAAGCACTGAGTAAAACAGTCTGCCTACACCTGGAGAGCGGAGAGTGAGCCCCGGACGCGTGGGCGGCAGTGTTTTTTATATTCTCCGGTGAGGCAGCTCCTCGGCGGCCGCGAACCCTTCCTCTGACCTGAGGTCCCTTCTAGAAGCGTCCCCCTGCTAGTCACGTAGGCTTGCTATGCTGGCCACTGCTCGGCTTCCTTCCAACTCTAAAGCCGTTTCTATACGAGACGTACAACACGCACAAGGAAGTCGTTGTCAGCTGCAGCGCCCCTTGCGATAGACCGTCGAACTACAACGAAGCGTTCGAACGGTACGCCACAGTCTACGGTACGCATTTGTAGAGTCGTCTGCTTTACGCCTCTACTTCGTTGGTTGTCAACTTACAGCAAATGAATCGCAGCGTTGACATCACTCTTCGAAACTGTATAATATATTGTGATGATTAAAACATTTGTTTTTAGACTGCCACTGTGAAACTGTATTTAATTGTTTTCGTGCAGTTCATGCATAACTACGTCGCTCACATGTGTTAAAGTCCTCATTATAAAATGCGATTACATACTTCCAGCCCCTGCGGTTTGAGGCGCCTATGTATATGATGAACAAGCTCAGGTGTCTACACATAGACTTTTCTCTTTGATAAAGCTCCAAGTAATGCTCACCAAAAACAAATATTTCATCTGTTAACTTCACCATGTTTCAGGAAAAATAGCAAATATTTTAGAAGGTGGTAATAAAGATGATTTGCAGTTTTAATATAAAGTGTGTCCAATACAACTCTTGGTATGCACAACAAACTGATTTGCATATTTGGATATCTTCACTGATTCTTTCGTCGGTTCTTGGTAGATCACCATATTGATTTTAATTTAAATAACCGGTTTTCAGTGTAGTTTAAAGTCTGAATATGTTCTAATAAGCCGAAAACTGGGTAACTAGGTGAAAATGAACGTTTAGAAGATACACAAAATTCTACATTTAAGTAAGTGTGATGTACTTTCAAGAACCGACGGATAAATCAGTGAAAATTTCTTGATTTACATTTGCTCTACGTTTGTTTGGATTTCATATTAACAGCTCTGTCTCCATAGTCAATTAAAATTGTACACAGGTCATATTAAATTTTTAATGCAATTCCTCTATATTTATCACCTCCTAAAATACTTACGACTGAGTCGAAAAACTATGTTCCTCTGAGCAGGAGACAAGTACCCATTCTCATACAAATTCCCGACTTCGTTTGTCATCTGGGTTCCCCATTCGGTCGTCTGCGCATGCGCGAAGCACTTCCATATGCGTGAGAATAGGATCCATCCTACTCCGTTTATTAGCGATCGTATGCGGGCATCTTGTGCTAGTGGACGCGTCTACACTGTGCGCGGACGGCGTTAGCGGTGCATCATGGGTAATCTCGTAAACACTCACTTCCCGTGTAGAAAGGGCTTAAGCTTGCCGTCCCCACGTTCATATGGTGCAACATTGACACCACGTTGTACCTTGTTACGAATCTGCAAGTCTAACTCGTCAAATATGTTACGCGACAGTATGTTTAACTCACGAGCTACGGGATAAAAATGGCGGACGCGTCAGCTCATACTTATAGGAGCCTTAGTAGCAGCTATTCGGGACACATACCTAAGGAGCCCCAAGAAATCAGCGTGTGCACTTGCTTGAGAAGTACACGTAAATAAGACTACAGTCCATAAAGTTTTAAAGAAACGTCTCCGTCTTACAGACTGCAGACGTCTTCTACTCATTTGACATGCCCAAACGATTTGATTTCCTTCACAGAGACTGCATGATATTGACAACGACAAACAAAGTGGAGGGTAATGTTTAATGGTGAGGCCACATTCCATTATGTGTTGTCATTCAGAAAGTATCGCTCTTGTGAAACACAGCTTGCCCTTCATTCACATGAAGTGATAAGTGCCATCGACAAGGGATCTCAAATCGATTCCATATTTCTGGATTTCCGGAAGGCTTTCGACACTGTACCCCACAAGCGGCTTCTAATGAAATTCCATGCTTATGGAATATCTCCCCAACTGTGCGATTTGATTCACAATTTCCTTTCAGAAGGATACAGTTCGTTGTAATTGACGGTAACTCATCGAGTAAAACAGAAGTGATATCTGGCGTTCCCCAGGTAAGCGTTATAGATCCCCTACTCATCCTTGAGTTTATAAACGATTTAGGAGACAATCTGCAAACCTCCATTAGACTGTTCGCGGAAGATGCTGTCGTTTATCGGTTAGTGAAGTCAACAAAGGATCAAAAGCAACTGGAGAGCGATTTAGAAAAATTTCTACATGGTTGCGAAAATTGGCAATTGACTCTAAATAAAGAAAAGTGTGAAGTAATACACATGACCACTAAAAGAAATCCGCTGAACTTCAATACGCAATAAATCAGTCAAACCTTAAGGTCGTAAATTCTACCAAATACATGTTGTTGTTGTTATGGTCTTCAGTCCGGAGACTGGTTTGATGCAGCTCCTCCACCCTACTCTATCCTGAGCAAGCCTTTTCATCTCCTCATAAGAACGGCAACCCACATCCACTTGAATCTGTTTACTATACGCGTCTCTCGGTCTCCCTCTGCGATTTTTACACCACACACTTTCCTCCAATGCTAAATTTACGATTCCTCGATGTCTAAGAATGTGTCCTACCAAGCGATCCCTTCTTTTGGTCAGGGTATGCCAAAAATTCCTTTTCTCACCAATTCTGTTCAGTACCTCTTCATTAGTTATGCGATCTAACCACCTAATCTTAAGGATTCGTCTGTAGCACCACATTTCAAAAGCCTCTATTCTCTTCCTGTCCACACTGCTTATCGTCCATGTTTCACTTTCGTACAAGGCAACACTCCTCACTAATGCCTTCAGAAAAAACTTCCTTACACTTGAATTAATATTCGATGTTAGCAAATTTCTCTTTTTCAAAAATGCTTTTCTTCCCATTGCCATTCTGCATTTTATATCCTCTGTACTGCGACCATCGCATGTTATTTTACTACCCAAGTAACAAAACTCATCTACCACCTTCATTGTTTCGTCACCTAATATAATTCCTTAAGCATCGCCTGATTTACTAAGACCGCACTCCATTATTTTTGTTTTGCTCTTGTTAATGTTCATTTTATACGTTCTCTTCAACACACTGTCAATTCCATTCAACTGCTCTTCCAGGTCCTTTGCTGTCTCTGACAGAATTACAATGTCATCAGCAAAACGCAATGTTTTTATTTCTTCCCCCTAAACTTTAATCCCTATTCCAAATTTTTCCTTGCTTTCCTTCACCGCCTGCCCGATGTACAAATTGAATAACATCGGTGAAAGGCTACAACCCTGTCTTACTCCCTTCCCAACTGATGCTTCGCTTTCATGCCCTTCGAGTCTAATAACTGCTGTCTGGCTTTTGTACAAGTTGTAAATAACTCTCCTTTCCCTGTATTTTACCCCTGCTGACTTCAGAATTTGAAAGAGTGTATTCCAGTCAACATTGTCAAACGCTTTTTCCAAATCTACAAAAGCTAAAAATGTAGTTTTGCCTTTCCTTAATCTATCTTCTAAGATAAGACGTAAAGTGAGTATTGACTGCCGGGTTCGTACGTTCCTCTTGAACCCAAACTGATCTTTCCCGAGGTCAACTTCTACCAGCTTTTCCATTCTCCTGTAGATAATTCGTGTTAAAATTTTGCAGCCATGACTTATGAAACTGATAGCTCTGTAATTTTCACACCTGCCTGCACCTGATTTCTTTGGAATGGGGATTATTACATTTTTCTTAAAGTCTGAGGGTATTTCTCCTGTCTCATACATTTTACACACCAGTTCAAATAGTCATGTCATGGCAGGCTCTCCCAGAGACTTTAGTAGCTCTGAGGGTATGTCATCTACTCCTGGGGCCTTGTTCTGACCTAGGTCTTTCAGGGCTCTGTCAAATTCATCTCTCAGTATAGTATCTCCTATTTCATCTTGATCTACTTCCTCTTCCCTTCCTACAATATTGTCTCGAAGTTCATTTCCTTTGTAGAGCTGCTCTATGCACTCTTTCCACCTTTCAGCTTTCCCTTCTTTGCTGAGCACTGGTTTCCCATCTGAGTTCTTGATATTCGTAGAGTTGCTTTTCTTGTCCCCAAATGTCTCTTTTATTTTCCTGTAGGCGGTATCTACTTTTCCCCTTCTTATACATTCTTCTACAGATTTGCATTTGGCTTCTAGCCACTCCTGCTTAGCCATTTTGCACTTCCTGTCAATCTCATTTCTTAATCGTCTGTACTCCATTTTGCCTGTTTCATTTACTGCATTTTTATATTTTCTCCTTTCATCAATTAAATTTAGTATTTCCTGTGATATCCAAGGATTTTTTGTAGGTCTTGCCTTTCTACCTATTTTGTCCTCTGCTGCCTTTACTATTTCATCTCTCAATGCTACCCATTCCTCTTCTACTGTTTTATTTCCCCCTGTTTCTGTCAATTCTTGCCTAAATCTTCCTCTGAAATTCTCCAGAACTTCACGTTCCTTCAATTTATCTAGGTCCCATCTCCTTATTTTCCTACCTTTCTGCAGTTTTTTCTGTTTCAGCCTACAGTTCATGACTAACAAGATATGGTCAGAGTCTATATCTGCCCCTGGGTATGTCTTGCAGTTTATAACTTGGTTCCGGAAGCTATGTTTTACCATTATAAAATCTGATACCTTCCAATGTCTCCTGGTCTCTTCCAAGTATACAACCTTCTTTCGTGATTCTTAAACCAGGTGTTTGTTACGATTAAATCATGTTCCGTGCAAAATTCTACCAGGCGACTTCCTCTTTCATTCCTCCTGCCCAGTCCATATTCACCTACTATTTTTCCTTCTCTTCCTTTTCCTACTACCGAATTCCAGTCTCCCATCACAATTAAGTTTTCCTCTCCCTTAACTGTCTGAATAATTTCCTTTAGCTCCTCATATATTTCTTCGATCTCCTCATCATCGGCAGAGCTAGTTGGCATATAAACCTGTACTACTGTTGTCGGTGTCGGCTTCGTATCTATCTTGACAATGATAATGCGATCACTGTGCTGCTCATAGTAGTTTACCCGCATTCATTATTAGTCCTACTCCTGTGATACCCCCAACTGATTTTGTACTTATAATCCTGTACTCACTTGACCTGCAATCCTGTTCATCCTGCCACCGAACTTCACTAATCCCCACTATATCTAACTTCAACCTATCCATTTCCCTTTTTAAATTTTCTAATTTTCCTATCCGATTAAGGGATCTGACATTCCACGCTCCGATCCGTAGCATGTCGGTATTGTCTTTCCTGATGACAACATCCTCCTGAGTAGTCCCCGCCCGGAGATCCGAATGGGGGACTATTTTACCTCCGGAATATTTTACTCGAGAGGATGCCATCATCATATTTTCATACAGTAGAGCTGCATGTCCTCGGGAAAAGTAACGGCTGTAGTTTCCCCTTGCTTTCAGCCATTCGCAGTAACTGTGTTCAAGGCCACATTAGCTGATGTTACAAGGCCAGCTCAGTCAATCATCCAGATTGTTGTAACTACTGAAAAGGCTGCTGCCCCTCTTCAGGAACCACACGTTTGTCTGGCCTCTCCACAGATACCCCTCCGCTGTGGTTGCACCTACGGTACGCCTATCTGCATCGTTGAGGCACGCAAGCCACCCCACCTCGGCAATGTCTGTGGTTCATGGGGGTGGGCCAAATACATAGGAGTTACAATTACGAACAACTTTGACTGGAGAGAACACACAGAAAATATTGTGGGGAAGGCGAACCAAAGGTTACGTTTTATTGGCAGAACGCTTCGAAGATGCACCAGCTCCACCAAAGAGACTGCCTACATCACACTTGTGTGTCCTCTCCTGGAGTACTGTTGCACATTGTGGGACCCTCACCAGATGGGACTGACGGAACATATTGAGAAGGTTCAGAAAAGTGCAGCTCATTTTGTTTTATCACGTTATGGGGGGGGGGGGGGGGAAGCGTCACCGAAATGTTTCACGAATTAGTGTGGAAATTATTTAAAAGAAAGATGTTATTCATTGCGGCGTGATCTGTTTGCGAAGTTTCAATCACCGACTTTTATTTCTGAATGTGAAAATATTTTGCTAGCACCCAGCTACATAGTGAGTCATGACCATCCCAGTAAAATAAGAGAAACCAGATCGAAAACGGAACGATTTAGGTGTTCTTTCTTCCCGCGCGCTATTAGGGGATGGAACGGTAGAGAAAAGTTAAAAAATGTTCAAATGTTTGTAGAGATTATGGGACTTAACTACGGTGTCATCAGTCCCTAAGCTTACAAACTACTTATGAACTAGCTAATACTAAGGACGGCACAAATATCCTTCCCCGAGGGGGATTCGAACCCCCGCCCGTGGCCTTGCAAACCGTGACTGGCGCGTCGCAGTCCCCTCGGCCATCGCGGCCGGCGAGAAAAGTTATGAAAGTGGTTAATGAACACTCTGCCAGGCACTTAAATGTGATTTGCAGAGTATCTATGCAGATGTAGATTTTCATAACGTCTATTCAAACTATCTGCAGCTGAACTGTCAAGCCATTTCAACGTTTAAATGTGGAAGACAGGTGACCTTGTGGGCGACTAAATAAATAATAAATTGAATAAAGCTCCGTGGTACATGTCTCTATAGGAGGGGGACTGCACCCTCTGTCCCCTCGTTATCTACACACCTGAAATATGGGATGCTGAAGACCCTCTTGTCTATACCGAGTACCAACTTAGCTCCCCTAAGGTGAAACTCTAGTGTGCTTTTCTAATGTTTGTTAAGCTTATGGGACTTAACTACGGGGTCATCAGTCCCTAAACTTACAAACTACTTATGAACTACTTACGAACTAGGGCGGCACAAATATCCATGCCCGAGAGGGGATGCGAACCCCCGACCGTAGTGACCGTGCTGACCGTGACTGGAGAGCCTCAGTCACCTCGGCCACCGCGGCCGGCTAGTGTGCTTTCTTGCATGGTAAAATTATAGGGCCGATTCCTCCTCGGAGTAAAATGCGACGACTGACAACTGCCCAGACATATTGTAATGCAGTGCCACAAATCTTCCATTACAGCGCTGTCCACATAACTCCAGATCAGTTCAGGAGTTTCTGGATGCATTCCCAAGTAATGGATTTTTCCATTCTCCGTCCTTATGGGGCAAAGCCAACGCTACCTAGATACCATGCCTGTGTGCTGCCTGCCAAGAGTAGTCATAACACAAGCAAGCTATTTGTCTTATGAAGCGTTATGCTGAGTATGAGAATACATACAGGTTGCACAGTGTGTTTCAGAATGTTCTTAATGTCGCCCACAGACATATTTGTTTTTATTTGAGATATTTGTGACCTATTAGTGAGATATCTTACCGATATTGGAATCGGATGATTCTTATTAGGGATTTTGTCGCATACCTGCAAAATTCTGCACGGAGAATCACACAGATATTATGAAAAACTTTCTGAAACTCCTGTCAGTGTGCGATGTGTACGTATTCCTAGACTCAGCACAACGCTACATAATGCAAATTGTTTGCTTGTGTAGGCCCAGAGGCGCCGACTTTTGAAAATCAGTGTGAATGCTCTACTTCACGGTCCACAAATGTTCGAAACCAACCCTCCTGAAAATCATGTTCATGCATTTTTGAATGAGCCACATTTGATAAAAGTAAATAGGCAGTTGTCTGGCCTTTTAAAGACAGAAGAAAGAAGGAGGAAGAAAAGGAAAGCATGGTTGCATTAGGACTACAATAAAGCGATCTAATTGGCCGAAATGGATATTTCGATATAAGTAACACCCCAAAACTTCTAGACGACCAAAGAAATAATTTTTCACTGTACACTAATCTAATACATTTTGTGCGGAGCTATTCTCTCTGACAAAATCGTTTGGTAGAACACCGTCACCAAGGTTTAAAGAAATCTTTGAAATATTTTCAGATTTTGAAATCCGATATCAAAATTTTTTGGTCAGTTCCAAGCAAGAGCTGCATACTTCATCTAAACTTTCATCAATTCGAGATAACTTCATAACATCTGACAGTATTAATATAGTCCGAGGTATTTTTAAGCCTGAGAGAAAAGCATTACAAATTTCAGCTGAATCTGTAATTTTAATAACAAAGACAAATGAAAAACAATTAACTTCAGCATCAGCATCAGATTCTTCAAGCTAAATTCCTGAAAGAACACAATTGAATGTTCATAAATACGTACACGTGAAAGGTCAAAAGAACCGACGTGCTTCAGGATGAATACATCTAGCATAGCGGGTAAAACACGGACACTCATTACTACTCACTTCGGGACCCGCGTACAAAACTGATCATTTCTTTCACGTATGAAATATCGTCTCTCGCTATGATCACGTTTTGCATTGCCTCTTGAGTCATAAGCTAGGTTTTCATTTTTCCCAATTTTTTAAAAATTTATCCCATTTTATTTTCCACCTCAATTTTATGTGGATGCTCAGCACCCCCAAAAAATTCTTGGGGGGTGCACGAGCCCCGGAGCACGCACGGAGTCGGCGCCCCTGTGTAGGCCTAATGACTACTCATGGCAGGCAGCGCACAGGCCTAGTATCTAGGTGGCGTGGGCAGAGCGGGCTGTTTTAATGCATACATTGCCCTTTTCAATCATGGTGAAGGGGTACATTTTTTATTTTTGCTAAATTGTTCATTTACTTATACAGTACAGGTTTATAGAAAAATGGACATTTGTAGGCTATATTGGACTGAAGTTTGCAAGTGTGAAATAATATGACATCATATTGGTTGTTTATTTGGACTTGATATTGGAGCTAACACAGTAATTTGACACCTTGTGATAGGTATTGTTAGATTCTAACCTCCTTGGATGAAAGAAATCAATTCATGTCGATAGGTTTCAAGGTTATCAGAGTCAGACGTGCATTCTTATGTCTATATGTATGTAAAATCTTTTGTCCTAATTGTAATTTTTTTTGTTTTTGTTGTGTGTAATATTGACTTTAACATGTTCATCATCGTTTTAGTTCCGTGGTGGGCTAGTGTCAGTGTTGGGTAGATGTGGTGTTGTTTGATTTTGAAATTTGTTTTGGATGGTTTGATTTTTAAAGGGACTAAACGACTACGGTTATCAGTCCTGAAATTTGTTGTTTGCGAATCTTGCTGTTGCTTTCTGTCTTCGCTTCCATCGGGAAAATTTTTTGAGTGTCTGGGTTTATTTGTGGACAGGTAGTGTGTTTTTCATCCTTTTGATGGTATAGGGTCAAGATGTGTGTGTGGTCTCTTGTCAGCGGCTCCATCATTGGGGCGAGGTGTTGGACTTTATTCTGGACGTGTTTTGGGCTACTGTTTGTGCTAGTTGGATATATTTGAATTTTGTCTGTCTGGGAATACTTGGTCTTGTCGTCTGTATGTTTTCTATGTCTGGTCGTTTTATCAGTATGTGTTGGAATTCGTAATAGAATCCATGCCTCCGCTAAAATTTATTATCTTTGCCATGGTTACTATGGACCATTGATCTCTACATTGATCTCTATAGTATCTGAATGTTGAAATTCAGCTGTCTTAGCGTGCCAGCCGTAGATATTCATATTTCGTTACTTGCCAACATGGCTGCTATGAAGCATTACAAGAAAAAGAGAAGAAAATATCTTTCGGTTCCGCTCTCATATCAGTCTACTACATCGAATATTGAATTAAATTCCAAATCAAGAGGTAAGGAAGTAATTCTTTGTCACGTAATAACTGATGGAAACTCGTTTGCCAAATTTAAACATGGCGGACAATGCGAAATCGTGTGCAAAACATATGAATGCGTAGGCACGCTGCAAATCTATGCTTAGACACCGGAGTTATACATCCAGTTTGCATACAGATCACTGCTATGGACCATTGATCTCCATAGTTTGTATAAGATCACTGCTATGGACACTTTGATCTATTCGTTTATTCGATGTGTACTGTAATGTGTTTTATGTTCTTTTATCTTTTCGTTCTGTGCTGGAAAAAAAGTGAATTATTTGTGTTTCAAAACGTGACCGCTTTTTTCCTTTTCGTAGAAAAAATAACATGTTATGGGCCTAGGATGCAGCAGTATTCGATGAATGAGCGGTTTATTTGAAACAGATAAATAGTTGCTTGTGTGTGCGTTTTCGATACGCTAAGAAATTTCGATTCAAAATACGAATACAGAACGCCGAAATCATGAGTTCCTTAAATACTAACTCATTGCTGATAGTTGAAAAACCAAAAGGACGTGAAAATTACAGAACTTGTCAATTTGCAATGTAAACATATTTGCAGCAAGAACAGTTGTGGCAACGCATAACAGGCGAGAACAAAGACGAAGTCAAGATTTTTACAGCAAGAGCAAAAATAGTGTTATCAGTTGACCCTGCAATTTATGTGCATTTGCAGAACACCGCCACGGCGAAAGAAACGTGGGATAAATTAAAACAGATTTAGGAATATTTGGGACTTCATCGAAGAATTGGGTTGTTGAAAACACTTTTAACAACTCGACTGGTGCACTGTTCACCTGTAGAAGAATATGTGTCGAGAATAATTACAACTTCAGACTGAATGGTCTGAATTTCGAAGTGAAAGACGAGTGGGTTGGATGTATTTTGTTACTTGGACTACCTAATGGCAAGATGGCGCCGAGTGTAGATGCATTTTGTGTTAGATCCAGACTTGATTTGCAAAACACAACAGAAAAGTGCTGCGTGTGCAACAAATATGAAGTACACGAGGACAATAAATGTGTTTCATGTTATATTATTACAAAAGTAGGCGAAAAACGTTGTGGGCCAACTGAAAAACATAACAGCAGCGGTAGGCCTATAGTATATTCGCCTGCAACATCGTACAGGAGGATTAAGTATCAAAACACGGTAGAAAAGTGCGTGACCTGCGACAAAAACAACGTGTATTGCGATAATATGTGTATTACTTGTTACACAATTACTGAAGTCAGTGAAAAATGTGGCAGTGAAACAGAAATACGAAACAGTGAGATAGTGTGTGTACCTTCAACATCGTACTGTGAAGAAACAAGAAGCGATTTGACTACAGGTAGCTGCTATTGTGAAAAGCGTGTACATAAAGGTATGAAATGTATAGAATGTAAAAATGTATTCCACCTTAAATGTGCCAACGTGAATCCTAGGCAGAAAGTTTGGATATGCTCACAATGCATTAAAGACTGTCACATTAAGAAACGTATCAACAACGACTGGTCAGGCGAAATTATTACGTTTCTATTCGAAGAAATACGTGAATTAAAACTCAAATGGGCTGAATGTATACTCAAATATGAGCAGAAAACAGTTTTACAAACGACAAAAAACACGACTACTCAACGTCTTACTGAAAAACCGTGTAAAAAGTGCAATAAAACAGTGAGAAATGGCACTACATGTACAGAATGTAATTCCATTTATCACTTCCGATGTGGTAAGGTTGATCCCTCACTAAAAGAAGATAAGAAAAGTGCAAAAGAATGGAGATGTGATTCTTGCAGACATAGGACAGTAGCAAACATTAATGACAGTACTGAAAGTGAACTACTGGAATGTAATAATAGTGAGAGAAGGACATCAGACTGGAGAACTGTTTCAAAAGTTGGCATTAGGAAATCTGACTCCTTGAAAAACCAAATGGAAACTCTGACAACAAATAACTCTTTCGAACCACTGTCAGAATTACATGATGTTCAAGATTCTGACATGGTTTGCCCACAAGCTATTAGTCAATGTAGGCCCAATCACTGCAGTACCAATAAAGTGTCCATACATTTGTATGCAGACAGCCATGGAAGAGACATTGCACGGGTGACAAGAGAAACTCACGACCTAGATGTTACAAGCACAGTTAAACCTAATGCTTGTTTTCAGGATGTGGTAGCAAGAAACTCTGAATTCAATAAACTTGGCCCTAACAGTGTTACAGTGTTCATGGCTGGCACAAATGATGTGGCCAGAAATGAAACCATAAAACTTAAGCACTCCCTTAGTGAAACATTGCATCATTTAACAAAAACTAATATTCTGGTTTTTTCAGTACCTCATCGGCATGACTTACCCAAGTGGTCCTGTGTCAATGCAGAAGTAAGAAAAGCTAATGAAGCTATGTCTAAAATTTGTAAGGAACATACAAATGTATCATTTGTAGATATAAGTAGATTAGGAAGCAGATTCCACACAAAACATGGACTGCATCTGAACAGTCTTGGCAAGAAATATGTAAGTGGAAGAATCCTAGAATTTTGTAAAAGAGTAGCATTGCATCCAAATAGTGAACTGATAGCAGGATTAAAGGACCAGGGAAACGTGAAACTGTGACTGAGCCTGGACCAGTTCAGGCTTGGTCACATCCTGATCACAGCTTGAGAATTTGCTGTCTCAATGTACAAGGGCTGAGTAGTAAATCCCTAATCTTAAATGAATTTGCCCTAGATCACCAGTTTGATGTAATTTGCATTAATGAGCATTGGTGTAAATATAATGAAATTAGTTTTATTCTATTAGATGACTTTAAAATGATTACTAACTTCTGTAGAGATAAGCGTATACATGGTGGTACTGCAGTCTACGTTAAAAATTCTTTGTTTGATTGTAGTAGCAAGCTAGATGTAAGTTTTTTGTGTAAGGAATTTGTTTTTGAGGTATCAGGAATATGTATCAACGACCTAAAGTTAGTAGTTTTATCTGTGTACAGATCTCCAGATGGTGACTCCTCTATGTTTTTAGAAAAATTGGAGGAACTATTTGGGTTTTTCAGTGGTAACAAATGGAAAAACTATGAGATACTGATTGGGGGGGACCTAAATGCCGACTTTGATGTCACAGAGGATAAACCCAGTGTACGTGAATTTAAAAATTTACTTAGGCAATTCAATTTTCACTACCAAAATACCAAACCAACTAGAGGCTTGGCCTGTCTTGATAACTTTCTAACAAACTCCTTCAGATCAACTTTTTCATGTGGTGTAGTCAACTTTCCCTTTTCCGACCATGATGGTGTATTTCTCATATTTGAAAATTGTTTTGCAATTCACAATTCATCTCTGAAGTCCAAATTAGTGGTAACAAGACCTGTAGATGACATAAAGTTGTTTAATTTTAGATCTCAGCTTAGTTCATTTAATTGGTTTGATATGTTTTCTAATATGGAACATTTGTCAGCTGACTATGTTTTTGAGAAATTCTTTTCTGTATTCACCACATTGTATGAAATGACTATCCCGCAAAGAAAATGTAAAGTGACCCACAGTGAATCTAAAAAGAAAAAAAGAAATAATGAATGGTATACTCCCAAACTAGCCAGTTTAAAAAACAAAGTCATGTTGTTTTCTGATCTAAATAAAAAGATTAACACCCAGAAATCCAAAATTTTCTTTACAGAAGCTAAGAAAAAATATAGTGCAGCTATCATCGAAGCAAAAAAGCAACACAACATTAACAGTATTGAGTCATCAAAAAATAAATGTAAAAAAGCGTGGAAAATAATAAACTCAGTTGCCAAAAACAATAAACAAAAAGAGGTAGCTGTCTCAGCAAATGATTTTAACAACTTTTGTACACAGTCAGTTAGGGACATTCAGAAAAATATCATTAAACCTGTGGAAACTGCTGCTCAAATGATGGCAAATTGTAATTTGGGGTCTAGGTATGACAAACATAGTTTCGTGTTCTCTGAAGTGACTCAGCTGGAGGTTGTAAATATTGTAAATAAGTTTAAGTCTTCTAGCAGCATTGATATATATGGCATATCCTGTATGATATTAAAAAATGTTATTGAGTGCATTGCTGGCCCTCTAACGTATGTTATAAATAAGTGTTTGACACAGGGAATCTTCCCCAATCTACTGAAGTTATGTAGAGTTGTTCCTGTATATAAGAAAGGAGAGAGAAATTGTCCATCTAGTTACCGCCCCATATCCCTCACTCCTGTTTTCTCCAAAGTGTTAGAAACTGTTATGTATAACCAAATGTGTAATTTTTTAGACAATAATGCTATTATTTGCAACGATCAATTTGGTTTTAGGAAAAATAGATCGACCACTCATGCTATTGGTTCGCTCGTTAAAAAGGTTCTCCAGGTATTTGAAGATAAGGAGTCTGCTCAGGTCACCTTTTGTGACCTGAGTAAAGCTTTTGATTGTGTGAACCACAAGTTACTTCTGTATAAATTAGAGATTTTAGGTTTTCAAAACAGTGGCTTGAGTATCCTTCGGTCTTTCTTGGAGCACCGTAAACAGATTGTTTGTATTAATGAAGACAGATCTAATGTAGCGGATGTCCTGTGTGGTGTGCCTCAGGGCTCGGTGCTAGGCCCACTGCTTTTTGTAATTATGATTAACGATTTACCATATAACGTAAGTTCCCATTCAATCTTATATGCTGACGATACAACCTTTATTAATAATGATCCTGACATTGAATCGTTGAAAAGTCTAACAGAAAATACCATCAGTGAAGCATCAAAATGGTTTACAGCAAATGGTTTCTTATTAAATGAAAATAAAACACAGTTCATGTTTTTCAGCTTAAGAGACACGTTACCAGTGAACGATTCAAATAATGTTAAATTTCTTGGAATATATTTAGATAGCAAACTTAATTGGAATTACCACATTAATTATATAGCTGCTAGGCTTTCCAGAGTTATTTATTTGCTGAGAAGGTTAAAAGGTTTTGTATCAGATAAGTATATTAGATCAGCATATTTTGCCTTTTTTCAGAGCATTATTTCTTATGGTTTACTACTATGGGGAAATAGTAGCCATGTACATGATATTCTTCTACTGCAAAAAAAAGTTGTCAGAATTATCACTGACTCAGGTAGACTAGATAACTGTAAGCCATTGTTTGTGAAACTTAAAGTTATGACTGTCGTTAATCTCTATATATACACTGTGGTTCTGCATACCATGAACAATTTACCAAATCAGAAATTAAGAGAAAATATACATTCGTACAGTACAAGAAACAAAAAACATATTGATGTACCTTTTCAACGATTAACTAAGTCTTTAAAAAGTTACGACATAATAGGTTCCAAATGTTTCAACAAATTTTCTTTTTGTAAATTAGATTGTCCTATTGAAAAGACCAAGCCAAAACTGTATGAGTGGCTGGTCGATCATCCTTTTTATTCAATCGAGGAATTCTTTGAATTCAGTCAAAAACAAATAATATTGTAAACTTTGGCATTTCCTAATGTATCAAATTAATCATCTAGCTCCCTATATTAATAGCATTAGTAATAAGTATTAATTTTTGATTTTTCTCTGTAACAGTTGTAACAGGTAGTCATAAAACTGCAGTAAATATCTCTCTGTAAACCATATGTTTTCCTGTACTCTGTTTTTTTTCTGTATTGGTACATTTTGATGGATTGGGTTTATTACCCTATTTATTTATATGGTATCTCCTGTCTATTGATTCATTACAAAACCTATGTAAAAGTAGTAATCCAAACTCTTGTATATAAATTTGTACCTACTTTGTAACTTGACGTTGTCTATTGCTTTTGTAAGCCTAACGACAATAAAATATTATTATTATTATTATTAATGAGTACAAGCCAATGATAATGGCCTTAGAGAACTCAAATACGCCGATAACGGGCGATTCCATTGAAAATAAATTATTTCAAGAAGTAAAGGACGACATGTGCGGCAATTCAAGTTTTAATGACTTAGCACTTCAAGCTAATAAAAAGAATAAACGCAGTAATGCTTACTACAGGTCACGCACTTTTTCGTGGCCCCTCTGTGATCGGCGAAAATCGGCTGAGTTCGTGTGTCTACGGAATGTTTATGCTATCTACCAAACTTACCTCGTAACAGCATTGCACACCGTAGACATCGTCAATGTATTGTTGAATTGTGCTTGGTATTGATTATTGTATTCCACTTTGTTATTTGCTAAAACAAGTCAAAATATCCCGACGACTTCTTTTAGAAAAAGGAAGGCTGTCCTTGGAAAGTGGTCTGAACAATGTTTATTCCGATTGTTACTCGGTTATGACAATAAAAAGCGTTGCTGCATCCGCTTAATAAGTCTCTTTAAATTATTAATATTTCGTAGATAGACGTTCCGATTTTCGATACTCAAACATTAAAGTGATACTTAATTTCGTGTTCCATTTGTGACGCTTTAACCCCTTACATGTTGTTTCTTTTAAAACCAGTACTGGCGGCACTGGGAGAAAGAGGCGGGGCCTGTACTAATGCTAATGCGCTACGAGCTGAATGCAAGCTTCAGCTCCCAACATTCTCCGCTCAGGGGCCACGTTTAAATGCATGAACTGTACTATTCGAGAGGTCCGAGGTACTATAACTGCAATAAATATGGGCTCATAGCAAAGAAAAACTGCGCTGTAAAAACAAGGTAAGCGGAAAATCTGCTATTAAAGAAACAAGTTATAAAACTTTCCTAACGACTGGTATGTGGATTCTGGTGCATCAGCACATATGTCAAAGCACCCATGCGACTGAATTTTACAATGTCAGTGCCTAGTCCTTAAGTGGTCGTAGCTAACGACGAAAATTTACCTGTTAAAGGAACTGGTTGTATACATAAATTGAACCATATTTTATGTAGGACTAACTATACTTTATAGTTTTGATTTAATGTCAATGATATTGTATAAAACCTTTTGTAAATACCTCATGACAACATCGATTGCAGGGACTTGCTTAAAGATGAATGAATAATAATACTTATTGAAGCGCTAGCAAGCAGTCAGAAGACAAATATTAAATTGACAGATGTGCTCTACGTGCCTCAATTGAGTACAAATTTACTTTATGTGAGTAAAATAGTTGGACAGGGCCACTCAGTTATTTTTTGATGACAGTCTGTCGGATTCACGATTCAGACAATAATTTATTTGACACAGGTTCCTTAATCAATGGAATGTATAAACTAAATCAAATAAGTGACCACAGTGTCGAAGCAAAGTGTGCATCATTGTCTAATGATGCAAATTATGGCATAAAAGATTAGGCCATTTGCACTCAAAGGCAATGGAAGAATTAAGAAAAGGTTTGGCGAAGGGTGTCAGATATAAAGGAGCTGTCGACACTCCATGCGTTACATGTCTAGAAGGTAAGCAAACAAGGTTTCTCTTCCACATTCTACTTCCAGAACTTAAAAGATTTGATACATTCGGATTTGTGTGCTATGCAAACCACATCAATTGGGGGAGCCAAATATTTTTAAACTCTGATTGATGATTTTGTAATTTTCAAGAGATATTTTTGTATACTGTTAGCAATAAATACCAAGTACCAGAGATTATTCGTAATTTTAAAAGATTTGTAGAGAATCATACAGGGAAAAGACTTTGTGTATTACGAACTGACAATGGAACAGAATATGTAAATGAAAGGCTCATGAAATTCTTGAGGGATGAAGGTGTTCAGCATGAAACTACAGTTCCTCACACTCCTGAACAAAATGGTGTAGCAGAAAGATACAACAGAACAATCGTTGAAAAAGCAAGATGTATTTTGTTTGATGCAAAATTACCTTCCAAATTTTGGGGAGAAGCAGTCTCTAATGCAGTTTATCTTATTAAAAGATCACCGACAAAAGCATTGAGCAACATAACTCCACAGGAAGCTTTCTCAGGAAAGAATCTTGACTTAAGTCACCTAAGGATATTTGGAAGTAAGGCATTTGTTCACATACCCAAAGCCAATGGGTGTAAATCAGACAAGAAATGTGTTCCGTGCATACTTGTTGTATATTGTGAAGATAGCAAGGCATACCTATTGTTCAACCCTGTTCAACAAAGAATTATAAAATCCAGAGATGTGATCTTTAAAGAAAAAGCAATGCAGAATGTTGACAAGCCAGAAGTATCTGTTAATTTGCTAGAACCGAAACAGATATTTTTCCATATACAAATAAGGAGAACATTGATAGTCAAGATGATGATCAAGAGGTACCACGTCAGATAGCAGTAGCATTTCTGAAGAAACAGGCTCAGTTGACATAAAAGAAGAGTCTGATCCACCAAAACAAGTACTCAGAAGATCTTCTCAAATACTGTACCAAAACCAAAGAAGATGGATGATTGTGACTTGTTGTATTAAAGATTCACTGGAGTCAGAACAACCAACTTTAGAAGAAGCATTAGACTCTAAGAATTCACAGAAATGGCTTCAAGCAATTCAAGAAGAATTAAAGTCACACACAGAAAATTAAACTTGGGAATCCGCAGTCCAGATAAAAAAGCTGTTGATGTGAAGTGGGTCTTCAAGATAAAAGGAGACTTAAATGGACAAATAATTTGGCATAAGGCATGTCTTATTGTCAAGGGATGTGCACAAGTCAGAGGCTTAGACTATGAAGAAACATATGCACCAGTGATATGATACAATTCACTCCGATATTCATTTAGTCTAGCTGCTAAATATGATTTAGATATTGATCATTGTGATATAGTGACAGCTTTTTTGCAAGGTGACTTGGCAGAAGAAATTTATGTTAAAATTCCCACAATTGACTAAGTTACAAGAAAATTTCAAGACAAATATGGTACACTGCAGGACTTAAAAAAGCAGTCTATGGACTTAAACAAGGAAGTCACTGTTGGAACATTAAACTGGACAAGGCTGTAATAAAGTTAAATTTCAGCAGATCCATGGCTGACCCATGTGTTTACCACAAAAATCAAGGAGATGATATATTGATTGTGGCTGTTTATTTTGATGACATGCTGATATTTTCTAATAATCTGCAACAAAAAGTTGCATTTAAAGAGAAACTGAAAGACCTGGGAGAGCTATCTGTCTAGGGATCCGAATAACAAGAGATAGAAAACATGGACTTCTATGAATGGACCAGACTCATTACATAAATACAACTTGCCATCCAGTATCATCACCACTACATAACAATCAAATAATAATTTCTGAAATGAGCCCCAAGACAGATAAAGAAAAAGCTGCCATGAAGAATGTGCCATATAATGAAGCTATAGGTAGTCTAAGATATGCTCAACAAGGTACCAGACCTGATCTAGCCGCAATTGGAGTGATGAGTCAATTTAATAATAATCCAGGAGTACCCCATTGGCAAGCTGTAAGAAGATTCTTAAGATAACTAAAGGGAACTAAAGATTTCAAACAACAATTTTCTCAAGATGATTGTAAGATAACAGGGTACACAGATGCTGACTGGGCTGGAAACAGTGCAGACAGAAAATCTACCACTGGATACTGGTTTATATCACAAGGTGCAACAATATTGTGGAATAGTAAATAACAACCACAACTGAAGCAGAGTACATAGCACTAACTTCAGTTTGTCAGGAAGCATTGTGGCTACAACGGCTTCAGAGAGAATTATCACTCTTCCTAAAAGAAGGCACAATTAAGCTGTTTTGCGACAGCAAAGATGCTGTTGATCTGTCAAAGACTAAACATATCGGTACCAGGCACCGTTTCACAGGGAGAAGATTGAGTCAGGCTCTCAGGAGAAATCACAGTAGAGCAAATATCAACAAACAGGATGCTTGCAGACATGATGACAAAGCCGCAGCCAAGAACCAGACATCAGCAACTAACCCAAGAATTTGGACTCCGAGGAAGAAGAGGCATAGCTTGTAGTGGGGTTTTGGAATTCATAACAGAATCGACACCTCTGCTATGACAAAATACCGCAATACATGAGGCAATTGGTGAAAGCCGACGGGTGGTATCAGACAGTCAAGGTAAGCTGACACGTTGATGATCTATTATTTTATTCAATGTGTAATGTTTTATGTTCTTTTTTCTTTTCATTCTGCTGGAACAGAAGAAGTGGATTATTTGTTTCAAACTGTGATTGCTTTCTTTCTTTATTAAAAAAAACAAACAATAATAACAGTAGGCCTATATGTCGTCCATAATTTGCTCACAATTTGGTTAGTCATGTCTGTAGTGTTTCCATTACTGGTATTTCATATATGTTATTGCTAAATAGTTTAGTAATGCTGCATAGCTGTGGTTTTTCAGTTGACTATAGTTTTTCTGTCACTGATTTGGGAAGTCTTCCCACGGGTGCTGCTGCACATTCAACTACTGGTCTTGTAAAGGTCTTGTAGATATGTAGTTCTCTTTGGTCACTGGACACCTGTAGTCGTTCTTGAACTTGTATAAGTTGTTGTCTTTTCCTGGTTTAGTCAAGTAAGTATGTTAGGTGAGGTTCAGGCCAAGGTATATACAACTGTGTGAGCGAGTCTGAGTGGTGTGGTCCGTAGTGTCAGCTGTCAGTCCTTGTTGGTTTTGGTTACATTTCTGTCATTTGGGTCTTTGTGGGGTTTGGTTGAATCATCCACTTAGTGATCCAGTTTTGACACAAGGTCTATGTATAGCATGCGGTAGAACAGCTGGTTGCTGTTAAGGAGCTTGGTAAGGTGCAGAGATTAGCCTGCTTAGCCATAACAGGCAGAATTAGCAGGACACCAACTGCTGGGATGGAAACCATGTTGGATATGCCCCCATATGCATCTTTGGGTCAAGATGGAGGCAGCGGCTGGTGCATACAGACTCAAAACTGGCAAAAACTGGAACTCTTTGGGATATCCAGAATCACACACTAAAATAGTGAGTGAGGTAAATATAGGAAAGGTTGGGAAAATGCCAGCCAACTATATTATAACCCCATACTGCTTCAACAAGCCTTTCAGTATAACAATTGGAAGTAGGGATCAGTGGGAGAAAATAGTTCAACACCATACGGGGGATATTGTCT
This sequence comes from Locusta migratoria, assembly GCA_026315105.1. Lineage (NCBI taxonomy): Eukaryota > Metazoa > Arthropoda > Insecta > Orthoptera > Acrididae > Locusta > Locusta migratoria. The sequence goes on along the minus strand of CM048746.1, from coordinate 71,465,258 downwards.
GGTTCAATGACGGGTCAAAATCAGACCAACGCATTTGGGCTGGGGTATACGGGGTGCAGCCAAGACTGGAGGATGTCATCTCTCTAGGGAAACTGGCCTCAGTATTCCAGGCCGAAATCACTGATATCAGGTCGTGTGTAAAGGAGAATTTGCGTAGGTGCTACAAAGACCGTAGCATCTATATCTATTCAGACAGCCAGGCAGCCCTGAGATCACTGGCAGCTCCTGCAACAAGGTCTAAAATTGTTTCAGAATGTCACAGGGATCTGGTGGAGCTAGGTGAAAGCAATAGAGTAAACCTATGGTGGGTCCCTGGCCACTCGGGGATCAGTGGTAACGAACATGCCGACAGATTAGCCAGAGACTCCATTTATTGGACCGGAACCTGTCCTGACAACCACCAAGGCAGTGATCAAATTGGAGCTACGTAACTGGCTCAGAAGACAGCACGTAGAATATTGGACCAAAGTCTATCATCAAAAACATGGCAAGGTAATGATGCCAAAGTCATGTTTTAAAAGAAGCTCTGCAATCCTGGGCCTGAACAGGAGAGAGTTAGACTCATGGTTGGATTGCTGACAGGCATGGGAATTTCAAAAAACACCTACATACAATGGGAATAACAGAAGAGAACCCTAAATGTAGGATCTGTGATGGTGGTGATGAAACTGCATCACATCTAATCTTCGAACATATAGCATTGGAGAGTAAAAGGTACAGAACATTTGGGACAACCAGACCTGAAGAAATTGTCTAATAAAGAACTGGTAAAGGGACTCCTTGCACTGTTCAAGGCCATTGGTTGGCTTTACTAGATATACAGGGAGCAATACTGCACAATAAACTTAGTTTTGGTGCGGGCTGTGGCGGGTTGGAACAAGGCTGTTTTGGCTTCCCTGAGAATTCAATCAATCAATCAATCAATCAATGTATAGCAACTTGACTAGATGATTTTACTGGTGCTGCTAGAAGCAGATAAAGTCAACACTAGTTGAAATATATTCATTTAATTGTGTTGCCAATGTTATGATAACATGTACACATTGTCAGAGTAATGTTTCATGCACTACAGCAAGCACCAAATGCTGCATTTCCCTTGTCACTCCACTTCCCTCGACAGCATTAATGTGCAGGCAAGGCACACCTCCTGCAGCTCCCAACAGCTAATGGACAAATCATCTACTCATTGTGGACAACAGTTGCTATAGATACTCTCTAGTTGATATCTAATTTTATGTTTCTCTAAAAGATTGTGCTGTACATTTGCAGCCATATATGTTATTTAGACTAATTATGTTTATCATCTATTTTAAATTTCAGAGATCATTTATGCCTTTTAGTGTCCTTTTCACACCCTGCGTCCTTGTTTGCAAACGAACTTAGGAAACAGCACAACTTATTTTTATATCAGAACTTAATATCCATTCTAGGCCTATTTTATCAAAAATGTCTAGTCCGAAAATTCTTCTTGACTAAATATTCAGTGTTGGACCCCATATGTCATTGATATATATTTTATCTTCAAGCACCAGGGTAACGAAATTATTTTCCCTGTGTCTCTAACTTTATTATCATACATATTAATTTCATACATTTAGGGTCGGCTTGTGCTTATGGGGCAGTAGAGCAATTTCATTCCATCTATATTTTCAGTGCTTATGACATAGTTTTAGTGTAGTGTGAATGATGGAGGTCCATTGTAGAGAGACAAAATGCCTCTCTGAGCCGCCAATACCTTGCCGAGGTCAATGCCACTGGGGAACAATTGGCGCTGCCAGGTTTTGCTGCAACTCCCTCCCCTCAGTGCACAGTGCACCCTGCCACAGTGATGAACATGTTTTCTTACCTGGCTCAATGGTTAGGGCCAGTTTCAACTGGCCTGTACTCTCTCCACCCTTTGGATCTGAAAACTAAAGACATGGCAACATCACCAAGCTGTTTCCCCTGCCACAATTCTTCACTGTCCTGAGCAGACCTTTGGGTCCTCCATGTATATCCCTCCAGCTCCAACCCCAATAATCCCTGTTGTCTCCAAAAGGAAGAATTATTATTGGCATGATATTTAACAATGCTATCCAGCCCCTAAAGCCAAAGTAAAGCTGGAATAGATTATTTAGGAAATAAATATATTGAGACACCTGTCGATCCATATGTTTCTATATGTTTTCAAAGCTCTTCTCACGGTCCTGATTTTTCATAAGAAATTTGTGGGAGAAGCAGTAGAAAATTTTAAAACTTCACACTGATTTGAATCAGCAATTAAATGTATCTTGTTTGCGTGCATGTAAAATAGAGGACAGGAGGTCCACTAGTTTAGATAGTTTTTCTTGTACTTTTGTATGTCTGTGAGGTTATACTATCAAGGCACATTTCTATAAAAAATTAAATATGTCTATACTTGTAATTTTTTGTATTTGGGCTACTGGCTAGCAGCTCTGATACACAGAACCAGTCTAAGGTCATCTCCTGGTATGCAGTGGTCATGCTCGCATTCCCAACTATTTGACAATGTACTCGGAAAGGGAGCATGTTGACTGCATACTAGGCAATGGCCTGTGGATTGTACGGTTTATCAGAGCTGTTAGCCAGTAGCATTTAAAAAATTGTGACTGTGGATTAAAATATATAATTTTCTGAATGTATTGCTCACCATTTCAACCAATACTATGTGAAGAATGCATAAAATTTTAACTTGTGTGGTCAATTTCAAATTGTAGGTCACCAGCTTTCCTGATAGTTCATTTATGTATAAAATTTATCATTAGTTACTGTACTACATCAGTTACATTTACAGCTTTATAATAACTATGTTTACAATGTTGTGGCCTTTTTAAATATGACTTAAAATGGAGATTATTTAACAAATAATATGAGAAAATTACATTTTAAAAGTTGACTATTTCTCTATAACCCATCAGTTAAAACAAGGTCAAGTCAACACTATCACAATTACAAATTCATACACCTCACTTGACTAACTGTAAAAGCAGGTGACACTATTGGAAACTTGACTGTGTACTGTCGATGACTACGCTCTTCTTGTTATTACAGTCTCACATTTATAATTGCTGGCAGATATCAATGACAACAAAATTAGATTTGAAATTTGTCACTTATCTGTCATGATAGAACAATTGGAGACTAAATGACACTATACTTTGAGTTGCAGCTGCAATAGTGCAAGTGGAGGCTCTAGAGCAGGTGTGGGCTAAGGTGAGCCCAGACCAGTTTGTACCCATGCTGCTCTACTGCTCATCAGCAGTGCATATGTGCTGTTAACATGTAAGCGATGTTAGCAAGACAGGTTTTCCAACTTCATGTAGTTGGTGTTAAAGTCTTATTCATGTCAATAGTAGAACAAAATTAATGAGAAGAAAATGGATGAGGATGAGTTTAGATCCTCAAATAAAAATGATGTCTTCCCAATGGATTTTATATACTTCATTTCTAACTCACCTTACAAACCATACTTAATGTATTCAATACAAATTTGAAGGTTAGTCATCAACTAATTAACAACATTTTTGACACCATTTTGGGTTTTAAAAGAAAAATGCTGTTCTAACACAACTTTCTGAAAGGTCATTTGCACACTTATAAAAAATTGCCCTAGTTATAAAGGAAATAAATCTTTGGATAGAGACATTGAATAATTAGATGAACTTTTTACAGTGCTACAACCCTTCTTAGAAAACTTAGATAGGTTTGGTGACTTAACCAAATTTTCAATTGACTATAGAATTTATACAATTTTCATTTTTCATTTTTGGTGTGGTTGTTTGAAAGGACCCTCCCGAAATTTTAATTGGAGCCTGTTGAGCTTCAGTGTAATTGTATACTTGAGGTTACACACTGCAGAAGAAATGGAGTGTTTTACAAGAATTTTCCTCAGAAGAGTTCTTGTACTTGTTTCAAGTAGCCATTTGAGTCTGCAATATTCTCGGGTTGAATGATTATATGAAAGTGTTTCCTCAACAATGAAATTTAAAAAAAAACTCAGAACTAGGTTTCACAAGGGCACTGTGTTCGAAGACAAGTAATGTCACATTGAACATTGAGAGTCGCACTACACAAACGAAACAGAGGCCAGCATGCGCTGGCTATTTATCAGCCATACCAGACAGCACGTGGTGGGTTTGTCAACTGTCTCTTAATGCTGTGACCTCAGATGGCGTCTGTGTACTATTGTAGCCTTGCTAGCATAAGTCATTGATGCGCGATGTTGGTGTGCGCAGTCTGAATGCCACACTTGCTAATCCATGACATCCCTCCCTCCTAGTAGCAGGTGATGGAATCTGGAACTGTAGGGAAGAATGCAGGTTGCTGGGAAGGCTCCATCCGGTCCCCCGGCAACTCCACCAGCTCCTGAACTGCAACCACCACATATGAGGAGAACCCCTTTTCCTAGTGCAGTACCCCCCCCCCCCCCCGCCACCTTCCCCTAGAGATGTCCTGCCGCACCCAGCACTGGCAATGACAGCCGGTCTTACATCTCCCTGTCTGGAGCCACCTCCAGAAAAAAAAAAAAAAAAAAAACTTGGGTCCATGATGGCCGATGGTGAAGCACCTCCACTGCTGACAAACTGCTGAGTCCACTCTGTGGAACAGTTCACAGGGGCCGTTGCAGGAAAGTGGGCATCGGCTGCCGACAGTAGCGAGGCCACCCTCCACCAGCCTGCCAACGACCGTGGAACTGAAACAGGTATAGAACCCACCCTCAGGTGGCACCTCAAGAAGAGGGGTGGGGATGCCGCTGAAGAGGGGAGGAGGAGTTGCAGGCAAGGGAGGATACTGGTAGAAAAGATCTCACACAGACAACAGCTGCAACCTTGTAGGAACACAGCTGGAACCCAGTGAGGATGGCGGCCGTAGCCCAGGTCTAGACAGCTGAACCGAGGGTAAAGCGGGAAGAAGAAATAGCAGGGGATGTGGGAGATCTCTGATGCAATGGGGACAACAGTGTCCAATGAGGGTGGCCGTGAAGAGGCTCAGCAGGGTTATGAGGCCCACCCAGGATGGTCCGACATGACAAAGAAACGAAGGTGGGCATTTGCCTCTGAAAGATGCGGCACATACTTATGTATTTGTGCCTTGAAAACGGGTAAAAATCTCTCTGCTTCCCCATTAGTCTGTGGGTGGAAGGAGGGTGGAGTGAGGACATGGCAGATCCCATGGGTAGAAAACAAGTCATGAAAATATTATGAAAGTGAAATGGGGGCCGTTATTGATCACCAACATAGCAGAGATTGCTTCAATAGGAAAGCTCTTTAACAGGGAGCAAGTAGTATGTGTCGAGGACCAAAAGCCAATAGCTGTCCAAGAAGGGCCTCGCAAAATTGACATGGCGTCACTCCAATGGCACAGATGGAGCGGGCCATAGTGAGAGAAAGAGAAGAGTGAGGAACCATTTTTCGAGAAGCACAAGAAGAGCATGCTGTTATTAGGTGAGCTGTGTGCCCATCTATGCCAGGCTAGTATACATGCTGACAGGCTAGAATCTTAATGTGGAACACTCTCCAATGCTCCGGATATAAAAGATCAAGAATTAGGCGGTGGTGGGAGCTATCTTCTGTGGACAGAAGTAGAATACCCTCATAGGTGCTAAGGAATGGGACTGATGACCCCACAGTTAAGTCCCATAAGCTTCACAAACATTTGAACATTTTGCTAAAGAAGTGGTGAACTGCAAAAAAATTGCAGAGTGGGTCAGATGCCTGTCTGAGGATGCTCGGATCAGCCCTACTGCACCCAGAGGAGGACAACCTGGAGGACAGGGTCAGCTGCAGTGGCTTCTAATACCCAAGAGCTAGTGATAGGGAAACTCGCAACCACCTGCTCAGCTGACTTGTCCACTGCAAAACATCAAAGTTCTTCCATGTCAAAGACTGGTTCAGGTCCCACCTGGAGGCGAGAGCACATTGTCTTGGTGTGATGAGTCGAATCACAAAAGTTATAAGGCCCAGTGTTGGAGACGATGGGCCGCCTTGTCAGGAAGCGCCACCGCCGGGTGGTGGCGGTGAACTTAGACCTGTAGAGATAAACATAACATTTCTTGATAGCAAAACCGATGGCTAAGGCCTCTCTTTCCATCTGGCAATGTTGGCATTGAGCCTCTGTAAGCCTGTTAGATGCAAACACTAAAGGTCACTTGGACTCATCTGGGAAATGATATGCAAGTACAGCCCCCACACAGTAGTGGGAGCCGCCACCAGGAGCAGAATCCCTGGGGTGTACGAGGTTAGGCAAACAGCCACAAGAAGTGCTGCTTTAAGTGACAAACAGGAGACCAGCAGAAAAGGACACCTTTATGCAACAACTGATGCAGGGGTTGTGCCATCATGGCCAAATGTGGGAGAAAATGGTGACAATATGCAACCTTTCCTAGGAGCACCTGAATTTCCTGAATGAATGGATGGTGAAGGTCTGCTACTGCATGTACATGATTGGCCCTGGGGTACACTGTCAACTGTGAAACCTCAATAGAAAGTTGGAAGAAAGGTGACTTTTGGAAATTTCAGTGGAGGCTGGCTGCTGCCAAGACAGAAAACAGGGAGCTGAAGTCGGCAAGATAGTCAGCTGTCGTGGACCCCACCAGATTGTTAATGTAATTCATGCAATGGGGTACTGGCACTAGCAGCTGGTTCAGAAATTGCTGAAATATGGCGAGGGCACTGGTCACTCCGAACAGCAACTGTTGATACTGGAAAAGGTCAAAGGGGGTAGGGACCACCAATGCCCACTTTGTCTTGTCGCCCAAAGGCAAATACAGATATGCCTCTGCAAACTCGAACTTTAAAAAACGAAAAATACTGTCCCCCCCCCCCCCCTCCCAACAACCGATCTATGAAATTCGCAGGGCGAGGCATCGGAAAGGAATCAATGGAGTGGGAATTCATCATTTTCTTAGTCATCACATAAGAGAAGGGACCCCGTGGGCTTGCACATGATAACCGGAGGTGAAGTCCACTCGCTAGCCATGACAGGAAGCAGCCATCAACCTGCTTCTGCAGCGACACCAAATCATCTAGCAAATGGCAAAGATGAGGTGAAAGCGAGGGAAGGAAATAAGCTTTTTGCTTCCCGTCATCAGGCACCTGGAAAGCCACAAAGTGTTGGTAGAAAGAAAGGAAAGGGCACTAAAGACTACAAACAGAATTGTTGTAACACAGCCCAAATCAAGATGTTAATAGATGAGTTGAGGGAGGCATTCTGTTGAGCCAAAACCTCTGGCAACAACAAGATTAGACAGCAAGGTGCTAAGTTGCTCAGTTATGGCGCCGAACAGGAATACACAACCAATATCCTCATTTCCACTGAACTAAACAACACCGCGCTTCAAGTAAATTATTTTAAATCAACTCACACTACTCATACCAAGGCTGGCGTGCACTGGCTATTTATCAGTGTGCTACAGGCAGATGGCACATGGTGGGTTTGTCAATTGTCTCCTATTGTCATGACCTTGGGTGGCTGGCTATGTACTGTTGCAGCCTCACCGACACAAATTTTTACATGCAATGCTGGTACGCTAGTCCATGGCATTAAATTTTTTTTGAAAACATATTTTTTGAGAAAACAGTGATCTTTTGGAAAGTATTTATAAATAAAAACAGCCACAAATTGCAAAAAATATCTTGTATACAAATGATGACCACTTTCGGCCTGTTTACAGGCCCATCTTCAGATATGTAAGGTATTAAACATTCAAGGTTGTAAGGCAAATCAGAACATTATACATGAAGCAAAGATTAAAATATGTATTGACTGCATTACCTATGTGACATTGGATTGACGTCCATGGAGCAGGCGCTTATCCCATGCGCTAACTGCTGCAAGTGGCTGAGCTGCCACAGGTTAAAAACTGTTAAACTGCATGTTTTGCTGCGTGGAGTATGCCTTAGGCAATAGGAAAGGGGCACTACCCAAAAGAGACCGAGGCTGGCATGAGCCAGCTATTTTTGTGATTTCCGTCTCTTTTTATTTATAAATACACGGCATTTATCATTATTTTAAAGTGTTGAAAACAGATATATCTTTCTGATTTAGGGCAGCTCTAAATTTAAATTGTTCTGTGTAAGATTAAAATCATTAAGTTAATAGATGGTAAGTAAATAAGCATGTGTTCTTTGCTCATTACTTTATGTCAGTGTTATATATGTGACAAGGAATTTAAGTTGATGAGACTGATTTTTTAAATTCCTATATGCACTTTACCATACCCCACTTCACTGAACCAAATGGCAGCAATAAAATAATTCATACTGCTTGTAAACTCATGCAGTGGATACCTTTGCTCATTATGGAGTCACAGAGTGAATAGCATTGTTCTTCATTTAATAATGGAATGTCCAGGTTTGAATTCAACAGTATAATGAGGATAGTTTACAACTAATGTGAAAGATGTATGTCAAACTGTGATAAGCACATAAAAAGACACTTATATAGATCTCAAGCTTTTGGCCATTTGCCTTCATCAGGAAAGACATCAGTCACATAATCACACAGGGAGACTTTACAGATGCACAACTCTTATCACCAGCAACCTCACTTCAGATTTTCCATTTTTTCACACAAGAGGTTTTTCATATTATGGGGGTTGTCCAGAAAGTAATGCATCATATTATTTTCTTCAATATTTTTTATTGCACATCATGAGAATTATACACATAAAAGAATTATGTTTCATCTGCACACCTTATTTTTCTATGTAGACCTAATGTCTGTCCTGTTCCATGGTCTTTTTCCAGTGAAAAACAAGGGTGTGTATGACATATAGATACCAGTCTTTATTCTGGCCACAGTACCATTTATTCAATGTGTGAATCACCAACTCATCATCCTCAAAATGTCTTTCATGATCAGCTTCCTTTAATCATCCAAATAAGTGGAAGTGTGAGGGATCTTGGTTGGGACTGCAGGGTGAATGGGGTAAACACTCCTAGACACTGTTATGTAGCTGTGAAGAATGGTAAAAGGAAGTACAGGTGTGTTACTGTTCCTATAATCTATTGAAATGATAAGTGGACATAAAAAAATTTAAATGCTACCAACTTCTGACCTGTGTCCTGATCAGGTGCTATGATAGAAATGAGAAACAAAAGTAACAATGTTTTGTGAAATTGCATTCTAGGGTTGTTCATGTTTAATTGGTTCATTTGCAATAACCCATGTACACCGGGCAACTACAATGCGACTACTGCTAGATCAATTACGTCAGAAGTTGAAATTAAAACATCATAATAATGAAGCCTGTAAATAATGTTGTTTACTGGCTTCATTATTTTGCTTTTTAAGAATAGCTTCCTAGTCATTTACTATTAACATAAAGTATAAAAAAATACTAGTTTTTAATTTTGTAATTTTGAATAGCTACCATGAGGGAAAGAGGAAATGGACATTGAGAGGGAGGGGGAGATGAAGAGAGGAGGACAGATGAGATGGAAGACAGAAGGAAGGTAAGGAGACAGATAGAGACAAGGGGTGTATAGATGGAGGAGGAGGAAAAGGAGGAGGAGGAGGTCGGGTACAGGGGAAGGAAGAAATGAGACAGATGTGAAAGTACATTGCCAGAATGTAGGAGGTGATTGCTTTGCTCAAGGCCAACATACCTGTACTTCACATGTGCCAGAGTTGTAAACCATCTGATCTTTATATCTGCAGAAGAAGAAAAAAAAATGTACAGCCACCAAAAAGTTGTTTTCTGAAAATATGTTTTTTTTTCTAACTTTAGTTTTATCCCACATTACCATAGCAATGCAAAGGAGGGTATTGATTTGACTGACGTATTTTCTAAGTGCATCCAGATTGGAATGTCAATAATTGAGGACAGGTAGCAACTCCCCGTGAAGACGATTGCTGAGCTACAGTCAGGTACATAATAAAGACAGTCATAGTCACACATTACCACAGCCTTAGGATCAACTGACATGCACATGACTGCCATCTCCAGCTGCTTCGGCCTAACTTGCAGTTTATCAGTGAACTAGCAAAAAACCCATTGTTGCCTGGGTATGTATATATTTGTAACTTTCATTAATCCACTCCTTTTTCCCTCCTTTGTCTGTCCATCACATCCACTCCCATGTCTTTGTTCATCTGCTCTCCACCTCTCTCAGTTCATCTGTTACATGTATTTTCATAGCAATTTGTGAAACAGTGGGGAAAAAAAACTATTGCATCTTTAGAAATTTTCTATACACAGTAATGTTTCTTTAGTTTGGAAGTTAAAGGGTGCAAAATTACATCAACTATAGGTTGGTCTCAATGTCTCTTTTTAATGTACCCTCTACTAAACACCTTATTAAATTTGACAGTGATGATGTTCTCATTTTGTAGGTCATTTTGTTCATCAAGATTGGAAACAAACTGTAGATTTGTATGCAATAGGAACACATGGTCACTCTGCTTTATATATAAAGAAGATGACGATAGGAGGGGAGAGGAGAAACGGTGTAGAGGAAGGGTGCTGTCTGGCAGACCATAAAGCCACTTAAAGATGGGAATGTGAGCTTGGCATTTAGTAATGAATAATGATACAGGATAGGAAGAAGGGGTGGTGCAGGGGGGAGAGGGAGATTTAGATTACACACAGTCGGGAGGTAGACATGAATTAGAAAAAGGTGTAGGATGACAAGAAGAGAGGCAAGGAGAACTGGTAGGTGTAGGGTGTAGAGACTGTAGATTACCCAAGGGTTGAGACCAAAAAGTTTGGGGACAGCTCCCATCTGTGCAGTTAAGAAAATCTGGTGGTAGAGAGGAGGATCCAAATGGCAGAAGATGTAAAGCAGCCCCTATGCTACAGGGTGGTCTGTCCTGCTTTTAACCACTGTCTGATTATAGCTATCTTGGTAGTCATACTAAAAGCTGAGCAATGATTACAGGAGAGCTGATAAACCACATGAATGCTTTCACAGGTTGCTGATGGAATAAACTAGCCTTGTAATATGAAAAGTGATGGGTGGGTGGAATGGAGGGGTGGGGGGGAGGGGGTAAGATAGTCTTGTAATAGGAAATGCACTGAGTGGGTGGTATTGGCAGATTTTACATCAGGGTATTCTACAGGGATAAGGTCTTTGTGATAAGGGATTGGGATTAGGAGTAGTGTAGGGACTGAGTATGATCAGGTTGAGTGGGTGATGAAACACCACTTTAGTACCTAGTAGTAGGAAGGATCTTTGATAGTGTCTCTCATTTCAGGGCTTGATAATATATAATCAAAGCCCTTACAAAGGATGTGGTTCAGTTGTTCCATTGCTAGGTGGTATTGGCTGACAAGGGCAGCACTGTATTGTGGCTGGTTAGTGTGGTTGGAAGAAGGGTTTGTGGTGTGTGGATATATGACATGGGAAATCTTTTTTGCAGGCTAGGTCTGGGGGTAATTTGTGTCTGCGTTAGGCCTTTGAGAGATCTTCAGCACATTGGGTAAGGGAGTTCTCATATTTACAAATACACCTCCTGTGTGTGACAAGGCTGTATGGAAGGTAATTTTTTATGTAGAAGGGAGGGATGGCAGTGATCAAAGAGCAGGTACTTTTGCTAGTTGGTGAATTTAATGTGGATGGGGCCATCAATGAGGTGGAGGTTAACATCCAGGAAGGTGGCGTGCTGGATTGAGGAGGACCAAGTGAAGAGGATAAAAGAGAATGAGTTAAAGTTTTGAAAGAATGATGATAGGGTGTCTGTCCTTTTATTTTTATTTATTTATTTTCTGGGGGCTACAAAGGTTTCCTGTGTATGGTCCAGATGCATCTCAATCATGTATTTTCTGGTCAATGTATTGGACAAGGAGGTCCAGTTGCATGGCCTGCTTGTTCACCATACACCATAGCTCAACATCTCAACCCCAAACTATTTCTGGGTATGAGGCACTCTAAAAAGTATCATGTATGTAGAGCCTACTCCATGTATGGAGACACTGGTGCTGCATTTATCATATTGCCTTTGACACTATGACCAATGTGAGGCAGCACATGCTATGGCACCTACAGGCATGCATTGAGGGACATAAAAGTCATTTTTGTACATACTGTAACCGAGGCTGCATTGTGCAGCATGTGTTAGAGTACAGTCTCTGCAACAATGATTGTTTCTAGCATGGGAACCATGCATTTCCAGACTTGAGTTCATTTACCTTGCTTTATTCCATATTCTCCCCTCAGTCAATTCTTAGAGGTTGTTCATGATGCAAAAAATACCCTATATACATAAACAAAACCAAATGCATATGAAAGAAAGCAGAAACATCACAAAATTCATCAATAGAAATTACTTTCTGGATGATGTGACAGTTAAATGTGGTACTATACCATTATGTCACAGCTGCAGGTCGCGATTTGAGAGGATTATCTTACTGCCAAAAGCACGTCTATATAGTAAGAGTTCATTTCCTTGTAATCATACCTGTAATGTCACATCTGAGAGTTAATATCACCACATATTTATTGCTGTGTTATTAAATACATACCCATAGTTAACGCCTTCAGTGAAAAACAAAGGTTGGGGGGGGGGGTGTCTTAAATATCTTTTAATTGCGAAACAGTTATTTTCCTTTTCTTATTAAGAAATTGTTTAGTATTGCAAAGGTATAGGGAAATTTTTCTACTCTCCTGAACCAAATAATTGCAAACAGACAAGAACATTATAACTACAGCAACTGTACCACACATTTCAATTAAAAAAAGAGTACCAGTATTGAAAACTTTTACCAAAATGTTTATTGTTTTTAAGGATAAGTTGATGGTATGACCCAATAATTATTTATGCTTAAAAAAATCTCTTTCCACAAGAAGTTAAACATCATTTCATCAACAGGAAACATATATCAACAAGTCAGTAATAAAATATATATATATATGTACATATGTCCACATTTGTTCTTTATAAAAATATTCAAGTCTTGCTTTTTCAGATAATATCACAACACTGCAGCAAGCAGAGAGTAGGTATACAAAGAAAATTGTCTGTGAACACTGTAGAACACTTATACCCTCAGTTTCACTTTCGAGGAGCTAGTCCCCTGTCACTGCAGGTTTCTTACTCAACCCTGTAAGATGTGACACATTAAGTACACAACTAATTGGTCCTGCCATGTGCATTTACTATACTCTGTGAACCTCTTGTGTAATTTTTGTGATGTCCTTGTAATTCTGTTCCTTGATCTCATTCTCTGGAAGAGAAAAATAAAGAAGGTATAAGTACATAACTAAATTCTGAATGCAGTTAAGTAACTATCAATTGTATGATCATGCTGACACTACAAAACATAGAAATGGTCAACAAAAAAGTCTCAGTCAAATAAAAGTATCTTAATATTTATATATAATCCTTGCAAAATTTGGATTGCACCTGAAACTTGTTAACGTAATTGGACTCACCCTTAAGAACACTAAATTGAAAGTTAAATTCAGAGTGGAACTATCTGAATCATTTAAAATCGGACAGGAATTCGACAGGGGGCTGGTCTCTCACCACTACTATTTAACTGCGCACTGGAGAAAGTCATGCGAGAGTGGAATAAGAAATGCCAGTCAAACATAAGAGTGGCAGAAATATCAAACTAAATTGTCTGGCTTTTGCCGATGATCTAGCGCTGCTCACAAATTGCATGGATGAGGGTAAACACCAAGTTGAAGAACTTGAAAAAATAGCAGCAAAAGTGGGACTACAGATCTCGTTTGAAGACAGAAATGATACCATCCTTCAAGGTTGAAACACCAGCTATTACACTGAATTATAACAAACAAATTAAAATTGTAAATAAATTCAAATATCTTGGAGAGGTTAGAGTTGGAATTCAAATGAGAAAATGTTAGTAGAAAGCAGAACAACTAAACTGAAACAAGCGCAACGCGTCACCTGGCTAGCATCCAAGAAGAAATATCTCTCGATAAATCCAAAACTCAAACACTACCACTCTGTTATTAAACCTGAAGCAATCTATGCTGGTGAAACACTGTTCAAGATGAACACCAAATCAACAACAGACAAACTACAGAAAGCAGACAGAAGAGTCCTTAAAACCACATAAAAAAAAACATCGCACTAGCGTTTTACGGCCCACTTTAGATTTGTAGTTTTATAAGTTTTTGCAAACATTTAGGACCAAAATAATAATCTAAATGATAAAAAATTATTTAATAAGAGTGTCTTAAACCCTTTTAGGACAAAAAGAAAAATTTAGGTAGTGACGGGTTCCGAACCACTGACCTTCAGTGTCACAGTCCAACACACTGCCCATTATGCTAGAGCTTACAGTTAAAAGTTGTGTTCTATAAATTCATAGTATTGATGGCCGTTATTAACTGATGCTAATATGGCATTTGTAGACAATAGATTATCACTTATCGTACGAAGAACGACGTGTTTTTGTTAATTCTTCAGTGTGCTATTGCTTTGAAATGACAATGTGTAAGTTACAATAAGAAAATCATCAAATACGCAACGCAAGATAGCATCTGCCACAGAGAGTTTTGGGCGAGGAATGTCACGTGACATCTGCGAACGACTGGTTTTCGTTCATTCAATGGAGGGTGTCAAAACTCCGTTATTTTTGCAAATATCTCTCAAACGATACGAGATATGAAAAAAACATAAGAGAAACAAAGTTGTACAGAATTTTCTCCTCTACAAATTCGTTTATTCAATTTTCACATCAGATGAACGATTTATTTGCAATTAAAATTACATTACACACGGAGTTTTGTATTTTTAACGTACGTCAAATTCTGTTATTTAATTTTCGTGTCAGCTGAGCGGTTTATTTGCAATTAAAATTATATTACAAACGGCTTTTTTTGGTGTTACTAACGTAATTTTTGTTCGAAATATTTGAAAAAGCGAGGTTCTGGACTCTGGTAACCAACAATTATGTCTGTAAAATTTGGTGCTGATCGGTTGAACGGTTCGACCTAAAAAGTGGGAACATGTTACTGCCAGACAGACATCCAAAAATCACCGTTATTTTTGCAAATATCTCTGAAACGATACGAGATATGAAAAAAACATAAGAGGGCAAGGTTGTAGAGAATTTTCTCATCTACACATTCAGTTATTCAATTTTCATGTCAGATGAATGATTAAGCCGTTAATTTCACTTAAATTTCGAGCTGTCAAAAGACGATCACAAAGGCCCACTTTTAGTGTTACTACTGTAACCTAAAGTGGGCCAATACCAAGTAGAGGGACAGTGGTGACTATTACCTAACGAAGTTGTATACCAAGAAACTGAATCACAATTGAAAATGTTCAAATGTTTGTATAGTTTATGGGACTTAACTATGGGGTCATCAGTCCCTAAACTTACAAACTACTTATGAACTACTTACAAACTAGGACGGCACAAATATCCATGCCCAAGGGGGTATTCAAACCGACCGTAGTGGCTGTGCAGACCGTGACTGGAGCACCTCAGTCCCCTCGGCCACCGCGGCCAGCGATTACAATTGACACAGTGCGGAAAAGGAGAGTTGCTTTTTTCTGCCACATTTCCATACTATCAGAAACCAGGTTACTGGAACAACTGTTTACCTACTTTGGAAAAGTAAGACTAAGAACAACTGGTTCAAAGAAGTTCAAGATGTTATAGATAAGTGAGGCTTGACAATGCAGCAAATTGAAGGCAGAGAAGAGAAGAAGACACAAGTGACACAATATTAAAGACATTTACACGCCAAAAATACACCATAAAAAAGAAAGGGCAGCCAGGTCAGAAAGGATGGTGAACTTTTGGGAGCAGAAGAGAAAAGCCAAATCTACAACTAGGATTAAGGCTTAAATGTATATGGATTGATTAAAGTGCTCCAATTTGGGCATGAAATATGTAAATAAATAAATAAATAAATAAAATAATGTGGAAAGCAGGAGACAATTATTAGTTTCATTACCAACCAAAGTACAAACACTATAACTAGATAATGTGGTGGTGTGTGTTATACAGTAAAAACCCATTTTTACATTCCTGGATTTTACGGATTCCCGCCTTTTACACCATTTTTTCTTGGTGTCAAATTTCCTATGTTCACAATGTTAATTTGCCCTCATTTTTGCTTTAACATATCTACATTTTTCCCACCTTTTACGCTTTTTGAAAACATGTTTGTGAAAAAAAAATAAATAAATAAATAAATGCCGTAATTGACATAAATTGATGCTGGCATGGCTTTTGCCTTAAAGTATAGTGTTTATAAACATTACATGATAATCAAAATATCCACGGGTGTACTGCCGGTCTATAGTGTCCAACGGGCACAATATTTCGACGATCGTACATGTCACCATCATCAGGTGAACTGATGGACTGAGCTCCTGGAACATGCCGGCACAGAGATCTGCACGCTACGGCGGCTTGAAGGGAACTAGGTTCTAGCCCAGTAGTGAGTAGTGTGTGATTTAAATACCCTCGGCCCGCGGAGCAACCCCTCAGTGGTCCGCGCCGCGGTCGCACAGTGGAACTGATTGTAACGGCGTCTGAGATGACATCGATGTGAGGGCTCTGTTCGGCATGGTCATCACTACGTTACATTTGCTAGATTTACTCTTAATTAACCCAATTGCTGGTTCCCAAGCTCTGCTAAGATTATAGCCGCAGTCACGGTTTATGAGGTCGTCACTTGTGTGAATTTCAATGGCCCCTCTAATGACGAAGTGCCAGTATCTCGACGTCTGTACCAGAATCCTAGTGCGTTCATACTCCATCGCGTGATTCTCTTACAAACAATGTTCAGCGACCGTCGACTTGCTCGGATACATCAATTGTGTGTGCCTCTGGTGTTCAACACATCGATCCTCAACGGTACGCATCGTCTGTCCAATATATGACTTGTCACACTGACACGGAATCTGGTACACACCGGTCTTCCTGAAACCGAGATCATCTTGTAAATTACCCAGAATGCTGTACTCTTGTTCCTGCCTAAACACATTCTTTAAAATCACGACATATTCATAAAAATTATAACATTCGCCTGTTTGATATGTATCATTTCGATACTTAACAGCTTCGATATATATAATTTGGAGTCGAGGCCTTGCCATACAGCACATTTGCAAAATTATGAATTTCAGACTAAATTTCAGTCTAATTTATTTTGTACCATCGTATAAGATGGCCTCGGATTTTGGGGCCTTTGGTTAATGATTAGCCCTCGTCTTATATGCGGAAAAAGATGGTATTTTTTGTGACTTTTATGAAAAGTCAGACTGATGGATTGCTTGTGTATATTTTTCTGCACATTGATGGGGGAACTGTAATTATAACCTCAGAAAAGCGATAATAGTGTGAGATGACTCTATGCAAAAGTCACAAAAATACTTACACATATATTTGCAATCGAGAACACAGATAAATTCTTGAATATTGTTGTGCAAAACATGGAAAAATACAAAAAGAAAGGAAATTGTGCAGTTTTATTAGGTAAATAATTTTCGGTAACAGGATTGCTGGATAATCAATTATGATAAATCAAATTCCGTCATAAATTTCTACTTCCCATAAAATTACCAGTTCCATTACTGCCTGGCGCTTAAAATGGTAAAAAATTGGATAACCTTTCTTATAGTCCTATAATGAACTTACTGGCAAGTACTTTGATACCTATGATGTACATATATCACAAATAAACTACAAAAATGCAAGGTTGATCAAGTAAGCATATTTTACCATTCAAGACATTATTTCCTGCATTTTACACCGTTTCACTGAAGTCCTTTGAAAAGTGTAAAAATGGGGTTTTATTGTATATCAGGGGTTAGTGTTCCAGCAAATATTTGCAATTTTGTTTCTGCATTGTGTAGCTGGACTCAGCCAAAACAAATAATACTCATCAAGTGTTTCCTATGACAATCAGTGACTGACAGAAAGCATCAGTTTCTGTCCAGTTACATAAAAAACTTATTCTAAAAGCACAATTTAACAATACATTTGATAGAGAGGTCCCAAATTAGTCTACTGTGATACTATACTGGAACAACAATTTCATTAGAAAGTGAGTTGAGCCGAATTGACTCATGAAGCCAGACCCTCTCATTGAGATGCACTTTTCGGTAACACTTTCTTCACCATTGTGTGTAAGGAGCAAAAAAGTGCAACTAGAAGAGGGATTTAAGCTGATTTTAACATAATGATAGTAGATATTTTGGATTTTGGTGATCACATTTTATTTCATGTTCAAGCAATTATGTGACAGTAGAAGTAATACAACTGCTTGATATGTGCTTTTTTTCTTTCTTCCTATTGCTGTGCTTTGCATTCAATTTTTCTCCAACAAGAATGAGTGTGCAGTGGCAAGATAATATTACCCTGCTTAAAAGATAGGGTTTGATGACAACATAAATACTGACAAGGTTAGTGATAAGGCACTCCTTTGTCACCTGTGATCATACCAAGTCCTTCAACCAGTGTTGTTATATTCCATCAGCCTCTCCACCATCCTACTATGGGAACAATAAATTCCCATGAGAAATTATTATGAGAAGGAATCTGCATATGGGTTTGGCTCTCAGTGGGGTTCACACTTTGACATAATCAAGAGATGTGCCCATTGGGTACAACTTTACACTTAAAAAATTCAACAAAGAGCGGTCAAAAGACAGAATATCATCACATCTTTTGAAACATGGGTGTACCATTATGATTCTGAAACTAAGAACCAATCTTCAATATGGAGCTTTTCAGGTGAGAGGCCATCCTCAAATGTTTGTAAAATTCAGTAATATGGGTCATCTCTGTGACCTTGGACATATGTTCCACAGTCAGTGCTGAGTGGTATGTAAATAAATATCTGATGAAAGGAACCATCACTTGGAGGTCACATCCTCCAAAGTGTGGGCACCTTATTCTTCATTATGATAATTCCTCAGCACATACATCTCCCAGAACAGTGGACTTCTCGGAGAAGAAAAAAGTGCTAATGTTGCTGCATCCACCCTATTCACAAGATCTGAGTCTTTGTGAGTTCTTCATGTTCTCATAGACAAAGGAAAAAACTTCATGGACAGTGTTTTCAATCCAATGAAGACACTATTGCAGCATACAACATGGCCTAAGTGAATTTACTAAACAAGCTTGGACTGAAACATTTTTAAGTTGTTTTCAAAGGATGGAAAAGTGTATAAGTTCTCATGGAGAGTATTTTGCAAAGTTGTAGCAGTTGTACTGTAAAGACATTTGTTGAAATTCTATGAAAACCTTTTGGCTTAACCTTCATACAGCTCTAAGTTACGGTTAAGGCATTTACTTGTAAAAGGCGTATACTTTCTTCTTGAAGTATTGATCGTGAAAGGTATGGAAAACTTCCTTAAAGTCTAGAAGTAGGGGAAAATTATTGGCAGAAATAGTTCTATGAGGATGAGTATTGAGTCATACACATTTAATTTCTTTATTTGCCATTGCCTACCACAAAATTTAAATTCAATTATATACCTGTAGTCAAAGATGACAAAGAACTAGATGGTTCTGCACTGCCTTCAAAATCGTAGCAACATGTATGATCCAAATTGTCAGAAAGTATTTTTGTATCAGTTTCTCTTTTGTGTTCTTCTATCATGTTTTTTAATTTTTCTTCAGAATTCTGTTGAAGCTCCGATAACTCTGCAAAAAGAAAATTAAATTTGAGAGGGTTGCATCTTGTTTTGCATTGAATAAATGGTACATGTACTGATACTTTATATATATCATGACTTCATTTGTTTCAGCATTATTGAAATTATGTTACACACAATACATATTCACACCCATACAAACACATGTTGGCTGGTGTAAATGGTATAGACATATAAAACCTGTAGTGTTAGAAGAGAAACCATGGGAAATGGTGCTTAGGAAATGTCTTACATTGGGAAACACATATGTGTTTTCAGGAAGATGGCTAGTAACTACTCAGTGGTCAAGGTAGATTAATGATTCCATAGATAAGCTTTGAGGAAATCCTCGTGGAGGCGAAACATGCCAAAATATGACTTTTTTCTAAAACCTGAAATAATAATAATAGTGTGAATACATGTAATACATTATTTTCTTCTATTCAAAAATTTGTCAGTGGAGTTGGCCACTAGTAAGTCTTTCAGGCTCCTATTAAACTGATCTTTATTTGAAGTTAAATATTTCATAGTTACTGGCAAATTATTGAAAATGTGTGTTCCTGGATAGTGGACCCCTTTCTGAACTATAGAAGATACTTTTAAGTCCTTGTGTAGATCAGTTTTGTTCCTAGTAGCAGGGGCTGTGTTTTAAACACTATGGAAATAGTACAAAGGAAAGATGGAGAGACTGAGTATGGGAAAGAAATGAGGAAAAGAAAATACATGTGAAGACAAAGCAATTAAAAGTAACGGGAGTAGTGAAATGTTGGCATGAAGGCAGGAAGATGTAACAGGGAGGGAACAGAGAGAAAATAGAGAGAGTTAGGGGACAGAGACTGCTTGAGATACATAACAGAATAGGTGCAACAGCATAGGAATGGTTGCAGGTGGAGGTTTCATGTGTATAGCTTATTAAATATCAGAGCAAAGTGTTTCTCAATTTTATGATGTCAGCTGAACCTCTCCCACAGTTTGGGCAGTAGCTATATAGTTGGTTCGTAGTCAGACTGATGTAGACAAATGCACTGATTTCTTCAAAGATCATAATTGTTATGTCTGATTTTAGACATGGTTCTACCACCAATGCCATAAACAATGCCATTATCAGGGCTAGACTAAGAGGAGTTGTGTGGATCTCAGGGACAGATGTTTCTTCTAGGTCTTGATCAGGGATGTGACACATCAGGGAAGATCATTTGTAAATTGTAGTGATAGCAGAATATTCCTTTGGAAAGAATAGGGGTATAATGGGAAGGAGATTTTCATTTAAAGCACAATGAGAGTTAGTGCCCAATGGACTATGTATTTCAGTTGTAAAAATTGTTCAGAAATAGTATGAAGCAGGTTTTAGTCTATGGTCAGTGAGCATGTATATAGTGAATATTTGTGAAGATATTAATATGGTATGGTACACTCTCTTTCATGGGGACGGTGGTGTCAATTCAGACAGGCCTTTGTAAACTTTCAGTGTAGTTGGAGGATGTGTTGAAATTATGGAAACATGAGACTACAATGGTTTCAACATGGATCGAGATCAATTCCTTAAAACTAAACAAGGTGCAGAATTTAGGATTCTCAGTTGCTACTCAGCATTCCTCTAGCTAGCCCATGAATATAGTGGCATAAGAAGTTGGTGTCTGAATACCCATTGCAGTCTCCTAAGTTTTTTCTTTATAAGTGATACCTTTACAAATGATATTTTAGGTGAGCATATGGTCAACCATGATTACCAGATATTTGAGAGTAAATTTAGGAAGTAAGGTTAGTTGGCATGAAAGATGTGTGTAATGGAATATTGGTAGAACATATTACTTTTGTATGAATTTAATTTCTTGGAAATAATGAATAGATTATCATACTGCAACATAATTCATTTAGGCAGACAAAAACAAAAACAAAAAAAGAAAAAAAATATTTATTAGTTACAAAAGTAGATTAATCAGATACTTCTGTAGAAGAGAAATTATTTGTACCATTCAAAAATCTTAGGTTTTGAACATACTGTGCATTTCCACTGATTCTGTAGGCCCAATCTTGTCAACAAATACTTTCAGTTCTTTCATGCTACAGGACACAGCAGCATCTTTCCCTCCACCTTCATCAGCATGAAATATCACATTTTCTTGAACATCATTCTTAACTTCAGTTACTTCATGGACACTGCACTGATATTTGTATCCAATGAACATTGCACCTAACACTGCAAATTAAATTTATTACACTATATATATTAGAAACAGATCATGGACAGTAAATTTCTTAAACAAAAACAAATTCAATGACATACTATCTCTGTGAAGAAGTTATAAAGGTGACTGAAAAATAGCAGGGAGCTATTGGGTGCTTTTCAAATGCCTTTCTCATATAGTTACTTTTGAAATATACAAAACATTCTTTCAAGTACTACATGTATACATTTTGTTGTTCTGTTTAGTCATGATGTTTGAACACACAAATGAATTTAGTGTCACAGAAATAATTTTTTGCCAGAATGCAAAAATTTTTTTTGATTCTTTAAGCCTGATATTGTCAACAATTATTTTCAGTCCTTCCAGTCTACTGTATCCATGTGACACACTTCAAATCCAGCACTGCTCATGAATCAGCCTGCCACAGGTGCTGATGACAGTGCGCTCTATAGAAATTGCATGAAGTGTGAAACAGAGCCAGGCTCCACCTCAGTTTTATTCCCGCTATTACTACGATTCCTAATGCTCAACCCAGTTTTTCCGGGTGCACGCCATTCCTGTGGCGCTCACGCTGAATTCGACGGCCTGATGGACACCAATGACATGTGTCCTGTTACATACAGCAAATGGGCCATGCCACTGGTTGTAGTAAAGAAATCCAAGATAAACTGTGATTGTGCGGTGACTTCAAAGCAACAGTACTTTTCAAAAATTGACCTAGCACAGGCCTATTCGCAGCTACCTCTCGGTCCGGATTAGCAAGGCAAGTTCATTGTAAACACTTCCTTTGGTTCATATCAGTTCCTTCACCTTTATTTTAGAGTTACCAATGCGCCAGCTATATTTCAACATTTCTTGGAAGAGCTCACCATTTGAATTCTGATGTGCATTAACTGTCATGATGATACTGTTGTTTTTGGATGGACCACTAAGGACCACTTGAAAAATTTATGGACTTTGTTTTCTGTACTGCGAGCTTAAGGTGTAATCTTCTGAAGTGTCAAACTTTTTCAACTGTCTATAAAGTATCTTTGTTTCAAATTTCTGGTTGTGGTGTTGCCTCAATTAAGAACTATGTTTGGGCTTACGGCAATCTTATGACTTACTTTGGTAAAGAATATGCAGGTATTTCTCGGTAACATTGCTCATTCCCAAAACTTCATTCCGGGAGCTGTGAACATGTTGTGCCCTTTATACAACCTTGTGAAGAAATGTGTTAATTTCAGTGGTCCCCCCATGTGAATCCACATTTTTCCCTCAAAGATGAGCTTGTTTTGGCTCCATGCTTGGCAATCTTTTGTTCCAGACCAGTACCTGAGTCTGGCCACAGATGCCTCTCACTTTGGTCTTGGTGCTGGCACACCATGTTGCCAATGACTCATAAAGCCCCATAGCCTTTGCCTCTAAAGCTCTCAATCTATCCCAGTCCACATACTCTCAGTTTAAGAAGCCCTTGCCATCCTCTATGTAATCAAAAAGTTGTGTGTGTATGTGTCTTTACAGCACAAAATTTCACTTGATAACGGATCACAAACTGTTGGTGTCACTCTTTAATTTACTGTATGTGGTCCTGTGCTGGAAGAAGCTGCTCACAGGCTGTGGTGTTAGGTTTTGTTTTTGTTGCAATTTCAGTATGAAATTCACTTCTACCCTACTGCATGCAAATGCCAACATGTTGTCTTGCCTACCGGTTAGCCGTGGTGGAGTAGCCGAGCGGTCTAAAGCGTCTCGCTGCGGAGCGCGCGGTTGCTCGCCGTGGAGGTTCGAGTCCTCCCTTGGGCATGGGTGTGTGTGTGTGTTTGTCCGTAGGTTAGTTTACCTAGGTTTAAGTAGTTTGTAAGCTACGGACTGATGACCACGCAGTTTGGTCCGATAGATTTACAAACATTTGAACATTTGCCTACCGGTCAGTTCTGATGCAGCCTTCATCCAGAATGTATTTCTCTGTTTTCACATAAACATTCAGTCACAACAGATTGTCAAAGGTTTTCCTTCGATATCTGTTAGAATGGACAGAGAATTGATGGTGGACTCTGTTTCCATGACAGATGACTCACTTGTGCATCATGCCCCCTCTGTTATTAATACACTCTTCATTATCAACTTGCCATGTGGAAGGGTGTATTGCTGTTACAACCAGCAAATGCATCTCCTCAAATGGTGATTGCAAGTTTCCACTGACTTGAGGTCTTTTATTTGCTTCACACCAACCATTGGGGGATAATTTGTATCAAAGGTTTGGCTAGATGCCATGTTTTTTGGCTGGGAATGGTCAACAAAATAGTGCATACTGTGAACATGCGTGACATTTGTGGAACTCAGCAGGTATCTCCTCGTGCTTTCCTTACTTCTTGGCTCCTACTTGAACAGGCATTTTTGGCATTGACACCACGCCTACAAGTGCCCATGTTGTCGCCCAGTCCCCTGTCACCATTGCCTTTGGGTCTACCAGTGGTGGAGACAGGGCCAACACGAAAATTGCACCAGCCAGATGTGTCATCACTAATAATCTAAAACAGACATCTGATGCACTGAACACCACACGAGTTGGCAGCAACATTCTACACTATGGTTCCACCGCGTCATCCTATGTGCTAGTCAAAGCAATAAAGGTAGTGAATCTACGGACATTTAGTGCTGTGAAGAGGGGAGGTGTGCTATGTCCATGTGCTGCGCCTTCAAATCTGGTGCCACCTGTGAGGCAGATGGCTGCCACTAGGGGTACCACAGATGCCGACGAGAGCATGCTCTATAGGAAGTGCATGAAGTATCGAGCTTAGTCAGGTTCTGTTTCAGTTCCATCTCTGTGATTACAGCTATAACTTACTGTAATCTCATGGAGTGTGACCTCTATGTTTGTGTGTGTAGCAAGACTACACATTCAGTTAATAAGTTTTGTTGATACATAATTAATTCGGTTATCTGTAAGGTTCAATATCTGAGCTTGTTTTCTCCACCATCTTCCTGAGTGGTTGTTTTCCTCACCTCACCTCATCTCTTCTCATTCACATTATGTATAAAGTTCCATCAATCTCATATGAAAAAGAACCTTCATAAGTGTAGAATGTATCAATTTATATTGTGGGATTATTGAAAAAAAAAAAAAAAAAAAAAAAAAAAAAAAAATCCTGTTGAGGAAGTATTTGGTCAGTTTAGGTTATCTATACTTTGCATATCTGGAAATGAATATCATTGGTATGAAGATAATGAGTTAAGTATAGTTGCCACTCTAAGAGCTTGTGGGCAGTTATTTGAGACATATATTAAAACCCAACATTAAGTTAAAATTACTGGTTTATTGCACAAATTGCAACACGTCAGCAGAACTAAAATGACAATATGGCAGAGTATCATAACACTGCAAAAACATCTGAGTCAAATATTATCTTGGTTGGTAGGGCAGTGTCTAGCCTGGCCATTATAACTAGTGACCACAGAGCCTCCCCCCACTAACTGAGTGTGAAGCACAGAGGGCGGGATGTGACTGCAAGACCCGGCCAGCATACTGCGGCAACTGGCTGATGGCTGAAAGGTTACAGGCATAGAAGCATCACATTCATGTTCTTTGTCAGCATCCAGGCATATTTCAAAGGTGCTCAGATGTGACAAAGATTCTACAAGGAACACCTGTAAGGAAGAGGTTGCCTTAATTGGTACAAAGATGGAGATGTGGTCGTTGTCCCTTATGGATGTTGAATGTCCTCATTGCCTGCACTGTGAGGAATCTGAAATGTTTGAAAGAGAACAATGTGAGTTATCCCCTAAAAATTGTGCCATCACATATGTGTAGACATATGTCCTTGATGTGTAATGGGAGACGTCTACAGTAAACATAATGGTAGTAGAGGGAGGGAGGACAGAATCAGTAAATGCCATGAGGATACGAGGTCAGGTGAGAAATTGTGAACTGGGAAGCTGGGAGGGGAGTAGACATCCAATGATTTGTTGAAGGAAGGCTTTCAGTAACTATTACTTCATCTGCAGACAGGCAGAGTCCAGCCTGTCTGACTCTTGTGATAGAGGTTTCGTATTGACAAAGATGTTCATGGTATGGTCTGTACACTGAAGGACTTTAAAGGGCCCAAATAAGAAGTTTGTAAGGCTACATTGAGAAGCACAACAAATTCACAAGAAAGCAATTTTTTGTGTACAAAATATCTGCAATTTGGGAGGGGGAGGGTTACAGATGATGTGGATGTGCACATTGGACAAGAGTAGGGAGCTTCTCCTGTGGAGGGATGAGTGTTTCCACATTGAATTCTCTTGGAAGAACCAATAGTTCACCATAAAGAGTGTTGGCCAGTAGTGCACTCAATTCACACTTAAGAGCTGTACGTAAGCTGAGGAAAACCAAGGTAGAGCCTTGGACCACAACCGACCGTGACAAATCAAAGGTGATTGGGCAGTGAATGTCAATGATGGGACCATTGCTTTCTGGATGTCAGGCAGAGCTGTCAAATTGAAGAACAACACATAGCAGACAAAGCATAGTAAACAGGAAAGATTTGTACTGGTGGCACTGATATGCTGTAATGAATGAGGGGCAACCAAAATGTGGATTCCAGAAGGAAATGGGAGTGCACATCATGGAGTCAGCTGTGATATCAATGAGTGGAAACACCTCAAACCACCTGGTAATGTGATCAATGGCCATATGGATGTATGTACGATCAGATCAAGGTACAGGGCCAATGAGGTCAGGATGCACATAGTGAAGTTGGCCTTTCAGAATAGGAAACTTGGCCAATGATTAGCTCATGCGACAGTGAACTCTGGTACAAAGTGCTGGCACAGGTCTACTGGATACAGAACAGTTAATTCCATGGTCACACACAAACATTCCTGTGACCAGCTGAATCATTTTGACACCTGGGTATGCCAAGTCATGAAGGACATAAAATACTGTTCATTGGAGGTGTGATAGGGCTACGGAGTAGGGAGACCCAGTTGACATATTACATTAGGTGGTGGATAGGGGAGCCCAGAAGCTTCCATTGTTTCAAATGCAATCCATTACTAGTTAAGTTGCAAAATTGCAAAAGATCTGGATAATCTGTATGAAGGCTTGCCAATTCTTCTAGCTTCAGATAAGAATGAATCAATCAATCTGCAATCAAATTGTCCTTACATAGATGTATCAAATCTCAAAGTAAACTGAGGGTTCATATAGGAAAAACTACAGGGGCAGGGGAGATGGACCTATAAAGGGTTGCAGATGGTGTCTTCCAAAGGGTTATTGTCTATGTAGATAGTAAAGGGATGACTTTCATGAAAATATTCGACCACCATTTATATAGCTAGTTCACATTCAAAAGGGGATCACGTATCCTGGGGGAGTGAAGAGATTTTTGGGAAAGAATTGGAGTGGCTTGGAAACATCCCAACATATTGTTGGAGGAAGACATCAACTGAAATATCACTCATATCAGTAGTGACAGGTGAGCATCAGCAGTAGAATGATCCAATATGACAGAATTGCAGGCCATGCAGAATGCAGTTGGTGCAGATGAGAAAATGACCGGTATGGTCAAGACAGCAATGGCTGTTTAAGGACTGCATGGGAACTATACTTGGTAAGTGGCCTGTAGAGAAAGTAAAGTTTGTGGGCCACCTGGAACAGCATAACTGGTGTTCATGATATCAATGAAATTGGGGGAACTTCCATCTAATCACTGTAAGGAGTAAAGTGCATTAAATTATTTTGTACTGTGGTACGAGAAATGTCTGATGCTTATTGTGGAGGGGGTGGGGCATAGCTCTGGGCCAGGCCCAATTGTTCATACCATTGTAGCACAAGTGATGTGAGAGGCTTGAGGTCATAACTGGCCAAAGTAACAGTAGTGTAAAAGTTAAATGAATTTGGTTCATTGTACAAGATGCAATCTTGTTCTTGCTGAGTTGGGAAAATAAAGAAAATGGGATACAGTGATGACTTTCACATTGTGAAAGAAACAAGTAAGTGAAGTAAAGATTTGATATATTGGCACACAATTGAGGTGATCAATTAATTAAGGGTAATTAAATGAGACATACATTAATTTTTGATATGGTGTCTGTATTGAGACCTTATGTTGGACTGGGTCGGGAGCGAGTCACAAATGACCGACCAACTGAGGGCATTGGCAGAATTGCGACTGACATTGGACCAGACCACTGACCATATGACTAGAGAACGACCTACCGACCAAGGGAGTCGGCAGTGTCGCTGCTAATAGTCAACACTAAATGAGACAACCAGAGGCGACAAACAACGATGACAACTAAATGGAATGGACTGACCAAATCGTGAACCAATCAAGACTGTGATGTAGCCGAGTAAGATGCCAGACAACAATGTAGTACACAAATGTATATGGAGTGCAGATGAGACATGACTGAAGACTGGGCTGCAGATCCGGGCTTTATATAGCGCGGCTACCTGTGCAGATGGCCTATGCGGAGGGTGCATCACTGTGCACAGCTCTGCAGTGGCGATGGCAGCGCTTGCGGGTTGTGCACGCTAACGGCCGCTGTCACAGTTCATGTGGTCTGGTGGGCTCTCAAACACATTTTGCCAGGATACCAGAGTCTGCTCTTTAAGCCATGTCCAAAAGAACAGATTTCATATCAAAAATTGTAAAATATACCACCAATAGGTAATTGACAGTTTCAATGTGGACGCATTCAAACGCTTGATCCCTTGCAGGAATCCAGTATAGGCTACAAGCAAGTGAATCAGTGGGCGGGGGGGGGGGGGGGGCTAGAAGTTGAGAATTTTGGTTGGAAGAGAAGTGTGCCTGAATAGCCTAGTTGGTTAAGGTGTCCGCTGGCTTGAAGCAGGAAATCCAGGTTCGAATCCTCACCCAGCACAAATTTTCAACTTTGCTTTGAATTTATTTTAATGTCCTAAGTGCATTTATTAATGCCCGACATGAAGTTATTTATACTCTGTTACACAAATCAAAACACATCAACAGAGTGAGGTAATAACACAGCACTAGAAAACATTTAACAAAATATTATCTTCGTGAGCATGGCATTTCCTAGACTGGCCAGTATTGATAATGGCCACTAGCTCTTAGAGTGAGAACTAAACTTAAGTGGTTTTCTTCAGACAAATTATATTCTTTTTCTGGTGCAGAATTAGTAGATTTCTCACACTGACCAAATCTGCACTTAAAAGGCTACAATAACTGCAAGGCCTAGTGTGTTAGGAAGCTCCAAGAACCTGTGTCAAATGTTGCTGGACAGGAAGGAGAAAAACAGAGCAATGGTGTTCATATGTTCCTCATCATTGAAAAATGTTGTAGTCACAGTCTATGGAATAAGTAAGTGTGGCAGCCAGAGCTGATGGTTGTGAGACTGAGTTGTGTGCCTGTGTGATTATGTGAATGTTCCTAATTCTGAAGAACGCCATGGCCGATAGCTGAAAGTGTTGTATGTGTGTGTCTTTTTTGTGTGCCTGTCCTGTTACTATATTGTTAATCTATTCACCAGAAATACATCAGTTAAAACTGCAAGGAAACTCTGCTGTTACAATGTCAAATGCTTACTCAGTCCACTGCCAAAGACCAAGGTTTTAGTGGGTTGTATGAAATATGACTTGCGATTCTGAGAAGAGATAATCTATCACATCCCATTTTATTGAGGGAAAATATACATGTGTCAGATAATTCAGACTGTAAAGGAGATAGGCATCGAACTCAGGTGACACACTGATAAGCATCAATCAACAAAGTCAGCTGGCAGACCATTCCCTTTCCTTATGATGGGACAACAGGCCAATATTTTCTAGGACTGCATTCAGATAAAATACATTGAATGAATGTCTGCACTGTTCCACGATTCATAGTGGAACATTAACTGAGAACTATGGCTCATGCTGTGATGATGCAGTTCCCCCCTAACCTCATTAGCAGGGTGACACCAAGCCTCTGAGATCAACACCAGGAAGGTGTAAATACAGGGTGACTCATCTAAAATTCGCACGACCAATACTGAGGAAATGGAAATTGCTATTGATGTGTGGTCTTCACAGGATGGATTGGTATTCAGGGGCTCATGTTAGCCAATAAATAATTTTAATAATATGCAGAAAGTGTATTTCTTGTGCAAACATACAGGTTTTTTTTAATGGAACAATGCCTATTGACACTAACAAATTTAAATAAGGTAAATTAGAATATCGATGGTACTTGTTGCAGGACTCTAGTTCCATTCATTTATGAGATATCATATTGTGTAAAGTTTCCAATCTGACACTTTTTGCCCCATGCAGCCCATGTGTTCCTTGAGTGCACAAGGATTTCCTCAACACTGATCTATGGAACGAACAACTATCTACTCTGATCTAATCTAATTGTGACTTGCTAGTCAGTTAGTGTGCAATAGTCCAAGAAGTAGGTTGTGATTGGAAATTGGATTTACCAATGCAGTAAAGGCCGACATGCTGATGGTGTATGGAGAATGCACAAAGAATGCAGTTCTTGCATGTATGGTGTGTACAGAAACATATCCCAATGGATGTCACCAATCTCAGCAATTATTTATCAACCTCTTCAACCAGATGCATGAATTTGGTAGCATAACAGAAGGAAATAAGTGACTACAGATGTGGACAAAATTAATGTTTTGCTGCTATCACAGTTGATCTGCATGTTAGTTCCTGCACAGTCACACAAGGAAGTAGCATGTGCCAGACAAGTGTTTTATGCACTTCCCATTGACATCATTTCCATCCAGTCACATCTCTCTACATCAAGAACCACATGGAAACGATTACTAAACTCATATCACCTTCTGTACATGGGAATTATGACAGGATACTCCAGATGCATCAAGTATCTTATTTAGTGATGAAGCAATATTTACTAACCATGGCCAAATATCTGAAACATGCATCATTGATTCAGTAGTCTGTTGACAAACACCATTGGCTTCATCAGGTGGAACGTCAGAATCCATGGAGTGTAAATGTGTGGTTTGGCATAGTTAACCATCAGCTTATAGGCCCATTTTTCATAAACAGTACACTGAATGTGAACAAGTATTGCAGTCACAAAACAGAACATTTGTCATTATTGCTAGAAGGCATATGAATCCCAGAGGAACCTGTGATACCAATATGATGGCTGTCCAGCCCATAGTGCACAGATTACTGCAGCATGTCTTTAAGATTTGTTTCCAAATTATTGGATTGGACATAGAGGACCTGTACATTGATTGGTCTGTTCCCCAGATGTGACTCCTGTAAACATTTTTGTGGGGAAACAAACGTTTCACAATTTGATATCTAAGAAATGACTTACACTAGAGTTGTGTGGAAAATTCCACAGACATTCTAACTTTTAGTTTGTTAATGTCAATAGGCATTGTTACATTTACAATGCATATGTTTAAACAAGAAATAAACTTTCTATGTATTCTTAAAACCTGTTTATTGGCCAACAGTATTAGCTCCTGACTACCAATCAATCCTGAGAAATTGCATATTATTAGTACTTTCCATTTCCACAATATTTTTGGTGCAGGTTTTAGGTGATTCGTCCAGTATATAAGAGGCATTCACAGATTTGCAGTTTATCCAGATCATGTTTCTTTTTGTGTGAAAATGTGCAGTATAAGAGTTATTGTAGTATTGTGCAATGTTTGTACTGTTGATATGTTGGCACCACAGGCAACAAAGAGATCATTAGTCACACACTTTTAGTTACATGTATTATATTTGTTGTTGATCTGTTCTGTTGCATGAACAACATGGTTGCTGACTGGCTTTTCCTTGTGAACATGCTGTGTGCAGTACTTGATATGGAAGAACTTGCTTCCTGTCAATCTAAGGATATGCAGTTAAATAATTTACAATAGGATCAAACCATAGCTTTGAAGGTGAGTTTTGTCAGCTCCCAAGTTCCACAGTCCTGCTCTGTAAAACATCTTCTGGTGGCCTCTATCCATTAGTTTGAGACTTGCTGGGCAACAATAAGTTTACCTCATTCATGACCTTGTGCACCCAGAAGTGAAGGCTACTATGCTTCTAATTAGGGACTGTTTTATATGGCCAGGTGTTAAGTGAGACTGTTGTGTCTTGTCAACAAAGCAAAATCACTTGTCACAACCAACCATCTAAGAGAAAATTCCACATTCCAAGAGGCCACTTCCATCCCATTTATATTGATTTATTCAACCCCTCCCTTCCAAAGGCTTCAGATACACCTGTCAATAATTGATCCTCTTACCAAGTCAGTACACAATGTTCCTCTTGCTGTTATTACTGCTGATATGGTGGTATGGAGCAGTTCAGGTGTCCCTCGATACCAGTCAGGGTCTACAATTCAAATTAATGCAATTCAATATGCTTTTTGATTTATGTGGAGTGGAGGTACAATATTTTGCACTGCAACATACCATCTGCATAAGAATGGATTGTTCAAGAGATGGCACCAGTTTTGAAGGCAGCTCATATGTGCCCTGGGGGACTGTGGTTGGAGCCTTACCATGAGTTTTTGTTGCGCTCACAAAGATGATTCACTTGCAGAAGTCCTTTATGTATGGTGAACCATTGATTCTTCCTGCAGAATTCCTTGAGGACTCAAAACCTAACACCAGATGAACTCCCAGTGTTAGTTGAGTGTGTCTGCTCTAATGTCACTCACATTTGCACACCTCTAAGAGATTTGTTAAATAAATAGAACATCATTTTTGTTATGTTGTGTGACAATACAGGTCACGTGGCTCTACAACTGCCTTATACACTGTTCTTAGTTGTTCATCCACCAACTAAATGGAAAGCACATGACAGTGTCTCTCACACATGTCAAATCTGTGTGGGTACTGAATGAACCAATGGAACTGCTAATGCCAGATATTGTTACTGATTCTACCAATCAAGGTGCATCTCCTGGTAATACATTCACTAGAGATGATTCAGGTGCCCAGGCTTCATTCAACTTTTCATCTCCAACTGTGCAGCCTTCTCTGGATGGTTTCCCTGAAATCAGAGACAGTTTGTCTCCTCTATGATGGCACCACCCTCCTGTTTGATTATGTTCACCTTGAATGTCTCAAGTTTTCAGGAAAACGATAAGCACCATACTCATGTTGACATGACCCCTTGTGATGCCCACAGTGATACTTCACACATAGTCCTTTTTTGGATTATTCCAGAGCCTGACAGTATGGCCATTGGTACCACAAATTACAATTTGTTTGCCAGTGCTACTGCCATAGAGAGCTCACAGTCTCTCCAAGAGTGGGTCACCACATCTGGCCTCTTCTTTTGGTTTAATTGTCAGTTTGCTGGCTTCCAACTTGATTAACAGCTTGTTTCAGCCTGACCATCTAGTACCTTCTCTAGTAAACCTCTGCAGAGTAATTGTGTAATATACACTTCTGACACTACCAAATATCCCCCATGTTCTGCACTCCCAGGAGTTGGTGTATGTGGCCACAATCAATAGCAGCCAAAGTAATTAAACTACTGAACCACCTGTTACTCTTAGACCCTATTCATATGGGGATACACAAATTGTGTCGCCAGCTACCTGACGACCAGGAGACTAGGAAAATGTATGACTCTAGTTGCCAATCACATTCACACAGAATGACTCAAGTCTCCCATACTCATAAGTCACTTACGATGTGAAAGAAAATTAAATCAGTTTCATTGCCTGAGCATGACGTAAGCCAGCATTTGTTTACTTTAATGCCTATAGTACAATATCTAGTAACTGTAGCAGTGATAATGACATTATAAGTTTTATTGAAAATTTGTGCCTGGCAATTTTTTAATAGCTAGCACAATATTTGTAATATATAAAATGAAAAATGGGCACATGCATTATATAACTGAGATACAAATAGTTCATCGAAGTTACTTATCATTTTGTCACACTACAAATGACATGAACTGTTGTGTGATTTCTCTAAGCAACATCTACTTCCGAATATTATCTATTCCATGTACCCCACATTTTTTGTTTTAAATTGTACAAGTATTATTGTGCTATTTACAATTCACAAGGTCTAGGTTATCTATATGGGGTTAGGAATTTGTATGTGATTAGAAGTTGTATATTACTTTTTTAAAATATTTAAATAACTATTTTCTGGTTTTTAGTGTAGTGCATGTGAAATTTTTTAATTTATTTCAAATATTATGATGAGATTACGGCAGACGCGTGGTAACTTTCAGGTTAATTTCAGTTTTCTACCATGAGTCCATCAATACATAGCATTCTCCTATGCATATCTTGTGAAAAGACTATATAGATAAAAACTAGAGATTTGAGCTCACATGGAGTTTACCGTCAATCGTTTTTACTGCAAAACATTCATGAGAGAACAGGGAAAGAGAAATAGCAGTGGTACAAAAACTGCCTTCTGCCACACACCAGATAAGAAACAGATTCTTCACGTTCTGAGCTATTGAAGGTTTGTAGTGGTACAAGCCACTTTCCCCCACTTCTCCAATACCTTGAGATACCCAAATATTTATCAATAACTTTTAGTGAATTGATTAGGCATGATAGGAACAGCAGCTGCTGCCAGAATCTGTTTGTTTCAGATTGTGGAGGTGGTGGCAGCAGCAAGTGGCCTCAGATATTATGTCTACCCAGTTAAAGATATATATTGAAGTTCCTTAGAGAAAGTGTGTGCTTAGACGGTTGCTAAGAAGAAAAAGATATTGACTTTGGTTTTGTATTCTGTGTCTGACATCTGTCAAGATATTTGTGTCATATTCCTCTGTACTAATTGATGGAATAACTCCTTGAATATGAATAAATATTGACTTAAATGTATAAACAAATGACAAATTCATTTGGTAATTAATTAATGACTAAAAGTACTTAGAGGCACAGCTATTGCTGGACCTCATTGTTTCAAGACTTTCATATTGTGAACATGAAAGGAAGTTTTAATAGTTGAATTTCAATCTTCATAAAGAAGAACTGTCAGCTTGGAATTCATTAACTGGTGAATTACTAAGCATCTACAAAAGTAACTATCACACTGCATGTTGAAAGTCATTCAACTCAGGGTCAGGCAGCTGTGATAGTTCAGGTTTCAAGTCAATAAGTCATCAGGAAGCTAGCAAACATTTTCTACCATGAATTTCTAATCAAACATTTTTTTACACATTATGCAAGCAAATGGTATGAATGTGACCAAGAGACGGAGACTCTGCAACCAGCATGTTGAGATGCATGTGAAAGCATAACTGTCTCAATATACATTTGTGATCTATTAAAAAAATTCCTATATTATGCATACTATGTATAGTTATGCTTAAGCTATTATGTTTAATACATGTCCATGAAAATCATATTTCATGTATACTATGTATAGCTATCCTCAAGCTGCTATGTTTAATACAAAATGTCCTTTATCTGTACACATTGTGTAAACTCGGATCAAATAAATAAATAAATAAATAAACATAATATCCGAGTCGTGGCGACTTTGTGATGCCGCAAATCAAGTATCCCCATTTAACTACACACACTGTATCTCTTGGTGCACAGTATGAAATACTTGAAGACTTAAGTATCCCCATGTGAATAGGTGCCTTATTGTTTTCTCTTTATGCCATGTTCTTTGACTTACTGTGCATGTTGTTGTTGATTGAGTATGTAGACTCATGTTTGGGTGTTTTAGTTTCTTGAGTAAAGTGTGTTACAAAGTGTCTTGTGGAGTTTATTATTAGTTGGGTATTGGACCTTTATCTGCGAAGTCTTAACTATAGAGCACAGCCAACTCATTGAATACCATAACACTACTTCCTGAGATTTATGAAGTTATTGGAGTTTATGTACATTTAGAATTGTATGTGTTTTATCGCTAAACTAAAATACAACACTAATGCAAGAGAGTCTCCGAATGATGTAATTATGAGAATGATACACAAAACATAGTAATCTGGGCTTAAGTTGAATTTCAGGTCACAATTTTTATAACATGTAAGATTAGTTTTAGCAAACATTGTACTAAAAGTGAAATTAATAATTTAAGAAACTACTCTATTTTTAAAAATGAAATTGAATATACACATTTCCTGATACACATTTTTAAAATTATGTTCATATTTAAGAAAAACATCTTACCAAAGAATAAGACAGCTGATGATAACAACACAATCAGAATCCACACACCAAGAGAAAATGTGTGCCTCTCTTGTAGAAATCCATGCCTTATGCCTTCTGCTTCATCTGGGCAAATGCATTTATAATTATGTTTTGACTGCTGATACAGACATTTCCCACTATCAGAACTGCTGCAAATATCACTTTCTGGTTTTAAAGTTCTGCTTTCACCACCACACCTAGTAACAGAAATAAAATAATGTTTGTGCAAAAATATGAAAATGAAATTCATACCTGTGGACTATATAAAAATTATTACACATCTTAATGCTTGATGTCTTCCCTGACTGTAACGGCATGTCCCAGCATGATATTTATTTATATTGTAAGCCAAAACTTCTGATTTGATGGATAAGATAAATCATGTTGACATCTTTGTCATCAAATATACTTCTCACAACTTGATGGAATATTTTGGGATGCTACTGGATGTCAGCTCATTGCCCACAAATTACCAACTTAATCATAATTTATGGAAATTTTGGAACACCTATTCAGTTTTGATTCATCAGTATAAATCACCTGTGTCAGCAGCAAATAAAATTTTTCAGTGATTGTCACAGTGTTCATATGATTTTCCAACCGCAGAAACCAAATCATCCCTCACAGTTCACAGTTGGTGGTACCTGTGATCACAACTCTCACTTGCACACCTTAAGTGTGTGGTACATATGGAAAAAACACCATGATAGTATATATTATTGAACACAGGATGATGGAGTAGCCATGCAGAATGAAATTAGGATTATGTGAAGGACTATTTAAATTTTCTCTAGTTGCAGAGATTTTCATAAATATGATGCATATTGTTTCACTTTGAAATACAAATGATCTATAGACTCTACCAGTATTTGACTAGATTGGGGTTGGTTGATAAAGACCAAATTCCTTCCTCAGTTACACACATATTAAACCTTACATGTGGACTGTTATATCTTTTACAGACTCATTATTATTTATCTACTGTTTGTGTCTAAATTCAGTTTTTGTTTTTCTAGCCTTGCTTACTTACAGAAATATCACCATCCCCACCACCGTGACGTAACCTTTCTATCCCCTCCCCCTCCCCTCCCCTCCCGTCACCGATTCGCTGCAGAGCGTGATTCGAAGTGTGGCAGTCGGAGGTGATGGTTGTATGACTGTGTTGTGTGCCTGTGTGATTGCGTGAGTGCTCTATTTCTGAAGAAGGCCATGGCCGATAGCTGAATGTGTTGTATGTGTGTGTCTTTTGTATGTGCCTGTCGCAGCTCATCGCCACGTCTTTGCGGTGAGTAGTAAACTGTCCTCACTATATTATATATTAACTATTTATTTCCTAATGTATTTAGATATTTTAAATGGTTGACCAAATGAAAAAAATAAATAAATTAACATTAGCTGTGTATTGTAATTAATTGTTCACAAAATTTATTACTTCTCTTGGAAGATGATGCTTTGCTTGATTATGAATAGTGGAAGACATTTTGTCCTAGCTTAGCAACTTAGTCACAAAATACAATTTCATGAAGATTCTTAACATGGCTTTACATGAGGGCTAAACTGAACCACAGCAATTACACAGTTTTTTCATGAAGTATACTACCTGCCTGCTGATCAGATAATATTACGTGAATGGTAATACAAAGTATACCTGAAGACACAACCCCAGGACCCTTTCTCTACCTAACATATATTAATGACAATGCACAAACAATGGACATCCATTTAGTCATCCGCATGACCTATATGGTAGAAAATATAAGGTACTAGAATATTTTGCTACTCGCAGTTAATGCAATTAACAAAATGCTTCAATGATAAGGGTCTCAAATTGAATGCCATCAGATCTCAGTTACTTATATTTGGACAGAAACTTTTTAAGACACCAATGAAACATGGCCTGTGCAGTTGAAGTAGCTACACTTAGAAAGACTGAGCAATATATAAAATATACTTAAATTAGGTAGTTAAATTTTTATGTGTCACCAATGGAATTTATCAAGTCCAGTGATGTACATGAACACAACACCAGGACAAAATGTAACTACTGCCAGAAGAGAACAAAATTAAAATTCACACATCAACCTCATACATAATTGGTTTGATTTGGTTTATCTCTGGTAGTCTCTAAGAACAAATAAGAGAAATGATTTTAAACAAAATTAAAATATTTTTGGATGGAAAATATGAACACTGCTGTGAACTACGACCAGCAGCTTGCTTGAAAGTAAGCCGCAGCCCACTCTAGTACCTTTCACACTTCCTTAGAATCATAATCATCATCTTCTTCTTCATCACTATCATGAATAACAACACTCGTATTGTACAGAAGCATGTTGGGATTTATTCCCATCTGCTTACATTACTGAACCTCCTGATACCACTGCTGCATGATAATATATATGAATGTAATTAGTCTATTAACATTTTATTTTCCAAAACTTTTTGTTATTCTTTTTTTATAATATAGCTAGATGAAGTAATTTTCTATTATTTGACACCAGAGGCTTTTGTGTCTCGTTCCGGCGTAGGTGTCGGTGGCCGAGTGGAATGAGACCGACACAGGAATAAAGATAGCACGCTGGTGCAGGTACGGAGGGGAGCAGCCAGAAACTAGAAACACTAGAGTAAATTAGAACGAGATATATATTGCACAGAATTTATACAATACTTAACTTTTACATAGATCAGTATTGCAGGTACAGAGTTGAGCTAGAGTCCTTCCTAGTGCCTGTCCGATAGCCAAGTCTTCACTGGTGCCTATCTGATTCCGAAGGTCTTAACTGGTTCCCATCTTGGTCCCAGGTGAACGATGTCGTTCAGCAGTGGCCACGAGCGGAGTTGTCCCAGAGGGCGCTCGTGGCTGACGTCGTAAGAACGCCGCGCCGTGCGTGCGTGGCGGCGCGCGGCGAAGGTAGGTGGCGCGCACTTTGGACTTGTGCGACACCACAGAGGCTTTGTTTAATTAGCAAATATTAATTAATTCATGCCAGAGGCATATTGTTAAAGTTCAGATAGTGTGCTAATTAGTATCTATGTTAAAATTTGGTAAATTCTTTTCTCATAATATTAAATCACCTTTCACAAGTAATGTTAGCAAGGTTTTGCCCTCTTTAGTTTCTGTATTGTTACCATTAATTATGAAGTAATTGTTTGAAAAAGTTATTAAACTATATTTGGATATCAAGTACTATTCATTTAACAGGGATTTGTATATTAAGTTACTCAGTATTATTTATGCTAACTTTTACTATAGACAGTTGCATGTAATTGATTACTTTTCCATTATAATTAATTTAATGTACATAATTAACAATACACAATTTCCTATATCATTATTTGGAAAATATAAATAGGATACACTTGCAGCATGAAATAGAGTATTGTTTAGTCAGTTGTCAGAGGCAGAATCCACACTAGTTGATAGTATTGTTTCGTGAGTTGTCAGTTCCAAGTATTGTTTATTGTTTCGGCTGCAATCTGAGGCACAAGCCACGCCAGTGTGGATTTTAAATTTGAACAATTATGCAAAAGTTAGTCAGTGTTTTTAGTGTGGAATGTGCATCTGCCATGATTAATTAATATTTGTGCCACATTACTATGTACACTCGAACATTTGTATTCAACACACGAACTGTGTTGTTAATTCATATGATTGATGTGTGGAATGTTGTGCCTGGTATTAATGCTTGTAATTTGTAATGAATTAGTTCTCGCCCCATGAAATTTCAGCCAGCTGCTACCGAGAGCAACAACCATCAACCACATCGAGCTACGACCAGGTATGGCACAGTATGACATATACTGCTGGATAAGTTATTTTTGCAGACTCTTCCATGTTGCACCTGCACATTTTCTAATGTTCTTTACACACCTTTACTAGAGCTACTCTGTTCTTTAATGGTTTATATATTGAAAATCCATATCTCACAACTGTACGACAAAACTGGTAATAAGTCTGGCTGTGAACTTTACGTTTCAATCATTTTAAATCCCATTAGAATACTTGAAACACCACAAGGTGATTTATGGTTTCGTTTATTTCTTTTCCTTTCAAACCATTCACTACCTCCAACTATCCTAAGTACAATGGTCAATATGACAACTGCAACACAAAATAAACAATGCATTGATATCTATATAATTAGAGTACAACAATTTATCCCATGCATATTTGTAGACAGGTGTGTTATTGCTATTTTTTGCAAACAAACTGTGAAGTGTTGATTGGTTATAGCACTAGGCCTAACGGATTTTTATTGAGCAATCTGAAAAACACACCACTATATATAAGGCATCAATGCAAACAAACTGTGAAGTGTTGATTGGTTATAGCACTAGGCCTAATGGATTTTTATTGAGCAATCTGAAAAACACACCACTATATATGAGGCATCAATGTATTCCCACACTTGTTGTACTTATTGTTATAGCTTTTGTTGTACCCTTTCAATCTACATGTGTCTAAGATATTTTTGTAATTATCATAATCATCTTTCTTGAGCAATCATGCCATGAAATTCTGAAGACGCTGAAAAAGTTGTTGATATTGTAGTGTCGCGGGGTCACCACTGTAGTGTGCTGGATACGCTATGACAAATAAATACCTGGTACACACCACATTAACTGAATAATAAACATTTATTACAGATCACTTGATACATTCGTGTACACCATAGTCGAGTCCAAACAATACTCAAAGGCCCGCGTGGGCTACCTAAACCTCAGCTGAAAGATATTCCTCTCCAGGTAGAGTTGATCTCGACGTCGCCACAAAATGATGCATGTATTATTTGTGGAACCATAAGAAGATAAGGTACACAATGCACACACTATCAAGCCCAAGAACAGCAACATCAGCAATAAATTATCAGTTCATGCTACTTCCAATTCACCGCAGACGTCACAACAGTATGGTTGAAGCACCAAATCTCATGCACCAAGTTTGAGGGGTCTATGCTAGTGAGAGAGTAATCTTAAGCAGACTGAAATGAGCCATCTTTGATGCAGTACAATACAGTTACACACCCAGAATTCACCACAGAGTACTGCACACCTTGATTGTTTCACAAGGTAATATTACAAAGGAAGACTACAACATAAGGAGCAAGTGTTATTCATAATGAGTCATGCTTTGGTCTGAGATCAACTTATTGTAAAGAGAGGTTCTGTAGAAGGCCCATATAAAGGTATTTTCCAAAATCTTACACAGTACACCTTTTTAGGTGGTACTCTGATGGTGAGTTCAGGAATCCATTAAATGGCAGGGACGGATTTAGTCTTTCTGGTGACTGAAAGAGTTTCACCTTGATGACATGTGAAGGAAATCTTTTTGGAGCATATTGTACATCTACAGGGATACTCTGCAAGTCACATTGAAGTGCATGGCAGAGGGTCCATTGAACCAGTTTTATGATATTTCTCTATAATTCCATTCTCTAATAGTTCGTGGGAAAAATGAACACCTAAATCTTTCTGTTTTCGATCTGATTTTTCTTATTTTATTATGATTATCGTATCTTCCT
Organism: Locusta migratoria; assembly: GCA_026315105.1. Lineage (NCBI taxonomy): Eukaryota > Metazoa > Arthropoda > Insecta > Orthoptera > Acrididae > Locusta > Locusta migratoria. The sequence goes on along the minus strand of CM048746.1, from coordinate 71,423,873 downwards.
ATGTAAGTGGGTGCTAACAATATATGTTTGCATTCTGAAGAGAAAGTTGGTGTAAGAAATTTTGCAAATAGGTCTCACCACAACAAATAATGTCTTTCTTTTAATGATTTCCACCCCAACTCTTTTGTTCAATTTATTTTTATATGTTTTATAATAATCTAATAATGTTCTAGGTTGGAATTCAACAATATGATAAGGACAGTGTACAACTCACTGGAAATATGTAATGACAAACTGTGTTAGGCACATAAAAAAAGACAAACACATACAACACTTAAGGTATCAGATGTTGACCTTTTTTGGAAAGAACATTCACACAGGCACACTACACAGTCACACAACCATCATCTCCAGTTGCTGGACTCTGAATCATGCTCTGCAGAGAGGAAACAGGATCCCCCATCCCCCCTTCCCATTCCCTCTCCAATTCCCTCACAGCAGATTGTGATTCAGAGTGTGGCAGCCTGAGATGACAGTTGTGTGACTGTGAAGTGTGTGTGTGTGTGTGTGTGTGTGTGTGTGATTGTTTGAATGCTCTTATTCTCACAAAGGTCAGTGGCCGATAGTGTAAGTTTTTTATGTGTGTGTGTGTGTGTGTGTGTGTGTGTGTGTGTGTGTGTGTCTTTTTATATGCCTGTCACAATTCGTCATTACATATTTGGGGTGAGTTGTAAACTGTCCTTATTATATTGTTCAGTTTTATAGCAATGGTGACTATACATAGTTACATGTTGAAAGAATTGTGCATGTGTTCTTGTATAAATCAGATATCATACTATTGCTTGGCTTACTTGGTCCCCTCATTTGAATTGTTTGAAGCACGTATCAGACCAGCTGGCGAGAAACCCCATTGTTATTATTTAGAGACCTTACTGAAACTGCATTGAGCTCTCCTGGAGAATGTGTTATGAGAGCATATTGCAGTTAAGCTGTATACTGTCTTGATTTTTATGTTCCTTACAGTATGTATGTTCCTCTGGTATGTGACAGGGTGTGACTGAGTACTGGTAGTGGCAGGAGGCAGGCTGTTTTTCCACCTTGATGTGGAGTGGACTCTGGCACGCAGCTAGTTGGCTATGTACGGCTCTGGGCTTATTTTTCTGGAGTTTCTGGCTTTACTTGGCTACATAATTGGTTGGTAGAAATGACTCTTGAATATTGTATATGTATGTTATTATCTGTGCTGCACTTTTGGCAAGAGAGGTAGCCTCAGACTATTTAATGCAGATTGTGGCATTGCAAATTTTTAATTTGGTGACAATCTGTTCCTCTGAGAACTTGTATCTGTCTATGGACTGCTATGGTATCACTATACACCAGATTGTGCTCCATTTATTCACTTGTTGAAAATGAAAATCATCCAAAACTTTTGTGATTGCTGCTATAAATTTTCCTGTGTAATTACAGCACAATATTCTGACAATGAGTTCCAGGGTGTACCTAGGACTGATTTAACTAGTGGTAAACTGCACCACTTGTAATGTTGGGTCGTAGATTGTTCGTTTATTGATGTTCTCATTGATTGGCACTCTCGGTAGCAGCTGCCTGAAATTTCATGAGGCAAAGCTAATCCACTACAAATGATCTAGGTGACTCGTAGAATTGCAGTTCATTGACACTTTAATTTCTTATTAGTGCCCAATTGCCCCCATTTATGGCCAGTGTACAAGTCTCATTAATTACAATCACTACAATCCGGTACATACATTTTACACATCAATAATAAGAATTTACACAGTTTGTGTGTGGAATACACAAGTCTGAGGTGTACAACTTAATGTGGCACGAATATTAATAGTCCATTCATAATACTGGTAGAAACCCTTTCCACACGACTAAGACTGAAGAACTTTCACTTAATTGTTCAAAATTAAAGTTAAGTGACATAGATTATGCCTTGGATACATCACAAAAGCAATGGCAAGAAAGCATCCTCTTTATATCTTCCAAACAATGTCACTGGAAAATATGTATTGTTCATTATGTACATTAAATTAATTATAATGGGAAAGTAAACAGTTACATAGTGGCTATAGTAAAAGGTAGTGTAAATAATACTGAGTAAATTGATATACAAATCTCTGTTAAATTAATAGTATTTCATATCCAGGTATAATTTAATAGAGTTGTCAACAATATTTTTGTAATTAATGGTAATTATACAGAAACTAATGAGGGCAAAACTTTGTTAACATTACTTGTGCAACACAATAGTCCCTTCTTTAATATTATGAGAAAAGAATTTACCAAGTTTTAACAGAAATGCTAATTAGCACACTATCTGAACTTTAACAATACATCTATGGCATGAATTAATTAATATTTGCTAATTAAACAACGTCTCTGGTGTCAAATAATAGAAAATGACTTCATCTAGCTGTTGTTGTGGTCTTCAGTCCGGAGACTGGTTTGATGCAGCTCTCCACAATACCCTATCCTGAGCAAGCCTCTTCATCTCCACATAAGAACGGCAACCTACATCTGTCTGAATCTGCTTACTGTATTCAATTAATGATGAAAATTCTCCTCAGAGATGATAAATATTGTTGAAACGAGATAGAATGGCTGGACAGTACTTACCTTTGTGCTGTACCGCCGATAGTGACACAAATGAAGAAACAGAAAAAAAGGGGACCTAGGTCGTGAATTACCTTTCCCTTCCGTTCCTATCCTTTCTTCTTCCCTTCTCTCCCACCTGATGAAGGGACTGTGTTCCGAAAGCTTGACCGTTTTGTCCCCTTTCTTTCTGTTTCTTCATTTGTGTCACTGTCGGTGGTACAGCACAAAGGTAAGTACTGGCCAGCCATTCTATCTCATTTCAACAATATTTATCTGCTTACTGTATCCATCTCTTGGTCTTTCTCTGCAGTTTTTACCCCACACACTTCCCTCCAACGCTAAATTCATAATTTCTTGACGTCTAAGAATGTGCCCTACCAATCTATCCCTTCTTTTAGTCAAGGTATGCCAGAAATTTCTTTTCTCCCCAATTCTGTTCAGTACCTCCTAAAAAAGAAGAACAAAACGTTTTGGAAAAGAAAATGATAATAGACTAATTACATTCATATCTATTATATGCAACAGTGGTATCAGGAGGTTCAGTAATGCAAGCAGATGGGAATAAATCCCAACATACTTCATTACACACTGTTTGAAAGCATACTTTTATTCTAAATGCAATTATACAATAGTTGTAGTTAGCTGACATTGGCAATTCGGTAAAATTATTCTCTGTCTATTGTTGTAAGGGGATTCCTCACTCATTGCTTTGTTTATTAATCTGCTTCTGAGTAATGATTGGATGTGCATTTAAGAGACAAACAGCAGACTGACCTTCTGGTCTCCAAAAGGAATCAGAGTTTAACAAAGTGTGACCAATTTCCAAAATCTAAATATGGGACACAAATTAAAATCATTTATTAAATACTGTATCAGTAAAATAGATTTCAGTTCAAATATTTGGTCCATAATACATCTACATACATCACCATACCTATTTGTTAACACACACACTGTAAAAAAAGTGTAAAAATATGGTGCCTTACTAATTATGTAAATATTTTATTGTTGTACATGCAAACATAATATGTCAGTTTTATATAACATCTTTTATTAAGGATGACACCTATTATTATGTACATAGAGTACTTATTTCTTTCCAACAGGAGAACGCCTGTCAGTCAGGAGTATTATAATTTGAAATACAGTTTTGTAAAACTTAAGAGATTTAGTACTGAAAGTGTTAAAGACATAATTATAACTAAGAATCATGTTTAGGATTCTTCATATGTTGTTATCATCAGTCCATAAAACCGTTCAAATGTTTGTTAAGCTTATGGGACTTAACTGCGGGGTCATCTGTCCCTAAACTTACAAACTACTTATACTAAAGACAAAAAAATCGATGCCCAAGGGAGGATTCGGACCTCTTGTGGGGAGCAACCTCGTGCATCGGAGCATAGCACCTCAATGCGCTCAGCCACTCTGATGTGGCCAGTCCATAAAACAATAGCAAAGTAATTTATGAGCTGTAAATTTTTGCAGCAGATATCACAACATGTAATAAGTTGAAATAGATATTTTCAATGAGACAGTATTTATAAATTCATACTTTACTGCTTTACATACATGATTAAACATTGTAAACTTAGTGTATGCCATTGACTTCAGGGAATAGTATGTTTCGTTGCATGTAAAGCAAGGAAGGCTTCTTCAGCAGCAAGATGTTTACATCATCATTTATGATGACACCTTTCTCACATTTTTCAACAAGAGACACCATACTTTATGATGAAGTTTTGCTCTGAAGACCTAGGCCATTTGTGTTGCACAACATCAAACCGACCTCTACTGTCGACTGAAAAAGTACTTCTCAATGTGAAAACAGTTTCTCGCTTTGCTGTTGTAATTTCAGAAATGGAAACTTGCATTATTCCCTTTCGTATCTGTGTGGAAAAGTAATGGAACTGGTGACTCCTGATGGTTTAAAATGACAGATCTAAATGATATGTCCTGAAACAATAACCAATGCACAACTGCTCGCCATGTAAACACATCAGATAGTACCAAACAAAGAACTTCATAAATCGTTCCTCAAACACTTTCATTAAAATGTGTATTTCTCTTTATTATTTGGCTTAGATTATATATCGATTTTACCATTTTATTGTGGTACATGTGACTTAAAAATGCAACATTCAAAAATATGGAACGGTTAACGAAAAACGGGACTAAGTATGTCCCATATGTGATTTGTCAGGACAGTGGAACACTTGAAGTAAATACAGGACAATCCTGTAATATACAGACATCTGGCCACCCTAGTCTAACAGCAGTTAATTTGATGTCATTTATAATTTGACGTCAGTTTTGTGAAAACTTGTGGTACACCAATCTAATAATGTAGGGTAAGTCGAAATCACGGTACACACTTGTATTTCATAAACTCAGCTTGATTTGGCAAACCTGAATATTTCAGTAAAATATTGGTAGATGGTCTATATTTTACATTACGTAACAAATATGGGCACCATATTGAAATCGGACATCTTGAATCTAAGCATTTTTTTAAAATTTATTTATTTATTTATTTATTTATTTTTTTAAATGGAACAGGGGTCGTGTGATGTACCCTACCCTATCAGAGGCCGGGCCACTTGTGAAAGCAGCCACGTAATTTACCAACTGTGCTGCAAGCACTGTACAGCTTTCTATATTGGCATGACCACCAACCAGCTGTCCATTAGGATGAATGGCCACCGCCAAACTGTGGCCAAAAACAAGGTGGACCACCCTGTGGCACAGCATGCAGCGGAGCACATGCTTGATTTCAATGGCTGCTTCACAACCCGGGCCATCTGGATCCTCCCATCCACCACCAGCTTTTCTGAACTGCACAGATGGGAGTTATCCCTACAATACATTCTCCGATCCCGAAATCAACCAGGCCTCAACCTACGATTAACTTCCCTATATATATTTTTTTCCATACCTTACAGTTCCTATCTCTCTATCCCAAACCTCGCCTATTTTGAGTGGTGTGTGAATGTGTGATTGTGTGTGTGTGTGTGTGTGTGTGTGTGTGTGTGTGTGTGTGTGTGTGCATGTGTATGTGTGTGTATGCGGTCTTGTGTACTTGCAGTGTGCATGCATTTTCTATATATATATATTTATTTTACTTTATTTTATTTTACTTTCTCCCCTCACCCGCCTCCCCATTCCATTCCTAAGCTGCATCTCGTTATTCCCATCTAACCCATCCCCACCACCGTGATGTAACCTTTCTATCCCCTCCCCCTCCCCTCCCCTCCCATCCCCGATTCGCTGCAGAGCGTGATTCGAAGTGCGGCAGTCGGAGGTGACGGTTGTATGACTGTGTTGTGTGCCTGTGTGATTGTGTGAGTGCTCTATTTTCTGAAGAAGGCCATGGTCGATAGCTGAATGTGTTGTATGTGTGTGTCTTTTGTATGTGCCTGTCACAGCTTGTCGTTACGTCTTTGCGGTGAGTTGTAAACTGTCCTCACTATATTATTAATTCCAACCTGGACTTTCCATTATTATATTTCAAATAATATAAGCATTTTCTGACAAGTTAATTCCTGTAAACAAATTCTACATTGTAGTTAGGCTCAGAAGTTACAACACATTTTGTTTGAAGGTACAGACTGAACTGTTCTCCATAAAGAACAGTCATTTGATCTGTTCAACAAGCTGTCCCTCTTGCCCTTTGATGGCAATGAATCCGATTGTTGAGCAATCACAGAAGTATTTCTACAGAAATTCTAGCACATGCTTCTTCAATTTGTTGCTCAATGTGGTGTCTGTTTCTGATTTTTCTGTATATGTGGTTTACTAAGAGAGACTCCACTTCTTGCAGCATTTCCAGGCAGCTTTGGCATGTAGCTCTCAGTCAATGGAAATACGTCCAATATCCCACACCACACTATATGTTAACATCACCAACTACATTTGAAGGTTACATTTAGTGTGGATTCTTGTCACTCCAGTATGTGTGGTTGTGATGGTTGACTTCCTACTGAAAAAAATATTTGCCTCTTTACTGAACAAGACACCTTGTGCATAAGAAGGATCTTCTAACTTTTGTATCATAACTGTATCATAATCTGTTTATAGGAATGGACTTGTCAGAAAATGCTGATGTTACTTGATGTACAACAGGACCACCATTCCATTAAAAATGACTTAGATTCAAGATGGCTGATTTCTTGAAGGTATCCATGTTTGGTACATAATGTAAAAGGCAGACCAGCTCACCAATACCTTGCTGGAATATTCAGATTTCCCAGTTCCTTAAGAGTTTTAAAGTGAAAGGATCTACTGCAACTTTTGACTCACCATATAGGAACTTGTTACATAAATTTTTGAATATGCAACTAAAAGTACTTAATAGCAAATTTATCTCATCAATCAAAATTTTAAGGTGCAAAGTGCAGTATGTTACATTTTACATAAAGATTAAATTCCATTTCAATTTTATCACTGATAAAAGAGTGTTTGTTAGTAATCAGAGCACTGATTAGTCTGGTTATCTAAAGTTTTGGGTCAGACAGCCCTTTGTATAGTCAGCTGTTCTAAAGGCATTTCTATTTGTGTTTTCAGAAAATAATTTCTGTGCTGTTATACATTATAGACCATTTACTTTGTACATTCAGCTGTTTGAAGTTATTCAAACATCACTCAAAACAAGTAGTAGCAATTAACTATTTATCTCAAAAAGATGAAGACGTGTATATCCATTATAGGAGGTCAGAAAACTTAATCAGTTTCAAGCTAATTGTATAGTAGGGTTGTGTCCGAGTGGTTCGGCCGAATTCATTATTCACCTAATCTAGCACACTGGCTTTGGATTCGAGATTTGGTGCATAATGGCCGAATACTACCGAATCTGAAGTGTTATGTGCAAACTTTTAGTTACACATGTTGTAGTTTACTTCGCATAACACTACGCTTTCATTTGCGTTATTTACTTTATTTTCCATAGATTCGCTGAAAGACGTAATGTCATGAAACAAAACGACCTCACTTTGAACAGTTCTGATAAATGGCGCTAGGAGCCGCAAGTAACTTTTCCCGTCTAATATAAGCAGTGCTACACAGGCTTAAGGATCTATTTTTTTAACTTTTACAATAGCTACTGATCTTTTCAGGTTTTGACTCTTCCCCTTTGAAAAAAGAAGAAAAAACGTAATCCATCCTTTCTAGGACTTCATTATGCAATTATTTTTTATTTCATCAAAATGTAACAGTTTGTAATAAGAGTGGAGAAAGTTTTTTTTTTTTATTACCTCTTAGAGATCTAAACAACATATATATATCAAAATGTTTAATGCAAATTTCTTTTAAGGGTAGGGGGTATTAAAAAATCGTTAAGATTTAAAATAAAAACCTAAATGAAATTTAGATTTCTTAAATTTTAGTGTTAATATTGTCAGTTGGGATCCACTCCAGAAGGCTTTATCTTCATCACTGGCTGTGATAGAGTAGTAATTCTTTTTAAATACTTGTACTTGAGTTGACAGAGTATTTGGGTTCGAGATTCGGATGATTCGATTCGGCTTCGGAATTCGACACATGTTTTATTTAAGATTCGGTATTCGGACTTGATTTGGTATAATTGGGATTCGACCCATCCCTATTGTATAGAGATATTAAGTTTGTAGTTGAAATTCACCTATACTAGATGGAAATAACCAGTGAAACAAAGGAGGTGCGTATAGTTTGCCAGAGATGCCAACTTTGAAAATAATCTATCCATAATGGGGCTGGGATTGGAGAGAAGTGAGTGGGATGCATGGGGTCCATAACCTGGAATTTATTTCAAATATTGAAAGTAAAAATCTACATTTGTTGCTTAATTGTATAAAAATGATTTTTAAGATGCAAGAAGGCACATATTAAAAAATAAATATACCTCTGGGAGAGTATATGTGAATATATGTGACTTTGGAAGAAACAGTTACATTGATGTTTGCATTTGTTTACCTATGTCCAAAACAGGCTAAAAAGTGTGAGAGTTAATTTAAGGGCTACTCAATAACTGATTAACACTTGCTAATGACATAACAGCATGGACCTTAGTATGCCAAATATTAACCTAACTACAAGTTTACGCATCTGCAATAATCAAGTTATCGAGGCTACACTTCAATGTTTGTGCATATTATACTGTTTGTACAAAATTGATGATAAAGGGGTATGGTACTGCATTATTTCTGAAACTGTGTTACCAAACTATTAAAATAAATCAAATATTGAATTCCTTAATTTTAGCACAGGCTCCCATAAAACCATAAATTTTGACTGGAAATCATGATAATTATGGAGAAAATCATATTGCTTGGCATGTGTGGGTTCCATTAGACCAATTAAACTTTCTTATATATAGAAACATAAAAGACACATAAAAACACACAAACATTCAAGCTTTCGCAACTGTTTGTTGCTTCGTCAGGAAAAGAGGAAGAAAGGAGAGGAGGAAGGGAAGGATATGGGTTTAAGGAAGTGGAAAAGGAGTCGTTCCAATCGCAGGAGTGGAAGGACTTACCTTAGGGGGGGAAAAGGAAGGTAAACAAATACACACGCACTCACACATATCCAAACGCAAACACACCTCACTATTCTGATACAGACTTGTACAAATTTTAACCTCAGATAGTACACTTTATTATATCAAGAGAGAGTATTTTTTTCACAACTGGAAATAAAATATAAGAAAGACTTACATACAGTGATGTTTGTTGAGTATTTCACTGGCATATATTAGTGGTTCTTGGCAAAATGCAGTACTGCAGTCAGAATAGCCACAACCGTGTTCCACATTCAGTGCTGCAGTTGCTTGTCCCCACTGTGTAACATTCAATGATGGAGGCAGTGGGAGCACCCTTCCATCCAACCTAATGTCATCCACACAGCCTATTGATAAGAGTTTTATGAGGTGTTCATTGTTACTGAAAATTTATATGTGTCTTAAAATATATGTACTGAACACAAAGTAAATATAAAAATATAGCCCATAGATCAATCAGAAATGTGCTTCATACACTAAGATTGTTGAAAGGATATGAATTACTTACTTAGTTGTCAGTACTTAGTTACTTATGGATAATGTTAAAAAAAGAACAAATAAAAACAAAAATAATAAATTAAGAAAGGTATATGGTGATACTGGATGCAACAAGGCTCCAACAACAATGGTAATTGCAGAAGAAGCTTTTAATAATTCTAAAAGAACGAAATGTAGTCAACATTATAAATATGATTTATAAACTACAGTAATTGGAATTACGAATGAAAAGATCTTACCATTCTTATAGTCAGCAAAAATTTCCAATGTATTCATGCCCAAGTATTCTGCTTTCCCACCTGCATGCACACCTTCCTGTTTATCAACAACTAATAGCTGATGTCCTTCAAATGAGGTAGTCTGATTGTATCTAGTAAATTCACCATCATCTAACTGAAGTACAGATAGTGATCCATAACGTGAAATCTGAAATGAAAATGAGTTAGATTATTAACTACGTACATGTATAGAGAAGTTTATTGAACATTAAAAATAACTGTAACTACAAGTGTACGTAACTTGATTTTTTAAAGAGATAAGTGAAGAAATCTATGTACCACTTACCTTTGCAGTATGCCAATTGCCATCACTGATATTAACATAGCTTAAGCAAACAGAATGCTCTTCAGTATGTATGCTGTTGAGGTTGTAGCGAAAACATAAGCTCCCATTTACTATCTGAAAAAGATAAGAAACTTACAACTAAAATGCCAGAAAATAAACAAGATATGTCTATATAATGACCTAAATACCAACAATGTAAAAGAAATTTTACATTTTGGACTTTTGAGCATAATTTCCATTTTCTTGAAAGGTGAAAAAGATTATTTTTTCCAGATGCATATTATGGTTTGCAGAGGCTTCATGTAAACATCCTTCTGCTGCATATTCAGTGAAACTAATTACAATCTGCTAATTACAATCTGTGCTTTAAAGAAAGCACAGTCTGATAAGAGTTAGTTTTTATCAATCTGTTTTTATGCTAAATGAATGAAAGTCAGGGTTCTTAATAAGAATAAATTATACTAATATTATAGACGAAAAATTCCTAGCAGGAAAAATTATATATATACGAAGATTACTCACCAGGCGAAGGAGCACAGGTGTGACAGCAGCACAAATAAATAGAAACACACACACACACACACACACACACACACACACACACACAAACGCTAGCTTTTGCAGCCGAGCTGCTTCATCAGGCAGAAGGGAAGGAGAAGGAAAAGGAAATGATGAGGGTTTTAAGGAAGGGGGTAAGGAGCCATTCCAATCCCAGGACAGGAAAGACTTACCTTGGGGGAAGAAAAGGAAGGTGAACAAATACACACCCATACATTTACACAGACGCAAACACAACCTCATTTGTTCACCTTCCTTTTCTTCCCCCAAGGTAAGTCTTTCCTATCCTGGGATTGGAATGGCTCCTTACCCCCTTCCTTAAAACCCTCATCATTTCCTTTTCCCTCTCCTTCCCTTATGCCTGACGAAGCAGCTAGGCTGAGAAAGCTAGCGTTTGTGTGTGTGTGTGTGTGTGTGTGTTTTCTATTTATTTGTGCTGCTGTCACACCTGTGCTCCTTCGCCTGGTGAGTAATCTTCGTCTTTATATATATGTTAGAGACGAAAAATTCCTAGCACGAAAAATTATTCTATATAAAATAGATGAATATTACTCACCAGGCGAAGGAGCACAGGTGTGATAGTAGAACAAATAAATAGATCACACACACACACACACACACACACACACACACACACACAAAAGCAAGCTTTTGCAACCCAGTTGCTTCTTCAGGCAGAAGGGAAGGAGAGGGAAAAGGAAATCATGAGGGTTTTAAGGAAGGGGATAAGGAGCCATTCCAATCCCAGGAGAGGAAAGACTTACCTTGGGGGGAAGAAAAGATAGGTAAAAAAATGCACACACATTTACATGGACGCAAACACACCTAGGCAGACATACTACAGAAACCAAAGAAGTAAGTGTTTGCGTCCCTGTAAATGTGTGGGTGTGTGTGCATTTTTTTACCTACCTTTTCTTCCCCCCAAGGTAAGTCTTTCCTCTCCTGGGATTGGAATGGCTCCTTATCCCCTTCCTTAAAACTCTCATGATTCCCTTTTCCCTCTCCTTCCCTTCTGCCTGAAGAAGCAACTGGGTTGTGAAAGCTTGCTTTTATGTGTGTGTGTGTGTTCTATTTATTTGTTCTACTATCACACCTGTGCTCCTTCACCTGGTGAGATATATATACTAAATTAGATTACAACATTTCATGAGACCTTGGATTGCTTCATCAAAAATTAGACAGAAGGTACTGGTGACAGAGTCACCCACTCGTTGACAAGCATAAGCAGTGGGTCCTCTCATCTCCTTCAGAAAGTTCTCAGCCGACCTCCTTCCAGAAGTTGAAATATTGGTTATCTCCCACATGATTCCATCCCTAGCAACCCTCTTTGTAGATGCTGCCACCTGTGCCTGCTGTGATGAAAGATGAGATGATTGATATAGATCAGCATATGAATCCTCTTCCACAAATCGCTCCTCATACATTATGTCTTCATCTGCTCTCATCTTCATTAGTGAGTCCATTTCCGATTCAACTGCAGAATTCTCTAAGAGCTGTATCACTTCTTCTCCAGAAAGTCCATGCTGACAATACATGTTCAAAAGCATGTTTCAAGGACCAAAACTATCACCAGAATGATACAATATAAACTGTGGGACACTGGAATGCACACGTGATAAGTTGCAACAATGAGCAGCAACTACTCTGCAATAGTGCTGACTATTGCCGCTTCTTTGTTGGATTACTTACTATATTCAGAAGAGAAATTACATTGGAGTCAAATTGACCCCATCCACCATTCTTTGACATAAGAAGATATAAATACTTGTTAAATTCTAATACATCATTGAAAAGAGGAGAAAAAATTAGGAAAAGTCATATGATTTCATTAACAAAGTAAATAAACTGAATATGACAATGAAGGAAAAAGAGTATGGCAGGGGTCATTTCGACAACTTCTGCCATTCTGGTGTTAAATGCAGCAAAGTAACAATATAATCCTTTCTTATAATTAACACAGTCCTTTGGTGACTTGTCACATACCAGAAAGGGTATGCTGCTGAGACAGTACTCCTTCCAAAACTTAGAAGCATGGCCTTGTGGTCCCTTTGCTTCATCCTCTTTTGTTGCTGTATATTCAAGTTGTTATTGTAACAGTTGTTTTAGGATCCCCTCACCATCTACACTTATTGTTATAAGCCAATGGCAGATACAAGTGAATACTAATTGACCTCATCATCACAACATGCTGTAATGGATCATGCTATTAGAAACAATACAGAATAAAACATATTTATTCTGACAACCTTCAAGCACAACAACCAGTCTGCCAACTAAGCAGAGTCAATCCATGAGTGGAGTCAAGTGAACAACATTAGATAAGGACACAAATGAAAGAGAGTGCTGCACTCTGATTTAATGCAATACACACTTGCTACCAAGACCAATACAAAGTGAGTTGTGGGATCTATAATGCTTATGCTGCCCCTTTGCAGCTGGATCTGCGCAGCCTCTCATAGTGCAATTTTGATCAACTGTGATACCTTACATAGCAGCAATACCCTACAATACTTGGCAGCTCGTGCAGCATTAATGTTCAGATTGTGGTAACAAGGAGTGTTACCAAACTTACAACTGAAAATGCACCCAATTTATTGATATACCGTCAGACTCAACATTGGAATCAAAGTTTGTTTCCTCATCACTGCTTGAGTTTTGGAACTTGTTGAAGCAGGTGAGCCCACAAGAAGGTAACAATGCCACATAAGTTTTGACACATTAGGTAACATTCTAATTACATGAACTGGACTTTTCAGATTTTCAGTATGGGCAGTAATGATAATAAAATGTATAAAAGGTAAAGCAGTCAACAATCCGAAGATTGGTTTGAACACCACAGTGCTTTACTAGGCATGGTCCTGTTTGGAGGTGGTATGCCGTTGCCTTCCTCCGACCTTCGAACTGACTTACCCAGTCAGTTATAGGGGGACCTACAGCTTAACGTGGGTTCCGAACCACGATGCTACTCGGTATTTTTCACATGGGCAATATTGCCAGAGGTGAAAGAAGTGGAAAGTGACAGATAAAAATCCTAGGACCTGGCGAGGATCGAACCCAGAACCTTTGGATTTGTAGTCTGGCACTCTACCACTGTGCTACGGAGCCACACAATAAAACATACATCATTAGTGAATGTGAAAAAAGATGTACAAATTGCAATTTCCAATCTTGTACTGAAATTTTAAGAACTGATGATGTAGTAAGTTTCCTTCCCACTGAAATCAATGAAGTGTATCTGTTATGATTAATGGTTTGGTTTATGGTGTTTATATTTCAAGCTCATTTTGTTATTAGCTAAATGCTGATGCTGTCCAAACTGGATTTTCATTGGAATGCTTATTTTAAACAGGTTGCACCACTCTGGAAGCATTCTTTAGCAAATTTCACTTTCCCAAATAGGCCTAACATCTGAGTTAAGGTTTCTCTACTGCTTTATTTGTCAAAAAACAGAAGAAACAAGAGGATTATTTCATTATTTTAATGTCTAGGGATTGTATTCATCATAAATACCGTATTTGCGTGATTATAAGCCGCGTGCGAATGTAGGCCACACCTAAACTTTTGACACAAAATTATAGAAAAAAAAATTTCGAGTATAGACCACAGGTTTTTTTTATTTTTATTTTTTATGTAATCTAACTTTTTCCGTAATCAGAAACATAATGTTAACGAAATAATTTTCTCTTTTCAATAAACCCCCATGAACCACAGACATTGCAGAGGTGGGGTGGCTTGCGTGCCTCAACGATGCAGATAGCCGTACCGTAGGTGCAACCACAGGGAGGGGTATCTGTGGAGAGGCCAGACAAACATGTGGTTCCTGAAGAGGGGCAGCAGCCTTTTCAGTAGTTACAGGGCAACAGTCTGGATGATTGACTGAGCCGGCCTTGTAACATCAGCTAATGTGGCTTTGCCATGCAGTTACTGCAAACGGCTGAAAGCAAGGGGAAACTACAGCCGTTACTTTTTCTGAGGACATGCAGCTCTACTGTATGAAAATATGATGATGGCATACTCTCAAGTAAAATATTCCAGAGGTAAAATAGTCCCCCATTCGGATCTCTGGGCGGGGACTACTCAGGGGGATGTTGTCATAAGTAAAGACAATACTGGCATTCTATGGATCGGAGTGTGGAATGCTAGATACCTTAAAGGGTAGGAAAATTAGAAAATTTAAAAAGGGAAATGGATAGGTTGAAGTTAGATATAGTGGGGATTAGTGACGTTCGGTGGCAGGATGAACAGGATTTCTGGTCAGGGGAGTACAGGATTATGAATACAAAATCAGTTGCGGGTATCATAGGAGTAGGACTGATAATGAATAAGAAAATAGGAATGCGGGTAAACTACTATGAGCAGCACAGTGATCGCATTATCATTGTCAAGATGGATACGAAGCCAACATCGACAACAGTAGTACAGGTTTATATGCCAACTAGCTCTGCAGATGATGAGGAGATCGAAGAAATATATGAGGAGCTAAAGGAAATTATTCAGACAGTTAAGGTAGAGGAAAACTTAATTGTTATGGGAGACTGGAATTCGGTAGTAGGAAAAGGAAGAGAAGGAAAAATAGTAGGTGAATATGGACTGATCAGGAGGAATGAAAGGGGAAGTCGACTAGTAGAATTTTGCACGGAATATGATTTAATCGTAACAAACACGTGGTTTAAGAATCACAAAAGAAGGTTGTATACATGGAAGAGACCAGGAGACAACGGAAGGTATCAGATAGATTTTATAATGGTAAGACACAGATTCCGGAACCAGGTGATAAACTGTAAGACATACCCAGGGGCAGATATAGACTCTGACCATAACTTGTTAGTCATGAACTGTAGGCTGAAACTGAAAAAATTGCAGAAAGGTAGGAAAATAAGGAGATGGGACTTACGATAAATTGAAGGAACGTGAAATTCTGGAGAATTTCAGAGGGAGATTTAGGCAACAATTGATAGAAACAGGGGGAAATAAAACAGTAAAAGAGGAATGGGTAGCATTGAGAGATGAAATAGTGAAGGCAGCAGAGGACAAAATAGGTAGAGAGGCAAGACCTACAAAAAAATCCTTGGATATCACAGGAAATACTAAATTTAATTGATGAAAGGAGAAAATATAAAAATGCAGTAAGTGGAACAGGCAAAATGGAGTACAGACAACTAAAAAATGAGATTGACAGGAAGTGCAAAATGGCTGAGCAGGAGTGGCTAGAAGCCAAATGCAAATCTGTAGAAGAATGTATAAGAAGGGGAATAGTAGATACCGCCTACAGGAAAATAAAAGAATTTGGGGACAAGAAAAGAAACTCTACGAATATCAAGAACTCAGATGAGAAACCAGTTCTCTGCAAAGAACGGAAAGCTGAAAGGTGGAAAGAGTACATAGAGCAGCTCTACAAAGGAAATGAACATAGAGACGATGTTGTAGGAAGGGAAGAGGAAGTAGAGCAAGATGAAATAGGAGATACTATACTGAGAGATGAATTTGACAGAGCCTTGAAAGACCTAGGTCAGAACAAGGCCACAGGAGTAGATGACGTACCCTCAGAACTACTAAAGTCTCTGGGAGAGCCTGCCATGACAAGACTATTTGAACTGGTGTGTAGGATGTATGCAACAGGCGAAATACCCTCAGATTTTAAGAAAAATGTAATAATCCCTATTCCAAAGAAATCAGGTGCAGACAGGTGTGAAAATTACAGAACCATCAGTTTGATAAGTCATGGTTGCAACATTCTCCAATGTTATTCAGTTTGTACATCAAGCAGGCTGTGAAGGAAAACAAGGAAAAATTTGGAATAGGGATTAAAGTTCAGGGGGAAGAAATAAAAACATTGTGGTTGCAACAGTCTTCAATGTTATTCAATTTGTACATCAAGCAGGCAGTGAAGGAAAACAATGAAAAATTTGGAATAGGGATTAAAGTTCATGGGGAAGAAATTAAAACATTGCGTTTTGCTGATGTTGTAATTCTGTCAGAGACAGCAAAGGACCTGGAAGAGCAGTTGAATGGAATAGACAGTGTGTTGAAGAGAGCATATAAAATGAATATTAACAAGAGCAAAACAAAATAATGGAATGCGGTCTTAGAAAATCAGGCGATGCTGAAGGGATTAGATTAGGTAACGAAACAATGAAGGTGGTAGATGAGTTTTGTTACTAGGGTAGTAAAATAACATGCGATTGTCGCAGTACAGAGGATATAAAATGCAGAATGGCAATGGGAAATAAAGCATCTTTGAAACAGAGAAATTTGCTAACATCAAATATTAGTTTAAGTGTAAGGAAGTCCTTTCTGAAGGCATTTGTGTGGAGTGTTGCCTTGTATGGGAGTGAAACATGGACGATAAGCAGTGCGGACAGGAAGAGAATAGAGGCGTTTGAAATGTGGTGCTACAGAAGAATGCTGAAGATTAGATGGGTAGATTGCATAACTAATGAAGAGGTACTGAACAGAATTGGTGAGAAAAGGAATTTTTGGCATACCCTGACTAAAAGAAGGGATCGTTTGGTAGGACACATTCTTAGACATCGCGGAATTGTAAATTTAGCATTGGAGGGAAGTGTGTGGGGTAAAAATCGCAGAGGGAGACCAAGAGACGCGTATAGTAAGCAGATTCAAGTGGATGTGGGTTGCCGTTCTTATGAGGAGATAAAAAGGCTTGCACAGAATAGAGTAGGGTGGAGAGCTGCATTAAACCAGTCTCTGGACTGAAGACCATAACAACAACAACAATAAACTTAAAACAAATATGCAAAACTGTAAATCAACGAATAATAAAGCGTGACGACAGGTCGATCATGGCGCCCCTAGTGAGGGGACGCTGAACCAAGGACTGTTACCGGGCGTTTCAAGTGTTGTATAAAGCATAAGCGGGTGCTGCGAAAATATAGTTTTTTCGGTATATGTGTGTGTGTGTGTGTGTGTGTGTGTGTGTGTGTGTGTGTGTGTGTGTGTGTGCGCCCGTGTGTGACGATGTTTTGGCTTGAGTTGTCGTGCATTTCAAGGGTTAAAATGTAAATATACCCATAATTCAAAACAGGAACTGTGGTTTTGCTGTTACAACAGAAATGATTCAGTTGCAAGACTGCAAAATAGCCCAGTGTTCCATGTACATCGTTTCATGGAAATAACACCCAATGAATGTGAAACCAGTGAATCTGGTCGTAGTAAAGTACTTTATTTTAAAACGTAGCATTGGAACTCAACATCAGCATTACCTAAACAAATCAGTTGTTCCACTATCTTGACCTCCCATCATCGCTCACGGTAGGCGTTACCGTACCAACGTAAACTTCACGGTAAAATCTCTCGCGACACGCACTAAACTCTTATCGCAAAGACTAGCTTCATTGACTACATCAAATTAAAATCATTTGTATGCTTAGGAAGTACTATTTTTGTTTTAAGGCCGCGCGGACGTATATAAAAAAAAAAAAAAAAAAAAAAAAAAAAAACACCCAGTCGTCAGCTTTTGTTGGCTGCGGTACAGAATGACATCATTCGATTTATATCGAAATATCGACTTCCATGAATTCCCGCGCCGTTTCATGAACAGGTACAAAAAGGTATATACAGTTCTGCAAAACTGTTACTCTAGCATTTTTGAAAATTATCATTTTATTACGTTTCTCAAACAAAAATAAAAGTGAGCTTGTAATTTTTGAAACTAACGACTTTGGGAAAGGAGTGTTTGGGAGGAGGAGGATTGAATCTCGATTATAGGCTGCACCACGATTTTGTATGCCGAAATTTGGGAAAAAAAGTGTGGTCTTTATTCGAGCAAATACGGTAAAATCCCCTCACTCCTCTCTCTCTCTCTCTCTCTCTCTCTCTCTCTCTCTCTCTCTCTCTCTCTCTCTCTCTCTCTCTCTCTGTGTGTGTGTGTGTGTGTGTGTGTGTGTGTGTGTGTGTGTGTGTGTGTGTGTGTGCGCGTGTACGCGCACGCGCACATGCCCTTTACCTTCTCCTCACACTCTGTTTATTTTTGTTACATTCCTTATCCACTCCCATGAACCACAGACATTGCCGAGGTGGGGTGGCTTGCGTGCCTCAACGATACAGATAGCCGTACCGTAGGTGCAACCACAGCGGAGGGGTATCTGTGGAGAGGCCAGACAAACGTGTGGTTCCTGAAGAGGGGCAGCAGCCTTTTCAGTAGTTACAGGGGCAACAGTCTGGATGATTGACTGAGCTGGCCTTGTAACATCAGCTAATGTGGCTTTGCCACACAGCTACTGCGAACGGCTGAAAGCAAGGGGAAACTACAGCCGTTACCTTTCCCGAGGACATGCAGCTCTACTGTATGAACATATGATGATGGCATCCTCTCGGGTAAAATATTCCGGAGGTAAAATAGTCCCCCATTCGGATCTCCGGGCGGGGACTACTCAGGAGGATGTTATCATCAGGAAAGACAATACTGGCATTCTACGGATCGGAGCGTGGAATGTTAGATCCCTTAAACGGGTAGGAAAATTAGAAAATTTAAAAAGGGAAATGGATAGGTTGAAGTTAGATATAGTGGGGATTAGTGAAGTTGGGTGGCAGGATGAACAGGATTTCTGGTCAGGTGAGTACAGGATTATAAATACAAAATCAATTGGGGGTATCACAGGAGTAGGACTGATAATGAATAAGAAAATAGGAATGCGGGTAAACTACTATGAGCAGCACAGTGATCGCATTATCATTGTCAAGATAGATACGAAGCCAACACCGACAACAGTAGTACAGGTTTATATGCCAACTAGCTCTGCCGATGATGAGGAGATCGAAGAAATATATGAGGAGCTAAAGGAAATTATTCAGACAATTAAGGGAGAGGAAAACTTAATTGTTATGGGAGACTGGAATTCGGTAGTAGGACAAGGAAGCGAAGGGAAGATAGTAGGTGAATATGGTCTGGGCAAAAGGAATGAAAGAGGAAGCCACCTGATAGAATTTTGCACAGAACATAATTTAGTTATAACAAACACCTGGTTCAAGAATCACAAAAGAAGGTTGTATACGTGGAAGAGACCAGGAGACACCGGGAGATACCATATAGATTTTATAATGGTAAGACATAGATTTCGGAACCAGGTTCTACAGTGTAAGACATAACCAGGGGCAGATATAGACTCTGACCATAACTTGTTGGTTATGAACTGTAGGCTGAAACTAAAGGAACTACAGAAAGGTAGGAAAATTAGGAGATGGGACCTGGATAAATTGAAGGAACCTGAGGTTCTTAAGAATTTCAGAGGGAGCTTTAGGCAACAATTGACAGAAACAGGGGAAAATAAAACAGTAGAGGAGGAATGGGTAAAATTGAGAGATGAAATAGTGAAGGCAGCAGAGGACAAAATAGGTAGGAAGGAAAGACCTACAAAAAACCCTTGGATATCACAGGAAATACTAAATTTAATCGATGAAAGGAGAAAATATAAAAATGCAGTAAATGAAACAGGCAAAATGTAGTACAGACGACTAAGAAATGAGATTGACAGGAAATGCAAAATGGCTAAGCAGGAGTGGCTAGGAGGCAAATGCAAGGATGTAGAAGAATGTATAAATAGGGGAAAAATAGATACAGCCTACAGGAAAATAAAAGAAACATTTGGAGATAAGAAAAACAGCTCTATGAATATTAAGGACACTGATGGAAAACCTGTTCTCAGCAAAGAAGGGAAAGCTGAAAGGTGGAAAGAGTATATAGAGGGGCTCTACAAAGGAAATGCACTTCAAGACAATATTGTAGGAAGGGAAGAGGGTGTAGATGAAGATGAAATAGGAGATACTGTACTGAGAGAAGAATTTGACAGAGCCCTGAAAGACCTAAGTCGAAACAAGGCCCCTGGAGTAGATGATATTCCCTCAGAGCTACTGAAGTCTCTGGGAGAACCAGCCATGACAAAATTGTTTCACCTAGTGTGTAAGATGTATGAGACAGGTGAAGTACCCTCAGACTTTAAGAAAAATGTAATAATCCCCATTCCTAAGAAAGCAGGTGCAGACAGGTGTGAAAACTACAGAACCATCAGTTTAATAAGTCATGGCTGCAAAATATTAACGCGAATTATATACAGAAGGATGGAAAAGCTGGTAGAAGCCGACCTCGGGGAAGATCAGTTTGGGTTCAGGAGAAATGTAGGAACACGGGAGGCAATACTCACTTTACGGCTTATCCTAGAAGATAGATTAAGAAAAGGCAAACCTACATTTCTAGCTTTTGTAGATTTGGAGAAGGCTTTTGACAATGTTGATTGGAATAAACTCTTTCAAGTTCTGAAGCAAGCAGGAGTAAAATATAGGGAAAGGAGAGTTATTTACAACTTGTACAAAAGCCAGACTGCAATTATTAGACTCGAAGGGCATGAAAGGGAAGCATCAGTTGGGAAGGGAGTAAGACAGGGTTGTAGCCTTTCTCCAATGTTGTTCAATTTGTATATTGAGCAAGCTATAAAGGAAAGCAAGGAGAAATTTGGTGAAGGAATTAAAGTTCAGGGCGAAGAATTAAAAACATTGCGTTTTGCCGACGACATAGTAATTCTGTCAGATACAGCAAAGGACCTGGAAGAGCAATTGAACGGAATGGACAGTGTGCTGAGACGTGCATATAAGATGAACATTAACAAGAGCAAAACTAGGGTAATGGAGTGCAGTGTAAGAAAATCAGGTGATGCTCAAGGAATTAGTTTGGGAAACGAAGCAATAAAAGAGGTAGATGAGTTTTGTTACTTGGGCAGTAAAATAACAAATGATGGTCGCAGTACAGAGGATATAAAATGTAGAATGGCAATGGGTAGAAAAGCGTTCTTGAAAAAGAGAAATTTGTTAACATCGAATATTGATTTAAACCTAAGGAAGTCCTTTCTGAAGGCATTTGTATGGAGTGTTGCCTTGTATGGGAGTGAGACATGGACGATAAACAGTGCGGACAGGAAGAGGATTGAGGCTTTTGAAATATGGTGCTACAGAAGAATGCTGAAGATTAGGTGGGTGGATTGCGTAACTAATGAGGAGGTACTGAACAGAATTGGGGAGAAAAGAAATTTCTGGCATACCTTGACTAAAAGAAGGGATAGATTTGTAGGACACATTCTTAGACATCAAGGAATTGTTAATTTAGCGTTGGAGGGAAGTGTGTGGGGTAAAAATCGCTGAGGAAGACCAAGAGATGGATACAGTAAGCAGATTCAGACAGATGTAGGTTGCAGTTCTTATGTGGAGATGAAGAGGCTTGCTCAGGATAGGGTATTGTGGAGAGCTGCATCAAACCAGTCTCCGGACTGAAGACAACAACAACAACAACATTCCTTATTGTGGAAGATGTAATAAATCAAAACTTTTGTGTGATGGAGTTGTTTTTCATGAACTTGACTGCTTATGGCTCACATCTCACGTGTTTTAATACTCCTTTGTGTTGTAATATGATATAATTTTGGACTTACATTATTTAGTATGTGTGTCAACTTTCTGTAAAATGACTCACGAATACATTTAGTACTGTAGAACTTATAAAGTGTAGTGTTGTGTTGAATACCGTAGTTTTACTGCATCAACAACCAACAAGGTGGGGCAGTGGTAACACACTGAACTCATGTTCTGGAGAACAACAGTTCAAAGTGGTACAAGCCTAAACTGCCTGTGAATTATCTTGCAAATAAAATTATTAGTGCAGAAGTAATAAACTGTAATGTAAAGCAGACTACCATAGTTTTACTGCATGAACAGCTGAAAAGTAATAAGCGTGTGGTGGCGTGACCAAATTTATCTGCAACAACAAACACTGTGGCCAGTATATTTGGGGCCATAGCTTCTCTGGGCCTGCCAACCGTGATTTCCTTAGTCTGGTTTTGTACTTGTAGATGATAACAAAAAAAGTGCATTTCTGGATTCACATATGTGGTTTCTCTGGGGCTCACACCCCTCACAATTCCCATACCGGAGTGCAGTCAAGTATTGTAACGACTCCAGCTTTGTTATGCCCAAAGAGCTTCCCAGTGTTTCGCATTTGTATAGTACCAACAAACGACTGAACATTCTACCATGTGATTCTATTTTTCCAAATGTCTATATTTCAGACTTGCAAAATTTGAACAATGGACCTTCAACCACTCCGCTGTGCATGTCGGGGTATCCCACCGCCAGCCACATGATCAGTCAACAAAGTCTAATCTGCAACTACAAACAAACTTTATTCTGCCACTGAGGCATGGTGACTTTACTGATTGTGCAAATTCAGTTTTTTCTTCAAATTATACCTTCAGTTTGGGTCAGTTTTCTCACACTCCGAGTGCTTTTTTTTTCTGTATGTGCAATGAATATTCCAGACGATGCCATTGCTGCAAGATTTGTGCAACTGTCTTTCCCGAGTGTGAACAGTGAAGGGCTGTTGCTTCAAACTACTGTCACACCATACCTACGATTAACTGTTCACATTTCTTGTCCCACCGGGGACATCTGCGTCGCATGAACTTCAAATCTCACCTCAACAAGTGTGCTGTGATTCCACGATCATTGAGGCTCTATTCCAAACACCCTGTGAGTGCATTGGATTTGCAGACAGGATTTATGAGGCCCACTTACGTGAAGAACATAAGAATCATCTTGTACCTACATCACATGACACATGTCACCTCCCTTCTGTCAGTTTAGGTTGCTCCCACAATGTAGAAGACACATGCAAGTCACCTTGCTTGTGTTGCGTCCAATATGATGCCCGAGTTCCAGCTTCACCGCCTCCTACATTGCCAGTGTTGGAGCTGGTCATCCTTCAGCGAGTTATCTCGACTTGGCGAGTACTGTCAAAGGATAATCGCAGTTGGCTAAGCAATTGTGTTCTCCCCATGAGTGTTATTAGTGACATCACACTCATGTGCAAGGTTGGCAGTGCTTGTGACAGTTCTGTATCCTGTGCCACTTCTACGTGAACGCTTGTAAACAAAACTTGGTTACTATGCCAATGCCTTGCTTGGACGCACCACCGCACTTCATCCTACTCTAGCGGCTGCCTCCCATGTTACTCTTTCTCCATGTAAGTGGCGATCCTCTTTTGATTTGCACTGTCCCGCTCTGTTGGTTGAGCATTTCTCCGACTGGCATGGTGGCGCCTGCACGTGTTCGTCTTGCGAACTGCTCCAATACATCTCATGCGATGCCATCTTGTGCTCGTACAACAGTTCCTTCTTCATGCAATGCCGGCAGTGGATGTGGCAACCATGTCAACACTTTGACTCTCCTCGGCTGCCTCAAAAGCTTTCGAGCCACCACCCACTGACGCACTACCCTCCTGCACAGCGGTGGCCAACACAGCGACTGCCTCACTGCCTCGGCTCTTCTCAACTGCTCCATATGCTTCCAAACCACTGCCTGCTGCCATGCTACCCTTATGTGCACCCGTGCTACCCTTATGTGCACCGGCGGCGGGCAGGGCTACTACTTTGGCTCCTCAGCTTTCCTCAGTTGCCCTGACCACTTCCAAGCCATTGCCCAGCGCTCTGCTACACTCACATACACTGGCAGCTGACACATATACTATTTCAGTGCCTCAGCTTTCTTTGGTCATTGCAAAAGCTCCTGAGCTGCGTTCTGCTGGTTTGCTCAGTGCCACGCTACTTAATGCACATGACCCTGTGCTGCCGTGTACTGACACAACAAATGTCACACATGCTAATAAACAAACACTTGCCGCCAGGCCCACTGGCTTTCCCCAGTAGTTATGATCAGCATGGACTTCTTCTAATGGGTGGCATCATTGAACCCTGGCCACCCCTGTACTGTGGGGTGGAGGGGTGGGGGAGGCTTAAGTGGCATGACCACATTGATCTCTGCAACAACAAACTCTGTGTGCCATATTTTTATATCTTTATGGCTGGTATATTTGGGTCCACAGCTCCTCTGGGGTTGCCAGCCATGTTTTCCTTACTCTGGTTCTGTACTTGTAGATGGTAACAATAAAGTGCATTTCTGGATTCATATTCTATGGGACTCACACCCCTTACAATTACCATAACTGGTAAACTTCTTTCCTTTCATTATTTTGTTGGGTCTATCAGCTACAAAAAGTTTTGTAGAGGTTTTAAATTATGTGTAAAGTTTGCTGCAAGTAGCTAAGTGCTCTCATTCTCAAATAGTGGATGAGTAAATTCACATAATCCATGTGTCATATAATGCATCAGTTTTCTGCATCTCTCATTGTTTATGAAATCATATGTCCTGAATTATACATTGTGGGTGCTTTTGACTCCTACAGCTATAGTTGCCTGATGGTGAAAAATATTTTTTTTCTGAATTTGGTTGTAATCTATCCATTTGTTTTAGAGGAGATGAGGAACATTCTTGCATGATGTGACACTTTTTTGCAATTAGATTGTTTATGGTATTGTTTCTGTGCTTTATATGTTTCTTACTCTACAGAGATTGTTGTTTGATGGCAAGTAATATTTGTATCTAGTCTGGTTGGAATTTGTCCAGTAGTTTATTAGGAAATGTGAAAAATACACAAAAATGAACATCCATTTGAATTAACACAATGAAAATAAAGAACAAAAAATTTCCCTTCACTAACCTCAAGAATGGCATACTCCTGTGAGACCTGATCAGAAAGACGGAAAAGTTCTCCTTCAACCTCTTCTGTTCTGAACCTCAGCTGCATCACTGTGGCAAAATGACTGAGTTCAAATGACAATGCAAACTTAATGTAACTGTGTGCCCGGAATGTGATGGGTTTTGTAGGCACAGAGCAACTGGAACCGCCCCATCCCACATCACACCAACACTGTGGTGCTGCTCCTGTCAGGTCTGCTAGACAGGTACCATGTGCCGTGCAGTTAAGCTGGCTGCAGGCTGCCTTTGTGTGAGAACAACCCACAGCTGTACCGACAGACAGCAGAGGATCAGCCAAGTCTACAATCTGTGGGCAGAAACCAGATCAAGTTTTATTTCCAGTGGAAGTATTGTTTAAATAAACATATTTATAATGAATTATGATATAGATGTGGCTGTGTATATGAACTTCACTCCCATAAGAAGATCTAAATACTTGAAACCAATGTAAATGCTGTTTTCTGTTTTATATTGCTCTGTTCCAAACACTGGTCTGCTTTAGGTGAGTAGTAGATTTCCTTTATTTTAGGATTTAAGATAACATATTTTCTATTAAAAACACACAGATAATTAAATAACAGTAACTAAACCTGATCTTGCTTTACTGTTGCCCAGTTCAATATGAAAAAACTGAGAAGGAAATGAAAGACTTCTTGCAAATATAGACACATTGAGAAGATAATATGAGTTTCGCGTATCAAACTTGATGAGTATGAATTTGTAATTTACGTTGTCACATTATCTTTAGGTGAAACATATTTTTCAAGAAGACAGATTTATGTCTGTCAAAACCTTGGTCAACGTTTATTAAAATGCTGTTGTTGTAACTGTTTGACTGATTATTAAGTTGCTATCCTGTAACCATTGCTGTGGTGCAGTCATTTTAAAAAATATATAAAAAAAGACAATAAAATAAAATATTGCAAGTTAGAATACAGACATTTTTCTGGAAGCTTTGTGTCCATGTTGTTTCCACCCCCCCTCTCTGTCCATCTCCTTCCTCCTCCTCTTCCTCCCCTTCCTCCCTCTATCCATCCACGATCTCTGTCTATTTCCTCCTTCCCTTCCCTCTTACATCTACTACTCTTCATTTCTGTTTATATCCTTTTTTTCCTTGTCAAAGCTATTCACAGTTAAAAAAATAAAAATTTAGAACTTACATAATTTGTTTGGTACTGGTATCAAGTAACCAGAAACTTATGCTAACCAAAAAGTAACTCTCTAGAGTAAATGAATATTGTTGTTGATGAAGTAAATTGCCTACAGTACTACTATAAGTAGAGAAATTTTGAAGTGCGAAGTCAGAAAGTAATGTTGCGAGGCATGTATATAAATATCTCCATTTTTCAGTGACAAAGAAGAAACAAATGCAGTTCTACAGGGAATTAGAACCGCCTCCATCCATGTCTCCCCTTTCAAATTTGCCTCCCGATACACATTTACAACTATCAATATTCCTGGGTTAACACTCTCAATTCCCCCTAGTATTTGTGTCCATCTCTACAGAATACACAACATCTTTACCTATGAGGGGTTGAGTAATTATTATTTAATATTCATAGAATATATGACTTCAACTGCGATTGGGCAAAGCTGAAAATGTGTACCCAGCCGGGATTCGAACCCGGGTCTCCTACTTTCTAGGCAGTTGCGCTGACCCCTACACCACTGGGGACACAGTGATCACCGCATCTGCAAGGACTACCTAGGCACGCCTCCCGTCAGATACAAATTCCCAGCTTTAGTAATTCTCAGCCAGTTAAGGCTAATGATAAAAACCTCCGGAAGCTAAAATCAATATTTATTGGACAGAACAACATGTACAGATGCCGGCCATACTCCAACTGAGGAAGTATTGGGCGGCTACAAAGAACCTAGCAATAAGTTACACAGATATATCACTTTAGGCGTATGACTATCGATGCCACACCTATATACATGTGAAAGTAATAACCAACAGTATAAACTTCATGTCATTGTGTATCTATGGTCAGAAGTGTGAAAACAATGTACAACACTATATAGGAAACAAACAGAACCTGTGGGTTTATGAACAGCACACAGCCTGTAGAATTTATGCATTTGGTGCTGTAAGTTTTAAAAACTGTCAGAATTGGACAAGAAATTTAATGTCTACTGTTTGACACTTTTGAGTTATCCAATTTAAAACTCACAAAAAGTACTCAGATAGATACAGACTAAAATGTGGACTTCATGATTTCATATTTTGATAAAAATCTACTTTACCATTAAAAAGAAGCAAGAAGATGCATCTCTTACCTGGCTATTATGGAAGAAATTCCGTATGCAACCATCAAAGTTTGATGACTTTGGAAAGAGATGCCACTCCACTGGCTTTGCAGGAATTTGTGACCAATAAATGCCTCCAATCTGGAGAGGGCTGTTTAAATTAAGCTGAGTCTTTAGGAATGGCAGGCTTCTTTCTGCTTGACAGCTGCTTCCATTGAAGAATACCACTGGTGCTTCCTTCATTTCTACCACATCAGCAGACTTGCAAAAATCCACTATAAGACGAACATTCTATTCAAGCAGAAGAAAAAATTTACAGAACTCATGTAATAGTACATTTCTTCTACACAGTTTGCTGAATCATTTTCATGCACGAATGAGTTAAATATTTTATTTTACTGAAAATTATGGATAATTACCGCATAATTCCAGAATATATCAATGTGGTGCCATTTTCCATCATTCAGATTTATCTCCATATGTGTACTGAGTTCCACACTTCCATGTATTGTTTTCAATAATAATCTTGGTTTTCCATTGTATATCTCAAATGCAACAAAATCTGCAAATTTTATAATTAATACATGACATTTTATAAGTGCTCATATATATCCCTTACACTATAGTACTCAGTGTATGCATGTAGCATAAGCTTTACAGCTCTTGTACAGGAAAAGTTGATGTTTAAGAAAAATAATGAGAAGCTACCTGACACAGAATCTTCAACTGGGACAATAAGTGACACTGGACCATTGTAAAATATCAAGCCGTGTTCTTCCTTTGTCAAAAACTCAAGACTAAGGTGGTTTTCAGATTGTGGGATGAGTGAAGGAAACCAAGCCCATCCATCTCCTTGGAAGCTTCTGACTGTTCCTTGGCAGCGAGGACCATCAAAACCAGTTGGGCAGGCACAGCTGTAGTCAAGGTATTTGAATATTAGAAAAGGAATGGTAGAATTCACAATAAAACATTATTTTTGGTTATGAAATATTGTGTATGGAAAGTTATAAGTACCCTGAAATTTAAAAATGGAGAGGACTAAGTTTAAAGCTTCCCTGTTATTTCCTCTCTGTTTAGTGTGCTGTAAGTGCACTAATGGTTGTATATTATTTAATTGTTCTTGCTTCTTCAAAACCTTTATGTATCCTAATGATACACATGTAAAAATTTGAATCTCACTATGGTAAATCCTTCAGTGTATATAAATACTTAATGCAAATTTGAAGGTAATTTTTAAAGTAAGAAGCAATAGTGCACGATATTTGCATGTCTTGTCGCGTGACATCCGTTATGGTGTTGGTTGTATAGTAATACTGTTTCATTTGTCACCATGCTAGTTGTGAAGTGTGCTTGGTTATTTGAATTTTAAAATGCAAAACAAGTTTGTCCTTTGAACATTTCTGCTATGATGTGCACTCCTTACAAATCCATTACCAACATTACAGATGTAAAGTTTTTGGAACCCTAAATAAAACTTTATTCACCAGACATGTAAAATATCACATTTTAGCACTCTGTTTAAAATGCTGTTAACACTATTAGTAAAACATGTTTAAGAAATAGTATGTTGATTTAAACATAACTTTGGCTGTCCTTTTATGTAACTTTCAACTTCGATACTTTCGTAAATAATACCTACAAACACTAAAAATGCATTATGCATGGTTATGGAATATGCTGGTCCCATAAACTTGCATATTATTAAAAAAAAAGGAAAATTACTTGTTATAACTATTGCACAACATTATTACATATTTACCTTTTGTATAAATAAATTAGGGCACACCATGTTTTATATATCACTGGATCCTAAATTAAATACTTATCATAATTGCAACACCCATTATATCAATCCATTTGATACTAAGAAATTATCGCCGAAATTAACAAACTTATGATGACTATACAAATTCTTATTTATAAAAAATTAAACCACAAATTGAAATACACTAAAATTATCAGTCTCAATAATAATACACCTACACAATATTGTCAAAACATATAAGTGTGCACTTCAAAAGACTAATATTATAAAGAAATTTAAAGTTTAACATGAGTCAAAACACGACTTTTAGTTTGCATATTACAATAAATACAAATTCATGAAACAAATATTAAGACGAAAAATTCCTAGCAGGAAAAATTAAATATAAAAAATAGGCGAAGATTACTCACCAGGCGAAGGAACACAGGTGTGACAGCATCACAAATAAATAAATGAATACACACACACAAATGCTAGCAAGTAAAACTTGTGTCTGTGTGAATGTGTGGGTGTGTGTGCATTTGTTTATCCTCCATTTTTTCCCCCAAGTTAAGTCTTTCCTCTCCCGGGATCGGAATGGCTCCTTACCCCCTTCCTTAAAACCCTCATCATTTTCTTTTCCCTCTCCTTCCCTTCTGCCTGAAGAAGCAGCTAGACTGCGAAAGCTAGCGTTTGTGTGTGTGTGTGTATTCATTTATTTATTTGTAATGCTGTCACACCTGTGCTCCTTCGCCTGGTGAGTAATCTTCATCTGTTTTTTATATTTAAATTCATGAAACACATATGCAAACTGAGCTAAATAGTTAAAACCTAAATGTGTTATTTTAATTTAAATATTTTGGCCTACTTTAAGAATTATTATATTATTTATTTGAGAACTGCAAACCATTGTCATTAATCTTATTGGTCAGTACTGTTGTAGAGAAGCCATGTTTTGGCACACTCTATCTGGATGAGGGACTGTAAGCAGCTCTGCAATCTGCTGCTGGATGTTCAAACAACAGCATATTCTATGCTGCCGGGTGACGTCGTCGACAACCGCCAGTATTTCGGCAGGAGGACACCCTGCCATTCTCAAGGCACAACTGCACTTAAGGAAGCAATGTGCAAGTGTATTTAATACCTCAGTTTGCAAAGGGTAAACAAGGAAGATAACACACACAGTACAAGTCACAGCAGAGTCAACACAACCAAAGATGACCAAACATCAAAAATATCGATAGTGACTGTTAATCAACAGGCGAGGCAGCATTAATTTTATCCCTCTGTTTTTTGATGAGAGACAGTGCCGGATTTCAAGCAGAATTTGAACAAAAACCACCATCTCTGTTTGTAAGGTTGCTTGCTAGTTTAATTTCAACAGCTTCCTTAATAACAATATCCCAATAGGTGGCAGTGCATGCCAGGATCTCCGTGTTGTTGTATTCCATAGGATGACCGGTGCCAAGACACTGTTCTGCAACAGTGGATTTGTTTGGCTGTTGTAAGTGCGTGTAACGTTTATGTTCAATACACCAATCTTCCACAGTCCTGATTGTCTGACCAATATATGACATGCCACAACTGCAAGGAATACGATATACACCTGCCTTACGCAAACGAAGATCATCCTTTATGGACCCCAACAGGGCCTTTATCTTAGAAGGTGATCGAAAAACACATTTTACATCATATTTCCGCAAAATACTTCCTGCGTAATGCAAAAAGGCCATAGATTTAGGTGCCACTTCAAAACTATCGTCACTCATCCGTTGCATAGAAGACTGATAGCACAATGCACGTTTTATCTGTCTCTCACTATAACCATTCTGACGAAAGGTCTACTCGAGATGGGACAACTCAGCTGACAAACTTTCAGGGTCTGAAATAACATGTGCCCTGTGAACCAAGGTACAAAGTACTCCTTCACGCTGAGCTGGATGGTGACAACTATCAGCTCGCAGATACAAATCAGTGTGAGTAGGCTTCCTATAAACAGAATGTCCCAATGTACCATCAACCTTCCTTCTGACCAATACATCAAGGATGTTTTGAACATTATAATGTTGCACAACTATAAACGGAAATAAACCTGTTTCTGTGAAAAGGAACTATCATCAAGAACTATTTGTTTTATTTAATGTGTCTCTGAAACATTTCATTTTAGTGTATGTAGAAGACAGTAGATGTCAGCCAGAAGATAAGAAGATAAGTAAAAAGTTATTTTCCTACCTGAAGTGTATGGTTGACTACATGGGTGTTACGAAATAAATTTCACTATAATTAAGGGATAAATTTTGAGCAGCTTCAACCATCCAGCATAAGGAGGACAGGCTATATCCGACTGAATTTAACTGGCAGCTTGTTGAAGTTTATGGTACAGGTAAATGATGCAAGTGTGAAAAAGCATAGGCTGTTTAATGGAGAAAGGACAAATGTTCATGATGAAATAAAATCTGAATAGATGAATGAAGACTCGCAACAAGCAGCTGATGTGCTGCATTAGGAATATCCACAAGTTTCAAAATCAATTGTTTATCACCATCTTGCTTACAAAATTCACTACAAAAAACTTTTGTGAGATGGGTCCTGAAAATGTTGACAGAAGAACACAAAACAAAGGGAATGGCACATCTGTTGTCCACTTTGGAGGGCATCACAAGGTGGTGACTAGTTCATAAGTCACATTGTGACTGGAGATGAAACACGGGTTGTGCACTAGACTACAGAAAATAAACATCAATCCAGTGAGTGACATTATTCGAACTCCCTGACAAAACCACAAAAATTCAAACAAGAACCTCCAACACAGAAAATCGTGGCCACAGTTGTTTGGAACTGGGAAGGCATTCTTCTGTTAAACATATTGCTAAGAGGAATGACAATAAATTCTGAGGTATATTGTGTAACATTATTAAAGCATTGACAGACTATTCAATATCACCGGCAGGGCCCTGCTCTCTGGTGTTGGCGTTCTGCTTCACAAAAATGCTTGAGGTCATGTTGCAGCTAGAACAAACAACAACTAGATAAGTTTCATTGGGAATTATTGGATCATCCCAGCATACATGCCTTACTTAGCACAATCAGACTTTCATCTGTTTCCAAAACTGAAGGAATTTCTTGGTGGGAAGTGCTTGGAAAATGATAACAATTTGAGAGACACACTGTTACTAACTGTTTTAACAGTCAGGTGGCAGAGGTCTTTTAGGCTGGTTTTGTAAAAGCTTGTGCTATGATTTAACAAATGATGATGATTGTGTGGCAATTATTACTGTTTGCCCAATGAAATCATGTTTGCATGGCTAGTGCAAGTCTGTTTAGGTGATGCCACTTGGGCCACTTGACAAATGGTGATTATATTGAAAAGTGGGAAAATGTGCATATTGTGTTTTTGGTACAAGTTTTTTTCATGTTTGTCATATTCCATTACAAATCAATTATTACTTTAAAAATGACCATCTTATAAATACAAAAGTGTGTTTACCACATGACATTGTTATTGCTTGTTACATGTTTCTTCATGCTGGAACTAGTTTTTGAGACAGGGCTGTAGCTGATGTAAATTGACATCATTTCACATAACAATCTTTTCTTGAAGAAATAAATTCTTCAAGTAACAGTAGCATATGAGAGCTGAGATTTGTATTTAGGATTGACTGGCAGCTCTCAGTCACTGAACCAATTTTCCATCCTTTGCAGAGACCTCCTGTTTTTAATACAGTCTTCTGGTATTCAAAACTACACAAGTAGACAATAGTTTCATGTGCAAACAGTTTTAAACCTTTTAATATCTTTATTTATACCAATGTTCACAAAATTTCTCATCATTTTAAACCTTTCAACAATCCGTTGCATATTTCATTTAGCATTTTATTGATTTTAGACATATTCATATCTTGTTTGTTTTATGTGACATTCTTTCATCTTTATTTTAATTATAAAAACTGAAAATTTAGCACTCTCACAGTAACTTTAACACCTCTGATTCAAGTAAGCTTACTGACTGAAATTCAGAAAATTCTGTTGTGTTAATCCTTCAATGATGCTAGATCGTCCCATGGCACAATTCTGTCTTTCTGTAAATATAAACATGATGACAGAAAACTACAAAATTTACCTGACACTCTGTCCTTTTTGGACACAGCAGCCACCATTGTAACAGTGATGGTCACGGCAGCTCTTATATGTTGATTCAATAGTAATGTCTTGACACTCAGGTGTAACTATCACAGAAATTCCAACAAAAGATGTTGTATTTGCATCAACCAAGATTGAGTGTTTGCTTGGTTTGTAGTTGTTCAAACAGGCACCCTCACATTTTATATCATGAGCCATACAGTGGTTTATGCCAATGACGACTATTTTAAGGCCAATTTTTCTTGTAATCTGCAACAGAATGATTTATTTCAAATAGGACAGCAGAACTGTTCTGGGTGTCTGCATAAGTGGTATTCAAATTAATTAAACATATGGCTAGAAGAAAAAAGAAAAGTGTATTTCTTGGCATCAATGAAGACATGATAGAAGAAATAGTTTTCTTTCATTTGTCAAAAGATGGAAAAGTAATTACAGAAAATAATTATTGCTTAACTTTGAATGAAAAATAATTATATGTCTTAACAATGAATAATCCGATTGGACTGTCAATAATGGAGGAGATAGCAACTCACCATAAATAAGCTTGCTGAGCCGCTGAAAGACACGAAAATAGATAATCATATTCACACAACTTAAATTTTTGGCCATGGCCTTCATCAAATAAAGAAACACATACATTCACACTATCACTCAGACAACTATAATCATACAACCACCATGACCGGCCACTCAAAGTGGCGCTTGAGTGGGTCATACATGGTGGTTATGTGTATTTATATAGTTGTCTGAGTGACTGCATGAATGTATTTGATGAAGGCCGTGGCCAAGAAGTAGTGTGAATGTGATTATCTCTTTTCATGTCTGTCAGCAACTCAGTGAGCATCTTTATGATAATTGTATGTCTATAAGATTAGGAGCATTCTTAAATATCAATAACTTTATCTCATGTTCCCAATATGGGTTTAGGAAAAATATGTCTACCACACGTGCTTTGGATGCATTTTTGGAAAATTGTTCAGGACTTGTTGACAATTAACAACCTGCTATTGTCACACTCCTTAAACACCATCCTCATGACCTAGGTTGTGAATTACCTTCCCCTTCCATTCCCATCCTTTTTCTTCCCTTCTGTCCCACCCAAAGAAGGAACTGTGTTCCAAAAGCTTGTCCTTTTTCGTCATTTTTCTTTTTTCTTCATTTGTGTCAATATTGGCGGTACATCACAAAGGTAAATACTGGCCAGCCAATCCATGTCTTTCGAAAAATAATTTATCATCTCTGAGGAGAATTTCCATCATTAATCAGATCCCTTATTTCAGGGCATGGTGAGAGATAAAGCCCTGATGAAGTATTTCATTAAACTGTTTTAGTTTGAGATGGTGTTGGGTGACAATGGAGACACACATTTGTGACTGTTTATTATGGATTGATGGAGAATTGAGGGGTGGTGGAGGGATATGGCTTGGGAAATGTCTGCACACTAGGTCCAGGTGATAGTGACAAGCTGTGGAGGAATGAGCTGCCTATGGTGTGAATGTCAAAACATA
This sequence comes from Locusta migratoria, assembly GCA_026315105.1. Lineage (NCBI taxonomy): Eukaryota > Metazoa > Arthropoda > Insecta > Orthoptera > Acrididae > Locusta > Locusta migratoria. The sequence goes on along the minus strand of CM048746.1, from coordinate 71,388,934 downwards.
ACAGGAAAAACCACATATCTGTTCAAAAAAAACCTTGTAAATCACAGGAAGATCTCAATATGTGATAGAAATTACATTCCAAGATCAAGATGATTTATTGACTTGTCATGACCAAGATGTACATATGAAAGTGGCAAAAAAGCCAAAATGAATATGCCCTGTAATATTTTAAAAACAAGCAAGAATCAATAAATATTTGCAAGTACTGTTTGTAATAATTAAGAAGCTTTTTCTTAACTGTTCAGTTAGGAGCTATCCTTACAACATATTCTATGGTTTTGTAATCATGCAGGCATGAACTTCTGGTAATGAACTGCCTCAACTGACCCAACAGTTCCACTCTGTTTCCATCCTATATCTCCTCTAAATTGATGTCTCTTTCATGCCTTTCTGTAACTTTTTCCTTTTCTCTGCTCATCCCCTTTCCATCCCCCCCCCCCCACCCCGACCTCCACCCTTCCCGTCACAAAGTTACATCTCAAATTTACACATACTTAGTTCCTGCATGCTCTGTAGGTAGCATTGACATTTCTAACCTCACCCTTATCTTACATCCTACCCCTTTGCCACTCTCTCACCATTCTGAACTTTTTGCTGAGGCCTCTCTTAGGATGAAGTGGCCAGAGTCAGCAGTCATGTGTGCTTGAGTTGTACTTGTGTGAAGTTGCAACTCACCACACATCTAATACCTGCATGTTCCATCAGGCAGTGCAATTATTTCCACTCCCACCCTTGCTGTGAATCCCTCCCCTTGGCTCTCCTTCTCCTCCCCCTAACCCTCCATTCAGTATTGACTGTTGAGTCTCTATTTGAGATGCAGTGCCCATGGCCAGGGACAGCAGACATGTATGTTAGTTGTGCTTGTGTGGATGTATGTATGCTCTCTTTTCCTGACAAAGGCTGTCACTGAAAATGTAAGGTTTGTGAGTGTGTCTTTTCTATGTGTATGACTGTGTGTCAGTGTTCATTTTGATGGTGAGCCATAACCTACCCTCATTATATTAATATATAAAATTCATGTAATCATTCACTTTCACAATATCATTCTAGTATGTAATGTTATGGAAATATATTCTTAGACACATCATCATATAAGATAACAACATGCTATTACACTGGCAAGGTGGACTGGTTAAGTAACCTGAAAAGGGCAGATGCTCATGCTGTCACTGTAGTATATTCCATGTCATAATGTAGCTTCTGCCCAGTCAACTGGAAGTTCTTATTTCATTTGTTTCTATTATGTTGCTGTCTGATTCAAATGAAATGAATCAATGGCGATGAAAACAGTGACATGAAGTGATATTTGGGTGTGCTACTCATCATCACATTTCTCAGTATTGTGCCTCACCCTTTTCTTTTAATTAGAAAGACATATCAATTTAACTGAATACACTGGAATTACTGTATAAAGAGGGATGAAAACTGTGAAGATGCAATGATATGAATTGATAGTACAGGCTGTTCAGGATAGCTAAAGTTGCACTTCTATTAATATAAAGTGCTAGTGGAATATTTGTGCCACTCTGGTTTCAAACCTGATTACCCATTTTTCCAATCAGTCATCTTAATGATTAGGTTTTAGGCACACATTTTAAGGCCTGAATCAAACCTTTGATAATCATAGCTGGGACATTGTTGAACATGAAAATTGGAATTGGGCATGGAACTGTGAACAAATAGTTTGATGAATAAGGTAATTGTAGGAAATCAAAGTTTGAGACCCAGTCATGCTCAAATTTTCAACAGCCAGTACATATTAATTACAGAAGTCTCTTTTTTTATTGTCTATTTCTCTTATATTTCATATCTTCATTCACCTACATGATAAAATTTCTAAAATTATATGATGACAAACTGCATATATGTCCCTGATAAGCAACTGAATTAAAGGCACTAACCTAGTGCTGTGTAGTACCTACTTGCTTCATTTATTCCAAGAGACATATTTTTCCTTGGAGTCTGTGAGACAGTGAAGCATTAATGAGTCATGGTAGCCCTCCAGCTTCTTTCAAATACTAGACTGGTCAAGAAACATATGATCAATGAGAACATACCTCTTCTCTGTGCACCTGTAGAAGTCCAGTTATTGTTTCTCGCCTTTGAAGCTTTGGATCCTCCACAGAAAAGAAAATATCTAGCAGAGGTGGCTGTTCTCCTTGCTGCATAATGCTAAATATTTCAACATTTCTTTCTTCAATGCCGAGTATTTTGGCCAATACATTTGTAAGATGCTGAGCCTTACTCATCTGTGTACCCTACTTAGAAAGAAAAGTAAATTATTGCAGACTGCTTTATCTTGTGGATATATCGTCAGTAGTAAGCACATTTGGCTGATTAACTTACCATATATTGCCACTCTCTAATGAAGTCTTCAGCAGAGATTCCAGAAATTCTGATTGACCCTGAATTTCTAACAGAACTATGTGGCAATTGTTTTACTGTAACAACCATAATAGCTGAGACATTATTCTGTGAGTGCCTTCGATCTGACACTCTGAACACCAGAGTGTATCTGAAAGTAATATGAATAATATTGAAATATGTTCCACAAATTGGCTAAAAAGACATTATAATGAATATACATGGTTATTTTTCTTTCTGGTACAGTTCTGAACTCACTTTCCCTCTGGTGTATCTGATCTCATAGTCACCATCCCTGTATCTTCATCAATTCTGAATCTTTGATGATGCTGATATTTTGCCCAGTAGAATTTCTTATCGGGAAGGTCCCAGTCATCAGGATCTTCTATGTGTATCCTTCCAATATCTGTTTCTGGAGTTTGATCCTTTATATCAGTGTGGAAATATATTAACACATTCTAATATATGTGTGGAAATCTACAAATAACCAATGTAAGAGTGTTATACTAAAGCATGCCATTTATTATAGGTTCCTGAGATTTGAGTAAATGAATATACTATTGTGTTAAAATAAAAACAGATTAGCACAAAAATCAGCTTCTTACACTTAAATATGTAAACTTTGCTCAGCTCATACAGAAAATTATGATTATTTACTGTGGAAAGTTCCAGAAATTTATGTTGTTATAGGGCCTAAGGAACAAATGAACATCAATGAAAAAAGAAAGTTTGCCATACAAGTGACTTGAATTTGAAGATGAAAAGACTCAACAAAAATTGTGCATAGAAACTGAGACAAACAAATAGCACAATAATATTTGTACTACATTTGTGATGTTAGCAGCTTACTAAAATAAAAGATACAACATATCAAGTGCTAACAGTCCACAGAACTGTTTTCATAAAATCAGTAACTGACTGGAAAAAATGTAAACACAGGTGAGACAGTGGAACTTAAGAAAGTTCCAACAGTTTCTTTTCTAAGTGATTTAAATAATTTCTTTAAGAGAAAAGTGAGTAGGAGATAACTTTTTAGGACCAGGCAAAACAAAAATCATATTTTTGTTAATTGAATTCTATAGTTTATGAATATTTAGTTTGCTAAAGAAATAGGTTTTCATAAACTGAAAAGAAATATATGATTTCAATTGAGACAATGGACATTATTAAAAAGTGTGGTATGTAATTAATACATCTTACCTGATGCTTGTAAACCAGTACCATCTTTTTTCCTGGTTTCATCATATTATCATTGACATCTCCAATTGTAATTTTGACTGTGGCTGTACCCGTAAGTGGAGGATAGCCAGAATCAATTACAAGTATTGGTACAAAGTATTCTCGTTTTTCTTCACGATCAAAAGTTCTAAGAGAAGAAATAATTGCCGAGCCATTTCCACCATCACCATCTGTTAAAACAAAATGTGTTTCATAAATAATGTTAAATAAATTCTGTGAAAATAAATAATAATTTAAAAGGATAGGTTGCTACCTACCTCAGACATATCTTGACGATTTGCAGAAAGGCACACACAAAAAATTATGGATTTACTTAGCGTTCGGTCATTGTGGCCTCGTTCAGAAATAGAAACACAATATCTCTCTCTCACACACACACACACACTCACACAAACATCTCCAGCTGCTGTGGCCAGACTGTGGAACTGTCCAGTGCGATAGCTACCAGTGGTGGGGGTGATGAGGCAGCATGGAGAGGGAAGCAGGAGGAGAGGGGAGGGATGCAAGGTAGGAGTCGAGGAGTATGCCAGCACTGTCTGACAGACAGGAGGAAGGGAAGTGGAGAGACTGGAGAGCATAGCAGAATGGAAGACATACATGAGGCTACAGTGTGGGCAGGGAAGGGGAAGGTTGGGTTGTGGGGCCAGGAACTAGCATAGATTTAGGCCTGGGGGATATATTTTAGAGGTCCCACCTACACAGTTCAGAACAGTTGGTGTTGGAGGGAGGATCCATATGGCACAGTCTGTGCTGCAGTCACTGAAGTGAGCCACATTATGCACAGCTGTGTGCTCTGAAACAGGATGGTCCAGCTGTCTACTGGTTATGCCCACATAGGAGGCTGCACAGCGATTGCAGCCCAGTTTGTAGATCACATGACTGCTTTCACAGGTTGCAATGCTTTTTATGGGATAGGAAATGCCTATGCTGGGACTGGAGTAGATGGTGATGGCATGGAGGATGGAGCAGGTTTTGCATCTAGCTCTATTGTAGAGATATGAGCCAAGGGGTAAGGGTTGGGAGCGGAAATGGACCAGGATATTATGTACGTTTGGTGAAGGTGGATGACCACTGTAGGAAGAGTGGGGAGGATACTGGGTAGTGTATTTGTCACTACAAAGCAGGATCAAGGTTAGTTTAAACCCTGGTGCAAAATGTGGTCTAACTGCTCCAGTCCTGAGTGTCACTTGTACTGGGTCACAAGAGGGGTGCTCCTTTTTGAGTGGGTGGTGGGTGATAGATAGGGCACACGAGATCTGTTTCTGAACAAAGTTGGGAAGGTAATTACAGTCAGTGAATGCCTCAGTGAGGCATTTGGCATATTTGGAGAGGGACTGCTCATTACTGCAGATGTGATGAGCACTGGTGACTAGGCTGTATGGAAGAGACTTTTTGGTGTTGAATGGGTGGCAGCTGTTGAAATGAAGGTATTGCTGATGGTTGGTAGTCTGAAGTACTGTAAGGCCATACTTGAGGTGGAGGTCAACATTGAGGAAGGTAGCTCGTTGGGATGAGTGAACCAGGTGAAGTGGATGGGGGAGACGGTTTTGAGATTTTGGAGGAATGTGGATAGTGTGTCCTCACCTTCAGTCCAGATTAAGAAGATGTCATCAATGAATCTGAATCAGGAAAGAGGTTTGGGATTCAGGGTAGTTAGGAAGGATTCTTCTAAGACGGCTCATGAACAGGTTTGGCATAGGACGGTGCCTTATGGGTTCCTAAGGCTGTACCCCAAATTTGTTTGTAGGTCTAGGTTTGAAGGCATCACCCATAAACAAATCTGTGATACAGCCATGGAAATCCATATGACACCATCTAATGCCAAACGTGTTCATGGGCCATCTAGAGAAATCCTTCCTAACTACCCAGAATCCCAAACCACTCATTTGGTTCAGATTCATTGATGACATCTTCATAATCTAGACTGAAGGTGAGAGGCAGTATCCACATTCTGACATCTATTGATTTATGTAATTATTGCAACATTCTTAGTGAGCTAGGTACTTGGTAACTTAAAAGCTATCTGTAATTTTAGTCCTCTATTATAATTACCATACAATTTCTGTCAATATTTTCAACTCAAAGAAAACCATCAGAATTGTATTACTGTTCTGATTCAATTTCTACTAATAAAATATGACACATAAAAGAGAAACACTTCTTATTACAGTTTCTGTATCTTTCTGACAAAAAGTGGAACCAATATTTCATTTCTATTCACAACAAAAACTTTTATACCTGCAAGGAACATTTTTGAGAGATAAATTTCATGATATAAGTGATTTTGTAAAATGTGTTGTTTACATGATATAATCTTATTACATGAAATTGAGGGAAAAAGTGTCACAACATTTATTATGACAGCATATCCAAGTTAAATGACTCATAAGAATTTGAAAGACTTAATGAAGTGGAAACCTTGCATTTGCCTTCTAGCCACTCCTGCTTAGCCATTTTGCAGTTCCTGTCAATCTCATTTCTTAGTCGTCTGTACTCTATTTTGCTTGTTTCATTTACTACATTTTTATATTTTCTCCTTTCATCAATTAAATTTAGTATCTCCTGTGATATCCAAGGATTTTTGTAGGTCTTGCCTTCCTACCTATTTTGTCATCTGCTGCCTTCACTATTTCATCTCTCAATGCTACCCATTCCTTCTCTACTGTTTTATTTTACCCTGTGTCTGTCAATTATTGCCTAAAGCTCCCTCTGAAATTCTTAAGAACTTCAGGTTCCTTCAATTACTATAGTTGCTTAAATGATCACCCAATACACTGTCAAGGTTTCCCAAAAGAGATAACAAGTTTAAGAAATTGCCATGGTTTGCTGACAATTGTTTTCCATTGTGAGCTCTTAGTGCTAACTAAAGAGTTCCACAATACATTAAGCACTCTACTATTCTGTTTAATATGTTTCTGTTCTTCATAACTAATTAATTATGTTTCTGAATTGACGTTTTATATGCTGAATCAATCTGAGCAGCAATGTTAATTGTGCCAAACATTTTATATTTACAAGCATTTTCTAAATGAAGTCCACTTTCCTCGTGTTTCTCAATCTGTTCACTTAAATGCTTTAGATCCTTGCAGCCGACTGTTGTCTACAATCCTTCACCACCAAACAACACACAAGAGAAACAAAACAATTTTTGTTTCTCGTCACTCACTTTTTGTAGACCATGTTTAGCAGAAATTTCTTTTCTGCTTTCTGTTGATTTAATACATCAAGAAATCTTTTGGGTGATGTGCACCTAACTGCTTGATTTCTAGCTTCTTTTCCATACTTAATAAATTGAAGGGTGTTTTATACTCAGTTTATGAACACTCAAGTTGCAACGACACAGCTCCAGAATATGAAACTCTACTGTCAGGTGGCCTTGTTTGCTGTTTCACACATTTCCTGTCGATGAGTGGCAGTGGGGAGGGGGGGCAATGGAAGGAATGTAGTAAGGCACTTTATGTAGGTGCTAAGGACCCAGGGTCGCCAGCCCCAAACTCTGCGAACCTATGGACAGGTGTGTGAGGGATGGTACGACAGGTACAGACTGCTTCACTGGGGTGCAAGGGAAGAGGAGCACGGGGAGCCGGGCCACGGATGTCGGGCCCCAAGCAGCACTAAGGCTTAGGAGCTCTGGAGCTCCGGAGTTTGGGCCAGCCGCTGCTGGTCCTGGGCTGTCAGCATGGTTGCATAATGAAGAGAGGGAGGGAGGTCTATATCCACTGGGCACATGCTCATGGGCCCTCTGCTCTGCTGCGGCGAGAGGCAAGTTAAACCATTTGATCGCGTCATTGTAAATTGAGTTATGATGTCGAGGTGATCGTGTCACACGCCAACTGTTTGATATAATACTGCAAAGGTATACCACAACTTTTCTGGTGGGGTTGGGTCCTTGTGGCTCTTTAGAACAAGCCAAACCTGGTTAGTTTATATCACAGTTTTATCTAGCTTGTAGTTTCAAATCAGCACACACTCCTCTGTAAAGTGAAAAGATATTCTTGAAACAAACCTCTAAACTGTGGCTATACCCTTTATCCATTATACTCCTTTTTTTTAAGTGTCACTCCCACTATGTTTGTGGGATACTGTGTACGAAGTTGGAAAAGTAGGAGATTGTACTAGCAGAAGTAGATGTAATTCATGAGCTTTCCTTGGAATGAGTGATAGAAGAAACCTTTGCGTATTTTAAAGTCTTTTAAATCTGTTATTTCCTTTCATTCATTCAAACATTATCTTCTGTAAACCTATAATGGAGTGTTTTCAAGAGAATGTAATAGTCAAATTATACATTAACAGACAAAAAGCACACACTCCAAGCAACTACAAATATGATAACAAGGAAGGAGTAATAACAATATACTTGCACTAACTAATGTGTGAATTACTTTTAGATTACTGTGTTCATTCACAATAAATCAAATACCTCACTATGATGTGGAACATGTCACTTAACACTATGAGTGTAGGAAATGTTATCAGAAAAAAAAGAAAAGAAAAGAAAACCTATAGCCATTATTCTCAGATGCAGTCATATACCGTGCATGGGATTTTTGATCTCTTATGCAGATTGCACGGTGCACAGCTTGAAGAGTGCTGGATGTGTCACAGACATTAACTATGCAGCAAAGTGGATGGAGTAATATGTCATGGAGAAAGGAAAACATCCAGGGAAAATTAAAAACAATACTTGTTTATAAAAAGACAGATGAAAACGTACGTAGTTAGAGAAATATGGCTAGAAAGTTGATGTCTAAGGGACATTTTAAAATAGTTGGACAATAGAGTTTGTTGTGAAAGTCAACATTCTGTTCATGTCTCTTTATTTTAAAAATAATCAAAATAATAAATTAATTATTACAAGAAGATCAATAATGGAGGATAGGTAACAACTCACCATAAAGAGGCTCACTGAGCTGCTGACAGACACAAAAATAGTGTCTAGTTGTCTGAATGATTGTGTGAAGGTATGTGCTTCTCTTTCTGATGAAAGCCATGGGCGAAAATTTAAATTGTGTGGATGTGATTATCTATTTTTGTGGCTGTCAGCAGCTCAGAGAGCCTCTTTACTCCTTACAACTCACTGTAAAGAGGCTCGCTGAGCTGCTGACAAAAGGAGAAACATATAAGATGGCTCGCTGAGCTGCTGACAAAAGGAGAAACATATAAGATGGTCAGGGAGTAGCAATGTTTATTATTGAAGGAAATATATTAGGCTTCAGAAGCTGTCAGTGTACTATCTAGTGTGTACTCACTGTTGTAATTCAGATTTGAAACTCCCCCTCCCCTCCCCCCCCCCCCCCCCACACACACACAAAACCATCGCACACATGATGTGCTTTACCTACAGCTAAGCTTATGTGACGGTTTCAATTGGATATCTTCAGTCACCATTACTCCTAGGTATTTATCTGATATGACTAAGTAATTACTTATTCCACAATTGAATGACGGCATCACTGTTTTTGTGCAGAATAATCTGGGTTTTATTCATTATACCTGCTTAGATTTTCTTTAACATGCAGTGTTCCAGAATGGGATCCATTCAGCATCAGGACTCCAAATGAGGAGCTACTTGAATAACAAAGCAATGACACTACCAGAATTCATCTATTGGTAATAACAACTGGAGCGATTGGCAAAATGCTGATAACACACCTCATGGTTTAAAACTGCTATTCTCCCTGTCTTGTTGGCAGCAATTGACCTAAGGCCTAATCCATGATTGGTGTTTGCATTTATCAGCTCCAGATCTAAGAAGGGGGGCAAAACATGACATTTTCCCAGGAACAACTTGAGGAGGGGCACAAAATTGCCTTCAAGACAAGGTGACATGCCACTGATAAGTGGGAGGAGGATGAGGAAAGAAGGAAGGAGCAGGAGGGTGGGGGACCAAAGAAAGGGATACCAAATGGAGGGGGGGGGGGGAGCTAAAGAGAGGAACACTGAGGAAGGGAGAGGGGGGTCAACCCCAATCAAGTTTGTGCCCTGCTTTGGAAATTTTGTAGATCTGGTACTGACATTTATAACTATCCAGTTACATGACCTTTGTGTAGTCAAATTGTTCAAGATTTTTTATTTCATACATTGGTATTACGGCAATTGTCACTGTATTAAACTGCATCATAGATGATCACATCATCAATAGAACTTATTGTTACACATAAATTAATGAAGTGTACCAAGAACAGCAGTGGTCTTGTTATACTTCCCAGAGCCACACTACTATTTATTTCTGTCTCTATAAATTAAACAACATAATAAGGGTGAAGTCATTATGCAGATTATGATACCCTACGAAATTAATTCATCTGTCAACTAATAATCTGTACTTTCTAAACACAAGTATCAAAGTTGTGTAGTATATATTAGAACCACAGAACAAGGTGTAAACTGCCCTCTAATTATATTCACACAAATTAAGTGAATATTTACTTCATGTAAAATGTTTGTCACTATTTAACAACATATAGTTAGCTTAGATTCGGGATTAGAAGCAATTTTACGACCAAATAACAAATTGTGTTTTGTATTAAGTACCAAGGTTTTGGTCACATGTGGTTAGCTGGATGGGTGGTGGAGTCAGCTGAGCTCATGACAATGTTTGGTTAGTTAACCATGTCTAGACTGTTAACTCTCTCTCTCTATCTCTCTCTCTCTAAGGTTAAGAAAAATTTTTTGGGTGGCTGCAACCACATAGCCCCTCCCCTGAATTTACCTCTGACGATTCCAATCAAAATTTATTTTTCACACAATTATTTTTGCCATTTGTTTGTGAATTTGCCTGAAATAGCACTCAAAATGAAATAGAAAGCATAGAAAGCTTTAATTTCTCTATTATGTCGAATTCATGCTTTATATAAAATTAAAAGCCATAAATAAGAACCTGTACTAAGACATACATTTTTTGACACATTGAAAATGTCAAATTGTGTGATTGTTTGGAGAAAAGTCACAAATAAGAACCTGTACTAAAATATAAATTTTGTGATTCTTCCAAATTGTCAAATTGTATGATTATCTTAGAAAAACTCATAAAAAGAAGTACCACTAATCTACAGGGACACAGTCTTGCATTAGTTCTTGTATAACATACATTTAAACACACACATACAACACATTCAGCTATCGGCCATGGCCTTCCTCAGAAATAGAGCACTCACGCAATCACACAGGCACACAACACAGTCATACAACCATCACCTCCGACTGCCACACTTCGAGGCAGTCGGAGGTGATGGTTGTATGACTGTGTTGTGTGCCTGTGTGATTGCGTGAGTGCTCTATTTCTGAGGAAGGCCATGGCCGATAGCTGAATGTGTTGTATGTGTGTGTCTTTTGTATGTGCCTGTCGCATCTCGTCGCCACGTCTTTGCGGTGAGTTGTAACTGTCCTCACTATATTATTTATTCCAACCTGGACTTTCCATTATTATACATTTAAACACAGCTGTTATCCTAGTGAGGCAAATGACCAAAGAAGTAGTGTGTCCTTGAGTACTAACTTTTACCTGTGTACAATAATTTGATCACATTCTAAAACTGAAAGAATCATTGGTTAGGATTTATTAATTGAAACCTGAGTACTTTACATCAGACCCAAGAGGACAAACAATGAACAGCCAACTACATTATGCAGAAAAAGCTATGTGAACTTTTATTTTGAAATTGGGTTGTTTTCATCTAATGCTTAAATGTGTTGCATATATGCTGTTGTCATATGAAGTGCTTAAAATAGTCCTCAAATGACTTTGTTGCTGAACAAATCAAAGTTAGGGGCCCATTTCACTCTCCACGAAAGTTAATCTTCTTTCTTTCTTAATGCAATGTTTTTCTCTTTTTTTTTCTTTTTTCCTTTCTATCTTTTCTTATCTTCTGGTAATCTAGACATTGATAATTCATGCATTTTCCCATGAAAGAAGTGATTTTGTTATAGGTTGGAAACTGTTTTAAGATCATAATATGATGTAGAAACCTCTTGTATATGGACTTTAGTGAGTGCAACAGTAGTTATGTGTATAATTTTTGCTGTATTTTATTGTAAATAGAAAAAGGAAACTATAGGAAACTATTTGTGCCTTTATTTGGAAATCCTGTATTGATTGTCAGCATTAAATTAATGAGGAAATCATACTTGAGATGCATTTTTTGCCTTTCACTTAGTGAGGAGACACTGAGGACTATGTCAGTTATCACAAGAGACAGGAATCAATATGTGAAGAACATATTCTAAAAATGAGCTAAAGAGATTTGGGCTGGGGACAGCTTGCAGGAATTTTGCACTAAATGATGGAATAATGCCGAGATTCCATGCTCACCAGATGCTCACCAGATTAAATGTTATACTAGTAAATATCCCTTACAGTACATGCTTTCTTTAAAGAATATTTAACTAGTTGGTTCAGTGTCATAGGATGTGTGGTTTCAGTATGTAAGAAATAAAAAAAATGAATTAATAATAACAATAATAAAATTATTTCTGTATACTGGGTAAGCCTTTGGACCACAAAGTTACAAATGTTTAAGCATAAGAAATTCATATAGATTTTAATTATGTCACGAATCTGTTTCTTCATTTAAACTTACTCTTGTTAAAATCTATCCTAAATGAGGATTTGGTAATCTCATCAGCAGTTGGGTCAATTCTAAATAAGAATGGAGGTCCATTATGCCTGGAATAATCATCTGCATCTTTTGCATATATTTCTGTAATCTCTGTAGGTGGCGAGTTTTCTGGAAGAACTGGCTGATAATTGCGGAGCATCTGTGGTGCATTGTCATTGACATCTTGGACAAAGACAGTTATTGTGGCTGTAGATGTCTTCGGTGGTGAGCCATCATCAACTGCTAAAATGTGAACCTGAAATATTGGAAAAAGAGAATGAGTTGTTATTTACACACAGCTAACACATTTTACTTGACTTTTACATTTATATCTACATGAGTACACTGTAATTAAAATATAAGGGTGCATTGAACCACATTTACACTTAAACTCTACTATTCCACTCCTGAATTTGGAGGGTGAATAACAAACACTTCAATTTGTCCTTTTGAGCTCTGATTTTTCTTATTTTATTACAATGATCATTTCTTCCTATGTGAGAATTTCTTTTCACATTTGCCAAGAAAAATTGGAGATTGAAATTTTGTGAAAAGAACTCACTGCAACAAAAACAGCTTTGAAACTTCCTGGCAGATTAAAATTGTGTGCCGGAACCGGGACTCGGACCTTCCGGCACACAATTTTAATCTGCCAGGAAGTTTCATATCAGTGCTCACTCCGCTGCAGAGTGAAAGTTTCATTCTAAAAACAGCTTTGTTTGAAGATCGCCGTCCCTAAGCGTGTATAAAATCAATGCCACTCTTTCTTCATTTCACAACAGTATAAGATGAGCTGCAGTTTGAACATTTTTGAAGTCCACCATCAATCCTATCTGGTAATGATCTCATACCACAAAGAAGTTCTCCATCAGAGGAAAGAGAAGTACAGTGAGGCTGTCTCGTTAGTGGATTGTAGCATATTATAGATTCTGCCAATAAAGCTGTGTTTGGTTCACTTTCTCCACATTTGTTATTTACGCTACCAATTTAAGTTGTTCATGATATTGTGGTGTTGCACAAGTGTGAAGTGCGCACCACGTACTTACGCCGCGCGCCACCATGCACGCACGGCGCGACGTTCTTACGACATCGACATGGAGTGCCCTCTGCTGCAACTCCGCTCATGGCCACCACTGAACAGCATTGTTCACTTGGGAATCAGATAGGCACCAGTTAAGACTTGGCTATCAGTTAGGTACTAGGAATCATCAGTAGGAGGCTATCTAAACTATGTATCAGCATTCTGCAGTCAAGAACTATGTAAAAGTTAAGTATTACCAAGACTCCACGAAATATATATCTTGTTCTAATTTAGCCTAGTGTTCTAGTTTATGCTGTCCCACTGGCTGGTCACCTCCGTACCTGCACATGCGTGCATCCTTTATTCCTGTGTCGGTCTCTTTCTACTCGGCCACCGATACCTACGACAACCGGCAGAAACGAGACACAAAAGTGGCGACGAGGCTGGGACACAAAAGTGGTGACGAGGATGGGATACAAAAGATATTACTGTCATCTTCAAGTATTTAGTTCAACTGAGAGCTTTAAGATTTGTGTGATTTATTGAGCAACCAATATTTAATAGAGGCCTTTTAATACTGATGTAGGTAACCCCATGGTTTTCATCTTTTAGTTGAGTACCACTTCTAACATCATACAGACAATGTATCTAAGAACAATATTTTTGTAATTAGTTTCGGTATGGGAAATGAAGTGTGGTTTTAGCCCCAGTGAGACCACAAGAATTCAATATAACACTTTAATTTCTTTTTAAATACCAATTGGCTATCTGTCAGACTTATATGTTTCTTGGTAAGTGACCGAAGACTTTTGTGGCAGCATAATTCACCCTTTTTGGGTTGGATTGTTGTTAAAATGTCATGAGTGGATATATATGTTGTGAAGCTACAGTGAAGATCCCTAGATCTTGGATGATCTTGGGTGGGCTCCAGCAATTATTCTGATTACACACTTTTGTGAATGAATACTTTTTTTACTCTATGTTGAATTTGCCCCAGAATATGATCCCGTATGAAAGCAATGAATGAAAATAGGCATAGAAAGCTAATTTATTGAGATGTATATCACCAAATTTTGCAATGAGCCTGATTGCGTAAGTAGCTGGACTCAAACGTTTCAACACATCTTCAATGTGTTTCTTCCAGTTCAATCCCCCATCAATGCAAACACCTAAAACTTTTGAATATTCTACCTTAGCTACAGATTTATGTTCAAAGTCTAAATTTATTAATAGTATCATGCTATTTACTGTATGTGGCTGTGTATTCTGGGTTTTTATCAAAGTTTCATGAGAGTCCATTTGTAGAGAACCACTTAATAACTTTCTGAAAGACATAATTTATAATTTCATCAGTTAATTCCTTTTTTCAGGTGTGATAGCTATAATTGTATCATCAGAACAAAGAACTTTGTGACTATAGAACGGCAAGCCATTAATATATGTTAAGAACAGCAAAGGACTCAAGATCGAACCTTGTGCGACTCCATTTTTGATAACTCCCCAGTTAGAGGAATTAATTGTTTATTCTGTATCATGTGATCTGCTTATTTCAACATTCTGCACTCTTCCAGTTAAATTTGATTTAAACAATATGTGTACTATCCCACTCATACCACAATACTGAAGCTTATCTAGAAGAATCCCATGATTTACACAACCAAAAGACTTTGAGAGATCACAAAAAATCCCAACTGGTGATGTCCGCTTATTCAAAGCATTTAATATTTCATCAGTGAGGGTACTGTATAGTAGCATTTTCTGTTGAAAAGTTTTTTTGAAAACCAGACTGAAATTTTGTTAGAACTTTAAAACACGTCCGATGTCAACAACCGCCCCATCTAAATTCTGACAGCTTTATCGAAAATTTTTGTAAAAACTATATATTCTCGAGTAGCTTGACATATTAATAGTAGTAGTAGTAGTTGGAACTTTATTTTTAGTAATATGTGAAGCTACTCAAGAAAACATAACTTTTTCAAAATTTTTCTTTAAAGCTGTCAGAAGGGAGATGGGGCGGTAATTGTTGACATCAGACGTATCCCCTTTCTTATCGAAAGGTTTAAGGATAGCATAGTTCAGTCTATCCGGGAAAATACCCTGCTTTAAAGAGCTATTACATTTATGACTAAGAATCCTACTTATCTCTTGGGAACAAACTTTTAATACCCTGCTAGAAATGCCATCAATTCCATGTGACCTTTTGCTCTTTAGAGAGTTTATTATTTTCCTAATTCCTGAAGGAGAGGTGGGTGGAATTTCAATTGCATCAAATTGTTTAGGTATGGCCTCTTCCATTAATTGCCTTGCTACTTCTAATAAACAGTTAGATACTATTTTCTCTACAACATTTAAAAAGTGATCATTAAAAATGTTTTTAGCTCACGACTTTTTCTTACTAAAGTTTTCATTTGTTTTAATGGTAATACCCTCTTACTGTGCCCTGTCTCCCTCCTTTTAATAATGTTCCAAATTATTGTTATTTGTGATCAGTGAGGACGTAGAAAGAGCAACCGTCGACGGCTGAATGGAAGTCTTTAATGGCTTCATAGATGGCCAGGAGCTCCTGATCAAAGACAGAGTACTTCTTTTGGCGTTAAGTTTCTTCGAAGAAAATTGCAAAGGAGGTGACGCCGTCGAAGGATTGGCTTAGAACTGCGCCGACGGCGATGTCACTCGCGTCGTTGGTGATGAAAAGTTCGGCATCAGGACGAGAGTGAGCTTTAAAGGCAGCTCGAGATAGGAGATCTTAGAGGGCAGAAAATGAGGAAGTCATAGCGTCCGCCCAAGGCACAGGCCGATCGCCAGGTGTGCTTGCCTGGCCGAGCGTCTGTACGAGGGGCCTGAAGGTCGGCCATTATCTAAAAAATATACAGCCCATGTCGTTCCGAATGTTCATAAGGGATAGGTGCAAAAAATTGCAATAAATCGATCAAGAACTTTCCGAGATTTTCGGTAAAAAGTTCCCCTTTATCTATGAGGCCTACATAAATGTCTTATATTTAACTGTGAAACGCTTTTTCTTTAAGTTATGAAAACATGCCACCAGAATTGTTACAAAAATGGAAAAAAAATGTTGTAGTGATCCGAACATTACATAAGGTTTTTCTTCTGTTTTATTTAATGAAGGGGGCGGCAATTTTGCATCTTGCGCGGGACGGCAGTTAGGCTTGCGCCGGCCCTGGCTCAATGTAAATAAATATTGCTTCAGGACAGGAAGAGAATAGAGGCTTTTGAAATGTGGTGCTACAGAAGAATGCTGAAGATTAGGTGGGTGGATCGCGTAACTAATGAGGAGGTACTGAACAGAATTGGGGAGGAAAGAAATTTCTGGCATACCTTGACTAAAAGAAGTGATAGATTGGTAGGACACATCCTTAGACACCAAGGAATCGTGAATTTAGCATTGGAGGGAAGTGGGGTAAAACCGCAGAGGAAGACCAAGAGTTGGATACAGTAAGCAGATTCAGACAGATGTAGCTTGCCGTTCTTATGTGGAGTTGAAGAGGCTTGCTCAGGATAGGGTATTGTGGAGAGCTGCATCAAACCAGTCTCCGGACTGAAGACCACAAAAACAACAACATTGCTTCAAATCAAGAGTTCGTGCAGCTACCGCAGTACCCGCTTCAACCGCTGGGCCTGGGTAGGTTAGCCATACCTTCTCTCTGGAGTACTGGCACCACAAACTGCAAATCGCTTTCAATGTTGTTCGTACTGCATACAAAACTATATAGTAGGTCTACAAGAAGACGTAGTTGGCGATTCCTGACATGGACCAACAATTGCATCATTACTAATTTTAATAAAGTACTTTATTAAACAATACAAAACACTCTGAAGAGTGGTAGGTAAAATAATAATTTAAACGGCGGTGGCTGTCTCATACAGTAGCGTCAGCTAGTAGTGTTGGCTGCAGCCAAAGACACAAATGACAGTCGGTAATCTCCCGACATTCGACGCCTACGTTTCGCACACAGTACACATACAGCTGTGACGCATCAAGAGAAGCGACAGAAGTTTGACAACTCTTTCTCTACATCTCTTAATAACCCACTGGACAAATGTTTTATGCCATTTTAAGTCACCTTTATTTTAAGATAATCAAAATTATAACTTCACAGGTATTTTACATCATAAAAATCTAGGCCATGTTGGGTTATCAGACGGCGACCTTTACGCGATTGTCCTCTTTTTCTGAGCCTTAAAATGGTTTGTAGTAAAATGGGGAAATGTCCTCTTGAAATATTCTTTCCAGGCGTTTCTTTTTCCTATGTCGCTGCTGAGGCGAGGTAAAGATAAAATTTCAGAGCAAATGAAACGACGAATTCGAAATATTTAAACATTTCGACCATTTCAGGGCATTGAAATAAATTCAACGGTGAAGCTGAAAATTTGTGCTGGGCCGGAAATCGAACCCGATTTCCCAATGCGGCCGGCGGTCGCCTTAACCAAATAGGCTATCCAGGCATGCTTCCCTTGCAGCCCAGTTTTTCAACTTATTGTACACTACGATTGTAGAGCCACCTGCCTATTGTTCCTCTTGCTCGCAGCCTATACTGGCTTCCCGCAAGGGACGGAGCTTATGAATGCGTCCACATTGAAGTTGTCAGTTGGATTTGGGACATATATACAACAATTACACATATGGTGGTTCTTTTCGGATATGTCCGAAATGAAATAACTGGCGGGGCAGTTAAGATGCAATACCAACTTCGAGACAGCTAGGTGAAAGCATTACGTTGCCCCACTGGATCACTTCTGCCGGCGTCTCCTAACAATGGTGCACTTAGTTTTTTTTTAATTTTTAGACAGTGCCGGTTCAGAAACATTTCTCATTCATATTATTTTCGCCCATGCTCCTTTTTTTTTTCTTTTTTTTTTTTTTTTTTTTTTTTTTCCAAGCCAGATATCGAGACTACTATATTCGTCGTATTTATAGAGCATCTTACTTTTTTGATTGCTGACGTATTAGATTAGATTAGTATTTAGTTCCGTAGATCCATGTTGCGGAGATCCTCGTGGATGTGGAACATGTCAAAAAACAAAATTTACAAGCTGAGTAATAGATAATACTAATAATATAAATACAGATACATACATTTTCCAAAAGTTTTTTGAGCTGATAATATAATAATACTAAAATAGAATGAGTACCCATACATGCATCATTTGGTACAATTCAGAAATTCACTAATGGAGTAGGAGGAGTTGGCCACTAGAAAGTGTTTTAGGTTTCTCTTAAACTGATCTTTATTTCTAGCTAAATTTTTTATACTTGATGGCAAATTATTGAAAATGTGTGTTCCTGAGTAGTGGACCCCTTTTTGAACTAAAGTAAGCGCTTTTAAGTCCTTGTGTAGATCATTTTTGTTCCTAGTATTGTATGTATGAACTGAGCTGTTGGTTGGGAAAAGGGCTATATTATTTATGAGAAATTTCATTAAGGAATAAATATACTGAGAGGCAGTAGTTAATGTACCCAGTTCTTTGAAGAGTCTTCTACAGGACGTCCGTGAATTTAATCCACAAATAATACGTTTTACATGCTTTTCGACTCTGAAGACTTTTGACTGACTTGAAGAGTTGCTCCAAAATAATATACCATATGACATTAGGGAATGAAAGTAAGCAAAGTATGCAAGCTTTTTTTTATTTTTATGTCTCCTATGTCTCATAACACTAGTACTAAAAATACAGATTTGTTCAGTCGTTTCTGCAGTTCTGTGGTGTGCTCCTCCCAACTGAATTTATTATCAAGCTGTAATCCCAGAAATTTAATAGTGTCAACCTCTTCTATCTGCTCTTCTTCATACTCAATGAATATGCTGTCTCTTACACGTTCTGAACTGCATGTAGTGAGTCTTTTCAAAGTTTAATGACAATGAGTTGACTTTAAACCATTTATTAATGTTCATGAAAATATCATTTGTAGACCTTTCTATAACTATGCTTGACGTACTTTTTATTGCAATACTTGTATCACCTGCAAACAAAACGAACTCTGCTTCTGGTAGTGTAACTTATGAGAGGTCATTAATTTACACAATAAAAATCAATGGCCCTAAGATGGATCCTTGTGGGACACCACATGTAATTTCTTCCCAATCCAATGATGACTGTTGGCTTAATTCACTAGTCACTTCTACTGACACCCTTTGGTTCCTGTTAGTGAGGTAGGACTTGAACCATTTTGCAGCATTTCCCGTGACACCATAGAATTCTAATTTACTTAAAAGGTTTTTATGTTTCACACAATCAAATGCCTTTGACAAATCACAGAAAATACCTGCTGCTTGCAATTTATTATCTGCTGACATATCTACTCACTGTAGAAACAAGAAACTAATTTTGGCTTCAAGTATATAAAACATACACCTTTTTCCCATTGGCTCTTCAAATCTTTTATATATTCATGGCGGATTACAAGTAATAGCGAAAACAGTCACCCATGAAAGTGTGTAATAATAACTATAAAACCACCCCAGTAAAGATGGGCTTACAAAAAAGGCGCAAAAAATAAAAACATGAGCATGTGTGGCTGTCAGTGCTATCAGTATGAAAAATTGTCCTAATTAGATCACATGTGTCTGAAATGTAAACTTTTCGATTCAGTCCCCACCTAACTGGTCTCATCCTTCACTTTTGCTTCTCTTATTATGTACTTTCACCCGTGCCACTTTTCCGTTCTAATTATGTTACATCCTATAAGTAATTTTTTTTTCATTAGGTGCCTCCGATTCCCCCATGTCCCCCTCTAGTTGTCATTCAAGTGACATCTTATGTCACTTAGGCTTTATCCTAAGGTAACAAAAGCCATGGAATCCTTCCTGATATCGTGTCGCTCTTCCTGTTGCCCGGCGAAGTTCGCCAACTCGCTATGGATTCATCCAGTCGTTGGAAGGCCCATGCAGGAATGTTGAGCGTTGCAGTCTATAAAAGCCACCCATAACTGCGAGTGTACTGTCGGTACTCGGCTTTGTGCACGAAGCGACCTCTCGGTTTATGTTCTACAAATGTCCGATGGGAGCCATGTCACGCGATATTGGGGACCATATCATTCACTTCAACTGTCCACCTGTGACTGCACACAACGATATCGTATGATTTTTTGCCACCTTAGTCTAAAGTGGCCCTGCTGTTAAGCGGAAATGTCACTTCCAGACATTATCTTACGAAGCTCCATACTGTTTCGAATGAATAAATATCACCACAAAGAGAAATTTAAGGCTTTGTGTGTTGTTGTTTAATGTTAAGAGCATTGGTTGCCAATCATTTATGTAATGGGATCCACAAATATTGTGAAAACATTTTCGCGGCCAAGTAAGTATAACGGAATATGTTACACATACAAATGACCAAATTTTTGCGTATTAGTAAATTTGCTTTATATAAATTAAATGTTTAGATCAGAGGAATTTGTTAAATATTTACTTCTGTTGTTATTAATATTTCCCATATCTAGAGTGAAGCTTGTTGGTTTTAGGTATAAATTATTTTCTACGCAGTTTTTCTTATATTTATTTAAAAAAATGGAAAATGCTCTCAAGCATAAAGTAAGTAGTTGTGATTTCCATTAACTCTTTCAAAACTGTATTTGGAATCCGTTGATACTGTCGCTTTGTAGCATTACTTTTAATATTTTTTATTAAAATTATATCTGCGACGCTTGTCGCTAGCATACGTTCTCTCTGTCAATAAATCTCTGATTATTTTGTTTCATAAGAGACTTTCAATTTTTTTTTGAACGAGTTGGAGAGAAACTGGATTCGCTCGTCTTTCTTTCGTCTTCTTACTGTTGAACAGACCGGACGTCTCTCTTTTGGTCCCTCCATATTGACTATGTAAGTGTGAGCATCTAATTTGTTAATTGTAATAAATACCACAGTTCATTTGAAATGAGTATTTAGTAAAAAATCGTTTCCCCATTTTTCATTAATTTTGTAATTTTTGTTTCCAGCATAATTCGTAAAATGATGCTTGGCCATTGTTGTAAATTGTTTCGCGATTGCGGAAGAACATTCGAGACGCGAATTTCACTTACGCGCACTTTGTGTTGAATTTTGTTTCAATGCTTGCAGTAATTTTTCTTTTCTTTAAACGAAGTCCGATTATTTTGCAATTTTAAACACTAATCGAAATTGGTATTAAACACAGTCATGAAATTTTACTATTCGTAGCTTATGCAACCAAGCATCAGTTCAGAGTAAAGAAAAAAATTATTATTCCATACAGGTTCGACTCCAGTGTGATGACTCTGATCCAATCTGAATTCTGCCAGGTAAAGAAGGATGCTTTCTGGTGTTTTCTTTATTCTAACCACTATTACCGCTAAATACTGATGGCGGAATCTGTAATGTCTTTCTCAGTGTGTCTATCTTTTCAAAATTAATATTCATTGTAATATTTCACAGTTTGTTAAATTTCAATAACGGTACTTAACTTTAATCCTGACGATATCACGAGCCAAAAAGAAAAAGTATTATTACAGCTTTTCTGATTTATAATGGGATTAACGTTGAGTCTTTAAAGGAAATGTTGAAAGAAGAATTACCCGGTAGTTTTCTTCAGATGCTTACAGTTTGTTTTTAAGGTGTTCCTCTACGACTATTCACGACGAATTAATGAGGCAGGAAGTCTCGGCTTCGAATTCTGGCATTGGCAAAACTTTTCGTATGTGACGTTGTATCATTACACTTACTTCGAAATGAAACTCAAAAGCCTTAGCTGAAATGTATATTCATAAAAAATTCTTGATAAGTTTCGCTGGTTATGAAGTGAAAATATTATTTATATTGACTTTAAACTTCAAACTTTAATCCATATCCACATTTATTTTGGATAAAGAAGAGGTACAATGTAATTGTTATTTTTCTTTTTTGGTTGAAAAATTTATCGTGAAACTGATAAGTCTTTTAAAACACACTTTTACTTTTTTCAATCCGCAAGATATTTTACTATATCATTTTAATATCCTCTGGTGACCCACCTGAATACATTACGCGACGCTCTACTGGATCTCGAGCCACAGTTTCAGAACTATTGGTCAAGACCTATCACTAAGTAGATTGTCAACAGGGTTTATAAGTTTTGTTTACAATGATTTCACTTACGAATATCTCACTTTGCGGACTTGTACACGAAAGTGCTAGGTTAGTTTCAGTAGTCCACTCCTAGTTGCCTCACGGAATTATCTTTCATGGTGATGCAGTCAAGGTAAAAGAAATATTTACCAACAGGTGGGAATAAAACTATTGCTCATGAAACATACTAGAATTGTACAATTCACACACAAGTACATCCGTAATACTAAATGATATTGCATGTTCTACTCAGTAAGCGGAGCAAATCATTTGTGTAGCAAGTTGTAGTTGTACCACGATTAAAGCACACTTGTAGCAAAGCTTCAGATGCGACAACTGTTCAAACAATGCATCTATTGCAGGATGGACTGGCAGAAAGTGCGCCTGATGCCCTGTAGTGAAGCAGTATCGCTGAGTAGCATTCAGCTGTTTGTTCCTGCGCCTCGGGAATATCGTCTGGCTTCAGGACTTGGCGTTCGGTCTAAGAGCGCGAGCAAACAGAAGTGAGTGCAGCAGCTACTAACGACACGGCCGCCGTAGATGATCTGCCCCACACCCTTTACTTCCCTCGCTATCGAACCTCAAGCTCTCCGATTACTGATGGTCTACCGTATAAGTGGCTCCGTTGAACTTACACGAAGATGGAGTTGCACTTGGACTCAGTAAATAGCTGGATTGTGTACAGAGCGTACACTGTCTTGAGCAACCGAATCAGGAACAACTGTTGTAGTGGAGAGAGAAGATTCCTGATGGCATGGCTATCATTTGCCTGGAATATCACACCTCGCGCGGGAAAACAGTCGAGTGTGCGACGGGCGAGATACGCGGTATCAAACGTTTCGTAGCGGCCAGGCCACTGGTGTTTGATTTTTGTTTTTTGTTGTTGCACCCTTTGGCGCCCAACATCGTTGTCAGCACAGCTCACAATGAGATATGTTTAAAAACACGATAGGGTCACATGTACCCTTTGTTACTTGAGAAAGCACAGTTCCTCTGAGCGTTCATCTTCTAGATTATACGCACATTGGATTAAAAGCATCCCACTTGCCACCGACCTCAGTGATTAACTATATCAAGGAATAGGAGAGGCAGAAGGCTATCTGCGTTTTTAACAGCGTGTAGTGGGACCACAGTGTACATAAATTGCTCGTCACTTGAGTGCTAGATATAAAAGCGGCGAGCCACCACACCATCCAAAACACCGCTGCAACCACCCTGCACAAACCACAGGTGTGTTACGTACTCTGGTGCACTGGGCACATATGGTATCTGATAAGGACAACCTTCCTAAAGAAATAGAACATTTGCAGTCAGTCTTCAGGGAAAATGGATACTCTTCACGCCAGATCCGCACAGCTGTAACGAGGAAGAAAGGTAAACAACAACAAAAAGAAGAAGATACGGAGGTAATTAGGTCTAGGGTGTTCCTTCCGTATGTGGGCATCCTCGCTTCTAAAAAAGGAAGAACTCTAAAAAAATAAAAAATAAATAAAATAAAATAAAAAAATAAAAAAACCATGTGTAAACGCGATATTCGGAACACCTCTGAAGGCTTTGCTTGGCTCTGCGAAGGATGATTTGGGATTGAGGAAGGCCGGAATTTATAAGATCCCTTGTCAATGTAGCCAATCCTACAATGGCCAAACTACTCGCACAGTACGAGAAAGATGCTTGGAGCATGAGCACCACACACGTTTACTGCAGTCCAATAAATCAGCCGTAGCAGAACATTGTATTTCCACGGGACACTCCATGGATTATTCTGAAACAAAAATTTTGGCAACAACAAGATCCTTTTGGGCTTCGATTATTAAGGAGTCCGTTGAAATACGGTTGACAGAAGACCTGATTAATCGGGATGGCGGTTTTCTAATGGATGAAGCATGGGAACCTGTAATTTATTTAATTGCTTCACAGAGACACAGGTCTACATCTAGTGCGATCTATGACAAAAAGTGATTTATTTCGACCACCGCGCTTAAGATTCACGAAGGCGCATTCCGACAGATGGCGCGAATGCAAGTACACCATTACGCAGACGCTACCCGCTTCTACCGCAGAGAGCGCCAAATTCGATAGGGGGCGCGCTAGTACCATCCTCACTCATACTCACCTGAAGATGGCTTCATGTTTGTCAGCAGAAATATCGTTGTAAGACGTCAACATGATCCGGCTGCAAGCCGAAAATATAATGGACTAAACTAAAATTGTGATTCTTCAGTTTCTCCCGGCGTATTTGATAATCAAAATATCCACGGGTGTACTGCCGGTCTATAGTATCCAATGGGCACAATATTTCGGCGATCATACATGTCGCCATCATCAGGTGAACTGACGGACTGAGTTCCTGGAGACGCGCCGGCACGGTGATCCGCACGCTATGGCTGCTCGAAGGGAACTGGGTTCTAGCCCGGTAGCGGGCGATTTAAATACCCTCGGCCCGCGGAGCGACCCCTCCGCGGTCCGCGCCCCGCGCCGCGGCCACGCAGTGGAACCGATTGCGACGGCGTCTGAGATGACGTCGGTGTGAGGGCTCTGTCCGCCGTGGTCGTCACTTCATTACGTTTGCTAGATATACTCTTAATTAACCCAATCGCTGGTTCCCAAGTATTGCTAAGATTATAGCCACAGTCACAGTTTATGAGGTCGTCACTTGTGCGAATTTCAAAGGCCTCTCTAACGACGCAGTCCCAGTATCTCGACGTCTGTACCAAAATCCTAGTGCGTTCATACTCCATCGCATGATTCTCCGACAAACAATGTTCAGCGACCGCCGACTTGCTCGGATACATCAATCGTGTGTGCCTCTGGTGTTCAACGAATCGTTCCTCGACGGTTCGCATCGTCTGTCCAATATATGACTTTCCACACTGACACGGAATCTGGTACACGCCGGCCTTCCTCAAACTGAGATCATCTTTAGCGCTCCCCACCAGTGCACGAATTTTATTCGGCGGACACAAAACTGTTCCAACCTGAAATTGTTGTCTTACCGGCTGACAAAGGCAATGCTACGGTTGTTGTCTCTCACAAGGACTACACTGAAAAGATGCAGAGCCTGATAAATGACGATTCCTACCGGAAGATCAGCGTTGACCCCACAAAGAAGGTGGAAAACAAGACGAGGGCGCTTCTCAAGGATGCGGATTTACCGGAGGGTGTCGCCAAGAAACTGCTATCTCATGGTCCGGTACCGCCAAGACTTTATGGACTCCCTGACGTTCACAAAGATGGGGTGCTGTTACGTCCCATTGTCAGTAACATCAGAGCACCTACATATTTGTTGGTCAAATACTTGACCGGAATACTAAGTCCTTATGTGGGTAAATGCCCTCATCACATCCGTAATTCCGTGGATTTTGTTAAACGCCTTAACAACTTCAGGCTGGATGAGTCTGATATCATGGTGAGTTTTGACGTCGTTTCGTTGTTTACGAGGGTGCCCCTTCGAGAGTCACTAGATTTGATTGGTCAGAAATTTGACGAGAAGACCAGCAAACGTTTTAGGCATGTCTTGACCTCCACATATTTTCAATGGCGAATACTACGAATAAACGGAGGAAGTCGCCATGGGTAGCCCACTGTATTTTCCCTTGTATTTTCCCACTGTATTTTCCCTTGTAAACAGTGAGACGGGTCATCCTGATGGCATGAGAACCCACATTAAGAGAAATATAAAATCCACCTAAAAATAAAAATCTCTGAAACCAGTTGTGACAAGAAATTAATGATATCGACTGAAATACAACTTTGTTTCTTAGCAGTACTTTTAAAATGTTTTCACCTTGTGGCGCGGACTCTGCTCCCGGTCCAGAGGCCTGCGGATGAGCAGCTCGCCGCCGTCGTTGATGGCGAAGTGCCCGCCGGGGTCGGAGTCTGCGGCCACGCGGTAGGAGACGGCAGCGGCGCCGCCCCCGTCGCGGTCGGTGGCCTTGAAGTGTGCCACCTTAGTGCCCGGTTGCGCGTCCTCCATGACGGCCACCTCGGCCATGTGACGCGCGAACTCCGGCGCGTTGTCGTTCACGTCGCGCACCTTCACCGTCACCCACGAGTACGCCGTGTGGTACGGCTCCGACGCGTTGCTGTCTCTCTGCGGGAATGGGAGAGCAACAGACTGCAAGTTATCAAAGAGCGAATGCTAGTTCGAATTAGGTTAAAGAATGGAGAGGACGCCTACTCAACGCCGAATTCGTCCAAATTTATGGTTCATGTAGGGCGTGGTGAGACACGAAAGTACTCCAAGTGGGAACTCCAGATGGCTATCATCATATGCACCTTCTACATCTACATCTACACTCCGCAATACACCGTAAGGTGCGTGGCGGAGGGTACACTAGGCATTTCCTTTCCTATTCCACTCCCAAATTGAACGAGGAAAAAAAGAATGCCTATATGCCTCCGTACGAGCCCTAATTTCTCTTATCTTGTCTTTGTGATCTTTACGCGAAATGTAAGTAGGCGGCAGCAAGATCGTACTACACTCAGCTTCAAATTCCGGCCCTCTAAATTTACTTAACAGAAATTCACGAAAAGAACGTCGTCTTTCTTCCAGCGATCCCCAATTGAGTTGCCGGATCATTTCCGTGACACTCGCGCATTGGTCGAACCTACCGGTAACAAATCTAGCTGCTCGTCTCTGAACCGCATCTATGTCTTCCTTCAAACCGATCTGCTGCGGGTCCCAAATACTTGAGCAATACTCAAGACGTGGTCGTACAAGCGTTTTATACGCGGTCTCCTTTACAGATGAAGTACATGTCCCCATAATTCTCCCAATGAACCGAAGTCGGCTGTCCGTCTTACTCACAACTGTCCTTACATGCTCGTTCCATTTCATATCGCTCTGCAATGTTACGCCTAGATATTTGAACGACGCGACAGCATCAAGAAGCTCACTACTAATGCTGTATTCGAACATTATAGGGTTGTTTTTTCTACTCATGCGCATCACCTTACATTTTTCTACATTGAGAGCTAGCTGCCATTCTTCGCACCAACTAGAAATTTTGTCTAAGTCAACCTGTATGCTATTACAGTCAGTTACAGACGACACCCTCCCATACACCACAGCATCATCAGCAAACAGCCGCAAATTACAACTTACTCTGTCCATCAGATCATTTATATAGATAGAAAATAATAGCGGTCCTATCACACTCCCCTGGGGCACGCCTGACGATACACTCGTCTCTGATGAACACTCGCCGTCGAGAACAACGTACTGCGTTCTATTACTTAGGAAGTCTTTCAGCCAGTCATAAATCTGTGAACCTATTCCATAAGTTTATCAACTGTCCCTGCGACAGCGTCTATAGGAAGCGGCGTTTGCCTCAGAATGTGGACTGGGATGCTGTGTCGCGAAATATTAATCTAATAGGGCACTTCTCGAACGTAATAGCAACTTGGTACAAAGTCGTCAATAATATAATTCCCACCAACGAACGACTCTGTAGAATCGGTATAAATCAAACAGATCTGTGCCAACAATGTAATCTTGTTGATACAGTTATACACAGATTTACCTGTGGGGGAAACCTAAATACGTATCTCCGTCCATACTATGTAGTACAGATGTAAGATACGAGGTATGCCCACAAAGTAAGTTCCGTTTGGTTATATAAACCAAACGTGAACAGATACAGAAAAAATATTTATTGTATAAAAATCTACAACTGTTCAACTACTTTTCTACATAACTTCCGAAATTTTGTACGCACTTGTCATAGCGAGTTTTTGTGTGCCTTCTTCATAGAAGGTTGCCGCCTGTGTATTCAACCATGTGGTAACATATTCTTTTAGCTCATCATCGTTGAAGTGTTAACCACCAACGACAGATTTTAGGTGTAAGAAGAGATGAAATGATTTTTCTTTTTCCCTTCACGTTATCGCCCGACCTCACAAGGCGAATGTCGCCAAACAACTCTTACGGGAATTTCAATGGGACGTGTTTGATCATCCTCCGTACAGCCTCGCTCCTAGCGACTTTCTTCTTACACTTAAAACCTGTCCATGGTGGTCAACACTTCCACGATGATGACGAGCTGAAAGAACATGTTACCACATGGTTGACTACACAGGCGACAACCTTCTACGAAGGAGGCATACAAAGACTTCTGCCACGCTATGACAAATGCCCACAAAATTTCTGAAGCTATGTAGAAAAGTAGTTTCATAGTTGTATATTTTCGTACAATAAATATTTTTTTTTGTATCTGTACACGTTTGTTTTATATAACCAAACGGAACTTACTTTGTGGACATACCTCGTATTTTCCAGAGAAAAAAATAGCGCAGTATACTGCTTACTGGGAAAGTTCGTGAGCTACGTGATTAAAAATCTTGGACCAAACACCACCTTTGACTTCAGACTATAAATGCAGGACGAATATAAAAGCTTAGCAAGTATATGGAGCAAATATGTAAACATGTTTATTATCGTATTTGAACTAATGGGGATAGGTTAATCTATATACATGGACTCATTTTATATCAGTTTGTGTCGATGGCTATATAAAAACTGAAAGTGTTATGAAAAGTCTAATGCTAAGGTTAACATATTTATAAATGAAACTGCAAAATAAGAGTAAATTAAAAAAAAAAGCGTAAAAGATTGAATTCGTATTGAGAAGATCACGGATTCGACTCCACACGCCAGCAAATTTTTTCTGCTCCCTGGCAATGCGTACACCTACATATTGTTCCCGTAGGGATCGTGAGGATAAAATTAGATTAATTATAGTACACAAGGAGGCATTTAAACCATCATTCTTCCCAAGCTCAATACGCGAATGGAATAGAAAAAGACCCTAATAACTGGTACAGTGGGACGTACCCTCTGTCATGCACTTCACAGTGGTTTGCAGAGTGTTGATGTAGGTGTAGACTGACGTCACAATTAACCGCAACATCATGCAGCTTATTTTATTAATGTATACAAGGAAAAAAATAAATAACAAGAAGGGGCATTGGATGAAATTCGGGAAATCAAAGGAACTGTACTTCAGTCATACTTGGAGACGTCGTGTTATGTAAATCGATACTTCTATTCTTTTGCAATTGACCGAATATTTCAAATGTTTGTATAGATTATGGGACTTAACTACGGGGTCATCAGTCCCTAAACTTACAAACTACTTATGATCTAGCTTACACCAAGGACGGCACAAATATCCATGCACGAGGGGGGATGCAATTGACCAATTAATGTTGTTGTTGTTATGGTCTTCAGTTCGGAGACTGGTTTGATGCAGCTCTCCACCCTACTCTATCCTGAGCAAGCCTTTTCATCTCCTCATAAGAACGGCAACCCACATCCACTTGAATCTGCTTACTATACGCGTCTCTTGGTCTCCCTCTGCGATTTTTACCCCACACACTTCCCTCCAATGCTAAATTTACGATTACCCGATGTCTAAGAATGTGTCCTACCAAGCGATCCCTTCTTTTAGTCAGGGTATGCCAAAAATTCCTTTTCTCACCAATTCTGTTCAGTAACTCTTCATTAGTTATGCGATCTACCCACCTAATCTTCAGCATTCTTCTGTAGCACCACATTTCAAAAGCCTCTATTCTCTTCTTGTCCGCATTGCTTATCGTCCATGTTTCACTCCCGTACAAGGCAACGCTCCACACAAATGTCTTCAGAAAAGTCTTCCTTACACTTAAATTAATATTCGATGTTAGCAAATTTCTCTTTTTCAAAAATGCTTTTCTTCCCATTGCCATTATGCATTTTATATCCTCTGTACTGCGACCATCGCATGTTATTTTACTACCCAAGTAACAAAACTCATCTACCGCCTTCATTGTTTCGTTACCTAATCGAAGTCCTTCAGCATCGCCTGATTTTCTAAGACCGCATTCCATTACTTTTGTTTTGCTCTTGTTAATGTTCATTTTATACGCTCTCTTCAACACACTGTCCATTCCATTCAACTGCTCTTCCAGGTCCTTTGCTATTTCTGACAGAATTACAATGTCATCAGCAAAACGTAATGTATTTATTTCTTCCCCCTGAACTTTAATCCCTATTCCAAATTTTTCCTTGCTTTCCTTCATCGCCTGCTCGATGTACAAATTGTTCCGACTTAGGTCTTTCAAGGCTCTGTCAAATTCATCTCTCAGTATAGTATCTCCTATTTCATCTTGATCTACTTCCTCTTCCCTTCCTACAACATCGTCTCTAAGTTCATTTCCTTTGTAGAGCTGCTCTATGTACTATTTCCACCTTTCAGCTTTGCCTTCTGCGCTGAGAACTGGTTTCCCATCTGAGTTCTTGATATTCGTTGAGTTGCTTTTCTTGTCCCCAAATGTCTCTTTTATTTTCCTTAGGCGGTATCTACTTTTCCCCTTCTTATACATTCTTCTACAGATTTTCATTTGGCTTCTAGCCACTCCTGCTTAGCCATTTTGCACTTCCTGTCAATCTCATTTTTTAGTCGTCTGTACTCCATTTTGCCTAGGAGAACTTCTGAGAAGTTTGGAAAGTAGGAGGCGAGGTATGACAGAATTGAAGTTGTGAGGACGGACCGTGAGTCGTGTCGATAAGGCTGAGTGGTAGAGCGCTTGCTCGCGAAAGGCGAAGGGCTCAGTTTCAAGTCCCGGTTCCCGCACACAATTTTAACCTGCCGGGAAGTTTCAAAATTAAAAAAAAAAAAAAAAAAAAAAAAAAAAATGCAGCCGGGCGGAATCTAACCGTTCAGTAACAGTCCTATCTCTCACCGCAGAGCCAAACACCGCTTTCTAAAGAGAATCTCTCAGGGGCAGTTGATAAGGTGCATATAGTGGTAGATCCGTATCAAACTTCCTTTTATTTCCTAAACGCGTAGCCATCTGGAGTTCCCACTTGGTGCACTTTCATATCTCACCACGCCATACATAAACCATAAATTTGGACGAATTCGGTAATGACGAGTAGGAGTCCTCTCCTTGTGAGATGGTTTAGGGAAATAGCTGGAAAATTACATATCCTGATGGGGATTAGAAACGACCTCCTCCCGAATACAAGCCCAGAATTCTATCGTTGCTGTCTTTTAACAGGCTGCATCATAAAAGTATTAAGTATTTAAAAAATTACTGTAATGCCGCAAGTGAATGGCTTAGGGAAGCTTGCTCCATTGCCGGACAGGTCGCAGTGCCAGACAGGCTATGTTTACCAACTTACAGGCTAGATGGAGGAAACTGGCTGTTCTTCAACTACACAGAAACACCGATGACGTTTTCATTTTGTTCTACACAGGTGTTAGAAGTCCGTTGTTTAGTGGGCATCCGCTTTTACTAGTGCTACGCTGATAATCTTCATAGGATCGTCTTCTGGTGAACTTAACGAAACTATTATGATACTGATTGACATGTGCGTCCATTAACAATACGATCCCATTCCTTTGTCTATATTTTACATTCATTGGATTTTTCCTAGTCCTGGACACTACGTCTGTGCCCAACGGGGGATAGGCTCTACGTGTCTATCACTTCATATTACCTGACCTATGGATACTTGAGTGATATTATTTTGCAGATATGTAGATACTGTCTGTAGAGTTCTGTAACTAGTAGTAATACATGAAACATCACTGGATATGCCAAAGATTGACCGAGTGAAAAACGAAACGCGATAAACTTTTTTCCTTTCATCATTTTATGGACGAATATCAGATAGTTTTCCTAAAGGTTTGAAATATTATTATCAAGTTTGTTGCAAGTCGCTGCCTTATGATTTTGGAACAATGGATGAACACAGTTGGAATGACCAACATTTTTGTAGAGAATTGATCGGAAGACTTAGTTCATTGAAACCGGTAGTCAAAAATAAAGGACTGCATAAAAGCGACCTTGGCTACATTCCGTTATGGAAGTTGTTGATTAAACATTTGGACTATTTGTGTAGCATCAAATTCAAATAAAGCACACAGTTTCTAATTGTTATACTTGTCTTATCGTATGAAGCATAACATATTACCTCTTAATAAGTGGATTACAATAGAATTAAAAATATTAATTCGGTCATCAGTTATACGAAATATTGGAAATGAAATTTTTGCCTTCTGTGCTCAGATACGCCACATGCAAGAAAATACCCCGCGGTGGAGTAGCCGAGCGTTCTAAGGCGCGTTCTAAGGCGCGGTCGCTCGCCGTCGAAGGTCCTCGGGCATGTGTGTGTACGTGTGTGTGTTGTCCTTGGGTTACTTTAACTTAGTTAAAGTAGTTTGTAAGCCTAGGGACTAATAACTAAAGAAGTTAAGTCCCATAGATTTACAAACAAAAATATTGTTATTTAAAGTACAGAAATATGACATATTATTAGTCATATAGCTTTAAATAAGTGTTTCAGTGTTAATGAGGAATATAGTTCTCTTCGTTTCCTGGCATTTAAGATGTAATGTAACCACTTGAGTTCGGATTTATATGTACTACGAATTTATGTGCTGTAAAAACTTAAAAATATGCACAAGAATACTTCATTTCAATTTCAGTCATTAATGAAATTAATATTGGTTACTGTTTCTTTCTCACCCTCTCGCCTCTCACGCCATCCCTCACTGTATTTTAGGATTTGTTGTTTAGTCAAATAAAAGTAACAGTCACTAACTCGAAACAATCGCCGATTTTTAAAATGTTCTGAAAATCCATAATATTTCTCTATCTGGTCAGAGTGGGATTTCATGAAACTACTATCAAAGCAAGTTTCTTCTCTTTCGGCATTCTAATATCTGTCTCCTACTCAAACTTCAGAAAGTACGAGTAATGACAGACTCGTTGTAAATTTAA
Organism: Locusta migratoria; assembly: GCA_026315105.1. NCBI lineage: Eukaryota > Metazoa > Arthropoda > Insecta > Orthoptera > Acrididae > Locusta > Locusta migratoria. The sequence goes on along the minus strand of CM048746.1, from coordinate 71,355,869 downwards.
AATCTACCTCAAAATGGCAATTTTCAATCCACGGAAATACTATCGTTGCGGCAGACGGCTTCATTTGTAACATAATAAAAACCGTTTCGAATTTTATGATGCGACGACCATGCCGAAATTTGGGAAAGATTTGATTATTGAAAGCTATTTAGTTTAAGTTGATCGGCATATCTGTTTATATCAGCAATTGGCTGTTGTTGAAAGTATGTTCTTCTCGTCTTTGGTACCCTTTATGGAATTACAAACAATACAGGTAAGACTCCTTCTATATAGAGGAATTTACTTGGTTTTTTTCTTTTCGTGTTAAAGTTAACACCCTGAAATAAAATGTTCATGTGTTTGTAAATCTATGGGACTCAACTGCTTGGTCATTAGTCTGAAGCTAATAAACGGCTTAAACAGGGCAAACTAATCTAACGCCAACACAACCACCCATTAGGACATGAAAAAAATTACCAAATTTTTCACGTAGTCAGGTGTTCTCAGCAAGTAAAATATTATTGTGTTTGTATGAAAATAATAATTGAAACTATTACTTTTATATGAATTAAAAATTGTGTCCTTTTTTGTTTGTAGTCAGGAAATTTTCGTCAGCGAGAAAGTTGTAGATAATGAAATGAACTGTTCTTTTTATTCAGACAACTTTTTTATATCTCCCTTGGTTTTCTCACAAATTTGGATACAATAGAGCGGCGGAACGTTTCAGATATTAGTCGTTACTTTCAGCGAGCTTGCCCACCAGCGAGCACAGATTCTGTTCCCCACTCATCTTGTACTTTGTGACCGATATTGATAAACATTTGTAATTTGGATACAATTTTCAGTATCCAGTAATTATGACTTAACAGTTTTTATTTATTGTATTACTAACTAGCTGAGCCGCTCCGGCTTTTCGAGGGTAATCTTTAAACTACTTTAACTCGAGAACTGCAGAACGTTTCGTGATGCGGTTTCTTTCAGTTTCTTCGGTATAAACTTGTCTTCAACGTACGCTATATTAAATACCAATACGAAAATGAGAAATGATTGTAATAAGAATAATAACGTAGAATGGTTTACCACTTCCGCACTTTCGGGACTTTTGTAGCGTAAACTACGAGACCTACGCTAAAGTACATACTATAGAATTTTAGAACTCACAACGATATATATATATAAAACGTGAGATCATATGTCTAACTTTTACAGAAAAAATGATAAATGTTTTTTGTTTCTTTGTAGATATTTGTTAGTACTGCAAGTTTATACTACGTACACTGGCCTAGTTCTTATAGCCTAGGCTCCAGAGTTGACTAAAGTGCGAAAACGGTAAACTAGTCTATTTTATGATACTTATTTAGTTTTTTTTATGTGTGCGTATTGACATTAAGTATAGCCTAAGATTATCCCAGGATTCTAAAGAAGAAATTAAAAGAAACCGCATGATGATACGTTTGATACTCCTCGAGTTATAAAAGGTTAAAGGGACAGACAGATGAAAAATCTGCTTGTATTTTATATAATAGTATGACTTGCTATCCCTAGCTGAAATTTGTAATTATTTATAGGAGAAACAGATTATCAAAAAGGAACGCCTGAAAATGTATGAAAATATGGAATTAGCAGCCAGCAAACTCGATGAACTACCCTGTGCTCTGTAAAATAATTATATATTAAATATTGATATTCATTACGTCTGATATAATCAATTATTTTGATTTGACATTAAGTATAGCCTAAGATTATCCCAGGATTCTAAAGAAGAAATTAAAAGAAACTGCATGATGATACGTTTGATACTCCTCGAGTTATAAAAGGTTAAAGGGACAGACAGATGAAAAATGTGCTTGTATTTTATATAATAGTATGACTTGCTATCCCTAGCTGAAATTTGTAATTATTTATAGGAGAAACAGATTATCAAAAAGGAACGCCTGAAAATGTATGAAAATATGGAATTAGCAGCCAGCAAACTCGATGAACTACCCTGTGCTCTGTAAAATAATTATATATTAAATATTGATATTCGTTACGCCTGACATAATCAATTATTTTGATTTAAAAGTCTCTGGTCAGTTTCTGATAATATTCATAGAATATATGACTTCAACTGCGATTGGGCAAAGCTGAAAATGTGTACCCAGCCGGGATTCGAACCCGGGTCTCCTGCTTTCTAGGCAGTTGCGCTGACCCCTACACCCCATGGGCAGGGCGAAGCTGGGAATTTGTATCTGACGGGAGGCGTGCATGGGTAGTCCTTGCAGGTGAGGTGATCACTGTGTCCCCAGTGGCGTAGGGGTCAGCGCAACTGCCTAGAAAGCAGGAGACCCGGGTTCGAATCCCGGCTGGGTACACATTTTCAGCTTTGCCCAATCGCAGTTGAAGTCATATATTCTATGAATATTAAATTATAACAGCTGCAGGATCAGAAGTGGCGTCTGTTCTTTCGGAACAGACGCCACATGTATATATAGTTTCTGATAAGATGCTGCGAAATTCCTGAAAAGGAACAATTTTATTTATTTCTTACTCCCACAGGCTAGACTTTGTAGTGTCGATGCAGCTCGTAGTTTCTTGCTTCATGGTCTGCAATGATGTGTGAACCTTTAAACTTTTTAATTTAATTTCTTGGATAACAGGAGGTCTCTAGTACCGAATGGAAAATTCACTATCCAATCTTGAATTGCCAGGAGTATCTGTATCTAATATAACACTCAATTTTATAATTAGCTTCAAATAAAGTCCCGTGTGTAAAATCTGCAGGTTCGTGAGGTAGCTCCCGTAGATTCTCTTTCTACTACACCAAAAATACATGTTGAAGAGATTAAATAATTGTAGACGAAAGCATAACTTACTTTAAGTTGATATTGAGCGTTCGTAATACATCGATTCACTTTCCATAACATCCCAATAATAATAACATATTCCTATAGAATACTCTAAACTCTATCAGCAAAGAACAACCACTTTTTCTCTCCCTAGCAATTACATGGAGATTCTATATATTCTGAAAAATACTTTACGGTAAATTTTAATAAATATTAAATACAGCAAACATTCTAATTAGCCTTGAAATTAATTTATAACATAACAAAATCTTTTATCTACAATTACATCTGTGGCGACTAATCATCGTTTACTGTACGTGGTCATCGTGTTTATCAAGAGGATTCGCCCGCCGCCACAGATGTTGTTGCCGCAGCAAGACTGTTTATTCTTTGTTTTTGCGAGTCTCCTGTTTTTTGTTTAGTACCTAGTTACGACTGTGATCTTCTGTTTGAAACATTGTGCTTTTGATGTGACGATTATACTTTAACGTAAAACGTCTCTCATTTGTGTTTAATGTGTTATATCTACAGTCACAGGTCTACTAAATAAATTATTGTAAAAAATGGTTTCTGCAGAGAATAATTCCGCGTTCTAGTGACTTGAAAGATACACGCTAATAAAACGTCGGACAGTTCTGCTTCAACTGCCACGACAATTGGTGACCCCGACGTGATACAAGTCTGCACAAAACGCGAGAAGATACTAGCAAGATGGAGGAAGAACCTAGAGTTTCAAGAATAGCCGTACGTTTGCCGCCGTTCTGGCCAAATAATACAGTGTTATGGTTCGCCCAAGTAGAGGCCAGTTTCCGTTGTGCAGGAATTACCGCCGACTCGACGATGTTTTCTTTGGTCGTGAGTCAATTAGATCAACTATATGCCGCGGAAATGCAAGACGTTATAACCGCGCCGCCGACAGCAGATGCATACAAGAAGCTGAAAACAGAGCTGATTCGAAGAGTAGCCGCTTCACAGGAGGAACGCATACGGCAAGTGCTCACACAAGAAGATGTTGGTGATCGCAAACCTTCTCAGTACCTAAGGCATTTGCGAAGCAAGGTAGACGTCGGTATGGTTCCTGACAACTTGTTACGCACAATTTGGAGCAACCACCTGCCACCACAAGCTAAGGCGATTATAGCGTCTCAAACAGAGATGTCTCTTGACGCTGTAGCGGAACTCGCAGTTCGTATTCAAGAAGCAATCCCACCAGTGCGTGTCTGCGCCGTGTCAGAAGCCGGCAGCAGTACGGCGGCAACGTCGGGAGTTGCGCGTAACGACTATGATTCATTAGCAGCGAAGGTAGACGTTCTTTGTAACCAGCTCAGTGAACTGATGTCTCGACAAAGCGTCAACAAAGGCAGAAACCGTTATCGACGCAGGTCCAGAAGTAGATCTTCGAAAGGCACTTTGTCTTCTGATGCAGAACATTTGACATGCTGGTACCACCGTAAATTTGGGGAACAGGCACATAAATGTACTAGTCCTTGCTCATTCCCAAATGCCAGCGGCGGTCGACCTTAGGCGCAGCAGACTGCCGAACAGGATCACAGCGCCTGTTTATCAGCGACAGGAAATCTGGAATGAAATTTCTGATAGACACAGGTTCTGATCTGAGTATATTACCACGAACTGCAATATATCGCTGCCGTCCACCGACTGCATTCTGTTTATCAGCCGCTAATAATTAAACAATACGGGCTTATGGAATGCAGAGTATTGAATTGGACTTAGGACTACGTCGCGCCCTGAATTGGAATTTCACCATAGCAGACGTCGCTGAGCCAATCATCGGTGCGGATTTCTTGGCATATTACCGACTGTTGCCCGACGTAGCGAATTCCCGGCTCGTGGACAACGTGACTGGCCTAACTTCACTTGGTTTTCGCCGTAGCACCAACACACCCAGCGCCAAGCTCGTGCAAGCGGAAGACTGTAAGTACTCATCTCTATTATGTCAATTTCCGAGCTTGACTAGGCCCCCTGGAGCCCCAAAACAAGTGCAACATAAGACTGTGCATTATATTAATACCACAGATGGCCCTCCATTGTCATGTAGGCCCAGAAGGCTGGCACCAGATCGACTAGCAATAGCAAAGGCAGAGTTTGCCACAATGCTAAAGGAAGGCATTATTCGCCCCTCGAGTAGCCCATGGTCTTCAGCGCTTCATCTCGTCCCTAAAAAGAGTGGAGCATGGCGCCCCTGCGGCGATTATAGAGCACTTAATGCAAGAACAATACCAGACCGTTATCCAGTTCCGCTGTTGCGAGATTATAATCATGCCCTTCACGGTGCAACGATCTTTACTGTGCTAGATTGTGCCAAAGCTTACACTCAAATACCGGTGGCGGAGAAAGATATACCTAAAACGGCAATTATCACGCCATTTGGCTTATTTGAAAGCATGTTTATGACATACGGATTACGCAATGCAACTCAGACTTGGCAAAGGTTTATTGATTCAGTATTACAAGGACTACCTTTTTGTTTCTCTTACCTTGATGATATCCTGATAATTTCGGCCACTGAAGAACAACATCATCAACATCTCAAATCAGTGTTTGAACGCTTGGAACAGTATGGCGTAGTTTTGAACATAGCCAAATGCATATTTGGGCAACCTGAAATCGATTTTCTCGGCCATCGTATTTCAGCTGCGGGCTCCCTTCCCTTACCGGATAAGGTTCAAGCTATCCTAGAAATACAGAAACCAAATACCATCAAAGAGTTAGGTAGGTTTCTCGGGATGCTGAATTTTTATCGTCAACATCTGCCACGAGCAGCAGAATTACAAGAACCCTTGACAGCAGCGCTTTCCAGACCCATGATTAAGAGAAATTCATTAGTACTGTGGACTGAAGCAATGAATTCTGCTTTTGAGGCCGCGAAACGTTGCTTGGCGGACGCTGCATTGTTGGCCCATCCTAAACTTGACGCACCGTTAGCGGTTGTAGTTGATGCAAGTTTAAAGGCTACAGGTGCCGTATTACAACAATGGACAAATGGCTCATGGCAACCACTAGCGTTTTATTCGCATAAGCTGTCGCCTTCACAACAAAAGTGGAGTACTTATGACCAGGAACTTCTCGCTATATACAATGCTATTAAATATTTCCAGCCTCAGATAGAAGCTAGGGATTTTGTTATCTACACGGATCATAAGCCACTGACGTATGCATTCCGACGCAATAGTAACAACTGTTCACCTAGGCAGTACAATCATTTAGAGTTTATTGCACAGTTTACCACTAAAATAGAGCACGTCTCTGGATTAGATAATGTGGTGGCCGACTGTCTCTCTCGAGTAAACAGTATCTCAAGCCCAATCGACTACACTGCACTTGCTCAAGCACAACAATCTGACCAAGAGCTCCAGGTATTGCTGAAGGATGACAACACAGCATTACAGATGCAGCTCGTTAGCGTTCCCGGCACAGATGCTAAACTGTACTGTGATGTCTCGACTGGAAGACCAAGATCATTCCTTCCTACTCAATTTCGCAGACAAGCTTTCGACAATTGTCATGGTTTATCTCATCCCGGAATTCGCCCTACGTTCCGCCTCATATCAAAGCGTTTTGTCTGGCCAGGAATGGAAAAGAACTGCCGTGAGTGGACACGTTCATGTGTTCCATGCCAACGCAGTAAAGTGTCTCGTCACGTACATGCTCCAGTGGGCAATTTTCCCGACGTCTCCTCACGTTTTGCACATGTGCATCTTGACGTAGTAGGTCCGTTAAGTCCATCAAATGGGCAACGTTACTTACTTACTATTATGGACCGTTTCACTAGATGGCCGGAGGCGGTACCGCTGGACAACATTACAGCAGAAACACTAGCCTCAGCCTTTGTGTCCACATGGCTGTCAAGATTTGGGTGCCCACTGCATATAACAACAGACCGAGGCAGGCAGTTTGAGTCAGACTTATTCGCCAAGCTTGCACAATTCTGTGGGTATGTTCATCATAAGACTACAAGTTACCATCCAGCAAGCAATGGTTTAATTGAACGATGGCACCGATCGCTCAAGTCTGCTCTAATGTGCCATAACACAGCCTGAACAACCGCGCTACCAATCGTGTTACTGGGTCTACGAAATGCCTACAAACCTGACATAGACGCTTCCTCGGCAGAACTGGTTGTCGGAGAAGCGTTACGTCTTCCAGGTGAATTCGTTGACGTCAGTTCCTTTCAGTCCATTGTGCAAGACCAGCCTGATTTACTACGTCGCTTGCGCGAACGTATCGCATGTTTTCGCCCACAACAGGGTTCCAGACATGGCACTCCATACTGTTATATTCATCAAGACTTGGACAAATGTACGCACGTGATGCTTCGCACAGACGGTGTGAAACCTGCTCTGCAAGCTCCATACACAGGTCCACATCGAGTGTTATAACGAGGTGAACGAACATTTGATATTGTCATAAATGGCAAGGCCACGACTGTCTCCATTGACCGCATCAAGCCGGCGTACATCTATCAGGACGCATCACCGGCTGAGGTTTCAAGAGAACAGCTCAACTCGACAAAGTCAGCGCCTCAAACTCAGTCACAATCGCCAGCTCAACAACAGCCCACCTCTGTTCCACAACCGACACGCACAACCCGTTCCGGACGACACGTACATTTTCCTGCACGTTTTAGAAGATTACGCTCCGCTTCCACCGCGGGGGCTGATGTGGCGACTAATCATCGTTTACTGTACGTGGTCATCGTGTTTATCAAGAGGATTCGCCCGCCGCCACAGATGTTGTTGCCGCAGCAAGACTGTTTATTCTTTGTTTTTGCGAGTCTCCTGTTTTTTGTTTAGTACCTAGTTACGACTGTGATCTTCTGTTTGAAACATTGTGCTTTTGATGTGACGATTATACTTTAACGTAAAACGTCTCTCATTTGTGTTTAATGTGTTATATCTACAGTCACAGGTCTACTAAATAAATTATTGTAAAAAATGGTTTCTGCAGAGAATAATTCCGCGTTCTAGTGACTTGAAAGATACACGCTAATAAAACGTCGGACAGTTCTGCTTCAACTGCCACGACACATCGTTAACAAATACGAGGGCTATTCAGAAAGTACATTACGTTTTCGTTTGTGTCCGTTAGGGGCGGGGCTAGCGCGGCCATCTTGGTGTCATAGTATTCCGCCGCTCAGTCGGCATCCTGCCGTGCTAGTGAGAGGTTCGTGCTGTACTTCGTTGAGTTACTGTGACAGTTTGAAATGTCAGCGTTAATTGCAAATGCCGCGAAGTGTGAAGTGCGTGCTGTAATAAGGTTTCTTACTGCAAAAAACTGTACACCGATAGAAATCTATCGGCCCCTTTGTGAAATGTATGGGGACAACATAATCAGTGAAGGTGGAATGCGTCAATGGGCCATAAAATTTAAATTTGGCCGAACTAACGTTCACGACGAGGAGCGAAGTGGAAGACGCAGAATAGTGACTGCCGAACTTGTCGAAAAAGTCGATGCCGCGGTCCGTGAAAACCGTAATTTCACATTAACGGAACTCTCTATGAGTTTTCCACACATTTCACGAAGTTTGTTGCACGAATTCATTACCGAAAAGCTTGGTTACCACAAGTTTTGTGGAATCTTGACAGAGATTCACAAAAATCAGCGAATGGCTGCAGCGTTAACGTTTTTGGACGCTTACGAGAAAGATGGCGACTTATTACTCGATCGCATCGTTACTGGTGACGAAACTTGGGTTAAGCATGTGAACTGCGAGACAAAATTCCAGTCAATGCAGTGGGGGCACACGAATTTCCCCCGAAAACCCAAGAAATGCATGCAGACAATGTCGGTAAGGAAGGTGATGGCGACTGTCTTTTGGGACAGAAAAGGTGTGATTTTTGTGGATTTCCTGGAAAGAGGCACTACAATAAACTCTCAAAGGTATTGCCAAACTCTGCACAACCTCAGAAGAGCAATAGAAAACAAGCGCAGGGTAAAGTTGGGGCTCAATGATCTTGCTGATTCACGACAACGCCCGGGCGCACACGGCAAATACCACTCGTGAAGTTCTCGAATCTTTTAAGTGGGAATTGTTTCCACTTCCACTACTCCCAGCAATAAAGAAGTGGTTGGCTACGAACAGCTTCAAGAAGAGGTATCCACGTGGTTGAAGGCGCAGGCGGCCGAATTTTACGACGAAGGAATTTCCAAGCTCGTCAATCGCTACGGTAAGTGCCTTAATTTAAATGGCAACTATGTAGAAAAGTAGTATTTAAGTGTGGCTTTCATTTGTATTGTTGTTGTTATGGTCTTCAGTCCGGAGACTGGTTTGATGCAGCTCTCCACCCTACTCTAGCCTGAGCAAGCCTCTTCATCTCCTCATAAGAACGGCAACCCACATTCATTTGAATATGCTTACTATACGCGGCTCGTGGTCTCCCTCTGCGGTTTTTACCCCACACACTTCCCTTCAATGCTAAATTTACGATTCTTCGATGTCTAAGAATGTGTCCTACCAAGCGATCCCTTCTTTTAGTCAGGGTATGCCAAAAATTCCTTTTGTCACCAATTCTATTCAGTACCACTTCATTAGTTATGCGATATACCTACCTACTCTTCAGCATTCTTCTGTAGCACCACATTTCGAAAGCCTCTATTCTCTTCCTATCTGCACAGTTTATCGTCCATATTTCACTCCCGTACAAGGCAACACTCCACACAAATGCCTTCAGAAAAGACTTCCTTACACTTACATTAATATGTAATTCATCTGTATATAATACAAAAATTTTCCAGTACTTTGTTTATTTTTAATTCCAAAACGTAATGTACTTTGTGGATAGCTCTCGTATGTGACACTTAATACTAACAGGTATCTTACAGCTCGCAGCTTTGGCCGGCTGGCGCTCGGCCGCCATGTTGGTTGGGTGTCACGCTCTCTGCCGGCTTCATTTCACTATCATTATTTCTATGTTATTCTGTGCTCGCTGCTAAGGACTATTATGCGTTGTAAAGATGAGTACGTTGTAAAGATGAGAAATATGCTTTCTTGTTTTTGTCGCAAGCAGCTTACCTTGTCAGTGACCTGGATTTTGAACCTGAGGACGTTCCTGTGGACATCTTCGTAGTCCAGAGGTTTGACGACCTTGAGAGAGCCAGTCCCGTCGCTGTTGGTGACGAGCGTGAACCTGTCGGCTCCGTAGCCGCTGTCGTCCACCACCTGGAACAGCGCGTTCGCTGGTCACGTCACCAGTGTCACCCTGCGGCGCCGCTCAGGTCAGCAGCCTGTGCCACTCACCGCGTACTGGAAGGCGCTGTCCTCGTCGCGGTCCCGGGCCGTCACGGTGAGGATGGGCCTCTGCGGCAGCCCGCCGGCGCCCGTCTCGTCCACCTCCACCAGCCACTCGTCCTTGCTGAACTCGGGCGGCGTGTCGTTCACGTCCTTCACCGCAATCGACACAGTCGTGGTTCCTGTTGACAAAGAGAAGGCGTTGTGCGTCTGTTTCTGATCATGTTGTATTATGGTAATAGGACCTGTGCTAATAGGAAAGACACAGCGAGGCGAATGGAGATTTGAGTGTGGCGGGAGACGTGCATGGAAGAGTCCTCTGCAGTCGGGTTGGTCACTGTGTCCTCGGTGGCGGAGTGGTCAACGCGTCTGCCTAGTAAGCAGGAGATCCCGAGTTCGAATCCCCACAGAGCACAAATTTTCATTCGCCGCACATTGGTATTCTATCTTAACGTAGTACAGTGTAGCCATAACTGAACTGATAGCAAATTGCGATTTATTTCATTCATTGAACGCTGTAACGCCGTCAAAAATATATAATTGTATATTTTTTCCAGTATACAGTTATAGCCCAAAAATATACTTTTAAATTTCTTAATAATAATTTCATCTACATCTACACGGGATACTCTGCAAATCACATTCAAGTGCCTGGCAGAGGGTTCATCGAACCACCTTTATACTATTTATCTCCCATGCCATTCTCGAATAGCGCGCGGGAAGAAAGAACACCTGAATCTCTCCGTTCGATCTCTGATTTCTCGTATTTTATCCTGACGGTCATTTCTACCTATGTAAGTGGGAGTCAACAATATATTTCCGCATTCGGAGGAGAATGTTCGTGATTGCAGTTTCGTAAGTAGCCCACGCCACAGCGATAAGCGCTGTTGTTGTAATGATTCCCATCCCAGATCCTATATCATTTCCGTAACGCTGTCTCCCCTGTATTGTGGCAATACAAAACGAGTTACCTTTCTTTGGACTCTTACGATGTCCTCCGTCAAACCCATCTGATAAAGTTCCCACACTGGGCAGAAATACTCCAAAAAAGGACGGACAAGCGTAGTGTATACAGTTTCTTTAGTAGTTCTGTTGCATCTTTTAAGGATTCTGCCAATAAAAAGCAGCCTCTGGTTTGCCTTTCCCACGACATTATCTACGCGTTCTTTCCACCTTAAGTCCGAAGTAATAGTACTTCCTAAGTATCTTGTGGAGTTTACGGCCTTCAAATTTCGAATGTAAACAAAGTTTAACGGATTTCATTTCGTACTCTTGTGGACGACTTCACACTTTGCATTATTTAGAGTCAATTGCCAATTTTTACACCATAGTCATATCTTATTTAGATCGTTCTGCAGTTGGTCTTGATCCTCAGATGATTTTACTAGACGGTAAATGACAGCGACATCTGCAAACAACCTAATAGAGCTATTTAGATTTTCCCCTAAATCGTCTATGTAAATAAGCTACAGCAGAGGACCAATAACACTACCCTGTGGAACGCCCGATATCACCTCTGTTTTAGTCGATGCCTTACCATCGATTACTACAAAGTGTTTCCTCTCTGACAAGAAATCCCCTATCCAGTCGCAAGTTTCGGGCGATATACCATAACCACGCAATTTGATTAAAAGCCGTTTGTGAGGTACGGTGTCAAAAGCCTTCTGGAAACCAAGAAATACGGAATCAATTTGAGAACCTATGTCGATAGCTCTCATCCCTTCGTGTGAGTAAAGAGCTAGTTGTGTTTCGCGTGAACGATATTTTCTAAATCTGTGTTGACCTTGGGTCAATAGATCATTCTGTTCAAGATAATTCATAATATTTGAATACAGGATATGTTCCAAAACCCTGCTGCAAATTGACGTCAATGAAATAGGCCTGTAGTTTAGTGGGTTACTCCTACTGCCTTTCTTGAATATAGGTGTGACCTGTGCAACTTTCCAATCTTTTCGTACAGATCCTTTTTTGAGAAAGCGGTTGTATATGGCTGTTAAGTAAGGAGCTATCGCTTCATCATAATCAAATAGAAATCTAATAGGTATACAGTCCGGACCAGTGATTGAAGTTGCTTGACCAGTGATTTAAGTTGCTTCACTACTCCGAGGATATCTACTTCAACGTTACCCTTTTTGGCCTCTGTTTGTAATTAGAAATCTGGAATATTGTTTTCGTCTTCTTTGGTGAATGAGTTTCTAAAAGCTATGTTTAGTAACTCTGCTTTAGTAGCGCTATCATCAGCAGGATCGCCATTACTATCACGTAGTGAGGGTATTGTTTGTGTTTTGCCCCTAGTATATTTAACATATGACCAAAATCTCTTTGGGGTTTCAGTCAAATTTAGAGAAAGAGTTTCGTTTTGAAAAGTATTGTAGGCATCTCGCTTTGAAATCCTCGCTTAATTTCGAGCTTCTGTGTAGCATCGCCAGTCCTGGGGATTTTGTGTTCGTTTAAACTTAGCATGCCTTTTCCGTTACATTGCAACAGTGTCCTGACCTGTTTTGTGTACCAAGGGGGATCACCTTCTTTTATTAATTTTATTAATATATTTGGTATAAACCTGTCAATTGCTGTGGATACCACTTTTCTGTATTTGAGCCACATATGGTCTACACTTACGTTTAGTGTTGAGAACGAGTGGACACTGTCTTTCAAGTAGCAATGTATTGCATTTCTATCTGCTATCCTGAACAAATATACTTTTCGTCTGTTTTTGGTAACTTTCGGACTTTCGATATTCAATCTCGCTACGACAGCTCTGTGTTCGCTAATACCTGAACCCGTTTTGATGCTCGTTACGAGCTCAGGATTATTTGTTGCTAAGAGATCAAGTGTATTTTGACATCCATTTACAATTCTAGTTGGCTTATGAACTAATTGTTCGAAGTAATTTTCAGAGAATGCGTTGAGTATTATTTCGCACGATGTTTTATGAGTACCTCCTGATTTGAAAATATAATTTCGCCAACAGATTGAGGGTAAATTGAAATCACCGCCTACTATTATTGTGAGAGTCGGATAAGTGTTTGCAATTAGACATAGGGTTTCTTTGAACCTTTCTGCTACTGTATCGTCAGAGTCGGAAGGGCCGGTAAAAGGAACCAATTACTGACTTCTTATGTTTTTCAGGTACAAGTTCTACCCATAATAGCTCAGAGGAACTATCAACTTCAACTTCGTTACACGAAAGACTACTTTTGACTGCTACAAATACGCCTCCATCTATTTTGTATAATCTATCCTTTCTGGACACAATTAGATATTTTGCGAATACTTCTGATGAACTTACTTCCGGCTTAAACCAACTTTCGTTATCTATAATGATGAGTATATCGGTGCTTCTATTAACGCTTGGATTTCTGGTACTTCCCCGAGGCATCTACGACAATTCACAAAGGTTATATCGATAGTTCCTAGATCTATATTTCTCCTGTGATTGACCTGCACCCTATGAGATAGTACATTTACTATTTCCGCAAAGTCCTCTACGCTAAAAAACCGCCCAGTCCACGCCACACAGCCCCCGCTACCCGTGTAGCCGCTTCATAGTAGATGGCCCGTGCGAATACTTCGCACCATTAGTGGAATGACTAAAACGTTGGGAAAAATGGAAGTAAAGTTGAATGTTCGGGGATAGCTTTCTTCAGAATCAATCAATGCAAGTGTTTAAAAGCGCAACTGAAAGAGCGTGATCCGCTGAGTGTTATTAGGTGAAAAAGATCTGTGTACCTTCATTAGAACCGAAGATGTCGCAAAACAATCGATTAAAATATTCATTGCAAGGACAGAAGATACCCCATTTGAATAAAAATAAAGGATGGAGAGATTAAGTTAATTCTGATACTTGATGACAAATCTGTGGATAAATACCTTTCGTTTAAAACAAAAATGGAGGAAATCGTCTTGGTAGTTTGGTCTGGCCGACTGACTTTAATTTTTCAGATTCCTTTAATATATAGGATTATGTGTTAAAAACAAACTGCTTTTGTTCTACTGATTTTTTTATTCTCTTGGAACTAGTTTTCGGCTTATTACGCCAAAATCAGGAAAGACTAACTAATATTGATAAGATTTTCAAACATTAATCATAGATGTACATTAACAGAAGGTCTTAAGTAACGCAAAATAGTTAGAAGAGAATATAAAAGTCAGTAAAACAAAAAACAGTTTATTTGTTTTAACCCGAAATACGGAATTGTTCTACCAAGAAAAAATTGGAAGATCCGTACAAAAAAAAAAAAAAAAAAAAAAAAAAAAAAAAAAAAAAAAAAAATCATATTACTCGGTTACAGGCTGTTTTCATGATGAAGAAATATTACACACTTCGGCGCCGCAAGCGTTTCTTCATCCCGATTCAAGACAGAATCAGATCGAGTGGTTTTTAATACTAATTCATGAGAACGAGGCGTTGGCAGCACTGTCACATGGTACGGCGCATCGGGGTGTACAGAGGAAAGCTAGCCACTCGGCCTAGCTGACTGAAGGTCAGAATACGCAGCTCGTAAACTCTACAGCGAATCACACCTTTATTATTATTGTTATTATTTTATTATTTGTAGATTGTGAAACCAATTTATTTTATTCAACACTCTGGCAATATTCTTCGGCCTGATAATAATGCTACTACCATACATTAAAATTATCTTCATTAAAAAAAAATCTGAGCTTCGTGAGATGGTACTTCTCTTCAATTTGTTCACTAAACATATGAGTTTTCAGTACCGAAACTTCGCATCAGTTCCTGCACTGCACCCCATCCTTCCGGTTCTGCAGATCTCTCTGAGGGGTTTGTTTTAGATGCCCATCTTCCCCTGCCTGAAATCTGTAGGTCTCTTGAGCTGTCATCTTTATCTGCTTGGGTTCAGATTGAATCCTTTGTTCGTACGTTTGTATGACTAACAAACAGGTGTTTCCGAACTGTCGCCTAAAACCACTGGAAGATAAGTTTAGTCGATGAAGACACATGAATGGGGTGAGCACCGATCCGTGTTGCACTCTACAAGTTATGTTGAGATGTACCGAAGTTATTTTCATGCTTAAGATACAATTTGTTGATAAGATATTCAGATTCATTTTAGGAGGCAAGATACCGTTTTTCCAAGACGAATGACATTCACGTTATAATACTATAGTTTCCTAAGTAGAATTTTATAATCGTCACACTCAAAGACTTTGGCAAGGTAACACTGTGCAGACCGTAAGATCGTCACATGTTGCAGTGCCTTTGAATAGCCGCGCACAACCTGCGCGCGCAGGAGGATGATCTGACCAGCGCGACTCAGCTGTCGCCCCCACGAGACCAGTGTGGAAGGAACGACGGTGGAAGGCGGAAGATTGGGGCCCCGGTGTCGTCACGCTGATGCCGACAGGGAGACTTGATCGGTGTCACGGAAAGTGTGAATGGTTGCTGTCTACATCTACATCTACATCTACAGAGATACTCTGCAAATCACATTTAAGTGCCTGGCAGAGGGTTCATTAACCACTTTCATAACTTTTCTCTACCGTTCCATAATAGCGCGCGGGAAGAAAGAACACCTAAATCGTTCCGTTTTCGATCTGCTTTCTCTTATTTTATTGGGATGGTCATGTCTCCCTATGTAGGTGGGTGCTAGCAAAATATTTTCACATTCAGAAGTAAAAGTCGCAAACAGATCACGCTTTCTTTTAATAATTTCCACCCCAATTCGTGTAACATTTCCGTGACACTCCCCCCCCCCCCCCGTTACGTGATAAAACAAAACGAGCTGCTCTTCTCTGAACCTTCTCAATGTCTTCCGTCAGTCCCACCTGGTGAGGGTCCCACAAGGGGCAACAGTAGTCTAGGAGAGGACGCATAAGTGTAATGTAGGCAGTCTCTTTGGTGGAGCGTTTATTAACGCTATGTTGAATTCCAGTGGGGTGTAATGATTGACAAGGTTCGCAGGCCGGTGTCTGAACGCCCTGGACGTCCTGTGTTCTGTCAAGTGTATACTTAACCCATTTCTTCCCAATGTTGCGGACACGCAACACAAAATTTACCCTTACAAAATCCATTCGAAATGGACTTTCTATAAAAAACTCACCACACATGTATTAAAAGGCCTTCACTGCTCTCTCTGTACATGTGTTAAAGTTACCTCAACACTTCGTAAAAAGATGCAAGATGTACAAACGTCAGACGATCTACATACACAAGAAAAGTCAAGTTCAGCTTCACACAGAGTGTTTTTCAATATTTCATGAGTGATACCATCAATGTAAGTCAGAGTTATCATATAATAGACAGTATTGCACAGTTTGAATAGAAGAATGTGATCACAAAAACTAATTTTTTCTATTTTTTTACTAGGAAACAGCGCAACATTATGGGTGGTGCAAATTACAACACTGCTAGTTTGTAATATTTGTAATGTTATTTCTATTATTTTAAAGAGAACCTGATCACTAAATATAACACTTTTTCACAATTTCTATATTTGGGAAGAAATGGGTTAACGGCGAGTCCCGATGGAAGGGGACGTAAACCCGGGTGACTAGGTTGACAATATATTGAATACTTCATAAGATTAGTATTCTGTTTTATTCTGGGGTGCAATTATAAACCTTGTTTTACAAACTGCGTTCATTGGTAACAGTGTTGAGATTTCGCGAGGTCAGTCGAAAGTGAAACTGGAAATTTCCGAGAGAAAACATTGTACTTGTCTATTAAAAGGAACTTGTCATTATCAGTTAAGATGGATTATGTGCGTTATCTTCTTCTGTGAAGGGTTGTTTCTAGCTTAATTGTGTATTATTTCTATTGCCGTAAGGTGTTAAGTTTCTTGAGGAGCAGCTGATCTATTTTCTGTTTATTGAATTTTATTTCAGAAACTTACTCTGTTAAATCTGCCATCCTCCACCTAGCTGTAAATATTGTTTGATCAACTAATGTAATTATACTGATAGTCTCAGACTATGGCGATAAAGATCTTTCAAATCATTCCATTTTTCTAAAAGGTATAATAAATAACTACGTTTGTAAGTGATGTGTTACTTCCACCTCCTCCTCCCAGCTCTACCACTCAAGTAATCTGTTACACAAACCATTAATGTTTCAAATTACAACTGAGTAGTGATTTCCTTTGGTTTATTTTGAAATTCTAGATCTTTCGACGAATACTTAAGTTGAAAATCATGTCTCCACACGACTTTCCTGACTGTTATTGGCCGTGATAAGCTACATTTCCTGCTGTACCATTGTTTTTAGGGTAATATCATGTTAACTGTTTAACTACAATTCGATGGCAATTTTAACAAGTTTCAATTTACTTAAGTTTCCATGTCCGAGTGATAACTTAGCGGCTTCAATGGTCTTGTAATTGCACAAAAGCAGACTTTCGCTATTCAAACTTCAGTCGTTGGACACATGAGGAAATGTTCATTCGTCAGCGTTTTTCCCCATTCACATTCGCCTCTTCAGAACAGCCCCACGTAATCATATTTACTTTGCGTTTTGTGACTCCTGTTCTTGATCTGTTCGTTGCTCTCCATGTACCATACTGTATTTGCTACCCTTGTGTGATTTTCTTCATATTTTGCAGAGAGTCCTTCTATAAAGATACAAGGTGGATCTCAGAATGGCTTTCTTATTGTACAGTCTGTTGGATGAAGCTCTTCATGGACTGCAAATACCTTCTGCTTATACATTAAGTGTTGATGTGTCGGTTCGAAGTTTTTCTCTTTTTTGGCTCTTCTTCACTGGCTTCTCAACGTCTGAGTGGTGATGCTGTGGTGACAAGTGAGTCAATATTGTGGACATGTGTTGGCCTCAGACATCCAGTGACAATCCTGACGGTCTCATTCAGAGCGACGTCTACTTGTTTGGAGGGACCAGACGCCTACCACACTGGTGTCGCATGTTCTCCCGCTACAAAGCAGAGTCCCATTTCTGGTTGAGCTCCCCACGTTGATCCAGTCAGTTTATGGATAACGTTGTTCCTTGAGATATTTTGTTACCTTTTAGACCAGTTCAGTGTCTCGAATGACAGTGTTCGATCTAGAATGATTCACAAATATTTTGGCTTGGCGCAGCGACATAATCTCTCCATTCTGTTTCCAGTTGTCTTGATGTCTGGGTATTATGCAGCTGGGATGTGCATTACTGGATCTAAATTTTACGTTTTAACGTAAGATATACAATATGCGTTTATGATCTATGTCTGTTAATCTTTAAGAAAAAAAGTTTGTAAATCTATGGGACTTAACTGCTTGGTTATTAGCCCCTATCTTAAAACTACTTCAACTAAGTTAAACTATCCTAAAGACGACACACACATCCATGCCCGAGGGAGGATTCGAACCTCCAACGCGGGAGGCCTCGCGATCCGCAACGTGGCGCTCCAGACCGCACGGCTACTCCTGCGTCGCTCTTTTCTTTTTAAAATTGTAGATCGATAGATAAATAAATCTATATTTATGTTGCCGTTGCCTACATTGTACTGTAATCCGTTTGCAACTAGAGGCGTTATTTTTTGCGGCTACATCTACTTGCGAAATTTCTTTCACCAACTTTCTCTTCCGAACGCGAAGATATTTTCTTGGCACCCACCTACATAGGAAGGCATGAACATGAAAGAAAATGAAAGGAATCAGATCGAAAATGGAAAGATGGAGGTGTTCCTTTTTCCCGCGAGCTATTAGAGAGTGGAACTGTAGAGATACACCATAAAAGCGGTTCGATGAACCTTCTGCCATGCACTTGAATATGACTTGAAGAGTATATATGTAGATATTATTGCTAAGCCTGCAATGTAACTGTTATGAAGTAATGTCATTCTATGCTTACATTGTATTCACTTACGAACTTATATCCTATTATAACTGTATTTTTATGTTACTTAATTTTTATATCTTGCGCATCGTTATAACTTACGTCTTAAATGGTGTCTGTCCTATTTATTATGTTAACAGATAACAGTCCATATTACATCCGCAACTTTGTTACATTATTTATTTTTCACTCTGCACTTTACATTATTATTTTACGTGGTTCCTCCCTGGTTTTCATATTTGTAAAGGACATCCATGTTCAGTGAATACCAGTTACTTTCGTCGGTAGTGTGGTTGCGAATAGTATCTGTTGATGGAATGTGTCTATAACCACTACTGGTACTAGACTTCGAATTCACGGTGTGATCAGAAGTATCCGGACACCCCACAAGAACATACGATTTTCATATTAGGTGCACTGCCCTGCCATCTACGAGAGATCAGCGACCATAATAGCCATCAGACATTATGAAAGAGCAGTATGGGACGCTCCACGGAATTCATGGACTTCGAACGTGGTCAGGTGATTGGGTGTCACTTGTGTCAGAAGTCTGTACGCGAGATTTCCACACTATTAAATATTCCTAGGTTTGCTGTTTGTAATGTGATAGTGAAATGCAAATGTGAATGGATACGTACAGCACGAAAGCGCATAGGGCAACCTCGTCTGTTGACTGACATTGACCGCCGAGAGTTGAAGAGAGTCATAACAGTGTAATTGGCAGACATCTATGCAGACCATCACACAGGAATTCCAAATTGCATCAGGATACCTCCAAGTACTATGACAGGCGTTAGGCGAGAAAACTTGCATCTCATGGCCGAGCGGCTGCCCATAAGACATACATCACGCAGGTCAGTGCCAAACGACGCCTCGTTAGAGAAAGTTGTGTGGAGTCACGGATCACGGTACACAATGTGGCGATCCGATGGCAGGTGTGGGTATGGCGAATGTCATCTGCCAGCGTGTGTAATGCCAACAGGAAAATTCAGAGATGGTGGTGTTACTGTGTGGTGTTTTCCATGGAGGAGGCTTGCACCCGTTGTTGTTTTGCGTGGCACTATCACAGCACAGACCTACGGTGATGTTTTAAGCTCCTTCTTGCTTCCCACTGTTAAAGAGCAATTCGGTGATGGCGACTGCATCTTTCAATACGATGGAGCACCTGTTCATGATGCACGGCTGGCCTGCACCGAGTCCTTACTTGAATCCTATAGAACAGCTTTGGGACGTTTTGGAACGCCGACATGGTGCCAGGCGTCAGCGACCTACATTGACACCTGTCCTCAGTGCAGCACTCCCCAGGAAACCTCCCAGCATCTGATCGAACGTATGCCTGCGAGAGTGGAAGCTGTCATCAAGGCTAAGGGTGGACCAACCCATACTGAATTCCAGCATTACCGATGGAGGGTGCGACGAACTCGGAAGTCATTTTTAGCCAGGTGTCCGGATACTTTTCATCGAATAGTGTATGTATGTGTCGTGTTCAAAACCTTATTTTTCACGTTACTGTGTGCCTCGTTCTTGTATTTCTTTGTAAGTATTGATGTAGCGGCTGACCACTGTGAGTTGTTGTAGCTTCGTACAGATTAAAGAAAAGCGAAAACGCACATTTTCAGGGCGCTTGGTGAATGGGAGTCGGATACACGGCCTACACTGCCTGCTCTCCTTACATCTGTCCCCCTCTCTCCTCGTTCGGCTCTCTTTATCCATATCGTGCTTCCTCTTCTCTCCGTTTATTTCGCTCTCCAACCCCCTTCCTGCAGCCAATCTTCTTTCCTCTCTCTTTTCCCATCCACTCGTCTTTCCCTTTTTTTTGTGCGTCTCCACCTCCTCACTCTCCCTCTTCACATCTCCACGCTCTCCATTTCCTTCTTCCCGATTTCTACGTAACTTTCTGCTACCTCCTCTATCTCCCTTTAAAACGCTGTCTAACCTACGGACTTGACCGACTGCTTTGAAATTTTGACGTGAAGTTGCATTGTTCTACGCGGACATTTTTAATATTTGTTATAATTTATATAAATTTTATAATGGGAAAAAGTTATTCCAAAAAATCGCAAAATTTTACGTATATGTAGGCTATATCTCTATCAGTTTTGTGCATGGCTGTGAATAAGCGACTGTTACAATACAATTAAACTTTTAAGGGGCAGCCCTCAGTCGCTCAGTACGAATATAATCGTAACCAGGTTTCAATGCCGCTATGGGCACCTTCTTCAAACGAAGATGAATATGTCTGAAGAAGGTGCCCATAGCGGCATTGAAACCTGGTTACGATTATATTCGTACTTTGCGACTGAGGGCTGCCCCTTAGATGTTTAATTACATCTCTATCTATATAAAGGCGAAAGGACAATCATTCACTCACTGACTATACACGAAATCTCGAAAACTACTTCACCTATGAAGCTGAAATTTGGCACGAATGTACTTTATAGGCAGAAGACGTCAGGCAAGAAAGGATTTATCGATAGAGCCGATAGTTCAGGAGATATGACGTCATAAACAATGAAAACTTCCCCCGTCTTGCGGCACGTGATACTATGACTTTATCAGTCCACTATTTGAGAAGGAGAGCACTTGACGACTTGCAACCAACTTTCAATATAATTTCAAACCTTCAGGAATTTTTTTTCTCGGTGACAACCTCAGAAAGATGATGAAAGAAAAAAGTTTGTCGCTTACTACGTTTTCGGCGTTCATGCAATAAATTTACGACATTTGGCATGAAGTTGAAGTTTATTACTCGAACATTATTAACTGTATTCGCATGAAATGTTGCAGACAGTATATACACATACCGCTGAACGTACGTTCGAAATTGTATCATAGTACGGCACACAGTTCATGAGATATGAAGTCATAAACAACGTGATGCGCGAAAAATACTGCGTTAAGCGACAATACTGCTCATTTTCTCCTAAATCACTGAACCGATTTCAACCATATTTGGTACACATATTCCTTACGTGAGATAACAATTGCTGGAGGACTAAGAACCACACGCAACACATGGTTAAGAAAATATAAAGTCATAAAGAACAGGAGTTGCAAGAAACTGCCACATAATGCTACGAGACTTTATAAATACACTATATGAGAATGACAGTACTTAGCGACTCTCAACGAACTTTAAACATAATTTCAAACCTTTACTAAACTTTTTATCGCTGACAACTACATCAAAATAACGAATGGAAAAACGTTTGCCGCTAGCTAATTTCCGATATTCATGGAGTAAAACTACGGCATTCAGTATGACGATACAGTTTATAATTTCTACACTACAAATTGTAGACGCAGGAAATTTTGCAGATGGTTCAAATGTTCAAATGTTTGTAGAGCTTATGGGACTTAACTACGGGGTCATCAGTCCCTAAACTTACAAACTACTTACGAACTACCTTATACTAAGGACGGCACAAATATCCATGCCCGAGGGGGGATTCGATCCCCCGACCGTAGTGGCCGTGCAGACCGTGACTGGAGCACCTCAGTCCCCTCGGCTACCGCGGCCGGCGGTATGGGGTTCGAATCCCCACTCGGGCAAGGATATTTGTGCCGTCCTTAGTGTTAGCTAGTTTGTAAGTTTAGGGACTGATGACCCCGTAGTTAAGTCCCATAAGATATACAAACATTTAACATTTAATTTATTAGAATGCAACGCTGTGTCAAAATTTTAAAGCTATATGAGATTAACGGTAATGCATAAACAAACATTTACATTTTTTTCTTTTTAACACGGCCCTAGTAATGGATTGTTGTGCGTCAATAAATCAGGGCTTTACGCAATTTATTAAGAGACAAACACCATGACTTTCGGCTGTATGTGTCTTCTCATAATTAGATCAGATTTACATTCTGCACACGCCAGAGCATCTGTGCTGTTGACGGAAATATGTCACTGAGTAAAATTTTCGGTTCGTGAAATTTATTTCCGTTGTTTGGCGGAGATTATACTGCGCGGGCTGAGGTGATTAACAACTTAGGCGACAAAACTTGTTAGTGGCAGCTGGCGTGTAAAATCAGACTCGTGCAGGGCGCCGTGAAGTCTGATTTATGGTTTCCAGGCGGCCGCACCAGCGCGCCGAGAGCTGAAAAATTATCAAGTCCCCGTCCGCGGTTGCGAAGCATGTGAAGCAGAAAAAGTTGGTAGGCACCTCGCATTATGAGCAGCTTTAAGCTCCTGTACATTATTCGACCTACTACAATGTGTTTCACGTAACAAAAACAAAAACAACAACAAAACAATTATTGGCCTTTCAGTAGTCCCCATCAGCCAGCCATATAAATAATCGCCGCGGCGGAGCGGCCGAGCGCATTGAGGCGCTATGTTACAATGCGCGAGGCCGTGACTGTCGGGGGTTCGAATCCCCCCTCGGCCGGCCGCAGTGGCCGAGGGGACTGCGGCGCGCTAGTCACGGTCTGCACGGCCACTACGGTCGGGGGTTCGAATCCCCCCTCCGGCATGGATATTTGTGCCGTCCTTGGTTTTCTTATTATTATTATTATTTTTTTTTAATTTGTAAATCTATCGGAACAAACTGCGTGGCCATCAGTCCGTAGCTTACAAACTACTTAAACCTAGGTAAACTAACCTAAGGACAACACACACACCCATGTCTCAGGGAGGACTCGAACCTCCACGGCGAGCAACCGCACGCTCCGCAGCGAGACGCTTTAGACCGCTCGGCTACTCCATCGCTGCTCGTCCTTAGTATTAGCTAGTTTGTAAGTAGTTTGTAATTCCGCCTCGGGCAGGATGTTTGTGCTGTCTTTAGTATAAATTATAAGTAGTTTGTAACTTTAGGGACTGATGACCCTGCAGTTGAATCCCTTAAGCTTAACAAACATTTGTACATTTATAAATAATCATAATGACATACAGTAGAACTGTTTATTAATAAATTAGTTATACATTAAACAGAAAGCTAATTTCAGATACGTAAAATGTGATTTTGTATTGATTCTGGACAGAAACGTAGGTATTCGAACTTCACCGACAATATTTCGGAGATCGTTTGGATCAGATCAGAAGCACTACATTTCATTCCAGTTGTTTCATACTGAGGAGAACCTGTTCGATGTAGAACATATCAAAACAGTCGTACACAATAAATACTTACAAAATAAAGACAGATATGCAAGTTTAACTTCCATAGACACCAAATGAAATCGCTCTTGTTGAGTGGAATCGAAAAAAATTTAAATTTACATACATATTAAAGGACAAAAATGTTCAAATGTTTGTATAGCTTATGAGACTTAACTACGGGGTCATCAGTCCCTAAACTTACAAACTACTTATGAACTAACTAATACTAAGGACGGCACAAATATCCATGCCCGAAGGGGGATTCGAACCCCCGACCGTAGTGGCCGTGTAGACCGTGACTGGAGCGCCTCAGTCCCCTCGGCCATCGCGGCCGGCATTAAAGGACATACAAAACTTATTAGTCAATAATAAATGTTCAATATGTTTAGGTGCATACGAAAATTCTTAAGCTGTTGCAGCCATGCATCATAACACAAAAATAAAATGACGTTTTAAAACACTTATTTACAATTATCGCCTTAGTGCACAAATCGTACGAAGTCAGACTGTACACGCTATTTTCTTTTCGTATTATTGTTGACGTCAGACACGAAACAGTCGGTTCTTCTAAAAAATTCATCATTGGAGTAGGAGGAGTCCTTTAGACTCTTCTCAAACTGCCGGCCGCGGTGGCCGAGGGGACTGAGGCGCTTGTCACGGTCTGGACGGCCACTACGGTCGGGGGTTCGAATCCCCCCTCGGGCATGGATATTTGTGTCGTCTTTAGTTGTAGCTAGTTCTTATGTAGTTTGTAAGTTTAGGGACTTATGACCCCGTAGTTAAAGTCCCATAAGCTTTACAAACATTTGAACATTTATTTTCAAACTAAACTTTATTATGAGTTAAATTTTTATGGGTGCTGGCAGGTTATTATTGAAAAGGTGTACTGCTGGATAATGGGCACCTTTCTGGAACAAAGTAAGGAATTTCATATTTTTATGAAAGTTATTCTTATTTCTAGTACTGAGTTCCTGAACCGCACTGTAAGTTTTCAAAACAATTTTTTGATGCCAACTTTCATTAAGAAACCAATATATGGGATAGCAGTAGTTAATATTCCTAATTGTTAAACGGCCCTGTCCTGGACGTTCTAGAGCTCACACCACAAATAATTGTTTCTACAATTTTTTTGGGCTCAGAAAACCTTAGCTCGGCGTACTGAGTTACCCCAGAAAGCAATCTCTTACTGCAAAATGGAATGAAAGCAAGTATACTTTCATGTCATCTACATCTGACAACATTCGCATGGTGAATTGATATTTGTTTAAGCGCTTCAGAAGTGCTGTGGTACGCTTCTCCCAGTTAAATTTATTGTAAAGGTGTAACCCCAAGACCGCGGCAGAATACCCGTGCACACTAGGGCGCTCAGCTGCGGTGCGCGCGGAAGTTTGCCGTCGGGAGTTCGAGTCCCCCGTCCCTCCCTCCCTCGGGGATGGGTGTTTGTGTTGTCGTTAGCGTAAGTTACTTTAAGTTAGTGTAAGTAGCTTGTAAGGGATTAATGACCAACGTAGTTAACTATCTTAGGTTTACAATCATTTGAACGTTTGTACACCCAGGAATAACACTGTCAACGTTTGCGCTGATATGGAACTTCTTGGCAGGTTAAAACTATGTACTGTAACCGAGACTCGAAGCTGGGACCTTTACCTTTCGTGGGCAAGCGCTTTACCAATTGAGCTATCCCGACACGCTTCACTGTCCGTCCTCACAACTTTATTTCCTCGCCACCTACTTTTCAGCTTCACAGAAGTTCTCCTGCGAACCTTGCAAGACTAGCACTCCTGGAAGAAAGGATGTGGTGGAGACATGGCTTAGCCACAGCCTAGGGGATGTTTTCAGAATGATATTTTCACATAGCAGCGCAGTGTGCTATGATATCAAACTTCTGAAACTGAAACGTCCCCGGTTTGAATTCCGGTTCCAGCACAATTTTCTTTGACTTGTAAACCACAGTTTCTGCAATGGATGAAATCAAATGTAAATATTTGTAAATCTGCTGCACCGTTGGAATGGCCGAGAGTTCTAAGACGCCATGCTGCGGAGCGCGCGCGGTTGGTTCCTGTCGGAGGTTCGAGTCCTCCCTCGGGCATGGGTTTGTGTGTGTGTTGTCCTTAGGTTAGTTTAAGTAGTTTGTAAGCGTCGGGACTGATAAACACATAAATTAAGTTCCACAGATTTACAATCATTTGAACATTTTTGAACTACTGACGTTATCAGTTCCTAGGCTTACAAACTATTTAAACTAACTTAAACTAACCTAGGGACAACTCATGCCCGAGGGAGGACTCGAACCTCCGACGGATAGCAACTGCGCACTCTGCAGCAAGGCGCCTTAGAGCACTCGGCCACTCCACTGCCGCAATGGATGAAATATTCAATAATGTAATTATTATTTATTCGATTAGCTTCTTCTGTTACCTTTTCTTCTGCGAAAATACTATCATAGAAAAACGTTAACGGTACGAAGGGCTTATCCGAATGGGTAAGGCGGGATGTTTGTGTGGACCGACCACCGTAGTAGCACTCCCAGTCAACCAACGAGCGGGAACAGCACAATTTCGCGGCCAATCGCAGCGCTTGGCGCCAGGTAATCGTAGCTTAACCAGTGAGACTAAAGGCCACTGAAGACACTGTACCCTCTTTCAACATGCAGCTCGACTGCTGTGTAATAAAGACAGAGAGGAAGAACGTTTCTTAGCTGATGCTGGACATCCCGTTGGAGCACGTAGTACAATATTTCGAAGATCTCAAGATAACAGGTCGTAAAATATCCGAAATAAAAAATAGCCTTCCAATAACAGCACAATTTCTCAGTAATATCTTGGTATCACTATTTGCTTTGGTTCTACTTAGGAGTTGTCATACGCATCATTGGTTTTTGTGCAAATGTTGCACATGCTACAGAGATTGTTTTAGATGTACGTGGAAGGGCATGGGTGACGACTGTTGTGGCCGAATACCCGTGAGAACGACCACAATGCACACACGCAAAGGGCCGCAGATGAATCAGCTACGTAGCAAAAGACCACTTTGTTCAAGCAGATGAATTAGTCAAACTGATGAAGCAGTCTGATGTAATGGAAGAATGTGTGAGAGCCAAAAAAGGATAAACTGATGGTCTGTATTCATGTATTTGTAAAAATGATTTATATTTTTATAAATTCTGCTTTACTGATGTTTTACAACTATCAACAGGAATGTACCCTGCAATCACTGTATAATGATGTTTTTATGTACCGGGCACTCACCACTCTCTGTAATAAAACAGCTGAGCCAAATACTCAACGAACAACCAAGAGCAAACATGAACAAACGACCGCAAAGCATCGATCTACCGGAAGAGAAGAAGAGAAGTAGAAAAAAAGTGGTCTCGGGGTAAAGCGCTCTACTGGAAACTTAAAGGTCGCGGGTTCAAAACCCGGCCGACACTAGGATTTTTTTCAGTCTCGATTTTAAACCATCCTTCACCTCCCGACGATGTGGATTTGTAACTACTACCGTGGCGGGTGAGAGTTACGCCGATATGTTACAGAATCGCATCATCCGCAGCCTGGCTGATAAACACCTGCTGGAACGTACGATTTTTTATGCAGGATGGCGCTCCACCATATATTGCTAGACGCTTGAAAGATCTCTTGCGCGCGTCGTTTCGTGATGATCGTGTGCTCAGCCACCACTTTCGTCATGCTTGGCCTCCCAGGTCCCCAGACCTTAGTCCGTGCGATTATTGGCTTTGGGGTTACCTGAAGTCGCGAGTGTATCGTGATCGACCGACATCTCTAGGGATGCTGAAAGACAACATCCGAGGCCAATGCCTCACCATAACTCCAGACATGCTTTACAGTGCTGTTCACAACATTATTCCTCCACTACAGCTGTTGTTGAGGAATGCTGGTGAACATATTGATCATTTCCAGTAAAGAACATCATCTTTGCCATGTATTAATTTGTTATGCTAGTTATTGATTTTCTGATCTGATGAAGCGCAATCTGTCGGACATTTTTTGAATTTTTTTTTCGGAATAATAAACCCCATGTCATTCCAAGTATGTGCGTCAATTTTTACCTCTCTATCTACATTATTCCGTGTTTTATTAAGATTTAAGATTTATACTAACTTTTTGATCACCTGGCACATGCTATATGTTTTGGAAACTGAGCTAATGTTTCAAAATAATAATAATAACTTCGTGTGGCTCAGTGGCCTGGTGCAAGTCTTTTAATTGGATGCCACTTCGGCGAATTGCGTGTCCCTAACCCACCCCAGTTACCCAACCGGGGAAAGGGGACCTTCAGCTTAACGTGGAATCCGAACCACGTGTCTTTTCGGCGACTCTTCACATCGTTGAGAGGTGAAGGATGGGTTAAAGGGCAGAGTGAAAAAATTCCGAGTTCCGACAGGGTTTTGAACCCGTGACCTTTTGGTTTCCAGTAGAGCGCTTTACCCAGAGACCATTTTTGTCCTCTCTTTTCTTCAGGTAGGTCGATGCTTTGCAGTCGTTTGTTCTTGGTTGTTCGTCGAGTATTTTTATTACAGAGGGTGTTGAGCGTTCTGACCGGGTGCGCTGAGCCACGGCGCCTGTCAAACCAGACCCGCGTCTGTGTAAGTGAAGAGTGATTCAACAAAGTGCAATGTGAAAAAGACACTCAAGACAAAAATAGTTTTAACTTAGGTAACTAGGCTGCAACGGAAGCCAAATTGCAAATTTTTTTGTCAAGTTCATACAATGTAAACTTTCACGGCCGGCGTCAACTTCATTTAAAAGTTCCGGGCTCATAAGCCGTGGTAGATTTATAAAACTTTCCCCTAACGTTTCATCTTCGGCTGCGGAAGACATCTTCAGAAGTAGAGTGGCGAACTGCGATGAGAACTAGAGGGAGCGCCGTATATGTAGGCAATGTAGAGGGCGGTTGTTAACAAGGAACAACAACCGCCCAAGGGGAAAGTTTTTCTTCCGTTCATAAATAAGGTTACAGACCGTATTGGAAAAGTGCTGGACAAGTATGGGGTATAAACCATTTTCAGACCTACACGGAAGATTAAAGAATATTTAAGATCTGCAAAAGATGTACGGCATCCGCTGAATACACCAGGTGTATATAAAATTCCCTGCAGCTGTGGTTCAGTCTACATTGGAACTACTAAAAGAAGCGTCAATACTCATCTGGTCGAACATAACAGAAATTACCGCCTTGGGCACACGGAGAAATCGGCCGTAGCGGAACATGTATACTAAGAAGGCAACCATGAAATTAAATTTAAAGAGACTAGTGTCATCTCAAAAACTTCGCACTATCATGCGCGCACATATAGAGAAGCAATCGAGATATATAAACATCGCAATAATTTTAACAGAAAAGAGGAAGCTGTTAAATTAGACAGAATTTGGACTTCTGCTTTACACCAGCGGAATGACAATCGATTCTTCTCTGCCAAGAATGTTGGCAATACCAGAGATAGTGTCGTAGCCGACGTCACGTGATGTCTTGTGGTGCCCTCTACATTGCCTACATATACGGCGCTCCCTCTAGTTCTCATCGCAGTTCGCCACTCTACCTCTGAAGATGTCTTCCGCAGCCGAAGATGAAACGTTACGGGAAAGTCTTATAAATCGATCACGGCTTATGAGCCCGGAAGTTTTTTGTCAAGTGATTGTCAACAACGTATGAGGGGGAATAGTCATCTATTGACTGTTTACTGAGTGTTATTTAACTGAAAGTTGTTGGGAGTCAGCGAAGGCTCTCCGAACCGTGAAATCGGAGAAACAATGCGGAGTCTAGAGAAAACTGGGAGGTTGCTGTTACATGTAGGGCACCGAAACAGGAGCAGCCCACGAACGCAGACGCCCTTGTTAGCGGTCCCAGGGTTAGAATTACGGTTCTCACAATTGCTTCCATTGTATGCAATCCTCCATTGTATACCTATTGTTGTGATGTGTTACCGTAGACCGTGGTTGAAAGGAGATCCGTTTGAGCCGGGGATTGCAAGTTAGATACGAGCCCCTGAGAATACCCAGTATCATCGGTCTTGCAAGTATTAGAGTGTGAGTGAGTGAGTTAGTGTGTGCGTGTGTGTGTGTGTGTGTGTGTGTGTGTGTGTGTGAGAGAGAGAGAGAGAGAGAGGCAGAAAGAGACGGAAAGTGACTACTGTAACAGCGCCCCCACCCACAGGAGCTGCGAAGGCGGCGGCACGTGACGTAAAACGTCGCTATTGCTGGTCACAGTAAGAAGAGAAGTGACGTTTAGCCTTCAGCTGAATGCTGTTGCTACTTACTTCGAGTCTGTTAATGGTAAACCCCGGATCACCTTGTAAGGTTCCTAAGTTTAATATTATCGATTCCATGTATATGTTTTGTATCTTGGCAATATTAGTATATTTAATTTTATATTTTTGATTACATGTAAATTTCTCAGCATATCTTTATACTCCTCTGAGAGCAGAGATTATAGCGAGTATGAGGGTCTCTCTGTAGCATTTAGTATGAGGAGTCCGGAGCAGTCGGCAATATTTCGCTCTACAGTGAGAACTACAGAACGCAAACGAATGGTCTGTGTGTAATTGTTATCCGAAGTCTCCAGTTGTATACCATAGCAGTTCCATGCCGATAGCTATATGGGGATGGAGAAGATATGGTGGTTGAAAGTCGTCAGATTAAAAAAAAAAAAGTCGGACTGAAGGCCACCGATGACGTTTGCGACTCTATAGCAAGGAGGTTACATACAGCGAAACGTGATGCCACAGACCATATCCTTGGTCTATGCGTGCTACAATGTCTTCAGCTCGTTCTCTGTAAGGATAAGCCGGCCGCTGTGGCCGATGGGACTGAGGCGCTCCAGTCACGGTCTACACGGCCACTACGGTTGGGGGTTCGAATCCCCCCTCGGGCATGGATATTTGTGCCGTCCAGTATGAGCTAGTTCGTAAGTAGTTTGTAAGTTTAGGGACTGATGACCATGTAGTTAAGTCCCATAAGCTATACAAATATTTTTGTAAGGATAAGCATACGAATAAGGAATTGTAAGAGTAAATAAATAAAGCAGTAAAAAAGAAATTTCTTTTAATACATCTCTTTAAAAAACCGATTTGACGTTTCAAGTTATCTATCTGTGATATTATTACAGGCATTATTGTTGAATTTCGTGATTAGATTCTTCGAAAGGAGTGTGTTTTTACGTGTGATTTCATCTACACTACTTACTTTCCTGATAATGTTGATTAAAATGTTTGATTCTAAAGAAGGTATTGTATTTCATTTCATCCTTCAAAACCAGTCTCATAGCACACTACTGAAAGATAGATTATCTACCATAATCATCCAACACGCGAGCGGAGCCGCGGGTTTAAGCTAGTATAAAATAAACACGACTCATCCTATCTTGTTGAATTACGAAGTGTAGATCACCTGGTGACGATGGTACTTTATGCCACATTGTTCCACGTAAAAAAAAAAAAAAAAAAAAAAAAAAAAAAAAAAAAAAAAAAAAAAAAAAAAAAAAACGCACCTTGCAGGCCGCCGCCGTCGGTGGCGACCACCTGAATGGCGTAGCGCGGCGTGCGCTCGCGGTCCAGGCAGCAGACGGCCGTGCGGATCTGGCCGCTGTCGCCGTCGATGGCGAAGATGGCCGACCCGGACGCCTCGTCCACCACGTTCTTCTCGATCGAGTACGTTATCTTGGCGTTGAGGCCCTCGTACGGGTCGTCGTTGTCCACCGCCGTCACGTTCAGCACGACGGTGCCTGCGAAGAGGGCCAATCACATTAATTCCACACTGATTTTTCATCAGGAAAAATTATAGCTACTGCTGGTCAGACGGAGTATTTATTAGTAACTGCACAGTCTAACACATACAGTCACGACACTCGCACTGACTTTCGTTATACGCCACGACAGCAGCGCTCCAAGCTGTTGGCGAGGTACATATCTGAATACGATATCGGATGAGTGTGAATAGTGTCGTTTAAACTGATTTAACACACTTTTTACTACAAGGAAGGTTATTAGGTGCCATAAAAATACGCAATAACCCGAAAATAACTCCACATTTAGTCTTATTGAATCCATCATCGGTGGTGGAAACGGGTCAGCGGCTGGTAAAGAGTCTGAAGGAACTGAGATACCAACAGCCGTATCTATAATGAAGTATTTATTGTATCACAACCAGTTTCGGCATTCCACTATGCCATCTTCAGGTCCCTACATCGGAGGATGATATCCAAAAGTAGGGATACTAAAACTGGATTCGTGGGTTTCGTCTCTTAGTTGGACTGCGTCCTTGTTGGCACAGCTGCTGTTGTTGTTTCCAAATAAGAGACGAAACCCACGAATCCAGTTTTAGTATCCCTACTTTTGCATATCATGCTCCGATGTAGGGACCTGAAGATGCTATAGCGGAATGCCGAAACCGGTTGTAACAGAATAAATATTTCATTATACATACGGCTGTTGGTATCTCAGTTCCTTCAGACTCCACATTTGTCTTTATTAGGTAACCTAAGAACCATTGTACGGTATGAAACGGTACTTTGCAGGACAGTTTATTTAAGATAATCTTGATCTCTACGACTTTTTAATCAAGAATTTCAGTTTCTACAAACAGCAAAAATTGCTAATAAACAACAGAAGACCCAACCATATATAGAAAGACGTCAGTGTTCCACTCAGAAACGTATTTCTTCACTACAATTTCACCAAAATCAGTAAGTGTTGACCAAAAGAAACTTGTATGGAATGCATTACCTACATTATTAAATATACCACATCAGCCTACAGCTGCAGCTGAAGGGAACTCTTCACAAACCTGACAATAAAACATTGAAACCAAAAACACAGTTTCCCAACAAAGCAGGAACCAATTCTACAATTGTTGCTACAACAACAAAAGGCAAGAATCTTCAAAACATACGTTTTATAATCAACAGTAATTAATACTCAAAAGTATATGGGTTTAGACGAGTGAAGTGTAAAAATGTTCGAATATTAGACTCCATGTCGAATTTTTATACGTCAGGTCACAAAATATATACATATTCGCAAGTATTTCGTAATGAAAAAGTTGATGTTTATAGCACTGAATAAGAGAAATTCGGCTGTTTTTAATTTCTTTCAGGATAACTTATGTCTCTCGATACTTTACTCATGTTTGGAAAGCAATTACAGCAACTATTTGGTAAATTACGTAGAAAAGTAATTACAAACAAAGACTTCTCTTATAGCACCTTGCCCAACACTGGGAGCGCTAGTGTCGTTGCAACTGTCAGTTGTTAACAACTTTCACAGCTGTGAGTGTCTTGACTGTGTATGTTAGACTGTGGTAACAGTTCGCCCACCACTGACTTCAAGAACAGTTGCAACTCTTCGAGAAAGTTATGTTGAAAGGTTGGGACTTAACTTCTTTGGTTATTAGTCCGTAGGCTTACAAACTATTTACACTAAGTTAAACTAACCTAAGGACAATACACACACACACACACACAAAATATTATGCGCCCGACGGAGGACTCGAACCTCCGACGGCGAGCAACCGCGCGTTCCGCAGCAAGGCGCCTTAGAGCGCTCGGTCGCTGCACCGCGGCAGAAACGTATGTACCTCACTAATATCTTTATGAGTTCAAACTAAATTTACTTGGCTAGAATGTAGAAATTTGTTGATTTCGCTTCGTGCATTGAAAACTTTGCGAAATTTCTTTGCTTAATCCCGTCGGTTTTATTTATATTCGTCTTCTTGTCTACGAAAAACGAATTTGGTAAGATGTAATAAATGGTTCCGAGTTTGCTGAATGAGGTGCTGAACCATTTTTAGCGACAATACTTGATGGGACTTCTTCATGTCGTGATGCTGGGCGTACAGCTAGTATTGGATGTAAACAGGCGGAACCACAGACTGCAACAGATCAAGACACTGTCACCGCCGGCTACCTGCTGATCTCGCCTACACGGCGCAGTCTGTCTACATCCGCACAGCAGGCAAACAAGCGGACCTCGGGGCAGTGTTCCAGCAGGAGCCGGGAGGGAACGACTGCCGCCGCCTGGTTTAAAGAGAGGTGAAATCAACAGTGAAAATGCTGTTGACAGCGGGCCAGTATGACTGCAGTCTATTGACATTCTAAATTTGAACTATTTTATTGTAGTAGAATGGAAGGACTATTCGATAATTTTGACAGGGATCATGGCGATGTCACTTGTGGGTTCGCTTCTTGTAGTAGCCTTAAACCTGCCCTGGTGATATCAGTACGTTCTTCAAAAAGTAGTTCCAGAGCCCGTGACGGAAACAACACTGATGGCTGCTCCACGGGTCTGTCATCACTGGACCAAGACGGAGCAAGTGCAAGCATTGGCGTAGGCGGGCCAAGATCGCAGTGCATCTCGGCTTCCGAAAGGCTGGTTCATGTCATGAGATGTAATGGAATATGGAACCAAACTTACACAGAAACCAGACGTCTGAAGAGATGAAGTACCTGAAAGGGAAACGTTTCTTGGGAGTATGAAATGGTTGTAGCTTTTCTCCAATGTTATGCATTTCGTACGCTGAGAAAGCTGGTCAAAGGAAGCAAGGATAAATTTGGAAACGGAATCAAAGTTCAGGGAGAAAAATGGAAAACTAAGTGGTTTGTCGATGGCATCGTCATTCTGTAGGCGACAGCAAAGGACCTGAAAGAGCAACTGAACGGAATGGACGTTGCTTTCATAGGACGGTACAAGATGATCATTAAAAGAAGCAAAACAAGGGTAACTGAAAGTAGTCGAACTAAATCAGGTGACGCTAACGGAATTAGATTAGGGTGGTAAACTTACGATGGTTGAAGTGTAGAAGATATAAAGTACACAATGGTAAATGTAAGAAAAGCACTGCTGAAGAAGAGAAATTTGATAATATAGGATTTTAATTCAAGTGTTACGAAATCTTTTGTGAAGGCATTTCTGTGGAATGTATCCTTGTATGGGAGGGCAACGAGGACGATAAATTGTCCAGACAAGAAGAAGGTACATGCTTTTGAAATGTGGTGTTACAGCCGAATGATGTAGGTTAAATGGTATATCGCGCAACTAATGAGGGTGTACTGAACAAAACCTTGTGACAATCTTTGGTACGATAATGCGTTCAATATGCTGTTCATTGTGACTTACCCACCTTCCTATTTTTTTTGTTCATTATTAGAGGAGGAGGAGGAGCAAACTTAGGGTTTAACGTCCCATCGACGGCGTGGTCATTAGAGACGGAGCTTACGCTCGGAGTGTTTGGGTAAGGATGTGTAAGGAAATCGGTCGTGCCCTTTGAAAGGAACCATCCCGGCATTTGCCTGGGGTGATTTACAGAAATTACGGACAGCCTAAATCTGGATGGCCGGAGGTGGATTTGAACCACCATCCTCCCGAATGAGAGTCCAGTGTCTTACCACTACACTATTCATTATTAGACTTACACCTGCGTTACCACCAACAGATTTTGTATTTATAACCCTGTACTCATCTGACCAGAAATCCCGTTCATCGTGCCACCGATCTTCAATAATCTCTACCACATCCTACTTTAAGCTATCCATTTCTGTTTTCAAGCCGTCTGACTTACTATCCGATTAAGGGATAGAACATTTCACACTCAGATCGGTAGAATGCCGGTTTTGTTTCTATTGATGACGACATCCTCCTGAGTAGTCCCCGCCCCGAGATCCGATTGGGGGATTATTTTACTTCCGGAATACTTTACCCAAGAAGACGTCATCATCTTATGTTCATACAGCAGAGTTGCATGTTCTAGGGAAAAGTAACGGCTGCAGTTTCCTCTTCCTTTCAGCTGTTTGCAGTAACTGTGAGGCAAAGCCACATTAGCCAAGGCCAGCTCAGTCAATCATACAGACTGTTGCCTCTGTAACTTCTGGAAAGGCTGCTGTCCCTTTACAGAAACCACACTTTTGTCTTGCCTCTACACAGATATCCCTCCGGTCTGGATGCATCTACGGCACGGCTATCTGTGTCATTGAGGCACGCACGGCACCCCACCTCAGCAGTGGTTCGTTGGGGGTAGTTATGTGAGGTACTGAAGTGTAATGGTTGCACCTGTAAGAGAATATAATTCGCTTAATACTTACGTTAGTAAGGTGGTCCAATAAGGGCAAACACAAAGGGCATGGCATAGAAGGCAGTTGGGGAGTTCCATACGAGTGTGTAAGTCTGAGAAAGGAGCGGCATTGGTCGACAGGGTTAGACACCTTGCTTGTGGCAGGATGACCAAATAAGGGCACGAGAAGCAGTCAACCTTATGGCTGGCTAAAACATTTATAACTTAAGAACACAGAGGTCCACTTTGCGGCAGTTCGGGTGACGGAAGCCATCGTAGGTGGTTCGGTTAAGCGGTTCAGGCGACCAAAGCTATCGGGAGCGGTAACGTTAGAGGTCGCTCATAAGATGTTTGGAAAGTGAAGTAGGTTATGAATGAATAGGCGATAAGTGTTTCTGTATGTCAGTGTGAGAGTATAAGAGTAGAAGTGACAAACTGGAATAAACGGGGGCATCCCTATAAAAGTGTGCTTTTACTGTAAGGTGAATAGAAAAGTGAATAGACAGGAAGTATCCAGTTGTCACAATTATAGCCTTATCCACCGATTATGAGTGAGTCAAAGACAGGCGCATCCACTGCAGTTGCTGGGACACACTTCTGAAAACCCGAGGTCTGTGTCTTTCAGAAAACACTGCGAGAGGTTACGGATTTGCACACCTGCAACCACAGCAGTCAGCAGTGCACTTAAGTCTGTCACAACCAGATACTGAGGCATGTATTGCTATCACAGGGGACTGTTGTACGTGGCCATCAACGCGAGCGATGACGCAGGGAAAATCTAGTTGAGTAATAAACACAAGAACAATGTTTTAATGACCGACAAGTTATACAGGGTGATTCTAGACATTATACGTTTTAGTGATGTAGTAACGGAATATTTGTTTCTTGCTGGTACTGATATAGTAACGGAATATTTGTTTCTTGCAGGTACTAGGACAGAATGGTAACCAAGGAAGACGAATCGCTGTTGTTTCTGCTCGTCTTCGCGGCCTGACATATGAACAGGCACGGACAGACTTTGCCCGTCGATTGCGGAAAACAGGCCCCACCATACTTGCTTTCAAGACCCTAAATTCCAGCATACTGGTAGTGTTGCAGATGAACAACGTCCAGGGAGGCCGGCCATACCGCCAGAAACCTAGTAAAGTGCGCAGGATGCGACCACACGTAGCCCTTCCGCATCCACCAGAAGACTCAGTAGGGAGCTTGTTATTATTCAGACCACTGTGGTTGCGTAGACTTTCCCGGCGTAGTAACTGATAATAGTCATCTCGGGTATGCAGCCGGATACCGTCGTCAACTAGACACGATATTTCAGCAGACCAACTGGCTGCCATCTTCAGGTGAGAGCGCTAAAACACTAACTCGCCGGAAACTGAGGCAGAACAAGAAACAGCAGCCCCTTTATCAAATTAGACAAGAGGTTGCCTACAAACTTCGCAGAGCACCTCCTCTAAGAAGCAATATTTCTAGTAGTGAGAGGGCGGCCATCCGGTCTTTGAGAGAGGATAAGGATTTGGTTATCCTTCCGGCCGATAAAGGGAACGCAACGGTTCTTATATCACGTGGAGACTATGTGTCCAAGATGAACTTTTTATTGGATGGCTCAGTCTATCGTAGGTTACGTAATGATCCCACCGAACGTATAGAACGGAAGACTCTTTTACTTTTAAAGAAGAGTTCCTTGTCAGAGGATGTTGGTAAGATACTTCACCCTGGAGCTGCTGTCCCTCCGAGATTGTATGGCCTACCTAAGGTTCACAAGCATGGAATTCCTCTTCGTCCTATTATGAGCAATTTGGGTGCCCCTACCTATAATTTGGCCAAATATTTAGCTTCTGTTCTCGCTCCTCATGTTGGAAAGTGTGATCATCACATATTGAACTCGTCACATTTTATTCGGCGGCTGAAGTCAGTTTGTCTTGGTCCTTCAGACTTGCATGTCAATTTTGACGTTGTTTCCCTTTTTACCCGGGTTCCTCTTGAAGAGTCATTGTTATTAATTAGTAATTTATTGGATGATGAAACAGTCAAGTTATGTCGTCATGTGCTGACTTCGACGTATTTCCTTTTTAATGATACGTTTTTTGAACAAACTGACGGTGTGGCTATGGGGAGTCGTCTTTCCCCCATAGTCGCAAATCTTTTTATGGAGGACTTTGAAGACATGGCTTTAAGAACGTCGTTTCTTAAGCCTACCTGTTTTTGGAAATACGTCGATGACATTTTTATGGTTTGGCCTCCTGGAATGGATACTTTAAATCATTTTTTAGATCATTTTAATTGTCTCCATCACAATATTAAATTTACGATGGAGGTAGAGAACGATGGGAAACTTCCTTTTTTGGATGTTTTGGTTCCAAAGAACAGTGATGGGACCTTAGGACATGGAGTGTATCGCAAGCCAACACATACCGATCTTCATCTTCATGCGACGAGCTGTCATCCGCCACACCAACGTATGGGGGTCTTGTGTAGCTTCGTAAAAAGAGCGTACGCCATTTCTGATGCTGAACATCTAGGTGAAGAACTGGAGCATCTCAAAGTGGTCTTTCAACAGAATGGGTACACTGCTCAACAAATTTGTCGTGCATTTCAATTTGGTCCAAAAGGTGAACCATTGGAGGACAATTACAAGTCTATTGCCTTTTTGCCTTTCGCCGGGAATATTTCCTCGAATAATTTCAAGAATTTTAAGAAGATACGACATTAAAAGTGTTTTTATGTCCCCACCTAAGACTAGGGCCCTCCTTGGGTCAGTCAAAGATGATTTAGGACTGAGGAAACCCGGTGTTTATAGTATTCCATGTTATTGTGGTAAAACTTACATTGGCCAAACGATCTGCACAGTTCAGGATCGGTGTGTGGAACACCACCGTCATACTCGTTTGCTTCAACCCGAAAAGTCAGCTGTTGCGGAACATTGTTTGAATGAGGGACACAAGATGTTATACGATGAGACTAAACTGATTGCTCCTGCTTCCCGCTACTGGGAGTGTGTTCTCAAAGAATCCATGGAAATTCGTATGGCTGATAATATTATTAATAGGGACAAGGGCTTTCCTCTAAGTAAAACTTGGAACCCGATCTTATCTGACATCAAGCAACAACGGTCTTCATTTCGACCTGCTGTTTCTTATAACTAGCCTTGTTTCGATCCATCGTTTTTGCCGTTTTTCTCCACCGGCGCGCTACTGGTTCTATTGCGCCTAGGTGGCTTCTACTCTGGTTTCGCGCACGCGAGGTGGGTCGTCAGCGGTGTTTAAAGGGGCTGCTGTTTCTTGTTCTGCCTCAGTTTCCGGCGAGTTAGTGTTCTGCGCTCTCACCTGAAGATGGCAGCCAGTTGGTCTGCTGAAATATCGTGGCTAGTTGACGACGGTATCCGGCTGCATACCAGAGATGAATATTATTCAGACCAATGCATGGAGAGTTCTTCGTTACAAGCAGCACAAACGTGCGAACCATATCCAGGTCGTACATAAGCTTGAAGCGGAGGATTATGAAACCATACAAGCTTTGTGCCATGACCTGCTACAAGCTGTGAAAAATTATAATTTGATGCAGAATGTCTTGTTCAGTGATGAAGCTACAGTTCATACCTGTGGACTTGTGAACAGACGCAACTGTAGGATCGGGGCAGAGGAAGAACCAAGTGTGCTGCAGGAGTGGCAACGAGACTCAGAAAAAGTGAATGTGTGGTTAGGGATAACGTGGTCAAAAGTTCAACTTCTTCACAGAACAAATCTTTACTGGAGCCACATACCTAGATATGTTGGAACAGTTTTTGGAACCCCAGTTGATACCTGATTGGATTATGGATACTGTTGTTTTTCAACAGGATGATGCACCACCCATTTTGCGCTCGTTGTTCGGGTAATATATTAGTCAATACAATTTGTTTAAGTACAAAATGTATAGTAACTTTAGAATCACGTTGTATTTTAATATAACTATGTGGTTAGGAGTGCGACTGGTAGATATTAACTTATGTTCTAGAGTTCACAGAAAATGATGTCGCATTGTGGTGAACTGTAATGATTTCGAGGAAACAGTCAAATTTGGAATATTGAACAACTGACTACAAGAATATGTAACATAGGTTGGGTTAAAGAAGCCTACCCAGATGCAGCTTTCTCTCTTAAACTGAGTCAAGATCAAGCTCGACTGAATCATGTAACACACAAAATTCAGTCAATTCTCAAATTTTATCAAATGGACCAGAACATTGTTGAATATCATAAAATGTCACACTTATTTGAGGTAGTATGGAGCATTCTTCATGTAGTATCATTTGACAACGGCGACATGATTTGGTATGAAGTCTAGAACATAAGGTTGACATGTATTGTAGTATTACTCTGTATTATACAGGGTGGTCCATCTGAAGTTTCGGATGAGATTATCTAGAAAACTACTCATTAAGTAAAAATAGTGGGTGAGACCGTAAGCTCTAAGGGAGATACTACACGTGACCTCCGAGCCCCGCTGACTTGGTTGGGGTAGGGGGCAACTGAAATCTTAAATGGAAAGACCCATTCTTAGAGCAACTTCGGATTCCCCATAAAAAAGTAATCATGTTTTGTCTGAAACATTATTAAACCGTTGACTGATGGCTCTGAAATAGTGAAAAATAAATAAATAAAATTGGGGAAGAACTCTGATTTATTTAGAATTTTCCCAGAAAGACGCATCAAATCGATAAATAAAAGTGCACTAATTCTTTCATTACGCCAAATTAAACTATTTTTTTCTACAAACTGTACGATATCCTGCTTTTAGCGTAACCCAGAAATAACGACATGGACGTTCATAATCTGAAAGTGAAGTGACGTCTGATAGCATTTCACCGACCTTTATACTGAGCCATAATTCGCAGTTTGGCCACGGTAGCGGCACAGACGGGTAAGTAATGCATATGTGAAGAGTTCCCTAATGAGATTTTAATACCATTCCGCCTGCCTCCATCAAAAACCGTGGCGCATACATTATGAAAAAAAAGGGCGGAACGAAAGAATTGGTGCACATTTTGTATTGATTTGATGCGTCCTTGTCGGACAATTCTAAATAAATCGAAGTTCTTCCCCAATTTTTTTCCCTTGTTTTCAGCGCCATCTGTCAATAGTTTAAAAAAAAGTTTCGGACAAAACTTGTTTACTTTTTTTTAATGGAGAATCCGAATGTGCGATAAAAATGGGTGTTTCCATTTAAGACTGAAAAGTTGCCCCCCGCTCCACCCAAGGGGCGTAGGGCCTGGAGGTCACGTGTAGTATCATTTGATGTCCCCCTCTGAGCTTACCAACTAGCCTTACCCTCAATTTTCACCCGATGAATAGTTTTCGAGATAATCTGATCCAAAACTTCACATGGAACACCTGTAAGTAATCTTAATGTGGCACCTTATAGTAGTGTACACCAGTGGCACGTAGGAGTCGCGAGTTTTCAAAATATTCTTGGTAGTTTTACTGGTATTTAATTTTCTTTTGAAGTATAAGTCAAATTTCCGTAGTAAGATAACGTTCACCAAGGCAACAAGCACCTTCCGTGCGCAAACGTGAGGTCGCTGCCCTGTCCCCCATTCCGGCCGCCAGCCGTGCATTTCAACACCGCGCGCCCGGTGCCGTCGACCCTAGTTTAGCAGTCCTCTGTACCAGCACTTGCAGCAACTACCGGCCCAAAAACTGCTGAGCAACACGCTAGTACCGAGCCCCCACCAAAGAGCGCCAGCCAAACAGAGCCCAGAACGTGGAGCTACCAAAATATGCCCGCCAATCAGGGACTAGAGAGTGTAACGTCCTAGATTCGGTGTCCGCTAGCTGCAAAACGGGCAGTGAGTCCACGATTAATTCCGCGTTCAACTCTCGACCGAGCAGCACCATCCCTCCGCTCTGCAGCCCGCCGGGCTAGCACCCGCAGTCTCCTGGCACAATGATAAACTCCCATCTACCACTGGTGGCACTCCTCAGACCTTAATAGGAAATATACTTTCTTCTGGAGACGAAACCTGCTGCGTGTACTCATGATTTCTCCAATCACTCCCCAAACCCCGCACGGAAATTATACCCCGCCTCCACCTCTCGAACGCATCTTGTACAGTAACGATAAATAAATAGCTAGATATGTCAGGGCCACCTACCTGCGGGCGCGTTCTCGACGACCCGCCCCCGGTACAGCCTGCGCGGGAAGGCGGGCGCGTTGTCGTTGACGTCGCGCAGCGCGACGCGCACCTCTGCGTGGCCCACCAGCCCGGCGCCCGCCTCGTCCTGCGCGAACGCCGCCAGCCGCCACAGCGGCCGCCCCAGCGGCGGGTCGCGGTCCAGCGGCTGCATCAACACCAACAACAACAACAGCATCAACAACACGCTCCCTGCTGGCAAAACGCGCGCGCAGCCGTCTGCGCAGGTACGGCCGAGACATACACTGCCGGTAGGAAAAATCACTACTACAGCCTCCTAGAGTCTGGAAATCACTCAAGAGTTTCCAGAATGAAACTTTCACTCTGCAGCGGAGTATGCGCTGATTTGAAACTTCCTGGCAGATTAAAATTCTGTGCCGGAACCGGGTCTCGAACCTGGGACCTTTGCC
Source organism: Locusta migratoria (assembly GCA_026315105.1). NCBI lineage: Eukaryota > Metazoa > Arthropoda > Insecta > Orthoptera > Acrididae > Locusta > Locusta migratoria. The sequence goes on along the minus strand of CM048746.1, from coordinate 71,313,286 downwards.
TTTTGAATCTCGGTTCCGGCACACAATTTTAATCTGCCAGGGAGTTTAAAATCAACGCACACTCCGCTGCAGAGTGAAAGTTTCATTCTGGAAACGTCCTTTAGGCCAGGCCTCTCCAACTGAGGTGCTTCGGGAGCACCAACGCCCAACGGGCACCGCCAAAAGCACCGGAGCTCTGCTGCAGCGGTCGGTAGTGTCGGGCACGTTACGTCAGCGAGGCAGGCTCTGCGCTGTTGTTTGTTTTGGGAGTACTAAACTCCTAGGCAATCGCTGTCCGGGGCAATGGTAGCACAGCAGCGTGTGTTGCAGCGCTCATCCTCCTCTTCTTATTTGTGAATTATTAAAACGAATAATGATAATAATAATTTATGTTTTTGCACTAATTTTGAACGTTCTTTGTTAATCTTTGGCATCGTTTTGAAGTCACTAATTATCTCATATTTGGAACAACCGTTTTGGCAGTTACAATTCGAAGCATACATGATGAAACATCATTTTGACCTTATTTTAGTCTTGTCAATATTCATTCTTGATAACATTTGATAGGTTCCAAAAAGGATAAAGCCAAGATCTCTGGTGTATACTTTTATTTCGACGGCCAGTTTGGATGTTCTCTGCCACCATCTTCTGGTCTAAAATATTCTACACGACCGTCATCTTGTGATGTCAACTGTTGTATAAAATAATTTAAAGTGCATTAATGCACTATGTCATTGTAGTTAAAGTTTACATATTAATATAAGTGACAGAGTATGCCAAATGTTCTTAGTGATAAATCTTTCACTAAACACATTACCAATTTCCCGTAATGATAAGTTAGCTGTAGGTGCCGTCGCAGAGTCCTGGTTAAATGTCGCGAAAGCACATTCGCTCTCAGTTAATTGAGCAGAAAAAGCCAAAATATGTTTTCAACATCCCTGTCACTTTGTTTCCTGAAAAAAAATATAGGGCCTATTATTCTCTCGCCGCTAACAGCGAACCACACTCCTATTTTTTGATCGTGCAGGGGCTGCTCCTGAACTCCTGATTTAATCCCGTGCGATATTTATTTATGGGGAGCATTGAAAGATGAAGTGTACAAATCAAATACCCACACTTTATATGAACTAAAAACAAACATTCGTCATGAAATCGCTGCAATTTCTGAGAGGGAACTTCAGAGTGTAATGAGCAACTTCCTCAGCAACTGTCAGAAACGCATCAGCAATGAAGGGAGGCAATTCCAGCACCCCCTTGCGTAATACAGGTCAGTAATAAACTTGTCTTTCTAAGTGTTTGTGTGATGTATGTCAGAAATAACTTGCGCGCCAACCCGTATTAAATTTAGTGCGGTGGACGGGCGGCGCACTAAGTGGGTAGCGCAGCTGCCGTCTCCGACAAGACGCACGCCGCAAAGGCGGTTGCGCTAAGGATTGATCACCCTGTATATTAGACGTTAGACGTCCATGTACGAACACAAAGGGCATAAGAGGGATGCAGTGGTTGGGAAGGGAGTAAGACAGGGTTGTAGCCTTTCCCCAACGTTATTCAATTTGTACATTGAGCAAGCTATAAAGGAAAGCAAGGAGAAATTTGGAATAGGGATGAAAGTTCAGGGAGAAGAAATAAAAACATTGCGTTTTTCTGACGACATAGTTATTCTGTCAGAGACAGCAAAGGACCTGGAAGAGCAGTTGAGCGGAATGGACAGTGTGCTGAAAGGTGCGTATAAGATGAAGATAAACAAGAGCAAAACAAGGGTAATAGAATGCAGTCTTAGAAAATCAGGCGATGCTGAAGGAATTAGGTTAGGTAACGAAACAATAAAGGAGGTAGATGAGTTTTGTTACATGGACAGTAAAATAACAAATGATGGTCGCAGTACAGAGGATATAAAATACAGAATGGCAATGGGTAGAAAAGTATTCATGAAAAAGAGAAATTTGTTAACATCGAATATTCATTTAAGCCTAAGGAAGTCATTTCTGAAGGTATTTTGTGGAGTGTTGCCTTGTATGGGAGTGAAACGTGGACGATAAACAGAGCCGTTGCCGTTCTTATGTGGAGTTGAAGAGGCTTGCTCAGGATACGATATTGTGGAGAGCTGCATCAAACCAGTCTCCGGACTGAAGACCACAACAAGAACAACAACAACATTAGACGTGCTCGATTGGAGACAAGTCCGGCGATAGTGCTGGACACACAACTTTCTGACGTCTTGCAAAGCGCTATGAATTTTACGCACGTTGTGTGTTCGAGCGTTATCCTGTTGGAACAACACACCTGTTGCAAGACTAACACCAAATGTGATCGAGAGTTGTGGCTTATCGCATCCCAGACCATAATGCCTGCGACGAAGCCAGTGTGTCTTCAAGGAATTCACTCCATAGGATGGCACTCGCCAGATCTACTTCGTACATGCAAAAGGAAATCATTTGCGTGCAGGCAGAATCTGCTTTCATCGCTGAAGACCACTCCATTTTCAAGCGATCTTTACATAGCAGCAGTCGAGTCGTGCAGGTTGATGCTGTGGCGCCAGCTGAAAGCGAGATAGAGATGTGTGCGCCCTTTGTCCCACTGCTAGTAACCTGTTGGTAACAGCTCGTGTTGTCACTTTTTGGCTCTCAAACTTTCTTGTCTGTGCTGTGCTAGCTGTACGATCTGCCACTGCTGCCCTTACAATACGACGAACTACGGGTGTGAGAATGTTTAATGACCGCTGACACCATTGTTCTGCAACTGAGGCAGCACGTCAAACGTGTGTGGCAATTCTCCCGCGGCCCATCCCGCCACCTGGAAGACCACAATGTCACCGCTTTCAACTTCGCTCACTTAGCTGTAGGAAGCGCGAGTACGTCTCCACGGCATGGCAACTGTTTGCTTCACATGTTAACATCGCATTGAGACATATGGCTATAAACACTCCTTATAAAGGGGACACACAGATGGCAAGCTGGCTTCGTTCGCTGCTGTCGCATTATCAGTAAACCTCGATCTCTTAGGTGTCATCCGTTCTCATCGGATCAAACCGACGTCATCTTTCGTCTACAATTTTATCATCGGCAATGTAGTATACAAGAACGAATCATTCGCAGAGCAGTCATTTGTATTTCAATGATACATGTAGAAAATGTACTTTTTTGATGTATCGAACATTTCATTTCGAAAATCGCTAGGAAATTCAATATTCAGAGATCCGAAGTGTTAAGACTGTGCCGAGAGTATCAAATTCTACGCATTAAGTCACATCACGGACAGTATATCATGTAGATATTTTTCTAGAAACGTAATTCTTCCATTTTCGTAAATCCTTATCCTTTATCAAGATACCTTCAAAAAACCACGATTTAACAGGGGATTGTGCTGAGAGTCGTCTTTCAAACCACTTCCAAAATTAACATACATTTTGAAAAAATTTACCCAGAAAAAATTGACTGTTCTACATCTTACTGATTAATATCTTCGCTCGATGAAGGGATGAATTGATTATAGTTATTCATAGCAATTACTGTGCAACTTCCAATTTAGTATAGTACTCCAACATACTTTAAACAGTTTACGAAGGTAAAAACACATTCCGTGGTCTTTCCGTATGGTTGATTTTACATCGTATATATCTGTAAATGAAACGTAGATATACTAAAATATCAGTCCGTCCACGAATGTGAGTGAAAGCTTAATGTTCGAAAAAGTCGTATGCGAAAATGTGATTTTTGAGGTGTCGTATCTTGGAGAGTAGCGAATAAATGTTATCTGTACTTTTCGAAGATCTGGGAAATCCTTTTACCTTTTACCTTTGCCTGCGCAAAATGATCGTGCTTTGCCGAACTTACATTTTCAACGAGAGCAAAAGTAGCATTTACCGCAATATACCGCGGAATTTCTGCTCCCAGACTATAGAGTGACTAACTATCTGATGGAATTGACAAGAAACAGTTGCCAAAATCTGCCATTTCTCTTGTATAATGAATATTTACAATTGCCCGTGCGGCCGACATTTCTTAGCACAATATGGTGGATGCAGTTTTGAATGTTAAGAACGATTATCTTTATTAGCTACACTTATTACCGTTGATTATACTGTTGAGTTTATTATTAGTGTTCTGTCACCGACTTTGTCCGAAAAAAACATTGTAATGTTTTATGAAGAATTTTTCATTATACTATTGAATTACAATGTGTGTGGTGTCGAAGAATTTTTTGCCCATATATTTTCGACAAGTATTCTGATATTTCGTTATAATAAACAAATCACGTTGGCAGTGTATTAATTATTAGTGTCTATATACTAGGCTAAATATACGCTATTATTAATAAAGTATTGACGGCCGCAGTGGTCGAGCGGTCTGCGGCGTGACATTCGAAAACGCAAATATTAGTGAACGCTTTTTCATACGGTTTTCACCATTGTTGTGGTGACACTATGCAATGGAATCTACTTCTGTATCTGATAGCACACGTTACTGACGTACCTACGTTACATCCGTTACGCCCATCCCACGCCACTGGCGTGCGCACAGTGGAGGGAAACCCAGTCACTAGTGAGCGTGCGGTCTAACTTGACGGTGTCACAATGTTTTCGAAACAAAATTAACGGATTTTGATCAAGATTGAATGTGCCAGAGGAAATGCAGAAATGGATGCGTTACGGCGCTGCTGAGACGCACTTGGAGCGCTAAGAGCGCAAAGGAGAGGCATGAGACATGGGCCACATCGCACGAGCTAAATCTGAAACGCCAATCCAACGAAGGGCATTATTACGAGTCGTTGCGGAAGTCGAAAGTTCATCAGAGTCTCAGTATGGTGAACATTATGGTGATTCTCGTGTACGACTGCGATGGTGTTATTCTGTCGCATTACGTTCCTCCACTGCAGACTGTTCGTTTTTGGAGCATCGCCTGCGACCAGTTTTGCGGAAGAAGCGGCAATACTTTCTGCACATCCACCCATAATTTTGCACGACAACGTGCGGGCGCAAATTGTTTGGTCGATGGGACTGGGAAGAACTGTACCACCCAACATACTCTCCAGAATTAAGTCCTCGTGACTTTGATTTGATTCCGAAGATGAAGGAACCACTTCGTGGTACTTCACTTCAGAACTGATCCAGATATTTGACAGGAAGTAGAGTCCTCCATTCGCACCATTAAGAGAACAGATTCTGCTAACGGTATACTACGTCTTCCACATCGCTGGCAACGGCTTCTACTTTGACGTATAGTAACAAGTGCAAACATGTAATGGCTGTGAATAAATAGTGACGCTATTTAAGTTGCAACGAAGTTGTACGTGTTCCACGTGGCATAAAAACCACACTAACAGTACAAAGAAATATGAATCCGTTTCTTAGGAAGGTAAAACACCATCATACGTATCCAGGGTACAATAAGGCACACGACGAAAAATAACGTAGTCTAAAACACAATTCATACCGTACCACGTCTTAACCATTCATCTGACACGAAAATTGAATAACCGAATTCGTAGAGGAGAACATTCTCTACAACTTTGCTCTCTTATATTTTTTCATATCTCATATCGTTCCAGAGATATTTGCAAAAATAACGGCGATTTTGGGATGTATGTCTGTCTGTATGTCCGTAACGTATTCCCACTTTTTAAGACGAACCGTTCAACCGATCAGCACCAAATTTTACAGACATAATTGAAGGCCGCCAGAGACCAGAACCTCCCTTTTTCAAATTTTGCGGACAAAAAATAAAGCAGTAATACAAAAAAAAAAAAAAAAAAAAAAAAAAGAAGAAAAAAAAAAAAAAAAAAGCAGTTTGTAATATAATTGTAATTTCAAACGAACCGTTCATCTGACACGAAAATTGAATAACCTAATTGGTAGAGGGGAAAATTCTCTACAACTTCGCTCTATTATGATTTTTTTCATATCTTGCATCGTTGCAGAGATATTTGTAAAAATAACGGAGATTTGACACCGCCCATTGATTTTACGAAAACCAGCCGTTCGCAAATGTCACGTGACATTCCACGCCCAGAACTCTCTCTGGCATACGCCATCTTGCGTTGAGTATTTGATAATTTTCTTATTATAACTTACACGTTGTTATTTCAAAGCAACGACGCACTGAAGAATTAACAAAAACACGTCGTTCTTCGTACGAAAAATGATAATCTAGTGTCTAAAAATGCCACATTAGCATCAGTTAACAACTGCCATCAACGGTATAAAAATTCAGGGCGAAATTCGTAATTTTTTGCCTAGTGTAGTAGACAGCGTGTTGGATTGTGATACATATGGTCCGTGGTTCGGGACACGCTACTACCAAAAATATTTTTCTCCTTTTTTCCTAAAAGGGTTACGTGTTGGGTGCATAGATATTATCACAATAGTAGAGTCGTAATCATATCACTATAACATTTTATTATTTACATTATTATTTTTGTCCGAAATGTTTGCAAAAAATTATAAAACTACAAATTTAAAGTGGGCCGTAAAACACGTCAGTGCGATTTTTTCTCATTTGGATGAGTACTACCACTTTCCAAAGTATTCGACACTCATTTCTGAATTCCCTGTATGCTATACTACCTGCGCGAAGTCGGGACGGGTTACTACTATACATACAAAACTCGTTGTAAAAGAAGTGAGTTTACAAATGTGTCATGCAGACGGACAGACACTCTATATCATAACCAACAGTCGGCATGGGACGCTAAAATCAAAGGAAAAATGTAAATGCGAGAAAGCAGAAAAGTTTACGCTCATTTCGGCAGGAAAGGGAGTAGGTCATGTTGTGCACTGGGACGGTCTGCTAACAGCCTGAGCAACCATTGTGCTGGAGATTGTTCGCGACTGAGAGAGGCATGTTCCAGGGTCGTAGGCCAGCCATTCATAGCGACCGCGCTGATATGGAACGCGGGTTGTACGTCACGCCGTGACACTGAGGTATGGGGGTGAGGGGGTGCTTTCCAGAAGGGGGTGGTGACGACGAGCAGCCTGGCTGTAATACGCCCAGCCACTCCACTCCATCGTCAGCGGCCGCATTAGAAAGGGGAGTGCGTCTAGCGGAGGGGAGGGAACTCGTGGCAAAAAGCTCCATACCGGGGAGTGCGGGACGTATGGTTTATGTCGCCCAGTAAACACGAGGCTACCATTCTGTGCTGTCCTCCCACCTCCACTAGATGACGTAGCGTGGTTTAGGCGTCACTGTGCCTGCGTTATGATACAAAGTTTCAAACGAACGGTCCACCTTTCGCCAAATAATACTCCATTTGAGATTCTTATGAATCTGTTAGTCGTAGTTATCTACAAGGCCGTAAGGGGCGGTAGATTTAGGGAGCGGCAATGTTGGTGGAAAACCGTATAGAAACTATGGACAACAAAGAAGACCCTGAAATCCAAATCTCTCGCTCACCGTGGAATATTATGTGACACACACGGAGAAGTAGTGTCATTTATTCTCGATAATGTTAGCAAAGGTAAGAAATAACTTACGAAAAAAAAAAATTGTACACCTGGGATTCGATCCGATGACAGTAGATGTCAGAGGTTGAGTCAGTGAATAATTTGCAAACGGAGGTAGACTGCGTTTACAAGCCTGAAAATTGCCCACTCCACCTGTAAATTTAAATACTCGTCCCATCGTTCGAGGAGGCTTTAAAAGCCTCGACCTAGGACTTTTTGTGGCAACGTTTGCATACTGTGAGTGACGCTCTTGAGCTGTAGCTTTATTTGGTTCCTTAAACTGTTGCAAGCCACAAGCCGGCTGTGTTGCAGTGATAGAGAAACACCCCTACACAGCGTGCGGTACCGGCGTGTCTGCCTCATTTATTTATTTACTAAAAAATCTTCAAATGTTTGTTAAGCTTATAGGACTGTACTCAAATGTTCAAATGTTTGTAAATCTATCGGACCAAACTGCGTGGTCATCAGTCGGTATCTTACAAACTACTTAAACCTAGGTAAACTAACCTAAGGACAACACACACACCCATGCCCCAGGGAGGACTCGAACCTCCAACGCGAGCAACCGCGCGCTCCACAATTAGACGCTTTAGACCGCCGCGGCTGGGACTTAACTACGGGGTCATCAGTCCCTAAACTCACAAACTACTTATGAACTAGCTAACACTAAGGACGGCACAAATATCCATGCCCGAGGGGGGGATTCGAACCCCCGACCGTAGTGGCCGTGCAGACCGTGACTGTCGCGCCTCAGACCGCTTGGCTACCGCGGCCGGCACTTATTTACTAACTCATCATCGTAGCTGTACTAATAACGGTTTCAGCGTCGTCCGCCATGCTGCCAGTATGCACATTAACGGGGAATGTTTATTGCCACAAGGATCAGCGTGATATCGACGTGTAAAGCAGACGGGCGCACTCGTGCCTCGTGGCGCGATGCTCTGTCCAGACAATTGGCACGCAGTTAGGCTGGCTGCACACGCACCGGGAAAATATAGGCCGGTGTTTTATCCACGAACATTCACTGTGTGGAGATGGAGGAAAATGTCTATGTTTGTGTAACGTCATGAAAGACATCGCCCTGAAGTTGAGCGATTGCGTGTAGAACTTAAGCTTTCAAGTGCAGACAGATTTTTGTAGTACTTCGTGTGCTTTCGCTTGCAGTTCTGTTGGCTGTTGTGAAATTTGACAGATTTTTGGTTGAGATCTAGAACAGTTGAAGAACTCTGATTTTTCATCGTGGTAGAAAAGCCTGAGAAGGAGTGTGGATGGAGATTGGAACTTAACTCAGGATCCTGCATTACTCTGAGTGTTGTTAATTATGGTCATTATTTGTCTAGAATAAACATTTTAAAGATATTGTTTCTTTGTTATGGACATAAAAATTATTTGATTACGGCTTTTCGGTAAACTTTGTTCAGAGTAGAGCAGAGTCATTCGTTATTTCATTGGTCCGCGGCGGAGCGGCCAAACGCATTGAGCGCCAAATGTTGTCAGATAAATTCTACTTTCCAGGAATGGCTTTCATGGACAGTTCAGTCTGCAGAAACAGAGTCACCATTTATCGACTTTGGATTGCCTCTTACAGAAGGAATATAACTCCAGCCATTTGTACCAGCTTCGACACTTGGTCTCCTATGATACGTTCTGTGCGTTGTTCACCGCATCCGCCTCCTTTTGAATACGATCTACGAACACTTGGCTGCCAGATTCCAGTCTTCTATTTTAATATGACTTGCTTAGGAAGTAACACTGTTAATAACGGATTCAGTCGCCTCGTTGCAGAACAGTGGCTAAACTTTCTTTGTGTGTATACAGATGGGTCCAAAATTCCACAAGAAGAGTATACTGGATGTGCCTTTTTCTGCCCTCAGATTCAGATTCGGAGAACCTTCAAACTGCCAACGAATACAGTGGCAATTCTGGAAGCACTTAGGTTTGTTTCTACCATTTCCTTCCCTAAAATATTAATTGTATCTGACTCTCAAAGTGTCCTTCAAACCCTACAATACCGGAGATGGAACAAAAAAACCAACAGCTATATTCTGGATGTGATTTCGGCATATATTCGCTGTACAAATACGGGACGCACAGTTAATTTACTGTGGGTGCCTTCTCACGCTGGTATCTGCTATAATGAAGAAGTTGATGCGTTGGCTAAACAGGCGGCATCCTGAGGCACTGTCTTGGACCTACTACTACCATACACAGACTTCTTATCTGCGGTCAAGGAATACGCCAAACAACAGTGGCAACAGATGTGGAACGTTTCCCAAGAAACGGAAGGTGCTTCCTATGCTGTGCTGCAACCTCGGATTCCTAAGCAGCAGTGGTTTATGAGGACTCATCTGGACCGATCCGCGATTACTACCACTATTCGTCTTCGCTTCAATCACGCCTCTTATCCAAAACATCTACATCGGATCAACGTCTACGATTCGGCGGCATGTCAGTGTGATCCTGAAACGGAAGCTGATGTCAACCGCATCCTGTTCAGTTGCCCCAAATTTGACCGAGAACGTTTGAACTTCCTGCAGTCATTGGTGAACATGGTCTATCCCCTTCCCCAGTCAGCCTCTTCCCTTTTGTTTACAAAAGACATTCGTGTATATAAAATCATAATTAAGTTTATTAAGATCACTGTACACAATCTATAAGCATCAAGTGTGTTGGTAATATAAGGTTTTGCTTGTGAAAATGTTCCAACAGTATTTAAATTGTAATGTAATTCAGTTTTCGTTTTGTTTCCACTTTCCATTTTGACAAAATGTACTTCTGTTTTGTCTGTTTATTTAGATATATGTACATTTCCACTGTGTGTTGTAGATGGCCACATGGAGTTAACACTCAGAAGGCCGAAAAAAAAAAAAAAAAAAAAAACATACGCATTGAGACGCTATGCTCCGATGCGCGAGGCCTTTCCCCGTCGGGGGTTCGAATGCCCCCCCAAGCACGGATTGTTGTGTCGTCTGTAGTATAAGGTAGTTCATAAGTAGTTTGTAAGTTTAGGAACTGATGACCCCACACTTAAGTCCCATAAGCTTAACAAAAATTTGAACATTTTTTTTTTTTATTTCGTGGGAGCAACAGATGCGTTTGTATACCCAGAGTCGTTGACCGCAATACCTGTCCTGCGGACGATTCAGCGCACATGCTAAGTTTGACGACATAGGACGGCGAGGACAATTCATTGCTACTGCATCTCTCAGCCCTGCCTGGTAGTCAGTTCACTACTAAATTGAATCCTAAAATTATTTATTATTATTTATTAATTTCATTGTGGAAAGGGAAACAGAATTTAATTCGTAACTGAACGATAATATAGCAACTATTGTGATATTTCCTTTCCTTCTGACTGAATATTATGTCCCGAAAATATCTAAACTGCTAATTTTTCTAAAACGAGTGAACACAATACTTGATGTATTGTGCTGTAAAATGTTCGATGTCTCTCTTCATAAACTAGACAATATAAATCATTTACATTATTTTCTTTCAGTAATTAGTGCCCTATGTTGCATTGGATTTAGTAGTATCATCTTCCAGCAATGAGAAACAGTAGTAGTATCTTTACGTTAGTGGTATTTATGTTAGATGCTTTGCATGTAAGTTAATTTGGCTAAGAATAGATTCAGTAGAGAGACACCTATCTAATGCTAAGATCCCTCAGCTTAAGTTAGATGTTAAGTTATTCCTAGTTTTATAAAAAAAATAGTTAGGCAGGAAGGAAGCTTAGGGTTTAACGTCTCGTCGACAGCTTGGTCATTAGAGACGGAGCTAACGCTCGGAGTTTTGGGTAAAGCGTGTATCTGAACGAGTGTGGCCAACGTGGCGAGTTTCTGACGTCAAAACGTGCGAACCGCACGTTGGCGAGGCTTTCCCAACGTGTCGGGCAGTATCCAGCATGTCAGATATTCTCAACGATCGATCACCAGTAAGGTGCGAGAACGCCCTCGATGACACACCACGTGGCTATCCGGGAGGGGGGCAGCTCTTTCCGGTAGAAAGACGAAGACGCCATGTTGGCCGTAGTATTTCGTGGTTTTTATGTATATAACTTAGGTCTTATAAATGTATGACATTTCAAAGCAAGTAAAAGTAACTGAGTAAACTGAGAATCTCTCGGAAATCGGCCATTAAGGTACCATTTGTTGGAATACATCACTGGAAACGTGTTATGTGTGGTTAAAAAAATTCCGTATTACAGTAATCTGCCGTTTTAAGGCAAGGGGGAACTGAAGATCTATTTACACGAATTACATCATTTACTGTAATTACATGTCGGCAACAGACATATCTACCAGTAGTATATACAACACGTTTAATACCGTAGGTCTGAAGATATTGGTAAGTTGTGGACTACGAAGATAGACTGAAAGACTTTCCTATAAATTTCTTAGAAGTATAAAGTAAAAATAAGTGCGCACCCTCTGAGGGGTGACTTTGTTGGATTCTTTTTATGAACACGACAGTTTGCACCTCATTTAGAGTAAAATACGCACTTATTGTTTCAGATATTGCATTTTACACGCTCTTAACATTCTTCTACTGAATAGTAACATTGACCGTGGAAGCATGATCTTTTAAGATTTACTAAAAAGCGAGACTCTTGTAATAATCTTTGTGTTGTGAAGGCCTATTCTAATTTTATATCGCACAGTTTGTCATGAAATATTATTCCCTGCTCTTATTGACATAAAATGCAACTTTTATAAGAGTTTTATGTCCTTCATACATATTTCGTTCTTACTCATGTAGGCCTATATCAAAGAACATAACGAACATAAGCACAAGCGCGGAAATAAGCGATTCAGTAGAGGTAACAGGAATTCCAATCTTTTGATTTCGGATTCCAGCAACTGACACCCCCGAAACTGTCGCTGGAGCGCGCTGCGGTCGCGTGTAGCTCGTTGAGGCACACGTGCCGTATGCTGAAGTCGCGCCGTCTCCGAGCGTTCAGTCGCACGCTGGACTCGGCACGTTCGCCGCACACATTCAGATACACGCTCCGTGTACCGACAGCTTAAGGTTGGGGAAGGTATTAGGCCGTTCCCTTTGAAAGGAACCATTCCGGCATTTGCCTGGAGTGATTTAGAGAAAATCATGGCAAACTTAAATCTGGATGGTCGGAGGTGGATTTGAACCACCATCCTCCAGAATGCGAGTCCAGTGTGTTACCACTGGGCCACCTCGCTCGGTAATTTAGTTACGTAGTGTAACTTTTAAAAATTTAAGTTGCGGATTGAGGTATTTCGTTTCATAGATGCGCAAACAAGTCTAACAGTCGCAATTCCCATAAACACAGGGAGGGTTATGCAAGAGTTCCCGAGAGTTGCGTTGTGCAATTATTAAAAATGAATTCTGACCTACAAATGATATAGTACGCATTAAATGAAAGTGACATACCTTGTTACTCGATGAGAAAATTTAATACCTAATAATTTTCTGCTTGACACAAAATTCCGACGTTAGCAGTATCTTATATTTGACCCAGTGGCGAGCTGAGTTTTCATCGTCTATCCAAGACGTCATGTAAGAACTTTGATATTTATCGGCGAGGTGTAACTGTTGTGGGCACCTCCAGCCAGCTATATCACGTGCGTGGCCAGTCTGGTTCAAAGAGCAGCCGTAGAAAGGTAAGTGTTGTATAATAATCAATGAAGTCTTGTGGACAGCGTGGTGGGTTTCCACGTTGGGGGCCGGGGTTCCATTCCCGATCGGGTCGGAGATTTTCTTCGCTAGGAGACTGGGTGTTGTGTCGTCCTCATCACCGTTGACACGCAAGTCGTCGAAGTGGCGTCAGCTAGAAAGACTTGCACCACGCAGGCTGAACACGGCCCCAGCTGGGGTCTGTCGGCCACAAAAGCCACGCCATCATCATCGTCATCAATGATTGGCTTCCGCTGTTCTTCGCAGAAATTTGTCTACTCGCTTCTTCGTCATACTGCGGCTGTTAAAAGTAGAGGGGACGTTATTTAAATAATAATTAGCTCAGAGTGATTACATTATTATAGAAGAAATCTTCGTCTCAGTAGGTCCAGCGGTTATAGACCGCCGCCTCGCATCACCCGACCAGCGTCGAGGGTTGCGGGAGGGGTGTGGTCAGACCCCGGCTGTGCCCGCCGCTGACGGTTTCGGCGACCAGGAGGCGCTACTACTGGTCAAGGAGCTCCTCCACTGGCGTCGTGAGGTCGAGTGCACTCCAATAGATCAACAGCGAATGGTCATCCAGCCAAGTGACAGCCACACGCGATCTGACGCAAGTGCTGTATCCACGGGTCACTGCCGTTCACTACTACATCATATTATTACACTTATTACGTAAATAGGAGGACTACACTACACACTTAGTGGTCAGTTACGTTTTTATCGTTACTGTTTATACTTCTGATTTTTCATCTTCTTCTGCCATGCATCAAGCTTGTTGCGGCTACATTTCGATCTTTCACACTTTCGCAAGCCATCCAGTGAATCTTTCACCTTGTGCATTATACCCTATTTAAATGTAGCGGTAATATTTTCCATTCACAACGGATGGGATATACATGTGCCGCGAAAGAGTGGCCGAGCGCATTGAGGCGCTATGCTCCGATGCAGGAGGCCGTTCTCCGTCGTGGGTTAGAATCCTCCCTCGGGCATGGATATTGTACTGTCTGTAGTATAAGGTAGTTCATAAGTAGTTTGTAGGTTTAGGGACTGATGACCCCGCAGTTACGTCCCATAAGCTTAACAAACATTTGAACAGGTTTACATTTATGTCTGTATTCTTGAACCTTACTACATGGCGTATTTAAAGACTATATATATTTGAGGATGGCAGTATACACGAATTGCAATAAAAAAGACATAATGTGTGTACAATTTTTATTCTTTACAGAGGTAATTTACAGCTTAGTTCAATATATTTTCGAGTGTTGCTGCATCGATTGCTACAGGGTGCTATGCGTGTATTTATCGATTGCCAGCAGTAACGAGTTGATGTTCAAGTTATGAAGTCTTGCTTTAGTTTACATTGAAGTTTCGCTGTGACTTGTTCGCATATCTACTATGCTGTAACTTGTAAACATGCCGGACAAATCTATATATAGTGAGTATTCCGTTATAGTATTTGTGTCTGAGTTTTGTAATAGAAACGCTGCTTCTGTTTGTAGACAATATCGCATACGATTTCGTAACCGCAGTCTCCCAGATTCAACATTGCTTTCTCGTGTTTGCAATACATTGGATCGGTACCCATACGCCGTATTAAATTTGAACGTGAAAATGAACAGACTGTAGAAGAAGTAGAAGATATTGTTCAGTCGGTAGAATGTACTCCTTCAAAAAGTACACGTGGAGTTTCTGCGGGTATCGGTGTTGCACATGTAAGAATGTGGTAGACATCATGTATGCACGGAAGGAAGGAAGCTTAGGGTTTTACGTCCCGTCGACAGCGTGGTCATTAGAGACGGAGCTTACCCTCGTATTTTTGGGGAAGAATGGGGGAGGAAATCGACCGTGCCCTTCGAAATGAACCATCCTGGCATTTGTCTGAAGTGATTTAGGGAAATCACGGAAAACCTAAATTTGGATGGCCGGAGGTGGATTTGAACCACCATCCTTCCTAATGCGATTCCAGTATGTTACCACTGCGCCACCTCGCTCGGTCACGTACGCACGGGTTCCATCCCTTTCATTTACAGCTCATTCTACACCTTCGAGCAGGAGATGAAGTTAGGCGACTTGAGTTTTAATATTTAACGGAAATTCGTTCCAAAGGAAAATAACAGCGATCTAAAAATATTGAATAATAGAATAATTGGTGCAAACAAGCTCGTTTACGATATTTTGTTTTATTTTATTTTATTTTATTACTATGAGCAGTGTTGCTTTTCGACTGTGTCAATTATTATATTATGAGACTGGAGTTTTGTCGTTGGGTACTTGGAAATCTCCAAGTTAGCCCACTTTTACTCTTCACTGATGAAGCCATTTACGCTTGTGACGACATGAAAAACATTCTGAATTTATAACAATGGTCCTAATTGCCATTGTCGTGACACATTTTGATGATCGCTTCTTTGTAAATGTATGGCGTGGTTTGACAGACAGTTGGTGGGGCCTCTTGTGTTAGCATCGTCCCACAGGACCCCGTTATCTACACTGTTTATAAAAACGAAAACGAGGTTCCGAATTACTGGAAGATATACACTTGCCTACAAGAATGCGTCCGTTCTTCCATCTCGACGGGGCACCTGTACATTGTAGACGTCAGGTAAGAGATAAGATCTGGGCACGTTTGTTGGCCATCCAAGTGATCTTGCCTGTTATGTAATATATGACACCAGGTCGCCCCCGTAAAATGCGATAGACATAACTTTATTAGTAGCGTGTTGTACAAGATTCAGTTTAATGTAGAGCTGTTACCTTCCATGCCGTTAAGGGGGGGGGGGATATCACATTAGGAGGCTATTTGATTTTGTGGGATTTCTTTTGGGTAACATTTAATTCAAAATTCTGTTTGTATGAATTTATGTGAATAATTTCCGCCGCACATAACAACGTTACGCTATGATGACTTATTTTGGGTAACATTTTGCAACAATTCATTCAAAATTCTGTTTGTATGAATTTACGTGCATAATTTCAGCCGCACATAACAACGTTACGCTATGATGTCCACTGAAAGTTGTGAGCATAGGTCTTTAATTGCGTACATTGTAGCCATTCCGAGTTTCATCCGAAATAAAAAAGGTTTCCATTTTACATGAATGAGGTATTTTCTAAGAATATGAACTTCAATGCAGGTGAGAATAATGAAAAGTACAGTTGTTGTAGGCGTTGGAACAATTTACTTCGATATTTACAAATGTTTGTCTCTAATTAAGCGACGAACAAGACCATTGAAATCATGATATCATTTCACAAGTTGGTTCACATAATTCGTACTTGTATAAAAAATCATGTTATCAATTGTCATGATGATCGGTTCTATAATTTTCAGGTTGGATTGCACGCAAATGTGTGAAACGTCATTTAGAGATACACGCGTTTGAAGATAAAAAAAAATCTGAAATTCCAGCACCATACAGTGATTCCTAGTCTAACTGATAGGCTTTGTTTTGCGCTCGTCACGTAGCAGTGCTTTCCGAGCTTGCCGACTTTCCTTCGACGCTAGTGAACTACGTCGTTTCTGCCGACGGAATCGCCGCTTATCCATTTGTTCGACATAATTCCTGCCTTGTTCATGACTATCAAAAGGGATGAATTACCTTCACTGATTACGCACGCTGCCAAATACGATGCTAATCAACGACTTTCAGTCCGAAGTGCAAGTGATTAGGAGCTATATGCCAAATAGTGGAACTGAAACTTCCATTCGTTTTTGTGTGTGGCCACCTACATTGTCTCTCTTTGGCCATGATCCCGCACATGCAGGGTCGGCCGTGTTAAATTCGGAATTGTCGTGTGTTAATATTTACCGTGTGGCCGGATGCCCTTCCTGCCGTCACGCAATGCCCCCCAGGAGGAAATTTGTACCACAAATATCTGCGTATAGTGTTATATGTGTGTGAAAGTATAAAGTGTTACGCAGTTGCACGGTAGCGTTGGCAGAGATCAGTTGTGACGAGTTGTGTGGAGTAATTACAGAGATATTATACCTCAGAGTTATCATTCATTGGAAGGACAGACCAGACCACTTCTTGTTTCTGTTATTTATGTAAAATCCTGAAAACCAAGGAATTCGTCGGTTACGGCGCGGCGGTGTCCATCTCACCTGAAGAAGATGTCAGCCAGGTGTACTGACGAAATATTGTGCAGTTACGACAATAAAATCCGACGTCTTGACCGAGAACCATATTTAGAAGAAATCCGTCGGGAAAGCGTGAAGCAACACATGTTAACGAAATGTTAGCGAATCATGTAACTGAGGCGGGACTACGGGGATGTGGAAAACCGCCTGAAAACCACATCCAGGCTGGCCGGCACTCCGAACCCCTTCGTTAATCCACCGGGCGGATTCGAACCGAGGTCGGTACGCCTTCCCGTCTCGGAAAGCGGTGCGTTACACCACACGGCTAACCGAGCGGGTGTCTCCAGTAATTCATCCCTCGATAAATCTTCGTAGATTGGAAAACTTTCCTTCTGTACGTCGGGGTGTAATGGGTTAGGGTGCGATTCATGCTCCATTCCAAGGGCTGTTCGTTTCAGCCTCTGGCACCAGCTCGTAATATCTAAAGGCTCCGTCAAAAAGAGAGCGGGCAGGACGCGCTGTTGGCCGCCGCGTTCCGCAGCAGTCAGGCACGGCGCGGGAATGGCGCTTGTAGTGTATAAGCAGCTGCGGAGCGTATAAACATGAACAGTAGTTCAGAGGAGGATGAATTTCTACTTCTCATTTTGCTTGCTCCAAAGAAGCAAAGAAAACAAGTTACTGAAATTAATATAAAACGAGAAGAATATGGTGAATTTCATCGTCTTTGCAGAGAGCTTTGATTGTGCGAAGAAAGTTTTTTCAATTATTTTCGAATGTCTCGCTATATGCATTGGCAGCTATATAGAAAGCATGCACGGATAAAATGTCTAAGAAAAGAGTAGCTCAAGTTATTATCGTTATAAAAAATCAGTTGTCTCGTTTGGAGTTGTTGATCATGATGACATCTTTGTGGTTTTGATGTGGGCAGCTAGAGCAGACACAGTGACAGTGTTATTTTTTGAAACACTACATGTCTCCACGGATTTATACAAGGAGAAAATATTCTTCCTCGAAAGCCACTGCAGGATACAAGCCGTCGTGTACGTCGCGTGTTAGTAGTGATGGTTTAAATTGCAGAATTATTTAATAAGTCTCTTTCCTAAAGCTGCCGCCTTGGAAGATCCTCAAAAGGCCATTTACAATAAATGCCTCTGCAAGAGACGACATGTAGTGGAAATTCTTGTTGAAAAATGTCGTGTCTTTTTAGGGCCAATAGACCTACAAACTGATGCTGTAAATAAAGATTTGGAAGTAGCGTGCAGCAATGCAAGCTACGTGCCTACTGAACAAGATGAGAAGATCGATAACCTACATGCTAATACATTTTCGAATACGCCAAGATTAAAACAAAAACCAATTTCTTGAGTATTTTTTCAATAACCAGTAACCAGGTTATGAAATCAAGTTATATGTACATTTGGCAGCCAAGAACTACCTTATGCACCATCTGCGTTGATGTTTGTTCAACCACATCGTTTTTCTTACGTTTTTTAACTGTATTTTGCACAACACAATCAGAAATGTACTGTAATTTTCAATATTTCGCTTAATTCATTTTCATGTAATAGTTTGAATTAGACAAGTAGGTATGTATGCATTGGTTTGTAATAATGAAAAATAAATTAATACCTGTTTGATTCAGACTTCTGCATATCTCCTTCCAACTGTCTGTCTTCTTAGACACATGTTTATATTCTGTGTGACGTATGACATAGAGGAGTGGCTTTGGACGCACCAGATCGATCAGTTTGTAACGTCTCCGCTTCGTCCACCTAACCCTCGATGGGCGAAGTTGCCGTTATATTCTATTTGCTGCTTAATCATTTAATAATTGTTCCAATGATTTGCGGTATGGGATGCGGACAATTACTAGCTTGATCCATAACAATAAACTTTGTGAAGTTCCTTTATTATAAAACGGACAAATATTAAAAACTCTTCCTTTCTGTACACTGATTAAATAGCCGCATGCCACCACGATAAATGTCTACAAGTCCACAATGAAACATTTCAATATGCAACTGCAACCCATATGCGATACGAGTGATTTGCAAAACTTTAGCCACCGCTAAACGCGGGTAACGGACTCACTGCCGACATGCTACCGCCTCGCTCAGCGGTCGGCGGGAGACTGCCGCAACCCGGCCAACAAACAAAGAACATTCCAACCTAAGCATTGTTGCCAGCAGCTCTCGCTGCACACCACCGATAACTATCGATCGACCAAAACGTACCAAAGAGGTTACTAACCTAAAACCCTGTATCCTCACAAGTTTGTCTGTTTTCCGCCACAATGCGCCCGCTTCCTGTTTGACTGAGGCGGCAAGGCAGACGGCAACAAAGGGCCCGCGCATACTGCCCGCTCTCTGTTTGACAGAGACTTGAACGGATGCGAATGTCGCTTCGAAAATTTGACAGCATTTTCTTGGACAAGCTACCGACATATGCAGTTGTTGTTGTTGTTGTTGTTGTTGTTGTGGTCTGCAGTCCGGAGACTGGTTTGATGCAGCTCTCCACAATACCCTATCCTGAGCAAGCCTCTTCATCTCCACATAAGAACGGCAACCTACATCTGTCTGAATCTGCTTACTGTATCCATCTCTTGCTCTTTCTGTGCGGTTTTTACCCCACACACTTCCTTCCAACGCTACATTCACAATTCCTTGATGTCTAAGAATGTGCCCTACCAATCTATGCCTTCTTTTAGTCAAGGTATGCCAGAAATTCCTTTTCTCCCCAATTCTGTTCAGTACCTCCTTATTAGTTACGCGACCCACCCACCTAATCTTCAGCATTCTTCTCTAGCACCACATTTCAAAAGCCTCAATCCTCTACCTGTCCGCACTGTTTATCGTCCATGTTTCACTCCCATACAAGGCAACACTCCATACAAATGCCTTCAGAAAGGACTTCCTTAGGCTTAAATCAATATTCGAGGTTAACAAATTTCTCTTTTTCAAGAACGCTTTTCTACCCATTGCCATTCTGCATTTTATATCCTCTGTACTGCGACCATCATTTGTTATTTTACTGCCCAAGTAACAAAACTCATCTACCTCTTTTATTGCTGCGTTACCTAATCTAATTCCTTCAGCATCACCTGATTTTCTTAGACTGCACTCCATTACCCTACTTTTGCTCTTGTTAACGTTCATCTTATATGCACCTTTCGGCATACTGTCCATTCCGTTCAATTGCTCCTCCAGGTACTTTGCTGTATCTGACAGAATTACTATGTCGTCGGCAAAATGCAATGTTTTTAATTCTTTCCCCTGAACTTTAATTCCTTCATCGAATTTCTCCTTGCTTTCCTTTACAGCTTGTTCAATGTACAAATTGAATAATATTGGAGAAAGGCTACAACCCTGTCTTACTCCCTTTCCAACCACTGCATCCCTTTCATGCCCTTCAACTATGACAACCGCTGTCTGATTTTTGTACAAGTTGTTGAATAACCTTACGCTCCCTATATTTTACTCCTGCTTACTTCAGAACTTGAAAGAGTTTATACACCATAAAATGGGATTTTTTGTGAACCTCCTAAGGTGGTTTTCACCGTTAACAGAGGAACTGCCAGTGCACCTGCAACTGTAAAGGTTTGGAGCCCGTGCAAAGGAAAGGAGACTGGAAAGCTGAGCGCTGGCTGTGGAGGTGAGGAGAGCTGCGGACACCCACCTTGAGCACGAAAACGTCTCCGCTGCGAGCGTCGATGGAGAAGTGTCCGCTGCCGTCTGGGGCGACGCCAGGTCCGGACAGCGAGTACACCAGCGCCTGCGGCCGCCCGGAGTCCCCGTCCACCGCCTCCACCTGACGCATCCAAGCAAGGAATAGGGGCTGCTCTCTCTCTCTCTCTCTGACACTCACTCGCTCACTCAGACACACGCACGGTAGATCAATTATTACATAGAAATTTGTAATTTTACAATCCTACATCTTACAAAATAGGCTATGTGTGTGTGTGAGTGTGTATGTATGTATGTACCGGGTGATCAAAAAGTCAGTATAAATTTGAAAACCTAATAAATCAGGGAATAATGTAGATGTTGTTGTTGTTATGGTCTTCAGTCCGGAGACTGGTTTGATGCAGCTCTCCACCCTACTCTATCCCGAGAAAGCCTTTTCATCTACTCATAAGAACGGCAACCCACATCCACTTGAATCTGCTTACTTTACGCGTCTCTTCGTCTCCCTCTGCGATTTTTACCCCACACACTTCCCTCCAATGCTAAATTTACGATTCCTCGATGTCTAAGAATGTGTCCTACCAAGCGATCCCTTCTTTTAGTCAAGGTATGCCAAAAATTCCTTTTCTCACCAATTCAGCATTCTTCTGTAGCACCACATTTGAAAGGCTTCTATTCTCTTCCTGTGCGCACTGTTTATCGTCCATGTTTCACTCCCGTACAAGGCAACACTCCACACAAATGCCTTCAGAAAAGACTTCCTTACAATTAAATTAATATTCGATGTTAGAAAATTTCTCTTTTTCAAAAATGTCATTCCAAGCCTGTGTGTTTATTTTTACCCCTCTATCTACATTATCAAAAATTTTTAAAAAAATTTTGATATTGTAGATAGAGGGGTGAAAGTTAACACACATGCTTGGAATGACATGGGGTTTTATTAGAAAAAAAAAATAAAAATTTCCGGCAGATGACGCTTCATCGGATCAGAAAAGCGATAATTAGCATAACAAATTAAGATAAAGCAAAGATGATTTTCTTTACAGGAAATGTGCAATATGTTCACCATCATTCCTCAACAATAGTTGTAGTTGAGGAATAGTGTTGCACTGTATACCATGTCCGGAGAAATGGTGAGGAACTATCAGTTCCGATCGGACGATTCACTTGAATGCCAGTCTTGTTTAAACAACTGTATTACAGCACCGGTGCATACGCTGTTACCGAAACATTCTACACCAGATTCATCGAGGGTAAAACCTGTTTTTACTAGTATTTTAGTAGAGAGAACTTTTCATCTGCTCCGATTCTCATTAATGTGTTCACTCCGTCATTTTTAACTTTTTTTAAAATGAAATTACATGTCATTTCAAGCATGCGTGTCAATTTTTACCTCTCTGTCTACATTATTCCGTTGTTTACTATTTTATACTAACTTTTTGATCACCCTGTATGTTCCACATCTCCTCCTAAACTACTGGACCGATGTCAACCAAACTTGGTTTGGTGCACATGTTCCTTAATATCAGTAAACAATCGCTGTCGGGGTAAGAATCACCTCCGACACATACGTAAGGAGATATGACGCCATAAACAATGAGATGCGCGTAAAACGGCTGCGACAATGCTGCACATTGTCTCCTAAACCATTAGATAGATTTCAACCAGATTTGGTACACATATTCCTTACGTAAGATAACAATTGCTGTAGGAGTACGAACCACATGGTTCAGGAGATATAACGTCATGAACAATAGGAATCGCAAAAACTGCTACATAATGCGACGAGACTTTATAAATACGTTGTATGAGAATGACAGTACTTGGCAACTTGCAACAAGCTTTAAACATAATTTCAAACCTTTATTAAACTTTTTGTCGCAGACAACCACATCAAAATCAAGAAAGGAAAAAGTTTCTCCCTTACTACTTTTCCGCAGTTCATAGAGCAAAACTATGGCATTCGATATAACGTAACAATTTATAATTTCTACACTACAAATTGTACTCTCACTGAATTTTGCAGACAGAACACACACTTAAAGCAGAATTACGTTCGAAATTGTATCACAGTACGACACGTAGTTCATAAGATATGAGGACGTAATGAGTAACGTTCATGGACAACCGCCCCATCAAGCATCACGTTTTAATCTATTACTTCTTTACTACTAACCATATTCGCAACATATTTTACCGACATACAGCACTTATAGAAATCAATATATTCCTGCAAAATTTTACAATTGTACAGCAAATTTATATTAATAATAAATCTGTAAATGTAGGCCTGTCGCTGTTCGCTTCAATCGTCAAGACTACTGGACGAATTTTCATACGGTTTACACAGGAAACATGAGTGAAGATTGGTTCAAGATCTAGGCATGATTTCATCAAAATAGAATCACAAAGTGTTTTCATAGACCGTCGTGTCTGTCTGTTCATCTATTAGAAACCACTTCTCCAAAACTACTTTCGAATTCGCATGGGGTAACTTCAGCGTACATTGAGACAACATGTAGACTTAGTTTCATAAAAATCGGATCATGGAAAGAAGAACATCACAATGTAACGTTTTCCATCGACAACCGTCACGTCTAGCTTTTCTATCATCTTAAAAAATAATAGACGAATTTTCAGAGGGTTTTCAAAGGAAACGTCAGAGTATCTTGCGGTTACAGAAACGCTTCATTTCACAAAATCGGATCAGAAAAAGTAAGATATCACAATTTAAATATTTCTCTGAAAGCAATCCCATGTGTGTATCTGCAGAGAGTAATCTCCAAAAATACTAAATGAACATTCATGGGGGTATCACAGATAAACAGAGAATATCCTGTGGCAACATACAGGCTTCATTTCATCAAAATCAGACCAGGAAAGTAAAAGCTATCGTAATTTGAAGTTTTAGGTGTATTTCACGTTTGGAAATAACGACATAATGCAGCAAAGAACTGACAGATAGCGCTTCGGGTGTTCGTGTGAAGTTGGGGACAGCTATCAGATTATTACCCATTGAAAATACTACTTACTCTTTGACCTTTCAAATTTACCATATTTCTGAAAATCGTTTTCTTGGTTTCTATGTTCTAAGAAATATCATTCAAAGCAATGAATATAAAACTGATACAATCCTCGCCGTGTTTAATCCATATATTTACATACTGATATCACAAACTAACGTCTATGTACAACTGGTATGGACGGTAAGAGCGACAAACGTAAGAATAATAATTGTTTTCAGTGATATTTCTACTTCATTAAGGAAATACTAATTATATTTAAGCTTTCCATGCCTCAGCCCATTGTCCAGAGATATGAATGATCATGAAGTAAGTGTTTTAAATGGTGAATATAACTGATGTATGATGTTCAGAGCCGGATCTAGGACATTTGCCTAGGGGGGCAAGCTTAAATTTGCCGCCCTTTCTTTCACCCCCCCCCCTGTAAGAATCGACTTTTTGACGCTAATTGGGTTACCTATTCCTAAATAAATGTGACAAACTCACAACATGAACTTATTTTATTCACTGAATTAAGATCAAAGGAAAACAGAAAAATTTTATACATACAAAAATATTATAAGATTACTCATCGTACAAAAATCAATTCAAAATTCCGCTTTTCGAGCTTTTTTGCTGCAAAACTGTTTTTGATATCATCATAGTTTAAAGAAGCAGCTCGTTTGTGCCCTGTGGATATTATACTCAGATTTGTTAAGCAGTCGTGCTCCTCAAGTGTTTCAGAAACTGGAATGGTAAGATATATTTTGACGCTGTAGTAAGGTTGGGATACCCCTCTACCAATTTATTTTTATAAATTAAACTTAATGTTGATGATGCAGTGGAATCTTGCAAGGCTGTGTCTACTGCCAGCGCATATTGTCTGAAACTTTAAACTTCAAGTTTTTCCTCTCTAACATCTTCTGCCAGTTCCGCTGCTTTGGACTTCAAGTCCTCCACTTTGATTTCTCGAATTTGCACACCAAACAGAAAACTAATTTTTGTACCAATTTTCTCAAGTGCGTTAAACCTGGCACTAAGCTCTGTCAATTATTCATTATTTTTTCTGTGAATATTGGATGCGTTAACCTCACAAAGCTCATCGGCCATTTTCTGCTTTCTTCGAATCCTTTTTTCGGAGAATACCGTTGATACCTCATTATCTTCTGCTAGCACTTTGGCCTCAGAAATAGCTATAGAGGTACAAGAATTCCGGGAAGTTTTGAGAAAGCCCAAAAGTCCTTGAATGTTTTGAACAGCTTTATCAATTGTAATGTATTAACTTCGCAGAAACTGATTAACATGAGCAATTTATTTTAATATTGCATGCCAGAAACAAGTTAAAGTAATGAATTTGAGTTTTCTCATATTTTTTAAAATAGATTTAAAATAGATCACCTAGTCTTGCTGAATGTCTGCTGAATTTGCTCGTACTAAATTTAAAGAGTGAGCAGCACGTGGTACTAAATAGGCCAGTTTATTCTTCTGAAGTATTCTTGACTGGACCCCAAACCCTGTTTGCCCCCTGCAGTACTTATGTTCAACGCATTTTTTGCAGTATCTCTTGACTAAGGCCTTCTCCAGTTTTGTCTGTAACTGTAAAATGTCAGTAAAACTTTCCACAACCTCTGAGTCATTCGACTTGACATATCGAATTACTTGTATCATCTGCGCATTGTGGCTGATATCTGGAGTGCAGTCAAACATCAGTGAAAAGTATTTAGCAGCTAAAATATCTTTAATTATATCTTGTCTTATTTTGTCAGCAATCAAGTCACGGAACTCATCTTGTATATTTTTGTAAAAATAGCTAATCTGGCCTTTCTTGTGGCGTACAATACGCAGATGAAGGGGGACACTATAGAATGATATGAGATCAATTGTATTTAGAAATTTGCCACTATGTGGATCACCAAAATCACGATCTTCTTTTGTTCCTCTAAAAGAACTTATTTGCTTAGCTGGAAAAAGGGCAACATCAATAATACAGTGAGATTCCTCCTGTTGTATCTGGTCTTGCTGCCCAGTGTGCGATACTTATCAGGTGGGTTTGTCGGAGGACATCGAAAGAGTCGAAAGAAGGGCAGCTTGTTTTGTATTGTCGTGATACAGGGGAGACAGCGTCACGGAAATGATACAGGATCTGGGATGGGAATCATTAGAACAAAGGCGTTTATAGCTGAGTCGTGGGCTACTTACGAAACTACAATCGTCAACATTCTCCTCCGAATGCGAAAGTATATTGTTGCCTCCCACTTACATAAGTAGAAAAGATCATCTGAATAAATACGTGAAATCAGAGCTCGAACAGAGGGATTCAGAGGTTCTTTCTTCCCACGCGCTATTCGAGAATGAAATCGGAGATAAATAGTATAAAAGTGGTCCGATGAATCCTCTTTCAAGCTGTTAAATGTGATTTACGGAGTATCCTGTGCAGGTATATATCAGTTCCACCGCTACCGAGAGAGGACTCTAGATCCTTAATGCTTTTGATATTCAATAAGAAGTGTGCGCACCTAAAATACTTTTTTTTATAAGGACTGGAACGTTATTCAAATTCACCTGTTCTACAAATATTACCTTGATATGAAATATGAATATTCATTTATCTGAAAAAGAAAATCTATGCAAATTAATAAACATTGTGCATTTACCTATGCAATAACGTAAACATCTCCCCCATTCTGGCTAATATCTAGTAGATTTTTAAAGTTTTATTAGCTGAAGCACCTGTGATAGGGCAACACTGAAGTCAGCAACCAGGAATTTTAGTTTTATTAAATGATTCGGTATTTCTTGTAGTCATTTTACTTTTAATAATTCTGTGTCAGTTAATTTTATTAAATTATACCAGAAAGATACAGTCAGTAAAAAAATAAAATAAAAAAAAATAAATAAAAAATAAAGAGTCAGTCAAAATTTGCCGCCCTCTAAATTCTCCCGCCCGGGGCAACTGCCCCCTTTGCCTCCTCCTACATCCGGCCCTGATGATGTTAGCTACATCATATTCATTAATATATACTCATTTCTAACACGTTTCGCAAACGTAATTAAAAAAAATACTGACACATTTTCATGCGGTTTTCACAGGAAATTTCGGCTAAGACTGGAGCAACATATAGGCATGATTTCATCAAAATCAGATGACGGAAAAAGATACATCGTAATCTTAAGTGTTTTCACTGTCTGTTCACCTATTAGAAATACCTAATCTCCTAAACTACTTCACGGATTTGCATGGAGCAACTTTGTTTCATAAAAGTGGAATCAGGAACATTGTTTTAGATGTAGGTTATGCTTGAAGTATATATTGCGTAGTACAACAAACAAGCTATAGAGGCACTGTAGTGCACCAGAGAACTAATAAATACCGCTGTTGCATAATAAGTATTGGGTAGTACAACAAGGAAGCGAACGTCTGTGACAGGCAATACTCACATTACGACTTATCTTAGAAGATAGGCTAAGGAAAGGGAAACGTACGTTTTTATCGTTTGTCGATTTGGAGAAATATTTTGACAATGTCGACTGAAATACACTCTTCCAAATTTTGAAGGTATCAGGGGTAAAATATAGGGAGCGAAGAGTTATATTCAACCTATACAAAAACAAGAGAGCGGTTATTAGAGTCGAAGGGCAAGAAAGGGACGCAGAGGTTGGGAAGGGAGTAAGACAGGGTTGTAGCCTTTCCCCAATGTTGTTCAATCTGTACATTGAGCAGGCAGTGAAGGAATGGAAGGAGAAGTTTGGAGAGGGCATTAAAGTGCAGGGAAAAGAAGTAAAAACATTGCGGTTTGTTGATGACATAGTAATTCTGTCAGAGACCGCAAAAGATCTGGAAGAGCAATTGAATGGAATGGACAGTGCCTTGAAAGGAAGATATAAGATGAACATTAACAAGAGTAAAACGAAGGTAATGGAATGCAATGTCAGAAAATCAGGCGATGCTGAAGGAATTAGATTAGCTAACGAGATAATAAAAGTAGTAGATGAATTTTGTTATTTGGGTAGCAAGATAACTTCTGATGGCCGAAGTAATGAAGATATAAAATGCAGAATGACTATGGGAAGAAAAGCGTTTCTAAAGAAGCGAAATTTGTTAACATCCAATATTAATTTAAATGTAAGGAAGTCCTTTCTGAAAGCATATGTCTGGAGTGTAGCATTGTATGGGAGTGAAACGTGGACGATAAGGAGTTCAGATAAAAAGATGATAGAAGCTTTTGAAATGTGGTGCTACAGACGAATAACGAAAATTAGAGGAGTAGATCACGTAACTAATGAGGAGTTGTTGTTTGTTGTTCTTCGCTGGTTTGCGGCCGGATTAAGTCGATCTTCTGATACGATATTTCGGCGGTCCACCTGGCCGCCATCTTCAGGTATGACTGGTGCACAATCACGCCGGAACTGAGGACATATCAGTTACGGCGGCTCCTTTATACCGCGGGAACAGGCCAGTGCGCATGTGCAAGAAGTGGAAGAACGCCTTCTGGGACGTGAAGAGTATAGCAGCGTCACCAGCGATAGAAGTTAGCCAAAGCGAGTAATCGAAAATTAAGAAGAAGCTGGTCGAAAACTAGACCGTTATTTTTTAATATTAGATAAAATGGGATTCCACGTTTTACTCAATGGAAAACCTTTTTCCCTATTAATAAGATTGTCTGATAATCTTATTTCGATCGCTTCCTTAAGGACACAATCCCAATAACGTGAGGCTGGAGCAATAATTTACGTGTCTTTAAATGACATGTTATGCCCTTCATTAATACAATGTTCAGCTACTGCAGACTTTTCAGGTTGGAACAAACGTGTGTGCCTCTGATGTTCCACACAAAGGTCGTGAATTGTACGAATAGTCTGCCCAATATATACCTTTCCACAGTGGCAGGGGATTTTATATACTCCAGGCTTTCTTAAACCCAAATCATCTTTTACCGAACCTAGAAGAGCTCTGGTTTTAGACAAAGGCAATAATATGCTTTTGATGTCATATTTTTGAAGGATCCTTGATATCTTTGATGAAATACTTCCCGCATAAGGTAAAAATGCAACTGATTTTGAAGTGTCTGTGGGTGGTTCACGTGGTGGTCCAAATTGGAAAGGTCGACTGATTTGATGATTGGTATAGCCATTCTGCCTAAAAACAACCTTAAGATGATCCAATTCTTGCGTTAAATATTCAGAATCAGAAATGGCATAAGCTCTTTTGACGAGTGTGCGTAGAACACCCAATCGTTGATGGGGTGGATGACAGCTAGTAGCGTGGAGATAGCGGTCCGTATGTGTGGGTTTACGGTATGGATGTTTTAGTTCACAAAAAAGAAAATGGGACTTTGGGGCACAGCGTGTATCGTAAACCCACACATGCGGACCGCTTTGCTTTGTTTTGAGTGTGCCGCGTGCCTGAAGTAGAACGCTGGGGCTGCAACCGTCCTGCCGAGTTACGTGCCTCTCTGGGCGCGAAGTCTGCGTTAAACGAGGGCTCGTCAACTTGTAGCAGCTCTGTTAAGTACTGCTGACATCGTCTATTTGTACGGTGGCATTAGGGAGTTTCCTATTTGAAGACTGGTGCTGAATTACCACATGAAATTCTGTTCAGACAACTGCTAGCTGACTGGTGCAATTAAAGCGATATTCTTTTTCCCTTCACTAGCTTGTCTCGTGGTCTCAGTGGGCACATTGGCCTAGTAAATGGTTGTTATTAATTTAAACTTGAAGGCTAGTGCCCCTAATTATTTAAGTACTATTCCTGCATTTCTCTGATTAAGCTGCTGCTTGTAAGAAAGTTGTTAGTATTCTTGTTGGGCTATCCCCTTCCTTACCCAGTTTTAGTAATTGCTGTTTGTTTTTTTTTTTTTTTTTTTTTTTTTTTTTTAATTTGAGCTGAAGCTCTTAACTAATGTGTTTTCCTAAGGCATTGAAGTTAACGCCTCGCCTTCTTGTTGAAAGTTTTGAGGGTTAGTGCTTACATTAATTTATTTTAATTTATTAACCATATTCACTAACTTGTGTCTTTAATTGAGCTGTCGGTCGTAAGGGAATTATTGTGCTGCTGTCCTAACCATTTTAGTAACTGTTTTTATTCACATTTGTAGGGCTCTTACCTGTTTTTTTTTTTTTTTTTTTTTTTTTTTTTTTTTTTTTTTTTTTTTATAAAACGAAACCTATTTAAGAACCTTCCCCATGTAATTTTCTGCACGTGTACCAAATTTCACGTTATTTGGTTGTCTGTATCTTGAGTTATAAGAGAACAGACAGACAGACAAGAAATGCGTCTTATTAGTATAGAGATTTATTAACTATTGTACTGTCTTGTGTGAGATTAATCGAGCTGTGGCTCATAGGCAATTATTCTGCTTCCTACTCTATCAAGTACATTATGTCAGGTTACTGACTAAATTTAGAAAATTTTTAACCATTCAATTGAGCTGAAGCTCGTGATAAAAGCTTCCAGTTTAGCGGGCCTGTCGCCCCTAACGTATTTATTTCTTAGCCGATTCTTGAGAGTCGATCCTTGTATTTAATTATTTAATTACTGTTTGTTGGTTGGTTAATCGAGCTGCTGACCGTAAGAAACTTGTTATCATTCTTGTTGGGGCTACCACTCCCAGTATGCAGTGTTGTGTTACTTTCATATGTTATTGAGTTGTTCCTTGTCATATATTTCATACTGTGAAGTTAATACAAAAAGTTCAAATGTTTTAGAGCTTTTGGGACTTAACTACGGGGTCATCAGTCCCTAAACATACAAACTACTTATGAACTAACTAATACTAGGGACGGCAAAAATATCCATGCCCGGGGGGGGGGGGATTCGAACCCCCGACCGTAGTGGCCGTGCAGATCGTGACTGGCGCGCCGCAGTCCCCTCGGCCACCGCGGTCGGCTGGAGTTAATACCTATGTGCTAGTATTCTGTTAAGCTGTTTTATTATTACTGTTTATAATATTGTTTTATTAATAAATTTGGGTTAGAAATAAATGGGCAGTACGTTTTATTCCTCAGAACCCATGGGTCTACACGCTGCCACCTTGTATCCTGCTCTGTAAACCAACGTACGCCGCAAAGGTCTACCAGGTATTAATGTAGACCTTCTCAGTCCTGGGAATTTTTTTCCAATATTTCTGCATTTCGTTTTATTTTGGGATTAATAATAGCCAGAAAGGCCTCAATCTTTTTTTTTTTTAAAAAATCCTGCGTCTTTATATAATATATCGAAATCAATTCCTCAATCATTATATACCGGGTGATCAAAAAGTTGGTATAAATTTGAAAACTTAATAAATCACGGAATAATGTAGACGGAGAGGTAAAAATTGACATATGCTTGGATTGACATGGGGTATTATTAGAACAAAAAAAAAAAAAAAAAAAAAAAAAAAAAAAAAAAAAAAAAAAAAAAAAATTGTCATCTGATCAGAAAAGCAATATTTAGCATAACACATTAAGACAAAGCAAAGACGAAGTTCTTTACAGGAAATGCTCAATATGTTCACCATCATTTCTCAACAGCCTCAAGAGTAACTGTAGTCGAGGAATAATGTTATGAACAGCACTGTAAAGCATGTCCGCAGTTATGGTGAGGTACTGGCGTCGGATGTTGTCTTTCAGCATCCCTAGAGATGTCGGTCGATCACGATACACTTGCGACTTCAGGTAACCCCAAATCCAATAATAGCACGGACTGTCTGGGGACCTGGGAGGCCAATCATGACGAAAGTAGCGGCTGAGCACACGATCACCACCAAACGACGCGCGCAAGAGATCTTTCACGCGTCTAGCAATATGTTGTTTTTGTTCTAATAAAACCGCATGTCATTCCAAGCATGTGTGTCAATTTTTACCTCTCTATCTACATTATTCCGTGATTTATTAAGTTTTCAAATTTATACTGACTTTTTGATCACCCTGTCGATTACATAGAACCGCTAGCTTAGTGAAAGATGCGTACCCAAAGACTGTAAAGTTGCACACGTTACACTAGTATTCAAGAAAGGCAGTACTAGAGATCCGCAAAATTACAGGCCTATATCACTGACGTCGGTTTGTAGCAGTACTTTGTAACATATACTTTCCTCAAGCAGTATGAACCTCGAAGAGAACGACCTACTGACCCCTAGTCAACACGGACGCAGAGCGTATAGTTCTTCTGAAACACGAGTAGTTCTTTACTGACATGATGTCATGATGTTTATGGGCAAGGGATATGAAATTGATTCCGCATTTCTAGATTTCCGGGAGGCTTTTGACAATGTACCTTCCAAGTGGCTTCTTATAAAATAGCCTGATTATGGAATATCGTGCGACTGGATTCACGATTTCCTGTCAGAAGGCACAGAGTACACTGTAACTGAGAGAAAGTCATCTAGTAAAACAGAAGTAAATGAGAGGCGTTATAGGACCCCTACTGTTATTTATTTTATAAACCTTTTACGAGACAATCTGAGCAGCTATCTTAGAGTTTTGCGGATTATGCTGTCGTTTATCGGTAAGTAAAGTCACCAAAAGACGAAAAGCAACTGAAAATTGATTTAGTTCATTGTCAAAAAATTGGCAATTGACCCTAAACAATGAAAAGTGTGAAGTTATCCACATGAGAACTAAAAGAAAGAAGTTAAACTTCATTTACACAATAAATCAGTCAAATCTACAGGACGTAAATTCAACTCAGTACCTAGCAACAACAGTTACGAACAACTTTAACTGTAGAGAACACACAGAAATTATTTGTAAGGAAGGTGAACGAAAGCCTATGTTTTCTTGGCAGAACAAGTAGAAGATGCAACAGTTCTACTATAGAAACGGCCTACACACACTCGAGCGTCCTGTTTTGGAATATTGCTGCGCATTGTAGGACCCCAATCAAGTGGGACTGACAGAGCACATAGAGAAAGTTAAGATAAAGGCAAAACACTTGCTGTAGGTGTAAGAACCGCATACGACACATGGTTCAGGAGATAACAACGTCATAAACAGTAGCAATTGCAAGAAACTGCCACATAATGCGACGCGATTTTGTGAATACACTACATGAGAAGGTCAGTACTTAGCGAATTGCAACACGCTTTAATCATAATTTCAAACCTTTATTAAACTTTTTCTCGCTGACAACCACATGAAAATAATGAAAGGAAAAAAGTTTCTCTCTTATTACGTATTTTTTCAATATTCATGGACCAAAACGACGACATTGGGTATGACATTTCAGATTATAATTTCTACACAACAAATTGTAGTGGCTGGAAATTTTACAGATAGTATACACACATACCGATGAATGTACTTTAGAAATTGTAACACAGTACGACGCGTAGTTCACGAGATTTAAGGACAATAACAGTAACGTTCATGTAAAACAGCCTTATCACGCATTACTTGTTTACAACTAATTCTGTTTGCAACGGTTTTTAACGACATACAGCAATTAAAATAATGAATATACACCTGAAGAATTATACAATTGTACAACATATAATTCAATAAATATGAGATAATATATACTGGATGGGTAAAAACCTGTCACATAATGCAACACGTATTCTCATCAGCTTAAGGAAATTTCTGGAAAGCTGAAAGGAAGTAGTGTTGACAGCTTTGAGCTCTGAAGCGCACACGGATGCAGGCGACAGCAATAGACTTCTATAGAGTTAGAAGGAAAGGAAGAGAATGAAACAGAGTACATCCAACCAATACCCATTATTTACGACAGATAAAGCTTTTAACTTCAAGAGGCTACAGTTTCCAATGGGACTTGCATTCTCTATTACGATTAATAAACCACAGGGCAATTTACAATTCTGCAGAGTGGAGCTGACATGCCCATGTTTCTCACACGGACAACTTTACGTCACGTTCTCAGGAGTGGCATCACCAAAGAAATTATTCATATTAGATCCTTGAGAAGTAACAAGCAATATTGTTTATAGTAAAGTTGTGAATTAAATGAATGTATGAATGTTACGTATCATTTGTATTTTGAGTAATATTTTTCTTTGTTTGGATACTGCACTTACAATTTTGCACATTATGCAAGACGGCATTATTTCTCATGTATTCTCTGATGAATATAAGATGTTATTAGAAAAAAAGAGACGGACAGAGAGAGAGAGAGAAAGAGAAGGGGTAGAAGAAGTATTTACTCAGGGCTTGAATAAATAAATACCCGGGCAAGGCCGGGTTTTCAGCTAGTCATGGAATAAATGTGAAATAATCCAGAGAGACAGTTTCTAATTCTATGAAATGGTCAATACGCTGCAGTCGAAAACATAAAAGATTTCTGTATGTTTAAGTGTATTTGTTTATGTTTTCACTGTGGAAAGACACTGAGTTATTCGACATTTGAAGCGTATCTACGTCACTTTAGATCATAGAATACAATTAAGTTGGCAATTACGAGTTTTTACGCAAGATGTTAGGATAAAATATTACAAAACATGGGGAAAATATTACTCTTATTATTTACTGTCCAGTACAGATGGTTTCTTCGTGAATTTGTAATATTAAACATTTAGTTTGAAACATTTAGTTTGGACAAATACACTCCACTATTCAATAAGAACTTGGAGCTATGCTCTGCACGACAAATCTCAGCGACTGCCGCAGACGCCACACGTATTGAGCACGTCTTCTGAGCTGTGGCCACTGTTCTCAGAAGTACCCAGTGCTCTGCTATTTATGTGCGAGCGCGGTGGTCTGCGAGTTCTCTGGCTAGGAGGCTCCAACGTAAACCTGCTGCCCAGTTGTCTTTCTCGTGGATAAACACTCCGAAGTTCATTCCTGTGTTGCTTTAACTCTCCGCTCGAGATTACTCCAGAGAATCCTATTATGATACAGTCCGATAGCGATCTTCTTCGTTACCACGGAGTGATGAAGTGATGTTGATAAAGAAAATATAACTGAAGGCATTGTGTATTACATGCAACCATTTGCTCAGTTACTCAATATGTACCACGAGTAAAAAATTCTGTTTACTTCTTGTCATATTTTCATACAGTAACTGACAAAAAAAAAGTGAAGGTTCCAAAGGGCAGGGAAGGATTTTAACGTAATTTAGCAGATGTGAACTTCGTAGACAGTTACGTAAATGATTATCCCATTTTATGCATATTGAATAGCACAGCCATAATTTTATCCCGTAGTTTCGGCCCCACAGTGTTAGCAATGTCGTAGATTGACGTAATTTTATGACTATTATCGAGAACACAGCAATCTCCATTAATGCTTGTAATTTACACGATGACATTTTACTTTAGGCAGAATAGCCATCTTCAGGTATACTTATATGAGTATATATACCGTTTTCGTAATAATATGTTGTTGCGGTCTTCAGTCCAGATATTGGTTTGATGCAGCTGTCCACCATACTATATTGTGAGCAAGCCTCATAAGAATGGCAAACCACATCCATTAGTATCTGCTTACTGTATTCGTCCCTCGGTCTTCCTATACGTTTATAAACGCACACACTTCTTTCTAATGCTAAGTTGACGATTCTTTAATGTCTTAGAGTGTGTCCCACCAACCCATCCCTTCTCTTAGTCACGATATTCCAGAAACTCCTTTTCTACCCAATTCTGTTGACCACCACCTACTTAGTTACGTGATCTACCCATCTATCTTCATCATTCGTCTGTAGCAGCACATTTCAAAAGCTTCAATTAATTTTTTTGTCTGAACTCCTTATCGTCCATGTATCACTTCTATAGAAAGTCATACTCTAGGCAAATGCTTTAAGAAAGGACTTTAAACAAATTTCTCCTCTTCAGAAACGCTTTTCTTCCCCTAACCATTCTGCATTTTCATATATTCTTTACTTCTTGCTACCAAAATAACACAACTCATCTACTACTTTTATTGTCTCTGTACCTAATCTAATTCCTTCAGTATTGCCTGATTTTCTGACACTACATCCATTAACCTTGTTTTGTTAATTTTCATCTTATACCTTTCTTTGGAGACACTGTCCAACCCGTTTAATTGCTCTTCCATGATCTTTGCTGTCTTTGACACAATTAATACATCGAAAGCAAACTGCAAACTTTTTATTTCTTCTCCCTGAACTTTAATTCCTTCTTCATGTATCTCCTTGCATTACTTCACGACTTACTCAACATTGGGGAAAGGCTAAAACCCTGTCTTACTCCCTCCCCAACCACTGCAACCACTTCATGCCCTTCGACTCTCATAACTGCTGTCTGGTTTTCGTACAAGTTGAATATAGCTCTTCGGTCCCTATATTTTACCCCTGCTACTTTCAGAATTTCAAAGAGTGTATCCCGGTCAACATTGTCAATACCTTTTTCCACATTTACAAATGCTAAAAACGAAGGTTTTCCTTTCCTTAACCTATATTCCAAGATAAGTCGTAATGTGAGTATTGCCTCGCGTGTTCCTTCATTTCTCCTAAATACAATTTGATCTTCCCTAAGATCGGATTCCAACAGTTTTTCCTTTCATCTGTAAATAATTCATGTCAGTATTTTCCAACCATGACTTATTAAAATGATAGTTCTGTAATTTTTTCATTTGTCTGAACTAAATTTCTTAGGAATTAGTATTACTATATTCTTCTAGAAGTCTAAGGGTATTTCCGCTGCCTCATACATCTTGCATGAGGCTCTCCTAACGACATCAGTTGTTGAGACGGAATATCATCTACTCCAGGGACCTTGTTCCTACGAAAATGTTTTAGTGTCCTGTCAAATTCTTCCCCCAGCAACGTTTCTCCAACCCGTCTACTTCCATCTCTAGAATACTGGCTTCAAGTTTATTTCCTTTGTATAGACCAACTATATATTCCTTCTATGCTTCATGTTTCCATTCTTAGTACTGATTTTCCATCTGAATTCTTTATATGCATACCGTTACTTTTCTTCTCTCCAAATGTATCTTTTATTTTCCCTTGTTATACATTGTTCTACGGTCTTGCATTTCTCTTCTAGCCACTTCTGCTTAGCCAATCTGCACTTCTGTCAAAATCATTTTTCAGACGTCTGTACTTTCTTTTGCCTGCTTCACTTGATACATTTTTTTATTATCTCTTTTCATCAATTAAGTTCTGTATCTCCTGGGTTATCCAAGGATTTTCATTAGGCCTTGCCCTTCTGCGTATGTTATCCTCTGCGGCTCTCACTTCATCACCTCTCTGCTGCCCCCTCCCCCCCCCCCCCTATGTTTGAGACAATCCTCGCCTAATGCTCTGTGTAAAACTCTCAACCACGTGTGGTTCCTTCAATTTGTCCAAATTCTATCTCCTTTTCAACACTTTTACAGTCTCGTAAGTTTTAATCTGCAGTTCTTAACTAACAACTTGTGGGCAGAGTCTATATCCGCCTCTGGATATGTCTTACAGTTTAAAACCTGGTTTCTAAACGTTTGCCTTACTGTTAAAACGTCAATCTGGTACATCCTAGTGTCTCCTGGTCTCTTCCACGTACATAATCTTCTTTCATGATAGTGAAACCACGTGTTTGTGATTACTACTATTGTATTCGCGAGACATTTTGCAGACAGTGTGCAATATACCACTGAATGTACTTTCGAAATATGACACATACTTTAGACGTCAATGAAGTGCTCGAAAATCCGCCTCAATAGGCATAATGTTGCAATTCATTACGTGATTACTACCAACTCCATTCGCGACACGTTTCATAGACAATTTGATAATATTTCACTTTACAAAAGTGTAAAATTATATCCTTGTCGATCACATACTACAGGAGCTAAGTCATAAGAAGGGAGTTGCATGAAAACAAAACTGGAATGTCTAGAGAGTAGGGTAGAAGGTAGTGGACAGACAGGGAGAAGTACTGACGCAGTGAATGAGTGAAAACACACACTGGGAACCAGCACTGGTCGTTCAGGAATCTCTAGAGATGGCACTGGTATTCGCAGCACAGCTGACCTGTTGTAACTTCGGCGGCGTTCTCTCTAAATACTGGTCCGCCATTCGCACTGATTACCTTTGTGGGCTGCAGCCACGTCAAACAATCCACTTTGCGAATATTAACACTCCTCTTAATGGCTTCACTCTGCTCTCTCAAATGAACAGCCCGCCAGTTGGGACCTCCAATCATCTCATACAAACACAACGCCACCCATCCACTCCTACTGAAAGGCTACCAGGGACATGTACACCATCTGTGTAACGACTTCGAAGAGCAAGAAAAATTAGTTTTTTAATACTTTGTATAACTACGAGGGGTGTTTGAAAAGCCCGGGGAAAAATAAAAACTACCAACGTTTTTGGGGAGAATCATCTTTATTTTTCGACATAGTTTCCTTTAGGACTTATAGACTTCGTCCAACGCTGTTTGTTTATCCCTTCCGAGTAACAGGAACTGTCGAAGCCTGCAGAATAGCTATTAGTTACTGCAGTCATCTTCGTCCCACCAGCCATTTTTTTCAAATTGAGGATCAAATAGTAGTCCGAGGGAACCAAGTCTGGAGAATAGGGGGACTGTAAAAGGACATGGAATCCTCCATCTCCAATAATTTTGCGACCACAACTGCTGTGGTGTGTGCTTGTGCTTTGTCGTGGTGGAAAATGACCTTTTTGTGGGAAAATCACCGGCGTTTTTCTTGCAGCTCGGCTTCCAAACGGTCTAATAGTGATGAATAATATGCACCTGCAATAGTCTTACCCTGTTCTAGACAGTCGATGAGGACTATTTCTTGCGGATCGCAAAAGACCGTCGCCATAATCTTTCCAACCGAAGGACCCGTCTTCGCCTTTTTTGGTGCCTATTTTCCTTCGGTAACCCATTGATTACATTGTTCATTGGTCTCAAGAGTATATACATCCACAGTGACGAATCGACGCTTAAAAGTCCTGCGGATTCTTCCTGAACAGCTGCAAACCGTCCTTGCAACACTTCACACAATTCCGTTTTTGGTGAAGCGTGAACATTTGTGGCACCCATCTTGCGTATAGCTTTCTGATGTACAAATGTGTATGCAAACTATTACCTACCGTACAATTTTGTACA
The DNA here is from genome assembly GCA_026315105.1 of Locusta migratoria. Classification (NCBI taxonomy): domain Eukaryota; kingdom Metazoa; phylum Arthropoda; class Insecta; order Orthoptera; family Acrididae; genus Locusta; species Locusta migratoria. The sequence continues at coordinate 71,274,461 of CM048746.1, read as the reverse complement.
TGATCTTTTATGTAGCACCTGGATGTGATATAATTTTGAAAAATTGCAGCCCCACAAGTTGCTTTAAATTAAGTACAAAACTTTGTATCTAGGTTTCGACCACACTACGGAGGTCATCATCAGAAATGTAAAATTACCTCCTAGAAATGAATCACAGTATATTAGCAAAACATTACAAAGAAGACTTCTAATGACAGACAATTTTTACGAAAAACAAATATTAGATCACATACCCACATGAGAATTTTGCAGGAGTGATGAATGCTCATGTTGTACAAAGAATTAAAAAACAATATGCTAGTTATTGGCAAGCATTCTGAACAAATAATTTTTTTAAGATAGTGGCAAGTCACTAAGGGGCTGCCAATGTGCCAGCAGATCAAGTCGGCATCAGACTATATTGTTTTTTAATTCTTTACAAAGTGAGCATTCATCAGTCCCATAAAAGTCTCATGTTGTAATTTTACAATTCTGATGATGCCCTCCAAAGTGTGGTCGAATTCCAAATAAAGATTTTTTGTAATTAATTAAAAGCAACTTTGGGGTTGAAATTTGTCAAAATTATTATTTACCCGTTCATTCAAGACGCCCACAGCAGTAGCAATCTCACGCACGTTAACTCTTCTGTCATCCATCACGATATCATGTATTTTATCAATGATTTCTGGCGTCGAAACCTCCACAGGGCGTTCAGAACTTCAGTGTCACTTGTGTCCATATGGCCACTCCGAAAATTTTGAAACCACTTATAAACTGTTCTAATAGAAGGTGCAGTCACCATAATGTTTAACAAGCTTGTTATTAGTCTCCTGAGGCGTTTTACCTTTCATAAAGTAATGTTTAATCATCACACGAAATTCTTTTTCGTGCATACTTTGACAATAACTCGAATCAAACGAAGGCGAAACACAAAGAAATATATCAATATGGCTTAAACTTGGTGTGAGTTCTTTCCAAAGATGCTACTAACTAAACATGACATTGATACCAAGGAGGTTAGAATAAAGGGAGATAGCATTATCTATGCCTAGCACGTACGTCAGGTGAAGCCTACATCATAGTACTACCACATTAGTATTGACATAACAATTGAATCAGCCAGGTGAAATGGATAAATACTACTATGTACTATGTACACATTAACAATATAATATTCAAAACATATATCATGTCTGTCTACTGTTTTGCCTGCGAGAAACGTCCATCAATGTTACGCATTACGTGCCCATTAAGAGTTCGCAGATTGCATCGCCAACCGATACGACACCACTCCAGTGAGCCGCATAGTGGAATGCCACTAACCATCATTGACTTTATACGCTTAGTGCTGCCGACTGTAGCGCAACACTACATGGGTCCTCAAATGGATTTTTACTAACTTCTTTCTACACTTAGCAACATTATTCACTATATATGATAGTCACTTAGTAAAATGTCAACTGAATAGGTATCTTCGTCATAATATTTTGAACTTCATTTAGATATATTACTCATTTTATCACGTCATTACAACATACAATGAACATTACATATACACATCAATAATCATTTATCACTACAAAGTCACTACTAAGACACAAAACACATATGTATACCATACATATTCAATAAACACATGATACACAAAATAATATTATTCATGAAATCTTTTGACATCCTTATAAGGGTACAAACCCTTCGCTACTTTGGTTCTTGGATTCACAATCCAAAAACTATTCTGATTAGGAATGTTAACTATTTAATAAGGTCCTTCATATAGTAAAGTCCATTTCTTATTTCTCTTTTTAACAGCACAAGACTATGGATGCGTTTTCAGTAATGTTTTTGTGGCTATCAATAAATCATCAACATACACTGTTACTCCGTTAATCAAATCTGGTTTTAGAACCGTATCTATGGCTTCAGTAAATACTCCTCCACTAACTGAAAGTCCAAATGGCATTACACAAAACTGATAAGATCTTCCAGCAAAATTGAATGCAGTATACTTCCTAGATTCTTTGTCTAGTAAAATTTGCCAATAACTAGATTTCAAATCAATAGATGATAAATACTGAACACCCTGAAATTTCTGCAGTAACTCATCCAGTTTTTCTGGGTGAGTTCTTACAGGCACTATAATTTTATTCACTTCTCTAGCATCCAGCACAAGTCTAACACTGACACTGTCGTCTGCTTTGTAAATTGCCAGTAGAGGACTACAGTATTCTGATTGTGACGGTTCTATGATTTTCCAGTGTAACATTTTCTGTATCTCAGCTTGTACCTTTTCCCTTTTAGACAACGGCACCGAATAAGAGGACTGACAATATATTTTATGAGGCTAAACATTCGTATGATATACATGCCAGTTGATAACACCTGGTTTTTCATCAAATACTTGTACATAATACTTAAGTAAGGATGACAATTCAGCTTGGCATTATCTACGCTGAGCACATACGTCAGTTGACGCCCGCCCGCCATCTTGGTCAGTTTTGGAATGCTGTTTCTCCGTTAAAACTACGCGTTAAGTCGACCATCTTACCGTGAATGCACTAAACTGACAGTCACTGCTAAGTATTTACTTTCAGACAATATGCTTTCTGGAATAAATAGTAATGAATACTCATCATAATATATTTGAAAACGTAATTTTATAGCTAATCTGCACTCTTTTAACATGTTGTACATCACGGCAAAACCGTCGGACATTTTATTCCTATTCTAAGTGACATAAAACATTAGCTCTACAATACGAACACTTCTCCAAAACTTATCAATATGGCAGAGGCAGCCTTCATTTTTTCAGCGTAAGGGCACAGTCTAAAAAAGACAGTCGCGAAACTCAGTAGGGAAAAAAATGTAACCATTTGGCAGCTGAAGCGATACTAGCGCTCCAAGCGGCTGGGTAGCAAGCTCAATAGCAGAAAATGGCACTACCCAAACGAAGAATTTATTATTGCTGTTGTTCATATATTTCCTAGGCATTAAATGTAGTACTGTATTTCGTGACAGAAATACGAAAATATTATTAAACGAAAATCCCGTTTCCTGTTGATGTCAGTTTGTAATAATAACACGGCAGTGCATTGTAATACATACGGCTCACACTAGCACGGTTGTAATCGCAACATCCAAGAACGGTTTCAGACGAGAAGCTAATTGTAACCTGTTGTGTTTAAATTGAAAAGCAACTGATATATAGTTACATAATGTACTGGTACGTAGTTACACGTTCCACATGTATTTTTTCTGCAGATTTTGAACATCTTAATACATTTGATACTGGTAGTAAACACGATTTTTACATTCTTAGAGACTAAGTGTTACGTCTTATAAAAACCCTTTTCGCTTTATTCTTGCTCAGATGGCTAGCATGAGCCCTTCCTGTCATGTTTTCATCGTACCTACTCCCCAGGAATGTAAAGGTATTGTAGATCTTAATCTTTCCCTTCTAAAATCTCAGATTGTCTATACACATTAAACTACAGTTAGTTACGTTTCATTTTACATTTTGTACAAACAAATCCCTGTTAACTTTCGACTATCATTGCTGCATCACCAATAGTAGACTACTGTGCAAAAATTTGTTTTGACTTCCAAAAATTCAAATGTTCAAAAGTTTGTAAAACCTATGAGACTTAACTACGGGGTCATCAGTCTCTAAACTTACAAACTACTTATGAACTACTTACGAACTAGGACGGCACAAATATCCATGCCCGAGGGGGGATTCGAACCCCCGACCGTAGTGGCCTTGCAGACCGTGACTGAAGCGCCTAAGTCTCCTCGGCCACCACGGCCGGCTGTTTTGACTTCCACAAACATATCAGTAGACTATCAAAACCAACTTTGAAGAAAAATACTGAGTTAGTTACCTCTCTCTCTCTCTCTCTCTCTCTCTCTCTCTCTCTCTCTCTCTCTCTCTCTCTGTTACAGATTCCATACAACATTAAAATTTAACACACTTTATTCTATCCTACATTGTAAGGACTTTTCTTATTTGAGAAAATGTACATTTCTTAGTTTTCCTCTGACTTCACAGTGTAGAAAAAGTGTTTCTGGAGTGCCTCCTCCCTCTTCCATAATTGCTGCATCACCAATAGTAGACTGCTGTGCAAAACCTTTTTTTAAATTCTTTAAACCTGGCAGTAGACTACCAAAAATAACATTGAAGAAAATACTGCGTTAGTTACCTCTATCTCTCTGTTACTGATACCATATACCCTTAAAATGTAACAAATTTTATTTTATCCTACATTGTAAGAGCTTTTCATATTTGAGAAAATGTACATTTTCTTAGTTTTCCTCTAACTACAATTTATCGCGCCGCAATAAGATCCGAAATTCAGTCGCATTTTAAACGTGTCGTCCGACTCCATATCTACCCATATCTATGTCGCCTCTCGGTACGTTCTTACGACTCGGCCGCTTGGCAGCGCTGCAGTCGCCAGGTTGCAGAAAACTACCGGGAATTTCGTGACTCTTCATGTTAGACTCTGGTAAGGGTGTCTCCCTGTATTGTAACCTCCTTGCTCGATACGCACCGATGCTGCCATCTCTCGGACTTTGCACGGACTTTTCAGACGCCCCTCGTATTGCCCATTTCCACAATTTAAAGTGCAGTCGCAGTCTTCTCATTACAAGTTACGCCGAAGAGCCAGAGAAACTTGTACATGTAACTAACGTCGTGGGGACCCGGGAAGCCCTCAGAAGTGCAGTAGCACGACGAGGCATGCGCCCGACTGATGTATGAAGTCGTGCTGGGGGACGATTGACACCCTGCATCTTGCAGGCTGCCCATAAATCCGAAACAGTACCAGGGGCTGGACATCTCTTCTGAGCAGTGCGTTGCGAGGCGTCCCAGATCTACTCATATGTTTATATCTGTGGAGGAGGGTGTCTCGCGGAGGTGTTTAAATTCAGAAGAGTGTTCGTGTAACCACTCTGTAACAATACTGGATGACCAGCTGGAATTGCCCAAGCCCTCGGAATGCCCACTCGACATGAATGATGCAGGTGTTCAGTCAGGATGCGTACGTCCGTCTCACCTCGTGGCTGGGTGTATCAGGGCAATCACATCAACTGCACGCGCCTCGTACCATTACAGAGCTTGGACTGTCCTCTGTTGGTATGCATGATCCATGGACTCATCAGGTAGCCTCCGTACCGGATCGATACATCTACATATGTACTCCGCAATACACCGTAAGGTGCGTGGCGGAGGGTACACTGTACCACTACTAGGCATCTCCATTCCTATTGCACTCCCAAATAGAACGAGGAAAAAAGAATGCCTATATGCCTCCATACGAGCCCTAATTTCTCTTATTTGGTCTTTGTGGTCACTATGCGAAATGTAAGTAGGCGGCAGCAAGATCGTTCTACACTCAGCTTCAAATTCCGGCCCTCTAAATTTCCTCAACAGAAATTCACGAAAAGAACGTTGTCTTTCCTCCAGGGATCCCCATTTGAGTTCCCCGAGCATTTCTGTGACACTCACGCATTGGTCGAGGCTACCAGTAACGAACCTAGCTGCTCGTCTCTGAACTACTTCTATGTCTTCCTTTAAACTGATCTCTTGCGCTTCCCAAACACTTGATCAATACTCAAGACGTGGCTCTATAATAGTTTAATGAACGGTATCCTTTACAGATGAAGTACATCTTCCCAAAGTTCTCCCAATAAACCGAAGTCGGCTGTCCGCCTTACACACAACTGTCCTTACATGTTCGTTCCATTTCGTATCGCTCTTTAATGTTACGTCCCGTTATTTGAACGACGCGACTGCATCAAGAAGCTCACTACTAATGCTGTATTCCAACTTTATGGGATTGGTTTTCCTACTCATGCGCATCACCTTACATTTTTCTACATTTAGAGCTAGCTGCCATTGTTCACACCAGCTAGAAATTTTGTCTAAGTTATCATGTATGCTATTACAGTCAATTAAAGACGACACCCTCCCATACATCACAGCATTATCAGCAAACAACTGCAAATTACAAGTTACTCTGTTCATCAGATCATTTATACAGATGGAAAATAATAGCGGTACTATCACACTCCTATGGTGCACGCCTGACGATGCACTCGTCCCTGATGAACACTCTCCGTTGAGAACAACGTACTGCGTTCTATTACTTAGGAAGTCTTCCAGTCAGTCACAAACCTGTGAATCTATTCCATAAGCTCGTATCTTCGTTAGCAGTCTGCAATGTGGCAACGCGTCGAACGCCTTTTTGAAGTCGAGAAAGAAACAATCTGGCTATTGCCCTTCATCCATGGCTCGCGAGATATCTTGTGAGAAATGGGCAAGCTCGTTTCACACGAACGATGTTTACAATCGGAAACGAGACTCCTAGGATCAGGCTACATGTTGACGGCTTAGCACTGAAACCCTCAGAAATTTGCAGAAGGGTTTCACTTCTAGCATGCTGACATTCATGGTGAGTTATCAAACAATTTAGAAGCTTTTTGTAAGATACCCTCCGCCATACAGTTACGGAGACTTACGGAAGGTAGCCCATGTTCCAAATTTCATTCATAACAGTGCAGCCATTTCAACGGCAAGGTGTAAGAAACGAATCAACTACAATCCTTCATTCCTCCAACGTTTTATAATGGTAGCATTTCGTTGCTGAACAAATCTTAAGTCATCTTTGTTTTCGTTTTTGCAGGATATTTTTGCGGTCGCAGCGATCTTGCAGATTTGATGTTTCCCGATATTCACAGTGCAGACGTGAAATGGTCGTGCGGGAAAATCTCCACCTGATGGTTACGTTGGAGATGCTGTGTTCCATCTCTTGTGCGCCATCTTTAACACCACGTTGAAACCCACTTAATAGTCGCGATAACCTTCGATTGTAGCAGAGCAGTAGCAATCGATATAACGCCTGAATTATGCACTTATTGTCGTATATAGGCGTTCCGACCACAGCGCTGTCTTCTGACTGTTCACATATCTCTGTTTATTTTTTTATTTTTTACTTTTTCCCTTACAAACGCCTACATCAGTTTCGTTAGCTCTTCAGTGTATAATCTTATGTAAAACATGCTGAAAACCCGGCGTCACCCGGTACTTCTTTATTTCAGTCAACGTCCATCTCTCCTTTCCTTTTCGTTCTCTATCCACTTTTATTTCATTGCCTCTCTGTCCGTATTCTTCTCGCCAATCTCTCTCTCTCTGTTAATTTTTTCATTTCTCTGTTCATTTCCTCCTACCCCTCTGCTCCCATCTGCACCTCGTGACACTGTAGAACTCCTCGATCTGACTTCCGGCTGTATGTCGCCATCTCCCTCTCTTATTCTCCTCCTTTGTCCGTCTTCTCCCTCCCCTTTCTGTGTCCTCCTCTCTCTGCCTCCCATAAAGGAAAACATACATATATGCGCCATGTTTTATGGTGACTAGTGAACCGGTGTCAAAGTCGCAAGGTACCCTCCGTCATGCTAAATTTTCTGACTTGCAAATTATAAAAATCTGCTTCACGAAGCCATAAATTTATGTGCTGACATTTATGGTGAGTTATCAAACAATTTGGAAGCTTTTTGTAAGATACCCTCCGCCATACAGCTACGGAGACTTACGAAAGGTAGCCCATGTTCCAAATTTCATTCGTAACAGTGTAGCCATTTCAACGTCAAGGCGTAAGAAACGAATCAACTACAATCCTTCATTCCTCCAACGTTTTATAATGGTAGCACTTCGTGGCTGAACGAATCTTACACACAAATTGAAACAGTTTTTAAACCTTTTCTCTGTTACAAATTTAACCCTTTCGTGGCCAGTGTTGTTCCTGGACAACAACGTATTAATAGCTGATTTATACCGTAATTTGTGTATCAGTCTTTGAAGTCGCATAGCTGTTGATAATAAACATGCTTCTAGTAAGACATTTAGCCGCTTGGTAGGGCGTGTAGCCATTTTTGAGGAATTGATATAATCGTATTGGAGGGTGAATTACTTTGCCGTCGGTGGGTGAGTATGAGTGTGAGCGTCAGTGTAGTTCACGTTATTTTATTTTAGCAGAGAACTGTTTTGTCTTTTGCGATGTGGCGAAGATCATGGTAGCAATATTTATCTGGCAGTGTTAACAACCAACAAAATAACGACCAAGTAATAAAATTCTTTGATACAAACATGTCTTGCGCATGAAATACGTAACATAAAGAAAGACTAGTTCGTTCAAAAATTTTAAAACACATTTTGATGTTTAGTGCACCGTATTAATACAGAAATCACTGGATTTTAATTTTTCCAAAGCTGAATAATGTGGGAATGAAAGGATTAAAGGCAAATATGGAGCACATTGACTTATTTGTAAGGTAGCGAGACATTTACAGTAATATATGAGAATTCAATTGTTTGGTATCAGGCATTTTTAAATCAACACTAAACAACTACGTTGTTGTTGTTTTTGTGGTCTTCAGTCCGCAGACTGGTTTGATGCAGCTCTCCACGCTACCCTGTCCTGTGCAAGTCTCTTCATCTGAGAATACGTTCGGCAACCTACATCTTTTTGAATCTGCTTACTGTATTCGTCCCTCGGTCTCCGATTTTAACAACAGACACTCCCTTCTAATGCTGAGTTGGCAATAACTTGATGTCTCAGAATGTGTCCCACCAACCTATCCCTTCTTTTTGTCAGGGTATGCCAGAAACTACTTTTCTCCCCAATTCGATTAAGCACCTCCTTATTAGTTACGTGATTTACCTATCTAATTTTCATCATTCGTATGTAGCACAGCATTTCAAAAACTTCTGTAATCTTTTTATGAACTCCTTATCGTCCACGTTTCACTCCCATACAATGCTACACTTCACACAAATGCTTTCAGAAAGGACTTCCTAACTTTTTAATTAATATTGGATGTTAACAAGTTTCGATTCTTTAGAAACGCTTTTCTTCACATAACCCTTCTTTATTATATGTCTTCTTTATTTCGGCCATCACAAGTTATCTTGATACCCAAAGAACAAAACTCATCTACTGATTTTATTTTCTAATGACCTAATATAATGACTTCAGCATCACCTGATTTTCTGACATTCCATTCCATTACTCTCATTTTATTCTTGTTAATGTTCATCTAATATCTTCCTTTCAAGGCACTTTCCATTACAGTCAATTTCTTTTCCTGATCCTTTGCAGTCTCTGACAAAATTGCTATGTAACAAACCGCTAAGTTTTTATTTCTTCTCCCTGAAATTTAATTCCGTTTCCAAATTTCTCCTTCCATTCCTTCACTGCTTGCTCAATGTACAGGTTGAAAAACACTGGGGAAAGGCTACAACCCTGTCTTACTCCCTTCCCAACCTTTGCGTGCCTTTCTTGCTCTTCGACTCTAATAACTGCTGTCTGGTTTTTGTATAGATAGAGTATGACTCTTCGCTCCCTATAATTTACCCCTTGCTACCTTCAGAATTTGGAGGAGGTTATTCCTGTCGACATTGTCAAAAGCTTTTTCCAAATCTACAAACGGTAAAAACGTAAGCTTCCCTTTCCTCTGCCTACAACTACGTGGTACTCAAATTTTCTGAAACGAAGGTATCAAATAACACAGAAAGACAAAGTGCAAATCGTTTCTCCAAAGCGTATGCGCAACTGCTAAATTGGGAGTAACCGGCGATATGTCTCTCGTTACGAGTGATCATTTGCCTCAGTTGCTTCCATTTGTAAACTTCGTGCCGAACATGGTTGTACTAGCCAATTTTCAAATACCTGGCGGGGTTCTTGATTTTGCCAATTTAGTGCACTGCGTTTCGCTTCGTGGGCGTGTTACCTCGCGTGGCATTCACGACCCTGCCAGTGCCGGCAGCATATTTATCGGAATTTCCAGAGCGCAGGAGCGCGGCAGAGCGCGGGCGTTCGTTTCAGTTATCGCCGCATTAGCAGCGCTCTCGCAGTTCCGTAACCGGTCTGCGTCGTGCCGCGGGCTTCCACCGCAAGGGAATTGTTTGTTACGAGGCATTTCATTAGGCGCAAAGGGCCCAAAATGGCGGCTCTCCCCACTGGGAGCCGACCAGCTTCCACAGCCGCTCGGTATTCAGGCCTAAGTGAGTAACGTTCTTCTATCTTAAAAAATAAAGAGGAGAACACACCGGCCGTTTTTTAAAATAAGTACAATGAAAGGGTTGCGCTGTGCGTCCCACTGGAGGTCTTACAGACAAATTAAGACGATCACATTTTTCCAACCTTTAATCACTAATGTTTTCTGGAATAATATCCCAGTCTCAAATTTTTAGAAACCTTAAACTTATGTACTTATTTATTCCTTTAACTCATTGTGTAAAGCACAGGGCTGCAACAAAGGGTGCCATCTTGTTCTGTCTTGTGCCAGTATTTACACTTCTTCGCACCCGATTCCTTGTTGTTGACCTTCTGCTTCGACTAATCGTCTCCACGCCACTTTGGGCCTGCCCCGTCTTCGTCGCGCTTTCGAAATCCAGCGAAGTGCTTTCTTCCCAAATGTACGTCTTCTGAGTGTATGTCCTAAGCATCTGCACTCCCTGCTTCTTATTTGCACCTCAATTGCCTTCTGGCTTGTTCTTTCCCAAAGTGTTTCGTCAGAGATGACATTTGGCCACCATACCCATAGGATGCTCCTCCGACAATTGTTGTTGAATGTCTGCAGTTTACGTCTTAGCTGCTTTGTCACTCTCCATGTTTCACATCCATATACACTCCTGACCATTAAAATTGCTACACCACGAACTACTACAGACGCGAAATATAACCGACAGGAAGAAGATGCTGTGATATGCAAATGATTAGCTTTTCAGAGCATTCACACAAAGTTGGCGCCGGTTGCGACACCTACAGTGTGCTGAGATGAAGAAAGATTGTTGTGATGCATCGTGTAAGGACGAGAAATGCATACCATCATGTTCCCAAGTTTGATACAAGTCGGATTGTAGCCTATCGCAATTGAGATTTATCGTATCGCGACATTGTTGCCCGTGTTGTTCGCGATCCAATGACTGTTAGCAGAATATGGAATCGATGGATCCAGGAAGGCAATGCGGAGCGCCGTGCGGGATCCCAACGGCCTCGTATCACTAGCACGTTGGAAGCGTGCATTCGTCATCGCCATAGTGGTGTATCATCCGGTGTGATGGTATGGGGCGCCATTGGTTACACGTCTCGGTTTCGTTTTGTTCGCATCGACGGCACTTTGAACAATGGCCGTTAGATTTCAGATGTGTTACGACCGGTGGATCTACCCTTCAGTCGATCCTTGCGAAACCCCACATTTCAATAGGATAATGCACGACCGCATGTTGCAGGTCCTGTACAGGCCTTTGTGGACACGGCAAATGTTAGACTGCTGCCCTGGCCAGCACATTCTCCAGATGTCTAACCAACTAAAAACGTCTGGTCAATGGTGGCCGAGCAACTGGCTCGTCTAAATACGCCAGTCACTACTCTTGATGAACTGTGGTATCGTATTGAAGCTACATGGGCATCTGTACCTGTACACGCCATCCAAGCTCTGTTTGACTCAATGCCCAGGCGTATCAAGGCCGTTATTATGGCCAGAGGTGGTTGTTCTGGGTAGTGATTTCTCAGGATCTATGCACCCAAATCGCGTGAAAATGAAATAACACGTTAGTTATAGTATAATATATTTGTCCAATGAATACCCGTATATGATCTGCATTTCTTGGTGTAGCAATTTTAATGGGCAGTAGTGTAGTCTCCTGAAAAGAAAGCCCGCGATATTACGATACTTTTCTTGATGACGACACTGTAATAAAGAAATAACGTTTACACTTCACCCTAACATTGATATGCAAGCAGAATTGTGGAGCACGGTCCCTGGATGACAAACTCGGAGTAGGTCCTGTCGCCGAAATACGTGATTCGCACGTAGCCGAGACCTCGTATACACTTTGTAAACTTCCGTTGAGTGTATATCTTACTTCATCATTTTTTTTATTTCTTCAGTGCTGCGTCAAATATTTCGAAAAGTAACGTTACAGTTCCGACTGACAGTATGATTGTTGTCAGTGTAAATTTACGCAAATTCTACATGAAAATCCGAGTGCAACATGACCAATGTTTTCCAAAACCGTATTGGTTATTAAAAAAAAGGTCCTCCGCTTTGAAATAAACACATGAATATTTTTTCTATAACAACATGATAACCAGTTGTATTTAGTAGAACAATGAGTAAATTAAATAGAGTAAACCAGAACTGCGTACGAAAGCAGTGCTTTGGCTGAAAGTGGCTGAAACCGAGTATCCGGCCAGTCCTTAGTACACTCCTGGAAAATGAAAAAAAAAGAACACCACGAGTTCGTCGACTCAGCGGAGGGAAATTTTATTGACGCATTCTTGAGGATGTTTACAACACACGATCACAAGGCAGAGCCGTACGCACATGAATACAGCCACCAGTGCGTATGCAGTGTCGATGCTAGTGCCGTCTATACCCTCCTTTTGCAGTAATACAAGCTGTAATTCTTCCTTGGAAACGATCGAAGAGGTTCGGAATGTGGATGTGTGGAATGGCCAGCCGTGCCTTTTCCACCTGTTGCCTCAGTCGGGCCAGATTTCGTGCCGCTCATGCAGACCGCCCAACATGACGTTTCATGCGGTCCCAGACATTCTCAGTGGGGGAGAAATCTGGGGGTCGTGATGGCCAGGATAGCTGACATACACCTTGAAGAGCACGTTGGGTGGTACGAGATACCTCTGGACGTGCATTGTCCTGTTGGAAAAGCACATCGCCTTGTTGGTGCATGAACGGTGGCAAGGGGGGTTGAATGATGGTTTCAGTGTACCGTACACTGTTCAATTTTCCCACAACGAACACCAGAGGAGAACGGCCGGTGTAGGATATGGCTCCCCACACCATGATTCAAGGTGTCGGCCCCGTTTGCCTCTGTCGCGTACACTCCAGATTTTCGCGCTCTCCTGCACGACACCACACACACGTATGACCATCATTGGATCCGAGGCACCCACGACTCTCATCACTGAAGACGACACGTCTCCATTCGTCCCTTCATTAGCGACTACCAGGACACCACTGGAGGCGGGCAGAATGATATTGGTGTGTGTGTGGAGGACACTCTAACGGCACGCATAATCGTGTGGGGAGCCATATTCTATGCTGGCTGTTTTCCTCTAGTGATGGTCTAGAGAACATTGAACAGTGCACGGTACTCTGAATCCAACACTCAACACGATTTGCGAACACTCATCCACCAACAAGGCGATATGCTTTTCCATGAGGGCAATTTTTACGTAAACATGTATTCTGTACCACTCGACGTGCTCTTCAAGGTGTACGCCCACCACTCTGACCAGCACGATCCCCAGATCTGTCCCCCATAGGGCATGTTTGGGACCGTATGAAACGTCATGTAGGGCGGTCGCCGTGAGCGGCACGAAATGTTAAGCCAGTCAAATCGCACAAAAAAGGATCTAAAACCACTAATCTTGATGTAGTTATAATGTTTTGATCTGTTCTTGGGACCATTTAGAAAAGTCTGAAACCAAGTTTGCAGCATCGAAAACCCTGTGCTTCGGAAGTTGTAAGTGAAAAATTGCGAAATTTTCTTTTTTTAGTTGTTGCCTTGTAACTCATAAACTATGAGCTCTACGATGTGAATAGTTGTTACTATTTCCAAAGTTATATGGCCAATAGTTCTCTAGATTTGATGCGTCAAAAATGAAAATTTTAAGCTTTGATTTCGAGCTGAATATCGGTATGACCGCTCATCCTGCGAGAAAAGTCACGAGAAGTTTTTGTAACTGTCATTAGCTTTAAAATAAGAACAAGATGAACTCCCTAGAGTGAGTAGTTCTCTTCAAATGCCTAAAAAACAAAAAGTGAGTAAACTGAAATTATTTTAGAATGACTATGCTTATGAATAGATTCAGTCAGGCAGAGAGGATGGGCGATTGGGAGCTACACTTGGATACAATAAAAAAATGCTCCCTTTCTTTTACTCAGCGGGCCTTTTTTCTACGCTAAAAGTGCTAGTCTATATTTATGGGACATGAGTGACCTACAACATCGAATGGTCCCAGAGCAATTTACTGTTTCCACTAGAGGAGACTTATCGATTCGCAAATCTGATAAATTACGGTCAGGGCTGTGGACAGATTTAACAGCCGTACAGGTTCTAATGAGAGCAATGAAGAGCCGGGGAGGATTAACTCACGGCCGTGGTATATCCGCTCTGCCTGAATGAATCTCTTCACGAGTATGGTCATTCGATAATAATTTCAGTTTTCTGACTTTTTGTTTTTGTAACATTTGAAGAGACCTGTTCACCCTAGACAGTTCATCTTGTGCTTATTTTAAAGCTAATAAAATTAACTATAACCCAGAAGAAAACTTAAAATTTTCGTTTTTGGTAAAAATAAGCCCATTTTTGACGCTTCATATCTAGAAAACTATTGCTACACTTTCAATGTACTTTGGAAATGGTAATAACTATTCGAATTGTAAAACTCATAGTTTATTAGGTAGAAGGCAACAACTAAAAAAAGTCCGAAAGTTTCGCAGTTTTTCACTTATAACTTGGGAAGCACAGGGTTTTCGAAGCTGTAAACTCGGTTTCACACTGCTCTAACTGGTCCCAACAATATATCAAAAACTTAGAACTACATCTCGATTTGCATATTCAGTGTCTAATTTGACTGGACTTTGTGCACCCACTCAAGCACCAGGTGGAAACCGCATAGCAGGTCACATTCGGCAGCACTACGATCGTCTCCTTGGAAGAATTACAGCTGACATTGCTGCAAAAGGAGGGTATACACGGTGCTAACGCCAACACTGCGGACGCTCTGGTGACTGTACTCACGCGCGTATGGCTCTGACTGTGAGATCTTGTGTTGTATACATCCTCAAGAATGTGTCAGTCAAATTTCCCTCTGCTGGGTAAACAAATTCATGGTGCCTTTTTTCATATATATATATATGTGGCGTCTGTTCCGAAAGAAAAGACGTCACTTCAGATCCTGCAGTTGTTATTGTTTCATATTCACAGAATATATGACATCAACGTTCGTGTCATATATTTTGTGAATATGAAACAACAACAACTGCAGGATCTGAAGTGACGTCTTTTCTTTCTTTCGGAACAGACTACACACACACACACCACACACACACACACACACACACACACACACACACACACACACACACACACACACACATATATATATATATATATATATATATATATATATATATATATATATATGTGTGTGTGTGTATGTTACAAAAAGGTACGGCCAAACTTTCAGGAAACATTGCTCACACACAAAGAAATTTCCATGTTAGAGCTCATTTTAGTATTTATGGATGAGGCTTCATTCCAACGTGATCCAATTGTAAATATACATAATCAAAATGTGTGGGCTGACGAGAATCCGCACACAATTGTGCAAACACGTCATCAACACAGATTTTTTGTGAACGTTTGGGCAGGAATTGTTTGCGATGTCTCGATTGGGCCTCATGTTTTTCCACCTACGCTCACTGGAGCACGTTATCATGATTTCATACGGGATACTCTACCTGTGCTGCTAGAACATGTGCTTTTAGAAGTACGACACAACATGTGGTTCATGCACGATGGAGCTCCTGCACATTTCATTCGACGTGTTCGTATGCTTCTCAACAACAAATTCGGTGACCGATGGATTGGTAGAGGCGGACCAATTCCATGGCCTCCATGCTCTCCTGACCTCAACCATCTTGACTTTCATTTATGGGGGCATCTGAAAGATCTTGTCTACGCAACCCCGGTACCAAATATAGAGACTCTTCGTGCTCGTATTGTGGACGCCTGCATCGGCACATCAGGGATTCCATGCGACGGAGCGTGGATGCATGTATCCTCGCTAACGGAGGACATTTTGAACATTTTCTGTTACAAAGTGTTTGAAGTCACGGTGGTACGTTCTGTTGCTGTATTTTTCCATTCCATGATTAATGTGATTTTAAGAGAAGTAATAAAATGAGCTCTAACATGGAAAATAAGTGCTTCCGGACACATGTCCACATAACATATTTTCTTTCTTTGTGTGTGAGGAATGTTTCCTGAAAGTTTGGCCGTACCTTTTTGTAACACCCTAGGGGCAATAATCCTTTCCTTAGTGGGAAGGGGGGACAAGTTTGAGGCCCTTACGCTTATGAGAATTAGTTTCATAACTACTAGTTTGAGTATTGTGGGCAGGGTGAAGCTGGAAATTTGTGCCGCACGGGAGTAGCAGAGCGGCCTGCAGCTCCATATTATGGATTACGTCGTTTCCCGCGTCGGAGGTGCGAATCCTCTCTCTGCCTAGAATGCGGGAGACCTGGGTTCGAGTTCTGGCTGGATACACATTTACCGAGCGAGGTGGCGCAGTGGTAACACATTGGGCTCGTATTCGGAAGGATGGTGGTTCAAATCCACCTCCGGCCATCCAGATTTAGGTTTTCCTTGATTTCGCCAAATCACTCCAGGCAAATGCCGGGATGGTTCATTTGAAAGGGCACGGCCGATTTTCTTCTCCCATCCTCACCCAAAAATCCGAGCGTGAGCTCCGTCTCTAATGAGCACGCTGCCGATGGGACGTTAAACACTAAGATTCTAAGATTCTAGGTACACATTTTCAGCTTCGCCCATCTACATCTACATGTCCATCTACATAGATACGCTGTAAATCACATTTAAGTGCCTGGCAGAGGGTTCATTAACCACTTTCATAACTTTTCTCTACCGTTGCATTCTCTAATAGCGCGGGAAGAAAGAACACCTTAGTCGTTCCGTTTTCGATCTGATTTCTCTTATTTTATTGGGATGGTGAAGTCTCCCTAAGTAGGTGGGTGCTAGCAAAATATTTTCACATTCAGAAGTAAAAGTCGGTGATTGAAACTTCGCAAACAAATCACGCCGCAATGAGTAACATCTTTCTTTTAATGATTTTCATCCCAATTCGTGAAACATTCCCCTGACGCTCCCCCCTCCGCCCTCCGTAACGTGATAAAACAAAACGAGCTGCCCTTCTCTGAACCTTCCCAATGTCTTCCGTCAGTCCCACCTGGTGAGGGTCCCACATTGGGCAACAGTACTCCAGGAGAGGACTCACAAGTGTGATGTAGGCAGTCTCTTTGGTGGAGCTGGTGCATCTTCGATGCGTTCTGCCAATGGAACGTAATCTTTGGTTCGCCTTCCCCGCATAATTTCAGTGTTCTCTCCAGTCTAAGTTGTTCGTAATTGTAACTCCTAGGTATTTGGTAGAATTTATGACCTTACGGTTTGACTGATTTATCGCGTAATTGAAGTTCAATGGATTTCTTTTAGTGGTCATGTGTATTACGTGACACTTTTCTTTATTTAATGTCAGTTGCCAATTTTCGCACCATGTAGAAATTTTATCTAAATCACTTTGCAGTTGCTTTTGATCCTCTGTTGACTTCACTAATCGATAAACGACAGCATTATCCGCGATCAGTAAGGGAGCTATTCAGATTGTCTCCTAAATTGTTTATAATCACGAGGAAGAGTAGGGGACCTATAACGCTTCCCTGTGGAACGCCAGATATCACTTCTGATTTACTCGATGACTTACCGTCAATTACAACGAACTGTGTCCTTTCTGATAGGAAATCGCGAATCCAATCACACAATTGGGGAGATATTCCATAAGCACACTATTTCATTAGAAGCTGCTTATGGGGTACAGTGTCAAAAGCCTTCCGAAAATCCAGAAATATGGTATCGATTTGAGATCCCTTGTCGATGGCACTTAACACTTCATGTGTTTCGTAAGTTGATGTCATATATTCTGTGAATACATTTTGCAATCATAAGTGGCTGTCTTGAAGCGCAGGTGGCAGGTACTGACCGTGAGCAGGGTGAGCGGCAGCCTGGCGGGGTCCTCCTCCTCCTGCAGCTCGGCGTGGTAGACGGCGCTGCGGAACACGGGCGGCAGGTCGTTGGCGTCGGCCACGCGCACCACCAGCCGCGCCTGGCCCACCGGCAACCCGCCCGCCGCCGCCGTCGCGCCCAGCTGCAGCTCGTACTGCGGGAAGGTGCACGAGTCACTACTGTGCAGGGCAGGGCAGCATAAATTGGCCGGTAGGTGCGCAGACGGCTGGGCAAGTGCGGGGATAGCTGTAGTGGTGGGGGTAAAGTCCGGAGCAGTGAGGGAAACTGACCAGCACTGGAGGGGAAGTGAAGGCTGCACTCCACTACCTGCCGGAGTGTTATTAATTCTCTCTTCCTTCAGTAAAAACAGTCTTGAATACAAAGTGTTTTATTAATTATTGACACGTTTCGCCCTATATCAAGGCATCTTCAGATTATCTGTGTGACAGAATTTACACAAAATTACAAGGTGGAATTAAAAAAATGGGTATAATGGTACATGGGCTTATTTTGTGTTAAGAAGACTGGTAAACAAACCTTAAGAGCGCATTGTAAGCTTTGTTTACCATTTATACTGTCTTCCTAACACAAAATAAGCCCATGTACCATTATACCCGTTTTGTAATTCCGCCTTGTAATTTTGTGTAAATTGTATCATGCAGATAATCTGAAGATGCCCTGCTAAAGAGCGAAACACATCATTAATTAATAAAAGAATTTGCAATCAAGATAGTTTTTTACTGAAGGAATATTTATTCTCACTGATTGCTGTACACCATGCACTGGAAAACATTTTATAGTTCTCTCTTCTGTACCTAACTGTATCATAAAAATATCTTTTTTTTCTAAATATCTAACTCATTAATATTTCATTACTTTTTTCATTTTATTAACTTAACTTACAGTAAATTCCCATAATTATACAGATAAGTTTGTAATTGGAGCATGCACAGCTGAGAAAATACATTTTCATAAATGAATTTATAAGTTATTTTAAAAAGATGGTAAAGTTTTTTTTTAAAAATTGGTGAAACTACTATTTAAAAATAGCTTCAAGAATTTTCAGTCTAAAAAATAGATAAATTCTGATGCTGCATGAGCTGTTTTTATGAAGATCACTCCTTATAGATCCACTACCCGTTTCATGTCATTATGGAGCATCTTCAGGTGTAGCACTTATTTATTTCGAAATTCCTTACTAAGTCCCAATGTTCAAATTGCTTTCCTATGTCATCTGATTAAAATTTACTTAATTACTAATCAGATGACAGAGAAAAGCAATTCGAATGTTGGGACTTAGTAAGGAATTTCGAAATAAATAAGTGCTACACCTGAAGATGCTCCATAATGACATGAAACGGGTAGTGGATCTATAAGGAGTGATCTTCATAAAAACAGCTGATGCAGCACCAGAATTTATCTATTTTTTGACTGACAATGCTTGAAGCTATTTTTAAATAGTAGTTTTACCAATGTTTTAAAAATTTTTTACATCTTTTTAAAATAACTGATAAATCCATTTATGAAAATCCCATAATTATGGTTCTTAAGTTCAACTGTGGTCTTGAAGACTCTACACGACACCGTTTAGTGACAGCCGACTGCTTCCATCGCTGTCGGAACACTGAGGGAGTCTGCCGTCCACTGCCAGGATTAACTGCAGGGTAACACAGGGTAAAGCATAACAGCGATAACGTGAAGAGGCTCGTCTTCAGTTTAGTCATCCAACTTTCTTTCGTACTGACAGCAAGATAAGAGATGGCTCTTTTGAATTTTCTTTATGTGTCTTTTAATTTTTTAACAAACATGTCATAGATGTAATTATGAAATACGTATCTTAAATGTCTACAAGACATATAAAAGTCAAGAAAGATTTGGTTTTTATAGTTGCACAAATATCACAAAAAAACACTCTCTGGGGTCCCTAGAGTACCCTGCTTGGTATGTTAAGAGTTAAGAGGGCCATGAAAGATTTACGGCGAACGCGGTGGCCGAGGGGACTGAGGTGCTCTAGTCACGGTCTGTGCGGCCACTACGGTTGGGGGTTCGAATCCCCCCTCGGGCATGGATATTTGTGCCGTCCTAGTTCGTAAGTAGATCATAAGTAGTTTGTAAGTTTAGGGACTGATGACCCCGTAGTTAAGTCCCATAGACTGTACAAACATTTGAACATTTTTTTGAAAGATTTACTAGTGGCCAACTGTTTCTACTCAATTGACGAATTTTTGAATAGAACCAAATAATGTATTGTATCTATTCATTTTTTTTAATTACATGGTGACATGTTCCAGTCCCATGAGGATCTAGTCAATACGGATCTGTGGAACGAACAGCTAACCTGATCTCTAATCTCGTGTGCACTGAACATGCAGCTTTCTCGGGTCGCAGTCAGACCACAGGCGTCTACACTTCTTGTACAGAGGGTAATGTGTACCATTGATACTACTGTGCCGGCCATCCAAATTACAACACCAGGAACGATCGGAGACATCGCAGACAAAGCTGCGAGATAACACGTTGTGCAAACTTCACATGTTTCAAAATACAACAACATGTCATGTGAGGAAGGTGGACAAATCATTAATGGGGGTTGCTGACATTGAATTTGAAGACCTGGGGGGGGGGGGGAATAATGATGAATGACACACTTTAATAAACACGAGATACGCTTTATTCCTATGAGTCTTAACAATATAGTGAATGAGTTTCAAAAATGTCAGACGCATAATGGAGAAGATACAAAAATTTCATTTTACACTGAACACATAAGTCTTTAAAACACAAGTATCGTAATTTAACACTGATGCATGAAACCACAGTTTAAGTAGTGCATTCGCACATAGTGTTGAATTTCCTTATAAAGTCTTTTGAGTCCTCTGTTGTTAGGAGAGCGGACAGTTCTTGTAAAGCAACATCCAAAAATTTTGTAGAATTTTTGTTGCATTGCTAGTATTGGTAGTAGTAGTACTAATAATAGTAGTTACAAGACTATAAAATATTCAGCAGAAATACCTGCAAATCTTTCCATTTTAGGAGCAGAATGGGCAAGTTCGTCTAGTTGGCTGGACCCGGTAGTATAAACTCTTCTTCTGGGAGACTTGAACTTTACTTTTGCTCCTCTGTGATTAGCACTGTATCCCACAAACTGTTTTAGCTTCCAGACCTCCGAGACATAATGTGTGACTGATTATTCTCTACTTTTACTTCCTTGAGCGGTCTGGAAGGTGAAGTGTCAGGAAGGCTTTGTAAGAAACAGGAACTTCCCTCATAGTATTATCATTCTTCAGTCTTACTTTGTAAAAGAAGAGCTTCGCTATAACTTTTTCAAGGACGCCTTCTCTGCTGAAGTTCCACGCCACTCAAACCACTTAAATATATCCTCTGTACATCAGGTAAGTCATTGAACTGCTTAATGGTAGAACATCTATCAGTTTCATTCACACTTTAAAAAAATTCTAATCTGGCACATGCACAGTCCTCACCTGTTTCGTGCATTTGTACCATCATTCTTTTCTTTATGTCCGATAATCCATCATGCTTTCGCCTCTTCTTCGCTTTCTGCGTTGGTTGTGATCTTCCGTCTTTACCCATTTTTACAGCGGTCTTCACACAGGCAACAGTAACATAGTCCCACTAACAAATGATAAAATCAACAGAGATTTCCTTGCATTCAATAATGAAACAAAGAAGTAACACTAGCCAGTCACACCAACCCACTGGCAAAAATATTATATTCTAGAGAAACTAAGCGGAATGGACCTTCATCATTTTTTCATCACACTCGTGGACTATCGTCGTTTTTCCATACTTCCAGGTATTTTTATTTGCGGTTTGTACAGGAACCATAGCATATTTAGCGCCAATGAATACATCAACAGAAACTACAGAGAGAACTCTCCAAGATGGCACCATAATCCCAAAATCACAAAAACGAACATTCATCGTTATTCCCCCCAGGTCTTCATTTATTATCAAGTTGAAATCCCAGGTGTGTAATACTGTCGTCCTTGTGTATCTGCTCGTCCTCATACTTCATGCACATGCTGGATGGAATGAGTCCTTTGCAGTGCTGTGTCAGTGGGCCACTAGCCACGGCGTGGGCAGACGCACCTGTTGCCGCGTTTCGTAGTCCAGCTTGCCGGCGACGGTGAGTCTGCCTGTGAAGGCGTCCAGGCTGAAGGCGCCCAGCTCATCCCCGGACACCACCCGGTAGCGTACCACGCCGCCTGCACACAACACAACAACAACAACACGTCACACAAACACGTCTACCACACGCGGTGCTTGTTCTTGTCTGACTTTTTAAACTTTTTTAATAGGAATAACTTTCAATCTCAATCAACACGAGTAAAACTTTTGTGGAGGTGTATTTCCGTCTATCGCAACTAAATGAAAGGGTTTTTTTGTACCATACGCATTTCCCGACATTTCCACACAACCATCTCCCCCACATAGAAACACTCACCACCCAGAATTGCAATATCACTGTTACTTATTCAGCACTCAACTCCCAGAATTGCAATATCACTGTTACTTATTCAGCACTCACCTCCCAGAATTGTAATATTACTGTTACTTATTCAACACTCACCACCCAAAATTGCAACATTAGTATTACTTAATCAGCACTCACCACCCAGCATTGAAATATCACTGTTACTTATTCAGCACTCACCTCCCAGAATTGTAATATTACTGTTACTTATTCACCTCTCAAGCCTCCCCCCTCCCCTAACCACACTCCACCTCCTGCCCCTCACCTGTGTCTTCCATCTCACTCTACATCCCACTCCTTACTTCTTTCAACCACTATTCACTCTTCTTTTCCCTGCCACTCCCCTCGCAATAAATACTCATCACACAAATGTACAATTGCGTCACTGCTCCATATCACTTACTTCGAACTTTAATGTAATCTATCTATATAAAAATGAATGTCTGTCCGTATGTCCTCTATGTGTTCATGAACCATTCATTCGATTGCACTGAAACTTGTAGTGTTACATGCGCCTCCACATACAAAACAATATTTATTTGCTTATTTATTTATTTATTTATTTATTCTGTTCCATAGGACCCACTTCAGGAGTAAGACTCCATGGTCATGGAACAAGTCAATACATTAATTGTTACACAATAATGGTAATAGAAAAAGTGAAAAGAATCAATAAAGAAAAAATAAATTAGCTTAATTGTTTAACTTTTCTAGGAGTTCCTCGACAGAATAAAAGGAGTGAGCCACGAGGTAACTCTTCAATTTAGATTTGAAAGCATGTGGATTAGTGCTAAGATTCTTAAGTTCTTCTGGCAGCTTATTGAAAATGGATGCCGCAGAATACTGCACCCCTTTCTGCACAAGTGTTAAGGTGGTGCGGTGCAAATGTAGATTAGACATCTGTCTAGTATTCACCGAGTGAAAGCTACTAACTCGTGGGAATAAGCTGATATTATTAACAACAAACGACATTAAAGAAAAAACGTATTGTGACGCCAGAGTCAAAATTCCCAGACTACTGAAAAGGGGTCGACATGACGTTCGCGAACTTACACCAGATATTGCTCGAACCGCCCGTTTTTGAGCCAGAAATATCCTTTTTGCATCAGGCGAGTTACCCCAAAAAACAATGCCGTACGTCATAAGTGAGTGAAAGTAAGCGAAATAGACTACTTTTCGTGTTGAAAAATCACTTATCTCAGATATTGTTCTAATGGTAAATATAGCAGACTTTAGTTTTGGAAATTAAATTAATTATGCTTATATTTGTATATTTTTTTTCTTGTAATTTCGTATCATTTTCAAAGTGTCACTGAATTCTTAAAGACGCAATATTCTTTGAAAAACCTAAGTCAAAGACTAACTCTGAACAAAGAGCAATTAGAATAATACATAGATTTAACTATTGTTTCTTTTAAAAGAAAGGAGTAGTGACGCCATTTTTTCTTCTGTATTATGCTCTCGTCTAGTAAACTTCTCTTCCACTTTACGCTTGTATATGACCTGCTGAATTGTGAAAATGTCTGTACGATATATCTCGATGAGAAAATTGTAATTGAAATGATGTACTGAATTTAAGACATGATCTCGGCTGTATGAATTTAATGAGATTTCACAAAGGTAACTGAACTATGAATGTGATGTATATGTACACTTGCTTCATTTATTTGCATAATAATTGTTT
The DNA here is from genome assembly GCA_026315105.1 of Locusta migratoria. Taxonomy (NCBI): domain Eukaryota; kingdom Metazoa; phylum Arthropoda; class Insecta; order Orthoptera; family Acrididae; genus Locusta; species Locusta migratoria. Next base: position 71,250,416 of record CM048746.1, on the reverse strand, counting down.
CGTGAGTTAACCGAAATTTGCCCGAGTACTAATTTGTAGTGAGATTGGAACCTAATTTTTTCCTTTCACATTTTTCATTTAACTGTGATGCAATTTATTTTTCAGGACAAAAGAATAATGAATTACACTGATTTACGAATCTAATTGTTGGAGATGTGTACAATAGGACCCATTTTTATCACGTGATTTTATACATAATTATTCTAACTGCGACCCTGAGATTACGACCAACTTAGCATTTTCGATTAGTAACAGATCAACTAGCCGCAAACTTAGTTACAAAATCAGCAGTAGTGATAATGTCTCCAACAGTTAGGTTCACGTTGCTTATCAGTATCAGCCAAGTTAGAAAAGGATTTTAACTATTTTCTTGGTGCGTAGCTCATTAATTTCTCTAATAGTACAACATAGTAGATTCATTTCAATAGATAGATGGTTTTGCTACGTAACCAGTATTGAAATATTTCTCCCAAACACTCTTTACATTTATTCTATTTCGTGCTCACATTTACTTGCAAAAATTTATACTGACTTAAAAATTTAAATTAAAATAATAAAATTAATAGATCAATATTTCAAACTTTGGTGAACTGTTCACCGTACGCTCACAAAGGTTCCTGAGCCAAAAACAAAAGAGCACGGCACATAGTTCAGGAAACATGACATCATACATAATGAGAGGCCACCGCGTGAGAATACCCACATTTATGCGTCAATTATTGGAAAATGTGACTAGTTAGGGACCTGCAACAAAGTTTGCATGTAATTTCGGACGTTTACGAAGCGTTTTATAACTGACCACCCCCCTCCCCAGACACACACAAAATGATGAAACGAAAAGAAGTCTACCGCTGACAACAGTTTCCCTGTAGATGCCGTAAGACTGCCACATCAGGTATGACCTTGTGATGTTTTACTTGATTATTGGTGACTGTCTTCGTATATAGTGGCGATATGTATCACTAAATATGCCAACAAATTTATATCTCTGTACGACACATACTTCAGGACATATCTAATATATAAAAAGTAATGTTTCTTGTTTGTCTTTTCGTTTATATTTTATGCACGACAATACCGTACATCCAATTGCGATAAAACCTTGTCAACTTATTGCTTCTCTCGCGCGAAGGTTATAGGCATACTAAAATTAACTTCATATAGTGAAAGGTGGAGGATGCTTTATAATACGTTAATTCGTTTCTTACGCCTTGACGTTGAAATGGCTGGACGCATACGAATGAAATTTAGCACAAACGTACCTTATAGCCTGATTAATACATGGGCTACCTTTCGCAAGCCTCCGTAGGTGCATGACGGAGTGTACTTTACAACAAACGGACTTTAGCCCAGTATATAGAGGATCCAGAAAGTGCCTCAGCTAACATTAATTGGAACAAAAGATTTTTTTCTAGTATCATTTGGTATGGTGTGGGTATGCCAACTCTAAGTTTTCGACCTCGAAAGTGCGGGGGTTAACTTATGGTGGCCGAAAAACATCAAAATTTTCGGAGTTTTTCTGGTTTTTCGCTTATAACTTGAATACCGTCGAAATTTAGGAACAACCTAATTAGCAGTGAAATAAAGACGACAAAATACTGCGTCGATTCAAAGGAAGAAATTGAAAATCGATCGAATAGTTAGATTTTTATGGCGTTTCAAAAAAGAGCAATTTTTTCCAACTTCGCCAAACACTGTGTTTACCCATTTTAAATGTGATGTAATGTCCCAGCATCAAATGTTATAAATACCCCATTACTTTAAAGTTGTAGAGCATCAATCCATGTATTTAAAAAGCACAAATTTTTCCAAATTGGGCGGATGTTGATTTTTTACCCATAAACTACAATATAGAGAAACCTTAAATTCACGCTTTGGTTTTAGCAATTTTTTTTTTTTTTTTTTTTTTAAGGAGGACTTTATTCTGATGATATTTTATGTCATTTGTATGCACTTTAAATGGGTTTTAAGGAAATTTAGAGAGAATTTTAAAAATCTAATGTTTTGGTAATTTCTGTATTTATTGTTTACAGGGAAGAGCAGGTAGCAGGTTTCACTCGTTTGTGCCCATTGCGCCTTAATGAGACCGAAGCCACAATGATATACAGAAGATAAATCTCGCTAGGAATTGTTGATTTGAGCAGGGGTGTGAGCGGGGCACTTCGGGCCATTTCATTCAATATGTGCATGGTGCTGAGGAAGTTCATTATGTTCTGCAGCTTAATAAATCTCAATCTCTGACATGGGTTGAACGTGAATGTCACCCAATGTACAACGAAGTCCCACCTCATAGGAATAACATTAAACCACAGGAAAAGCAGTTGAAGGAAGCTGGCAGTTTGTTGGAGCAAAAACTGTCTGGTAGGCTTTCGGTTGGTGAAGAAGGTGTAGAAGCTATACTGGACACCTACCGAAGGAGCCTCATGAAATCGGTGCGTGGATATGCTGGAGAACTACACTTAAATATGACTGAAGTCCAGAAACTTTTAAGAGAAACATCTCTGTTGCACGGGTTTCAGATGCAATTGTTACACGCTAACCATTCGTCTGATAGGACCAAAGGATCTGAATTAAATGAAGCAATGTCTGTATAGGGTTGACATCAAAGACACTGGCCATCATACGGAGAGAATCAGCGAAACTATTTAGGCCTACTCCGTTGCAGCTGATGCCCTTAATTGTGTGCGGAATGAACTAGACTACTGGCCATTAAAATTGCTTCACCAAGAAGAAATTGAGATGATAAACGGGTATTCATTGGACAAATATATTATACTAGAACGAACATGTGATTACATTTTCACGTAATTTGGGTGCATAGATCCTGAGAAATCATTTTCATGACAACCACCTCTGGCCGAAATAACGGCCTTGATACGCCTGGGCATTGAGTAAAGAGAGCTTGGTTGACATGTATAGGTACAGATGCCCATGCAGCTTCAAAAAATGAATGTTCAAATGTTTGTTAAGCTTATGGGACTTAACTACGGGGTCATCAGTCCCTAAACTTACAAACTACTTATGAACTACTTACGAACTAGGACGGCACAAATATCCATGCCCGAGGGGGGATTCGAACCCCCGACCGTAGTGGCCGTGCTGACCGTGACTGGAGCGCCTCAGTCACCTCGGCCACCGCGGCCGGCGCAGATTCAACACGATACCACAGTTCATCAAGAGTAATGACTGGCGTATTGTGACGAGCCAGTTGCTTGGCCACCATTGACCAGACGTTTTCAATTGGTGAGAGATCTGGAGAATGTGCTGGCCAGGACAGCAGTCGAACATTTTCCGTATCCAGAAAGGTCCGTGAAGGACCTGCAACCTGCGGTCGTGCATTATCGTGCTGAAATACAGGGTTTCGCAGTGATCGAATGAAGGGTAGAGCCACGGGTCGTAACACATGTGAAATGTAACGGCCACTGTTCAAAGTGCCGTCGATGTGAACAAGAGGTCACCGCGACGTGTAACCAATGGCACCCCATACCATTACGCAGAGTGATACGCCAGTATGGCAATGAACAATACACGCTTCTTATATGCGTTCAACGCGATCTCGCCAAACACGGATGCTACCATCATGATGCTGTAAACGGAACCTAGATTCATCCGAAAAAATGAAGTTTGGCATTCGTGCACCGAGATTCGTCGTTGAGTACACCATCGCAGGCGCTCCTGTCTGTGATGGAGCGTCAAGGATAACCGCAGCGATAGTGTCCGAGCTGATAGTCCATCCTGCTGCAAACGTCGTCGAACTGTTCGTGCAGGTGGTTGTTGTCTTGCAAACGTCCCCATCTGTTGACTCAGAGATCAAGACGTGACTGCACGATTCGTTACAGCCATGCGGAAAAAATGCCTTTCGCCCTGACTGCTAGTGATACGGGGCCGTTGGGGTACAGCACGGCGTTCCGTATTGCACTCCTGAACCCACTGATTCCATATTCTGCTGACAGTCATTGGATCGCGACCAACGCGATACGATAAAGAGCAATCCTCCTTATACGAGACATCACAACAGCGTTTCACCAGGCAACATCGGTCAACTGCTGTTTGTGTATGAGAAATCGGTTGGAAACTTTCCTCATGTCAGCACGTTGTAGGTGTTGCCACCGGCGCCAACCTTGTGCGAATGCTCTGAAAAGGTAATCATTTGCATATCACGGCATCTTCTTCCTGACTGTTAAATTTCAGGTCTGTTGCACGTCATCTTTATGGTGTAGCAATTTTTATGGCCAGGAGTGTAGAATATCTTTGGTTCAGGCTTTCCCGACGGATTTATTCTAAATACGATTCTCGATCGAGATGTCAGATATTATTATCCTAACTGCACACCTGACTGTCAAAATATTGTGTAGTAACGTCAATAACATCCGACATCTCGCCGGAGAACCGTATTTAGAACTAGAATATCGCTTAGATGTTAGATTTAAACTGGAAAGAACACGTAGATAATGTCATGGGAAAGGCGAACCAGAGACTGCGTTTTATTGGCAGAACTCTTAAAAGATGCAACAGAACTACAAAAGAAACTGCATACACTACGCTTGTCCGTCCATTTTTGGAGTATTGCAGCCCAGTGTGGGATCCTTATCAGGTGGCTTTGACGGAGAAAATCGAGAGAGTCCAAAGAAGGGCAGCTCGTTTCGTATTGCCACGATACAGGGGAGAGAGCGTTACGGAAAAGATACAAGATCTGGGATGGGAATCATTACAACAACGGCGTTTATCGAAGCGGCGTAGACTACTTACGAAACTGCAATCGTCAACATTCTCATCCGAATGCGAAAATATATTGTTGACTCCCACTTACATAGGTAAAAATGATCCTGAGAATAAAATACGAGAAATCAGAGCTCGAACGGAGAGATTGAGGTGTTCTTTGTTCCCGCGCGCTGTTCGAGAATGGAATGGTAGATAAATAGCATAACGGTGTTTCGATGAACCCTCTGCCAGGCACTTAAATGTGATTTGCAGAGCATTCCATGTAGGTGTAGATGTTGATGTGTAGAACGACAACTGGACGCCACATCGCAGTTCCCTTGTGCGACGGTTAAGACTTTACCACGACTTTACGGCCACACTGGACATCTTGCTTAAAGTGCTTCCTTTACGTCTTAATTGGATGTTTACATTTCCTTTAGAATTTTAGTACAATTGGGTTAACTGCTGTCCTGTACGGCATAGCCGAATATGAATAAGCAAAGTTGATAGAAGAACTGTGGAATTTAGCTTTGCATTTCAATATGAGGCAAGGGGGTGGATAGATATGATGATAGGGCCTGTAATTGCAGAGCGATCATACTTGCGGGGGAGTCAGAGACAAAGGACGTAATATTGAAGCCATGTTTACATTCCTTGCGACCCAGAGATCAAACGGAAGTCAGGTAATAAGTGTCCCTTCCGTCTCCGTTCTTCTCGGGCGCCAGAAAGCTTTCTGGTCATCGACCTGCGCCCTAGACATCCACCAATCATTGTGTAGGAAGTGAAACTGGGACGGTGCCACGAAAGCCAGAGGTTTTGCACTCGCCGCCATATTTTCACCCTAAAAGGGGTATAAACAACAACTTGCGTAGAGATAGAACTGTCATAAGAAGTCAGAATGAACTTACTGCAAAGTTATTTATAAATATTTTGTTATGTTGATGCCGTGGTGGAGTAGCCGAGCGGTCTAAGTCGCCTCACTGTGGAGCACGCGGTTGCTCGCCGTCGGAAGTTCGAGTCCTCCTTGGGGCGTGTGCGTGTGTGTGTGTGTGTGTGTGTGTGTGTGTGTGTGTGTGTGTGTGTGTGTGTGTGTTGTCCTTAGGTTAGTTTACCTAGGTTTAAGTAGTTTGTAAGCTACGGACTGATGACCACGCAGTTTGGTCCGATAGATTTACAAACATTTGATAATTTGTTATGTTGATCCACAGTCAAACAGTACTGTTTAAATGATTTGACCGCCTTTTGACTGTAAGGTTGTATTATTTATTGTCACAATCCGGATTTAGGCTTTTAGACCATACCGAGTAAATGGACTATTTGTGCACTTGATAATGACCTAAAAGCCGAAATACGAATTATGACAATAAATAATACAACCTTACAGTCAAATGGCGGTCAAATCATTTAAGTAGTATATTTTTGTCGTTGATAACAAATGCCTTGATAACAATTTATCTGAATTTTCTTACGAAAACTGCTTTTAACGTGAGCATGTGTTACTTAATATTCGTCTCCTAACAAGATTTTACACTTTATATGTAAAATTCGCCTAGTACGCAAATAGTAGCTCAAGTAAAGAACGTATTTAAGCAAACTAGAAAAACTTACGCCATTCCACTTCAGAAAGTCGTATAAGTACAAAAACTTTGGCGTTTGTGATGGTAAGACAGCGGTGTTATAGGCTTCAGCAATAGTTGTGGCTTCAGCATTCTGGATAACATATTGTTTGGGCCACCGCACAGGAACACGCCCTCAGGGCAGTTTCAAAGTTTTGAAGTGCGCGTTTATTTGATGCCACTGGGTGAAACAACAGAGAATCTCCCACGGGCGAACTCGCTATCATGTCGCAGAAACTTATTGAGTAATTCATGAAATCAAACGAAATCTGGCCCACGTTCTGGAAGTAACGATTGTCAGGAGACATCAAATAATCGCCAATTTGATCTTCATCAACATCGACATTGATACTCGGCAAATCACATTTAAGTGCCTGGCACAGGGGTCATTAACCACTTTCATAATCTTTCTCTAGCGTACCATTCTCTAATAGCACACGTGAAGAAAGAACACCTAAATCGTTACGTTTTCGATATGATTTCTCTTATTTTATTGGGATGGTCATGTTTCCGTATGTAGGTGGATGCTAGCAAAATAATTTCACATTCAGAAGTAAAAGTCCGTGATTGAAATTTGTTAATAGGTCACGCCGCAATGAATAACGGCTTTCTTTTAATGATTTCCACCCCAATTCGTGCAACATTTCCGTGACGCTGTCCCCCCAGTAACGTGATAAAACAAAACGAGCTGCCCTTCTCTGAACCTTCTCAATGTCTTCCGTCAGTCCCACCTGGTGATGGTCCCACACTGGGCAACAGTACTCCAGGAGAGGACGCACAAGTGTGATGTAGCCAGTCTCTTTGGTGCAGCTGGTGCATCTTCGAAGCGTTCTGCCAATGAAACGCCACCTTTGGTTCTCCTTCACCTCAATATTTTCTACGTGTTCTCTCCAGTTCGTAATTGAAATTTCGGAAATAGATCTCGCCGCAACGAATAACGTCGTTCTTTTAATAATCTACATTTCAAATGTTGCAACATTTCCGTGACGCTTTTCCTCCTGTAATGGGATAAAACAAAGCTCCCAAGTATTGGGTAGAATTTACAACCATAAGGTTTGACTGACTTAGCGTGTAATAGAAGTTCACCGGATTTCTTTTAGTGGTCCTGTGTATTACTTCACACTTTTTATTATTTAGTGTAATTTGCCAATTTCGCACCATGTAGAAATTTCGACTAAATCGCTTTGCCGTTGCTTTTGATCCTCTGTTGACTCCACTAACCGAAAAAAGACAGCACCATGCGTGAACAGTCTAAGGGAGCTATTCATATTGTCTCCTAAATCGTTTATATACACAAGGAAGAGTAGAGGACCTATAACGCTTCCCTGGGGAACGCCAAATATCACTTCTGTTTTACTCGATGACTATTACTACGAATTGTGCGAACTGTGTCCTATCTGATAGGAAATCGTGAATCCAGTAGCACAATTGGGGCGATATTCCATAAGCACGCAATTTCATTAGATACCGCTCGTGGGGTACAGTGTCAAAAGCCTTTGAAGGAAATATGAGAGTCGCGCGTAATGACCGCGTCCTCTATGGCGTCCTACTCTACCATTGATCTCTCTACTATATGGATGTTGAACTTCAGTTGTCTTAGCGTGCCAGCCATAGATGTTCATATTTAGTTTCTTGACAAATTCAAACATGGCTGCTAAGAAGCATTTAAAGAAAAAGAGAAGAAGATATGTTTCGATTCCGCTTCCATATCAGCCTACAACAACGAATATTGAATTAAATTCCAAGTCAATAGGTAAGCAAGCAATTCTTTGTCATGTAATAACTGATGGAAACTCGTTTGCCAAATTTAAAAATGGCGGACAATTCGAAATCGTGTGCAAAACATATGAACGTGCAGGCACGCTGCAATTCTATGCTCAGACACCAGAGTTATACATCCAGTTTGTATAAAGATCACTGTGCTGTACTCTGTCATTGTGACTCTCTTGTCAGAGAGGTTGGTTACTGTGAGCTGTCAGTCGGTCACTCTCTGGACAGAAAGGTTGGTTACTGTGAGCTGTCAGTCGGTCACTCTCTGGTCAGAGAGGTTGGCTACTATGAGCTGTCAGTCGGTCACTCTCTGGTCAGAGAGGTTGGCTACTGTGAGCTGTCAGTCGGTCACTCTCTGGTCAGAGAGGTTGGCTACTGTGAGCTGTCAGTCGGTCACTCTCTGGTCAGAGAGGTTGGCTACTGTGAGCTGTAAGTCGGTCACTCTCTGGTCAGAGAGGTTGGCTACTGTGAGCTGTCAGTCGGTCACTCTCTGGTCAGAGAGGTTGGTTACTGTGAGCTGTCAGTTGGTCACTCTCTGGTCAGAGAGGTTGGTTACTGTGGGCTGTCAGTCGGCGGCAATGAGTGATAGGCAGGAGGGGTCTTACAGTGAAAGTGGACAGACGGAGTCACGGTCGGTGAACAGCAGTAAACTGAGAGGGTTGCTGTAAGCAGTTAGGACTATTTATAACTCTGATTTTGCTATGTATTTTTTATTGTAATTGTGACTTGTGAAAGCAATAATACTCATCGTTATACCTCATTAGCTGAAAACCCGGCGTAGACCGGGTATTGATTTATTTATTCGTGCAATTTTTCAGGTATTTATTCATTTGTTTAAGGGCTACAAGTCTGTAAAATCTCTTTGGAATATAATTAGTAGTAAAGAAGTAATAGATTAAAACTTGGTGCATGATGGGCGGTTTTTCATGAACGTTACTGTTAATGTGCTCAAGTCTCATAAACTACGTGTCGTACTGTGATACAACTTAGAAGGTACACTCAACTTTATGGGTGTATACTGTCTGGAAAATTTCCTGCGGCTAAATTTGTAGTATACAAATTATAAATTGTAACGTCTTACCGAATGCCGTTATTTTACTCCATAAACAGCGGAAAAGTAGTAAGCGTGAAACTTTTTCCTTTCATCATTTTGCTAAGGTTGTCAGCGACAAAAGTTTATTAAAGGTTTGAAATTATGTTTGTTGCAAGTCGCTAAGTACTGTCATTATCATACAGTCTATTTAAAAAGTCTCGTCACATTATATGGTATTTTATACGATTTCTATTTGTTATGACGTAATATCTTTTGAACCATGTGCCGTATGTGATTCTTAACCATGCAGAAATTCTTACCTCCCGGTAAGGAATATGTGTGCCAAATTTGATTGAAGTCGGTCCAATGGTTTATGAGAAAATTAGCATCATTGTCGCAAAACGCAGCAGTTTTTCGCGCATCTCATTGTTTATGACGTCATATCCCTTGAACTATATATCGCATGTGATTCTTACACTTACTGCGACCGCTCTCATGGATTGAAGCTTACGTATACAAAATTTGTTAAAGATTGGAACAAAACTGTAGATTTGTATGCAACACATACAAATATGCGGACACCCTGCTTTGTATACTAGATAATTTTGTTTCACTTCAAGTTGGGTGATAGCTTCATTTCCTTTTGAAACTCAGCATTATTAGGCAAGTTGTCTAAGATTGTGAGTTTTAAAACTAACGGTAGGATAGATGCAAGTTTCAACTTTATTTATATTTAATCATTAATGCACTGCCAGTGACCAAACTGCTGTCTAGGAAAAAGAGGAAAGTGTATTTAAATTTATTTACGAATCGTATTCCGAGTAGGGAGGCAGATTGTTGTGTGTCTGTTGAACATTACGCACACATTTAGTACCTCGATTTGTTATGCTCTTCCATTTTTTCATACAAGCATCGTAAGGAACTACTTTATCAGGTAGCTACTACCATTTCTTGTCTGTTGTGTGACGTGCCTTTTCATACAAATATTAATGAAAGCACTTGCAGACAACTCAGTAATTAGTTTGTTAATAAAATTAGATCAGAAAGTGTCGGACCGGCCGCGGTGGCCGAGGGGACTGAGGCGATCCAGTCTCGGTCTGCACGGCCACTACGGTCGGGGGTTCGAATCCCCCCTCGGACATGGATATTTGTGCCGTCCTTAGTCTTAGTTAGTTCATAAGTAGTTTGTAAGTTTAGGGACTGATAACCTCTTAGTTAAGTCCCATAGACCATACAAACATTTGAACATTTTTTTTGAAAGTGTCGGTACACACAGTAACTATTGCCAAGTTTGCAACTGAATCCATAATTAGTCTGTTTTGGCATTTAACCCAGATAGCGCTGATGTCTTTCCAAAAGGACGAGAACGGCAGATCATTTTTATATTATTTTCCATAAGAATTCGTGTACAGTGTCATATTTTGTTTGACTCTGCTGCTCCCTTGCAGATCAATTTTAGCGTGTATTGTCGATCGCCAAGTGGTAGGAAAAAGCTGCAAAGTTGAGGTTCCTACATAAGGTACTGAAGACTTCCTCGTAGTTGGCTTTATAGTTCTTGAACATTCTTCAATTTTTGAGACAGTTATGTGTATATATTTCATCTTAAATGTTGTTTCAATAATAATGATTCGTCAGATTAAAATTATAAATATTTATTTTGACGTCATTCCAGAAAGAATGGCAGTATTGCAAAAGTAATTGGGTCATTTTGGAAAAAATCACTTTAACGATCTTGTGCAATCATATCACGGTAATTAATAGGTTTTGGGAAAAAATCAAACCAAAAATAATTTCGCATTATCTAGGTTAATAAACTAATCTTTGATCTTTACCTTTAACAATTAGTCAATTACAGAATCATAGAATTAGGCATTCCTATACTGTGCTACAATGTACAAGTTCCTTTTGTTGCTGTCAGCTACTGTTATAGATTGTCTGTCATTTCACGCTTGAGCACATTTATACTCGATATTAGTCGGTTTACATCCTATTTAGCAAATTAAGGTTTTTGACAACACAACATTTTGTTAGTTAATGCGGTGTATCCTGTTCACAGCATGCCACGTTACAAATAACAGACACTACTAAGGTCGCAATAGAAGTCATGCTCAGTCTGTGTTAGTAATCTACAGTTTGATCTTTAATTAATTAACGGATACATAATTGTCAACTTTAGTATTTACACTGGGCCATACCCTTACATGTTATTCTGCTGCAATCACTCACTATTAGAAATTGTCAGTTACTCCAGCCATGTCCACATTTATTTTCAACATAAAGTTTATGTTAGATATTGGTCAGTTTTTAATTTAATTAATGAACTATTTGCCCGTCTGATTAACGAATCGGACCTTGAGCTACAACCGGACTTGTTATTCATTGTTTAACCAGACTCGTGTTCTGGATAGTTTAGCGCACTAACAGGGCCAAACACATTGCTATCAGTCGGTGCCAGGCTGATTATTAATATTATTTACTCGTACTTTAATAACGCACATTGGGATTAGTTTTTACATTCACAGTGCTCTACCAGTCTAGACAGGCATTGGTGCATCTGTACACAACCAACAAATCCATTCACTAACATACATACGCACACACAGCATGGTTTCGCTCTTAATTTAATTTTATTAAACATATATGATTCAACATGTCTGGATCTCGACGCTACGAATATCTAATATATAAAGCAGAGTGTCCGTACGTTTGTACGTGTTGCATACAAATCTACAGTTTTGTTCCAATCTTTATGAAATTTTGTGCATATAAGCTTCAATCCATGAAGACGGTCACCGTAACTGTAAGAATCACATGCGATATATAGTTCACGAGATATGACGTCATAAACAATGAGTTGCACGAAAAACTGCTGCATTTTGCGACACTGCTGCTCATTTTCTCCTAAACCATTGGACCGATTATTTCAACCAAATTTGGTACACACATTCCTTTCCATGACATAACAATTGCTGCAAGGTTAAGAATCACATACGACACATGGTTCAAAAGATATTACGTCATAATCAATAGAATCGCAAAAAATGCTAAATAATGCGACGAGACTTTATAAATACACTACATGAAAATGAGAGTATTTAGCGACTTGCAATATACTTTAAACATAATTTCAAACCTTTATTAAACTTTTTCTCGCTGACAATCACAGCAAAATGATGAAAGAAAAAAGGTTTATCGCTTACTACTTTTCCGCTTTTCACGAGTAAAACTACGGCATGCGGAAAAACGTTGAAATTTATAATTTCTACACTACAAATTGTAGGCGCAGGAAATTTTACAACCAGTATACACGTATATATTTGAGTGTGCCTTCTGAATTATTTCACAGTACGACACGTAGTGCATGAGATATGAGCACATAAACAGCAACGTTCATGGAAAACCGCCCTATCACGCACCAAGTTTTTATCTATTACTTCTTGACTAATAATTGTATTCCCAAGAGATTTTACAGACATACAGCCCTTATACAAATAAATATATATATACCTGAAAAGTGACAGGAATAAAAAATAACGAACAAATACCCGGGCAAAGCCGGGTTTTCAGCTAGTGAAATTGTAAATTTTATTGCCCAATCTTTGCCTAGGTAAAGTTGCAAACTTCTAAGAAATTAAGAGGCGCCAGCGTTAAACAAGTAGCGTAGGAACAAGTAGGACAGTCATGGAATGGTCAATGGTGAGCCGTTGTAGGATAATAAATCTATTTTTTTGGAAGTGGTTGGCTGTTATTTCATCAATAAACAAGCAAATATTACACAAAATAATTATGTATACAAAAGCGTTTGACAGAATAAATTCATGAAACAGTTCCTGCTAAGCGAAAAAAAAAAAAAAAAAAATACTTAACTGGCGCAGTGTCCCATTATTTAAACCCCGAAAGAGTACAGCTTCATTTCTCTGCTCGTCTCGCGTTGGTATTAATTTCCTCCGTCATTTCCGTAGCGGGGGACACAACGAGACGGTATGCCGTCCGTACGCATAAAATTCGGAATGAAGAAATGTTTTAATATTCGGAACGCGGGCGGTACTGCATTCATCGCCGGGGAGTGGGGAGAATGGAGAATACCCTGCGACTAGGCGGCCATTGTCACGGCTTAGCGTTCCGTAGCAGAGACGTTTGATTAATGCGGGAGTCATTACGAGGGAATTTCACTTATCTGCGTCACGAGCCGCAATTTCTCAGGCGCGTGCCTTAAAAATGCCGGTTATTAGGTGCATGAATGTGACTTTAATGCCCGGGAGAAGAAACGCAATTTCAGCGAAATTCTGGAACTGGAAACCGCTTAACATACCGCGCATGTGGGCGTTAATTACAGCTTGTCGACTCGGCGCAAATGAGGTCGTCCTTTCAGACGAGTCTATGAGTCGTAATACTCATAATTCCGATGTTAACCGTATTCCCGTACGTATGCTAAACTGAATTTTGAACTAACATTAAATGTGCGCTTAAATCAATAATCACAGTAAAAACGGAATGCAAAAGATATACTGATTTCGTTGTTTCTTGTCAAGGGTGATTAGGTGCAAGGCAAGAACGTTACGCACTGACTGTATTCTCTGTAATGCAGTCTAAGTAATATAATGTCGATTTTCATTAAACTGCCATCAAAGTTAGTTGAGATAAACGTTTTCTGTGTTTAATGAAAGTCCAGCTCCAGTTGCATTTATTGGTGCTTTATTTAAGCCCACACTACCGGTTTCGGCCTCTATGTTAGTCCATTTTCAAGTGTGACAAACCTGCATATATTGTGTAGGAATAAGTTTACAACAGTTACATGATACAAGATAGAATGTTACATATATAAAAAGGTACCGTACAAAAGCAGAATGAAACTTACGTTATGCCGTACACACAAAGCAACGTCAAGTAATTAATACAATGGCGCCCAATGGCGACACGAGAAAAATGGGCGTGTCATATTTAACATTCCAAATCATTATAATCGGCATGTTCTGATGTGTTCTGATATGAACATTACATCATTGCAAGCATAAAATTCTAAACATCAGTTGATAAAATGTAAAGGTCAATAATAAAATATTATGAATGTCAGTTACGATAAAAACGGAACATATAGCGGTCAATGAGGTTATGTGAAAAGTGGGCGTGTCGTCAATTTAAAATTTTGATACAGGAGATATAATAATTTAGCTTAGGACCAATTGTATTCGATTAAGTTTACATTAAAGTTGATTGTATTGTTTAAACAAGAAACAAAAATTCTTAGGACGTAAAATGTAAAATGATTGCAACGAACGAGGCGTCCAAGCCGATAGTTGAGGGGCGGCCTCTAGCGGACTCAAGAGCAGTTTGGACGCGTCGTTGATTGCTTACATTGTACTGTTTACAAACAGTAGTAGATGTTTCGAAAACAGCCACGAACTTACGGAGCATTTCTACAAAATTTTGTCAATTACTGGGCGGCAGATATCTAAAAAATTAGTATTCTTTAAAGTGCATTGCTCGTTAAGCGTGTCTTCCTTGGACTTTTTCAGGTGAGTGTATATAGCAACCTCTTCATAAAAATCCATGAAATAGTCTTTCTGCATTGTATGGAGTATTGTCAGGTTGTTTTCGATACTGTATACCTTGTGAGTGTTGCGTATAAGGTGAGCAGCGAAGGTGGCTCTGCTTTCAGCGTTTTTTCTGCCGAGTTCTGTGTCTTCATTGTAACGCGTTTTCAAGTTGCGTCCTGTTTGCCCGATGTAGTATGCATTACAGTCGGAGCAGTGAATTTTGTATATGTCCACGTTTTGATATATGTCCTGCGTTGTATTTATGGCATGTATTAAAAGACGCAGAAGTGAGGGTTGTGATTTGTACGCAGTTTGCACGTTACAATTTTTAAACAAATTACTTAGTATGTATGAGGCCTGGCCACTGAAGGGAAATGATACAAAGTGTTTCTTACCTGGTTCCATATTTTGGCTCATTTGGTTTTTGTTGGATTTGGCCACGTTAAAAATCTCGTCTACGATCATGCTATGATAGCCGTTATTCCGTGCTATATTTCGCAGCCAGCTAAGTTCTTTTTTTTATTTTTTTTATTATTATTTTTTTTTTACTACATTATCTTGTAGTGGCAATCTGAAGAGTCTATGTACTGCTGAACGGAAATAAACCTTTTTATATTGAGCAGGATGACAAGATGCAGCCGGGATAGTGACGTCATAAGATGTTGGTTTGTGGTATATACCAAAGGCATGTTTGTTTCGAACCATGCTGCTGGAATGATCTAAAATTTAATGTTGTTATCCTGTTGATGCTCAACGGCAAACGAGATGTTATCTTGAAAATGGCCTAACATAGAGGCCGAAACCGGTAGTGTGGGCTTAAATAAAGCACCAATAAATGCAACTGGAGCTGGAGTTTCATTAAATTGAACCACAGTTGCGGCAACAGCAAGCATCCAGTTATGGAGAAACTAATAGTTTTCTGTGTTGTACCGCATCATATTGTGATACTGTAAAGATCAGTGTATCGGCTACAGTGACCGTCTTGTGGTATAATGACGTCACGTAAGTATACCGAGCAGAAAGCCGCTGCATCTGTGGCCGAAATATCGGTTGTTTCACAAATAGCTGTCTTTACTATAAGGCGCGGTGCAGCTCACAGAAAACTTTTTTGTGTAAAATATATAATTCTTCCCATTTCATAGTTGAGATCTAGTACAGCAACCACATGAAGTCAATAATCTTGGTTGCAAAATATGTTTTATTCAGATATGATGCGTTTCACCCTATTAGAGAATCTTCAGAAATCTAATGAAGACAAAAGAGGAGAACACGAACTTGTTTTTAATACTCAGCTATATTAACATCTATGTAACATGTTTGTTTAGAAGAACAGTATAGTGATGTTTGTCTACATGTGTGAGATTCTGTGCAGTGAAGAAGCCACAATACCTTATCATGTCTAAATTACATAGCAGGAAAGATTAATATCACATGTGGAGACATCACAATAAATACAAATATGAAACAAAAAGCATCTGGAGATGAGAATAAATTCCCGAAACGCGTAATGCTGAGCATTAAAAACAAGTAACTGGTGCATTTTATTTATATGAATTGTGAATAACACAGTTACAGGCTTTCAGAAAACATCGTTATGATGGATGAAATGAAGAAAGAGAAGAACCAGTGCATACAAGTCAATATTTATATGACAAAATTCTGGGACCACGATACACACAAGATGGATACAGACTGCAGACCATCGAGACAACCGAAAAACTATCAAATATCGAAACTGACATCAGAAAGAGACGAATGAAATTTTATGGACACCTACACAGATTACCTGGAAACAGGTTAACTAAACGTCCACTGGACTATGTGACATCACTTAAAGCAACAATACCCTGGGTAAGAAGGATTTGACAAAGCAAAAATTGACATAACAAACACATCAGACAGGGATACATTCAGGAGAAAAATTGACAAGTTTACTTCAGACACGGCACCAAAACTATACCGGCCAAAGTGGACCGAAGACAGAAAGATGGCATTTAGTGAGAAAATGAAGAAATATTGGGAAAATAAGAAGAACCTTAAGAAATATTTATAAATCACCTGCTTATCGTTCTCCCATGGGGACATTTGCTAATAATAATAATAAAAATAATATATGACAGTATTTAGAAAACTTAAAAAAAACTCTTTAGGTAGAAAAGAAAACTTAAATCTATACTAAAGGGTTACAGTAATCTATGGTAACAATGTGTTGCCTACTCTGTGACAGAGGATGTTTTGATTAAAAAGCAGTCGCAGGATATTTACTATACAGTGACAATAATAATGAAATCGCTGTAGCTGCGCTAACAATGACCGTTCAAAGCAAATGGATACTGGGTTACTCTCGACGGAGTAATGAATTACCTTGCCTTAAAACATGATCGTAACTGTTATATTTTTTATTTATATTTATTTAGCTCTACACATGTATTATTACATGCATGGGCAATATAAGAGTATTTACGCTACATGTAATATTGTTTGTACACAATTTATACAAGTAAAGATTACTTACAGTTTGCATTCAACGATAGTTAACATTGCATTCCACTGTCAAATCATGTTAGCTCCATTCTGTATGGTCTACAATACAGGAGATTTTTAAACTCGTTTTAAAATCCTTCCCAGGCAGCAGTTACAATTATTTGTTAGTTAATGAATTAGAAGATATTGCACCCTTAGTTTATGGGGTATTTGTTGTAAGTTTCAGTCTTCTCCTTACCATATACCGATGTGTGTGTATATACAGGGGCCTCTGGAGTAGATATCGTTAGGAGAGCCAGTCATTAACAAAGTGTTCCACTTGGTATGCAAGATGTATGAGACAGGGTAACACTGACTTCAAGAAAAATTTAGTGATTCCAATTCCTAACAAAGTAAGTGCAAACAAATGTGAAAATTACAGAACTAACAGTTTAATAAGTCATGGTTGCAAAATACTAACACGAATTATTTTCAGACGAATGGAAAAACTGGTGGAATCCGACATTGCGGAAGATCAATTTGGATTTAGGGGAAATGTAGAAATACACGAGGCAATGCAGTACGATTTATTTTAGAAGATAGCTTAGCGAAAGGAAAACCTACGTTTTTAGTATTTGTGGATCTGGAAAAAGCTTTTGACAACGTTGCCTGGAATACAGTTTTTCAGATTCTGAAGGTAGCAGGGGTAAAATATAGGGAGCGAAGAGTTATATTGAACTTGTACAGACAGCAGTTATTAGAGTCGAAGGTAATGAAAGGGTCGCAGTAGTTGGGAAAGACGTAAGACAGGGTTGTAGCCTTTCCCCAACGCTGTTCAATCTATACATTGAGCTAGGTGTGAAGGAATGGAAGGAGAAATTCGGAGAGGGAATTAAAGTCCAGGGAGAGGGAATAAAAACTTTGCGGTTTGCGATGACATAGTAATGCTGTCAGAAACAGCAAAAGACCTCGAAAAGCAATTAAACGGAATGGACAGTGTCTTGAAAGGAAGGTATAAGGTGAACATTAACAAAAGCAAAGGTAATGGAATGTAGTGTCAGTAAGTCAGGCGATGCTGAACGAATTAGATTAGGTAATGAGGCAATAAAAGTAGTAATGTCTTTTTTATGTGGGTAGCAAGATAACTTCTGTTGGCCGAAGTCAAGAAGATATAAAACCCAGAATGGCTATGGGTACAAAGGTTTTCTGAAGAAGATAAATATGTTGACATCCAATATTAGTTGTAATGTTTGAACGTCCTGTCTGAAAGCATTTGTCTGAAAGCATTTGTCTGAAACGTGAACGATAACAAGTTCATACAAAAAGATGAGAATCTATCGAAATTTGGTGCTACAGACGAATAATAAAGCTTAGATAGGCATATCACGTAACTAATGAAGAGATACTCAACAGAATTGGGGAGAAAAGGAGTTTGTGGCATATTCTAAGAGAAGGGATAGGTTGGTGGGACACATCAAGAAATCGTCAACTTAGTATTAGAAGGAGGTGTGTGTGGTAAAAATCGTAGAGGGTGACTGAGGGCCAATACAGTAAACAGATTCAAAAGGATGTAGATTGCCGTACATATTCTCCGATGAAGAGGCTTGCACAGGATAGGGTAGCGTGGAAAGATGCATCAAACCAGTGTGCGGACTGAAGACCACAACAATTATAACAACATCAACAGTCGTTTTAAAAATTAACATCGCCACCTATCATGGACACAACATTTATTTATTTGTAATGAAATGGCCCACCACTGGCTTTGATAAAAGCTGAATCTCTTCGAGGAACAGTTCCTCATAGTGCCTTTCGCTGCAGTGTCCAAAACAATGTCGTTTTGTTCAAATTTTTGTTAAGCTTAAAGGACTTAACTGCGGGGTCATCAGACCCTAAACTTACAAACTACTTATTAACTAGCGTATACTAAAGACGGCACAAACATCCATGTCCGAGGGGGGATTCGTAACCCCCGACCGTAACGCCCTTGCGCATCGTAGCATAGCGCATCAATCCGCTCGGCCCCTCCCCGCGGCTGTTGTTTTGTTCCAAATTATTTGCCGTTTCTTCAACGATGCTGGAGCTGTAAATTTGGTCCTCACTATCTGCATTAAAACTCCTCATAGCAGTTCATTTCTGTTGAGACATTGTGATATTGCTATCCAGGGTAGATGTCTGACACTGTAGAAAGAACGCCTGAACCATTCTTGCTGTGCGTGTGGGCGCTTTATCGTTTGGAATATGGTGGTATTTGTTAGCAATATGTCAGAATAAAGCACTCAGTTGTCGTGGATGGTATTATGTTCATTCACATACTACCACTGGCTGTAATTATATAAACAGGTGAAAACCACGATAAATGCTCTCCCTTACTTGATCGCAGAACGCAGGATCCAGGATCGTAGACTACGTTTGGCGATTTAGATCCCGTAAATCCGGTTCTTTGTAGGAAGCAAAGGACATGATGATTCATCGGACCATACCGCATACCACCGAGGCCCTATGTTCCGATGCGCGAGCCTGTTCGGGGGTTCGAATCCCCCCTCAGGCATGGATGTTTGTGCTGTCTTTGGTATAAGGTAGTTCATAAGTAGTTTGTAAGTTTAGAGACTGATGACCCCGTAGTTAAGTCCCTTAAGCTTAACAAACATTTGAACAACATGCCGTATGCTTGCAGTCATCAAGTGTCCGTGTTTCATGAACGTGGCACCAGTTCCTTCGCATATTTGAGTTGTCTTCCGTTATTAATGATTTAACAGCTGCAGTCCTTCCATGAATATTAATTTCCAGCCTTGCTGTTTGTATTGAAAAAGTGTTACTCAAGTGATTGTCGGGTTCTGCAGTCGCTAGTGCCCTGCTGGTTTTTTGCTGTCGTTGTTAATGCTCTAGGTTGAAGTCGGTTACCATCTGCTTTCGTCCACTACCCCTGTTCGGCGATGATGTTGTACCTTGTTTTGTTTACGCTGTCATTACCGTGGATACTGTCGCCAGTGAAACACGCTCCCATAAACTGCGCAATATCGGGTTGGCCGCTTTCGAAATTTGAAAAAAATTACTGTGTTATCCGTCGCAGAAAAACCGTATAACATACTGCAAGGTAACACCCGAGACTTCGTGTGTCAATTTCATATTCGGGTCGCGTCTCGGTGTGACAGGTTAGCAAAGGTGCCCACGTGAAGCAAGTTAAGCAGACTGCAAGGAACTCATTTTATTTTGCCCACAACTGCATGTTTATGGCGATTTCCTCATTTGGATGTGTAATTTGCGTTATACGTTTGAGGCACCAGCGGGACATGAAATCTTTGATTCATAGAATATGTAGTTCGATCATTGACGTGAACATTTTAAACGAATGTCCTGGCTAAGTGTTGCGACTATTTATCTGTTGTGGCTGTCTGTATCTGAAAAAATAGTGAATGTATATTGTCTGATCTTGTATGATTAGATCTTAGGTGGATTTTTAGGTAAATTTTATCTGATTTACTAGACTGAACTGTATGACCCTGGCTCTGTTTTGATATGCAGATGTCACACTGTTATCATAATGTCAATACGTGAACACGAAAACCGATTTACCGATTACACTGACCAACAATGAAAAGTTTAGAAATAGGTAATTCTAACGTTTTTCTATCTATTGAGTTAAAAGTCACTACAAAATGACTTTGGCTTTTTCTTTGGAGACAAACTGGAAATTCATTTTTATAGACAACGTCTTCGGTTAGGAACAAATTTTGTTTTCTTTGTTGGCACACTTGTCCAATAGCAAAACACAAATACTCTTATGTTCTTTGGTAGTCTATAGATACTGACTGTGAGTTTCATAAACACGTAGCTTCTGGCATCAGAAACATTATTGGTTCGAGAGTGCTTTTGCAGTGTAAATTTCGTAAAAATGCCACGAATATGTAAAAATATGGCGAATAATTTTCGTTATATTTATGACGAAATAACATTTTCTTCACAGGAATGTAATCAGACGCCTATTATGAAAACCGAGGATAAGTCTTGGGCTCCACATAATGTTGCAACACATGTTCAGTAGCACTTTGAGAATGACTGAAAAAAAAAAAAAGAAAACGATCTTTGGCTTTTTGCTGTGTGAATGATTTGGCGTGAAACTACAAACAATACCGATGACTGATGATTCTGCTTGAATCAACGTATAAAGGCAGGATTGTCAATGAAAATAAGAACAGTGGAGTAACCCAATGTTAGACCCATTCCGCGATCACATAGTTTACCAGTTCCCAATGCACCCAAAATGTGTGTTTGTTGAAAGTGTAGAAGAAGAAGACGAAGAAGAAGAACCAAACAAGCGTTCGACTTCCCGTGAGCCCGATTTTTGAAGGAAAAAATGAGAAACAACACAGAATGAGTCAAGCGGAATTGAGCTATCTCATTAGAGATCTTGGCCTGTCAGAAAAGAAGGCAGGAATTAGATATGTAATTAGGAAATCGCATTATATTAATGCAGACTGGCCTGAAAGAAATCTTAACCCTTGCAAGAAAAATGTCGGTGCCTACCCTCTTGTGGACCCAAAAGATCATCTTCTTCCACCCCTGCATATCAAATTGGGGTTGATGAAAAAATTGTCAATGATATGAACCAAGAAAGACGGTCCTTTAAGTACAAATGAGAGAAATTTCGAAAATTAATTGAAGCAGAAGAATTGAAGAAGAAAAGTATTTTACCGGATCACAAATTAGAGAAACTGTAAAGGATTCTGCGTTTGACATACTTGTGTTGAGGAAAGTGAAGGATGCTTGGGAAATTTTCAAGCAGTTGTTCGGGTACTTTTAGATTACAAAACAAATGGTAACTACACACAATCGGCGACAGTGATCCTACAATAATATCATAACCTTGGCTGCAACATGTCACGTAAAATCCATTTTTTTTCCAAGCGCACCTACACTTTTTCCTTCCTAGTTGTGATGCTGTCAATGATGAATATGCAAAAATATTCCGTGAGGAACAAAAAGGCCAATGGAATAAAACAGTGCAGCAGAGTCGGTAAACAATTTTATGCAATGTTTATGTTTCTGCTGTGAACTCATCACCATCATCATTGGAGACTGATTACGCCTTTCAGCGTTCAGTCTAGAGCAAAGTACCTCTAATGAAATTCCTCCATGATACCCTATTCAATGCTAACATTGATGCCTCGTCTGATGGTATGCCTTTTACTTCAAAATCATTCTGCACCGAATCTAGCACTTTCTTCTTGGTCTACCTCGACTCCTGTTACCCTCCGCTGCCGAGCTCATGAGTCTCTTAGGTAACCTTGCTTCTCCCATGCGTGTAACATGACCCCACCATCTCAGTCTGTTCGCGCTAACTGCTTCATCTATGGTATTCATTCCCAGCTTTTCTTTGATTTCCTCATTATGGACACCCTCCTGCTATTGTTCCCATCTATTAGTACCTGCAATCATTCTTGCTACTTTCATATATGTAACCTCTACCTTATGAATAAGGTAACCTGTATCCACCCAACTTCCACTCCCATACAACAAAGTTGGTCGAAAAATAGAGTGGTGCACCGCTAACTTAGTCTTGGTACTGACTTCCTTCTTGCATAAGAGAGTAGATCTTAGCTGAGCACTCACTGCATTAGCTTTGCTGCACCTCGATTCCAGTTCTTTCGCTATGTTGCCATCCTGTGAGAAAATTCATCCTAGGTATTTGAAACTGTCTTCCTGTTCTCACTTTGTTCGTTTTATTTGCCACTCAATGTGTTGAAATCTCTTTCCCACAGAAATTACTTTCGTTTTGGAGATGCTGATCTTCATATCATAATCCTTGCACCTCTGATCGAGCTCTGAAATATTAGTTTGCAACCTTTCAATCGAATCTGCCATCGAACTAAGTCATCCGCATATGCAATACTGCTTGTTTTGTTTCACCTATTTTAATCCCGCCCTGCCAATCTATTGCCTTCAACATATGATCCATGAATAGGATGAGCAACAGTGCTGACAGGTTACAGCCTTGTCTTACCCCTGAAACTACCCTGAACCAAGAGCTTAATTTGCCATCTACTATGCTGCCTGACAGTCTACGTAAAGCCCTTTGATTGCCTGAAGAAGCTTGCCTCCTATACCATAATCTCGAAGAACTGACAGTAGCTTCCTCCTAGGGACACGGTCATAAGCCTTTTCTAGATCTATGAAACATAGATACAATTCCCTGTTCCACTCATAGCACTTTTCCATTACCTGCCGTAGGCTAAAGATCTGGTCCTGACAGCCTCTAAGAGGCCTAAACCACACTGATTTTCATCTAACTTGTCCTCAATTAATACTCGCACTCTCCTTTCAACATTGCATGAGAATATTTTCCCCACAACGCTGATTAAAAGAGACACCTCGGTAGTTGTTCTTTTCCGTTTCCATGTTTGAAAATTGGCGTGATTACTGATCTTGTCCAGTCAGACGAAAACTATCCTGACTCCCATGCCTTTTCAATTATTCTCTGCTGTAAACTAAACTAACATTTTAATCAGTCCGCTGGCTTTACAATAAATAATGATTTTTTTAGAGTACTCCTTTTTGTAATACACGCCAAACCATACAAAAAAAAAAAAAAAAAAAAAAAAAAGTGTAGTGTTGCCGGCCGCGGTGGCCGAGGTGACTGAGGCGCTCCAGTCACGGTCAGCACGGCTACTACGGTCGGGGGTTCGAATCCCCCCTCGAGCATGGATATTTGTGCCGTCGTAGTTCGTAAGTAGTTCATAAGTAGTTTGTAAGTTTAGGGACTGATGACCCCGTAGTTAAGTCCCATAAGCTTAACAAACATTTGAACATTTTGTGTAGTGTTTTCCACTTTATTCATTAATGTCACATACATGTTTCTGGAAGACGAATTGTGCATTTCTCCTTCAGCTACCACTGAAAATCCTGATTTCCAAGAAAATTCTTGCTGTCAGAAAAACAGATTTTACCAATTTATTTCACGCGATTTGAATTTCCAGAATTCATATATAAAATCCGCCATTGCACAAAAGATTTTTTTTATTAATGTTCCTTCAGTGCGTATACTCGGAATGTATTCAGTAGAATTCAAATGCCACACAAATTGGAAACCGATACCCTAAAAGTTCCACAGCGTTACCATATGCCACACCTAATGACTCATTTAATTAATATATTGGAATCGCGCGGCTGAATGAGTTTTCGTGATCAGAGGGCATTAATCAGGATCTGGTGGCTGCCCGTCGCGCCCTGACCACCCCGCTGTTATGGTTGTGGGTCCACCGCCAGCCACGAGCCTCGGATTCCCCGCGGCGACGCCAATTACGCCGTCTGGACCGCGGCTGCTGTGATTAATTGCTTCAGAGAGCGCATGAGATTTAATATCCGTCCTACAAGGCCGGTCGTTCACTACGCCGCCGAAAGAAAACCCTAGCACGATCGGAATGTGGGTGAAGGAGAATGCACACTTCAATTAGGACCAAAGACGAGAGGAATTTTTATCTCTGAATCCATCTACGATCCATCTTCCGCAAGCATAGGCTGTGTGTGGCCAGAGAAATTTTGTGAGGATTAGTACTAGCAGTATGTTGCAGCCCGTGTCGTAATAAACAGACGTCTGATATAGGTCTCGCGAGTGTTGTTCATCGTTAGTGTGGTATACACTAGGCAATGTTATTTTTCCCTCCCCGTTTTGTTCCATACGTCACTGTAATAAGCAGAAAATAACTGTACGCTATTAATCGTCACATTAACGATGTAGCGCAGTAGATTAATCTACACTGCTCAAAACAACTAGGGGATTAGGTGAGATAACATAGACAGTGCAGACAAATGTAAAAATTATAGAACTATCAGTTTAATAAGTCAGGGTTGCAAAATACTAACACGAATTATATACAGGCGAATGGAATAACTGGTTGAATCCGACATTGGGGAAGATCAGTTTGGATTTAGAAATGTAGGAACACGCGAGGCAATAGTGATATTACGACTTATCTCAGGAGACATGTAAAGGAAAGAGAAAACTTCGTTTTTAGCGTTTGTTGATTTGGGGAAAGCTTATGACAATGTTGACTAGAATACACTCAATTCTGAAAGTAGCAGGGGTAAAATGTAGGGAATGAAGAGTTATATTCAACTTGTACAAAAGTCAAACAGCAATTATTAGAGTCGAAAGGCAAGAAAGGTACGCAGAGGTTGGGAAGGGAGTAAGACAGGATTGTAGCCTTTCCCCAATGTTGCACAATCTGTACATTGAACAAGCTGTGATTGAATGTAAGGAGAAATTGGGAGGAGGAATTAAAGTCCAAGGAGAGGAAATATAAAAACCTTTCGGTTTCATGATGACACAGTAATTCTGTCATAGATAGCAGAGGCCTTGGAAGAGCAATTGAATGGAATGGACAATCTTCTGACAGTAAGATGAACATTAAGAAGAACAAACGAGGGCATGAAATCAGGCGATGCCAAAGGCATTAGATTAGGTGATGAGTTATGTTATTTTCGTTCGCCGAAGTAAGGAAGATATGAAATGCAGAAAGGCTATGGAAAGAAAAGCGTTTCTGAACAAACGAAATTTGTTGAGAAACAATATTAGGAAGTTCTTTCTGAAAGCATTTGTCTTGAATGTAACATTCAATGGGAATGAAACGTGGACGATAAGGAGTTCAGACAAAAATATGATAGAAGCTTTCGAAATGTTGTGCTACAGACTACGTAACTAATGAAGAGGTGCTCAACAGAATTGGACAGAAAAGGAGATTCTCACATATCCTAAGAGAAGGGATAGCTTGGAAGGACACATTCTGAGACGTCAAGAAATCGTCAACTTAGGATCAGAAGGAAGTGTGTGGGTTAAAAATCGTAGAGGGAAACCGACGGACGAATACAGTAAGGCGATTCAAAAGGATATAGGTTGCCGTTCGTACTCTCAGATGAAGAGGCTTGCACAGAACAGGGTAGCGTGGAGAGCTGCATGAAACCAGTTTGCGGACTGAAGACCACAACAACAATAACAACCATAAACACTATACATATGGTAACATATTTTATTCAGATTTTACAATTGTAATATAATGTAGTACAATATTTTGCTGTCTCAACTCTTTACTTGAGTTTCATATAGCGTTCACTTACAAGGGACAACATTGACATCTAACGCGCGAAACCAAGCTCGTAATAAGAGAGGTGTTCGTCACTTCCGTGCAGAACGTTGCGTTGTACATCAAGTAACGTTTTAACAGGGAGAAAGAAAGTAACAAGATATCAATACCATAGGAAGGAATATATTTGTAATTTAATGGCGTCATTGTGTGATTACATATTTAATCAGCAGCGCCAAAACCTCCGTGCTTAAAGTATTTGCAATAACGGAAAACATACATATTCACAGCAGTATCACACACCTGAAAGTGCATGTATCTTATAATTATATTAATATGAAGTCAGTCGGCCAAACTACCTGGCCGATTTCCTTCATTTTTGTTTTAAACCAAAGGTTCGTCTTCAAGTACAAGAATTTACATAACTCTCGCCTTCCTTTTTCTATACTCAAACCGGATTTCCTTTTGTATATTTGTTATGGAGAAGTCCTTGCGGTAAACTAAAGTCAGTCGGTCAGGCCGTTCTATCCAACCGATTTCCTTCATTTTTGCTTTAAACGAAAGGTATTTATTCGCTTACTCCCATGAACCACAGACATTGTCAAGGTGGGGTGGCTTGCGTGCCTCAACGATACATATAGGCGTACCGTAGGTGCAACCACAGCGGAGGGGTATCTGTGGAGAGGCCAGACAAACGTGTGGTTCCTGAAGAGGGGCAGCAGCCTTTTCAGTAGTTACAGGGGCAACAGTCTGGATGATTGACTGAACTGGCCTTGTAACATCAGCTAACGTGGCTTTGCCATGCAGTTACTGCGAACGGATGAAAGCAGGGGGAAACTACAGCCGTTACTTTTCTCGAGGACATCCAGCTCTACTGTATGAACATATCATGATGGCATCCTCTCGGGTAAAATATTCCGGAGGTAAAATAGTCCCCCATTCGGTTCTTCGGGCGGGGACTACTCAGGAGGATGTGATCATCAGGAAAGACAACTAGGGTAATGGAGTGCAGTCTAAGAAAATTAGGTGATGCTCAAGGAATTAGATTAGGTAACGAAACAACAAAGGAGGTAGATGAGTTTTGTTACTTGGGCAGTAAAATAAAAAATGATGGTCACAGTACAGAAGATATAAAATGCAGAATTGCAATGGGTAAAAAAGTGTTTTTGAAAAAGATAAATTTGTTAACATCGAATATTGATTTTAGCCTATGAATTCCTTTCTGAAGGCATTTGTGTCGAGTATTGCCTTGTATGGGAGTGAATCATGGACGATAAACAGAGCGGACAAGATGAGGCTAGAGGCTTTTGAAATGTGGTGCTACGGAAGAATGCTGAATATTAGGTGGGTGGATCGCCTAAGTAATGAGGAGGTACTGAACGGAATTGGAGAGAAAAGGAATTTCTGGCATACGTTGAGTAAAAGAAGGGATTGATTGGTGGGACACATTCTTGGACATCAAGGAATTGTTAATTTAGCGTTGGAGAGAAGTGTGTGGGGTAAAAAGTGCAGAGGAAGACCAAGAGATGGATACAGTAAGCAGATTCAGACAGATGTAGGTTGCCGTTCATATGCGGAGTTGAAGAGACTTGCTCAGGATAGGGTATTGTGAGAGCTGCATAAAACCAATCTCGAGACTGAAGACCACAACAACAACAAAAACAACAACAACAACAACACATTCATTCACAGATTTGACATTAAGTATCAGAATCAATATAAGTCTCTCCGTCCTTTATTTTTATTCAAACGCCGTATCCTTCCGTCTTCGCACTGAATATTTTAATCGGTTTGTTTTACTATATCTTCGGTTCTAATTAAGGTACGCAGTTCTTTTTGAACTAACAACACTTAGCGGATCTAGCTCTTTCATTTGAGCTATTAAACACTTCACTAATTGATTCTGAAGAAAGCTGTGCGTGAACATTCAACTTTACCTCCATTTTTTCCCAATCTTTTTTGTCATTCCATTAACGGTGCGAAGTATTCGCACGGATCCTCTGGTTGGTCCTTAAAGTGCAAATGCGGAATTTCGATGAAAGTGGGAGATACAATACACACACCCCACCAAAGCCACGTTATCACTCTCCTATCAGGCAGTCCAGTATCAAATGCCACACTTATCACATTTTCAAATGATGATATTGCGATTTCGCCAAGCATATTGAAAGATAGATATTGATACGATGACGCAGGCAATTGATTGTAAATCACGCACTTACGTACTCTAACTCCATATCGTCGACCATGGTATCATTTCCATATTCAGCACGTCACAACGTGGTCGCTAATATTTGTACCACATGCGTTGAATTAATTCTCTTCCTGATATCACTGCACTGTACAGAGTTTACACAGTAACTTGTTTGTGACGACTGCAAGACACAAATACGTGTTGAAGCTATACGACTCGCGCAACTGGATCACTGGTTAGTGCAGCTACACTATACCTCTAGTGCTTCTAGTAGACAAGTACGGCGTTTAGCATGGAAATGACGCACGCCACTGTTTTGTTTATTATTGCGTGTTATTGCAAGCCCGGTTTCGTGCAATTCGGAGCGTTCGAGGTCAAAGGTTTCCCTTCTCAGAGCCAGGCACGAAGGGGCTAGCATAATACTGGAAACGTCGTTACCGTTGTCCACCTCGGACGCCCAGTTCAGTTGCACACATGCGTGGGGTTATCAATCAGCTCTTAACGGATATTTGGCCATCCTCCCATGAGTGCAATATCCAGCTCTGCAACCGTTGTGGGAGGTGCTGCTGTGGCTGCAGTGCGGCTGCCAAGTGCATCCCAGAACTCACAGACAGCGGATTTTAAGTCCGGCGAACAGGATGGCCACTGAATTCGTTCATTTCCCTCAGATTCAAGCGTGTTGTTTACCAGTGGAGCCCTTTGGTCACGAGCGTTGTCGTCCACCAGAAGGAACCCATCTCCTATGGCACCAGTATAGGGCACAACAAAAGGCCGAAGGATCGCGTCTCTATACCTATGGTCAAAGCACCATTCTAAACGACGCATAGGTCCTTACGTCCGCCAAAACTGACTCCTGCTCACCCCATTCATCCACCGCCATGATATGGCGATGTTTCCTGCACATAAGCAGGATTGTTCCGATTTTCGCGTTCTCACCACATGAAGGAAGGAAGCTTAGGGTTTGACGTCCCGTCGACAGCTTGGTCATTAGAGACGGAGCTAACGCTCGGAGTTTTGGGTAAGGATGGGGAAGGAAATCGGCCGTGTCCTTTTGAAAGGAACCATCCCGGCATTTGCCTCGAGTGATTTTAGGGAAATCACGGAAAACCTAAATCTGGATGGTCGGAGGTGGATTTGAACCACCATCCTCCTGAATGCGAGTCCAGTGCGTTACCACTGCGCCATCTCCCTCGGTCTCACCACATGACTGAACGACGATTGTCAGGCTGAACACAAAATCTTTACTTATATGTGGTAAGAACCCCGCGCCATTCGTTACCATTCCTGATGTTCCTCCGCCCAGTTTCTGCGTGCTACACGGTGTCGTCGTTTTAATGGCACACACGTCATAGGCCTCTGTGACTTGACGTCACATTCCCGAAGGAGATTCCGGACTGTTTGAGTTGATATCGCGCGTCCTGTTGCTGCCTGGAGGGTGCGTTGCAGCTGAATTCCATTCAGCACTTTGTCTCTAAGGGCTGTTAACCGTACATAATGGTCACTTGTTGCTGATATTACCTGTGGACGACCTTGGCCTCGCCTTCTTTTAACGATTACTATTTTCTGAAATCGCGTCCAGGTCCTGGAAATTACACTTCGGGACTCTCCAATAGCTGCAGCCAAGTTCTTCTGCGTCTGTCCCGCTACCAACCTTGCTATGGATCTCCATGTCATAGCTACCGGCAAGTGACATTGTTGTTGCATTGCACTGTCTGCTCACTACCCTAATTCGCTTGGTAGAATAAACACAAATCAACACCAACTCACTCTGTAGCAAGTTCCTCATAACCAATATCTCGGTTGCCGTATTGTCGTTGCCTCCAATCCGTAGACTAAACAGAAAGACTACCAACTTTTATAGTTCATTGTGTTGATGACAATAGTTCCTCTAACACTATAGAATGACTTGGAAATTGGCTCTTCTCGCATGGACTGACACCTGTTAGCCGTCAGCAGCGGCTCTCGGCGTTGACGCCTGAGGGCCTCCTCGCCTCCCGGACGACGATCGCCTTCGTGACGTCACAGCCCTCTCACGGCGCCGAGGCTGCTACCCTCGACCCTGCTTACACTTAAAGGGGTTTCTCTGTCGGGGACCTCAGTGGACAAATTTGCTATTACTTCAACTAGTTCGTCCCTGAGTTTTAGTGTCAAGTGAGTTTATCCACGTGATTCTGCACTCTGTAAATCGCCTTGCGGCTTGATATGTAAAACCTGAAGTATTTCGATTGGATTGTGTATGTTGCACTGGGGATGATTATTCTATATTCGAAATCGATTTGCAAAAGTGCTCGTCTGCGGATGCGGTTAACTGGCGGATAAATCGAAGGTCTTACATCCGGTATCACCGGTATTACCGTACGAGCCGACAGGTTAATCGGAGGCTTCGATCGTGGTTTATCTTCATGGAATTGATGTCAGAAAAATAGTACGTTTTCGTGTTAAGTAAAAATCTACCGCCAAATAAAAAACTAGGGCGAGATCGTCCGCAAAATGGCGTCTGCTCGATTCGACGTGTCCAACCGGAGGTGGCCGGAGGCTCCGAATGAAATGGCGCGAAATCTCCGCCTCCGAAACAACTGCTCCGTTTCCGGCAATAACAAATAAACGTTAATTTATGACCAATGCTGAAACTTCTTCTGCTAGTTAAATGCACATGTTTTTATTTTTATCCCAAAAGGATACCACTTTGTGGACACCAGTCGTATATGTCGCAGTGATGCGTCATTTAAGTTCGGTTTAAGTGAAAGAAAAGTCCGGTACAAGTGAAAATAAATGACCAGTGGATATTGACGTAGGTGGTAAGTTCTGTTTGTGACCTGATGCGCTTACCGTGAAGTGGATTAGGCTGCAGTGACGATGCCTGACAAGTACAGCATTGGGCTCCACGGGCCTGTGGAGCGCCCAAGCGGTACGAGAACACTGTATGTAATAACAGACCGGCGCGTTACACAGGGCGCCTGCTCCTTATGCAGCCCCGCGAAACACAGCGAGCCCCGATATTCCGCACAGCGTACAGTGCGAGTAGCGAGTAGCGGCTCACACAGCCATACGCGCGCGCCACCCCTGTTCTCAAACGCCTGGTCGGATATTGCCACGCCGAAACAGTGCGGCGCACTGCCGACATATCTGACGCCAAACCCTGCTGTGGCCAAATACTGGTGTGGCAAAAGGGAAAAAACAGAAAAAAAGCTAATGCGCGTGGCGAAATTGTGAAGTCGCCCCACATGTTACAGTTCTGAGGGGTAGCGTTTTCTCTTCAGCTACCGAAAGTTTTGTTTTCTCAACATGGCAGTATTATCAAACGCTATCCCCATTAGACAACGTCTTAATGAAGTAGAGATGAGCAACACTCGCAATACCTTGGTGAGGGGGACGGCGGTATTTTATGCACACCTTCTGAAAAGATTATACTTTACCCAGGTAACTTATATATATAAAAATTGTTTTTACAACTGTTTAAATGAGCGAACAGTCTGTTGCTAACTGTAATGAAGTCTTCTAGCAGATGCAACGAGTGTTAAACGTAACAGAAAAATCTGAGTCGTAGTAGTAATTACAAGTCATACTAAAATGAGCAGGTTTGTCAGTACTGTATTTACACAACAATATCTCTTAAAAAAAGCATTGTGCGTAAAAGTCAACTGCAACTGATAAGGTACCTCCCTCTTGGCAATGCCTGTTGTTGAAAGTGTTTTGAGATTATTACGAGCATCTTAACCGTTTCAGACCTGGCATCCAATATATTGCACACCGCCTTCTTATTAATTTTTGAACAGTATAACACTTCGATTTACTTTGAGACACACTGGCCTGTTTAGTGGACATCTGTCGCTTTTAGTTTCGTGTTGTTGCTGCCAGAACGGCGTGCTACAGTGAAAAACAGTATACGTAGTGGATCCCTTCCGAAGTGCGTAAGACATATATCAGTAGTTGAAATTATGCTATCTATTAATTTAAGAATTTTACACGAATTCCACTTTACGATATAAGTTCTACAATACATATGGTGTGACATACGTAACTCTGGACTTGTTATTTCATATCCTTAAATGCCTTAAGGGTGCGGTGTCCAATTTATTTGAGATTTTTTATTTTTGAAACCAAATATCAAAATTTTTAATTTTTCTCTAATATGCAATATATAGGTTCTTATAGACATGAAAAAAAAATACAAGAATATGTTTTATTGTATCTTTACAATAATTCAGTACTGAAAGGGTTAAAAGTTATTTCCAGTTTCTAAACCCTACTTAAACATCACTAAATAATAAGCGTGTCGTCGTCAACAAAAGAAAAAAGTTTTGGCATTTTTTTGTAATTTGTTTCTCAACGGCGATCTCCATTCAAAATTATTACCAGTTTTGACTTTTTCGATTTTTCAGCAGTTTCTTTGTTTTTTCCATATTGTTTTTCTAAACCACACATACATTCAAGCAAATGAAACAAACCAAATCATGCAATTTCGATCGAATCATTTCCGAGTGTATATATATATATATATATATATATATATATATATATATATATATATATATATATATATATATATATATATATTTGATGTGTGTTAGTATCGTTAAAACTCGGAAATGATTCGATCGAAATTGAATGTTATATAGAATCTTTGTGGACATTCAGTTACCTATTTTCAGTATGTTTCTGCTGCTCAATAGAGACAGCATTTATATTTCTCCGATTTTCTGTGTTACTGTGTTCCTAAAAGTATGTACAGAATCACGTATTCGGTTTTTGCCAGTATAGGAAAATGTTATAAGATCGACAGGAATGCACTTAAAATTTAATACTTGGGGGCGTAAAGTAATAATCGTGTACTAATTTCGGCGATGGATATGCAGAAAGAAAAATCTGAAATAGCATAACTTTCTTTGAGTTACATAACATGAAATACCTCTCTTTCTTATTACTCAACTTTCAACTGTCGAAGTAAACAGAACATCGTAAAATATGGTATTAACATTCGGCAAACATAGACACTGCTTCACGAAACTTACTTGCTTACAAATTTAGGCCTAAATAAATATAAACTAATCACTTGAAAAACAGCTCTTCGGTTGCGGAAGTTTTGGTAAAATTTTTACTTTAACGTGCTTTCGGCTTCACTAGGGGAGCCTTCTTCAGACGTAAAATATTTTTTTATATATAAATGTGTACTTAGCAGATGGTTTTGAGCGATAGGGATCACGTTAAAATCTGTGAACCTATTCCATATGCTCGTATCTTCGTTAGCAGTCTGCAATGTGGCACCGCGTCAAATGCCTTTTTGAAATAAAAAAAATCACAATCTGCCTGTTGTCCTTCATCCATGGCTCGCAAGATTTCATGTGATAAAAGGGCAAGCTGAGTTTCACACGAACGATGTTTCGTAAACCCGCGCTGATTCATAGAATGAAGCTTATCCGTCTCAAGAAAATTTACTATTTTCAAGCTGAGAATATGCTCCAAAATTCTACAGGAAACTGATGTCAACGATATTGGTCTGTAATTGTGTGGGGTCAGTTCTTTTACCTTTCTAATTTAATGAGAGTCACTTGTAGTTTTTTCCAATTACTAGGAACTTTGCGCTGAGTTACAGATTCGCGATACATGGAAGCTAAGTTAGGGGTCAATGCCGCAGAATACTCGTTGTAAAACAACAGTAACAAAATAGTTGTTATCTTGGGACCATTTAATGGCTGATAGTGCGGCTCCGTGGCACAGTGGTAGAGTGCCAGACTACCAGCCGAAAGGTCGCGGGTTCGATCCCCGCCAGAACGTAAAATTTTTATCTGTCACTTTCCACTTCTTTCTCCTCTGGCAGCATTGCTGATGTGAAGAATATAGAGTAGCACTGTGGTTCGGAATCCCCGTAAAATTGTATGTCCCCTTCTAACTGGCTGGGTAAGTCAGTACGAAGGTTGGAGGAAGGCAACGGCATACCACCTCCAAACAAGACCATGCCTAGTAAAGCACTGTGGTGTTGAGACTAATTTCCGGATTGTTGACTGCTTTACCTTTAGATGAAATGTAAGAGGCAAGCTACAGAACTAAATTTTTGCCATTTTATTACACGATTTGTAAATGAAGTAAATTATGAAATAATACACATACATTGCTAGGAATACAAAACAGAGTCTTTCATTATGAAATACGCGATAAGGCAAGAACACATAACCACGAAACTAAAAGCTGCTAATATGCATTTTATGAAAAAATAAACATGTTTGAGTAGGAACTGGCCATGAAAACAAACCTGACTAATAATGCGAATATAAATTTGCCACATTGGGCACTATTGTACATAAACTAAACTTATAAAAATATTTCGTTGTTTTTGTATCCAATAAAACAACTAATACCGTATTTCAACATTCTGTAAATGGTAGGAACATTTGTCTTCCACTAATTGCCAAGATATTAATATAAATGACACATGTATTGTTGTATTTTATAGTTAAGAATTATTCAAATATTTAGTCATTAGTCATATTTACGAAATCGATATTATCATGAATTGATGTAAAGTAGTTAGTACCTTAACTTTGGGGTGTAGAACTGTTATTATCTTGTCTTAACATCGCAAAATTCATTATTTTTCATATATTTAATACTTGTAACAATGCATGGCATTGTCGCGGCGAAATTGCCGAGCGCATTGAGACGCTATGCTTCGATGCGTGAGGCTGTTCCCCGTCGGAGGTTGGAATCCTCCCTCGGGCGTGGATGTTTGTGTTGTCTTTAGTATAAGTTAGTTTATAAGTAGTTTGTAAGTTTGGGGACTGATGACCATGTAGTTAAGTCCCATAAGCTTAAAAAACATTTGAAAACTTTTGAATGCATGGCGTTGTTCACAAAAGTATATAATGAGGCCCCACAAAGTCCCAAATCGCTATTCTTGTAGTAGCTTCCGAAGCCGTCAGTTTGGGCAACGATGTATTTATTGTTGTGATGCAGTGTAGGGTAAAAGTTGTGTTGAATTAAACAGTTTTATTCACATAGCTGGTGTTTTCTCTGAGTTCTTGCTCTAAATTTGACGCACACATAAAATGGAGAACGTTACTCCATCTGCACGTATTCTGAATATATTCTAGGGACTTCTGTATGGCGATATTGCAGATGCAGTTTTATATGAAGCTTCTACATTTACGAGATATTAAGGTAACACTGTTCTGAACTTACAAGGAGACAGCACAACCGTGGGGGTCGGGGATTTGTCCGACATTTTGTGTGGTGAAAGAGGTCCCCTAACACCTCACGTGGTTAAAACATTAGGACGCACTACTCGGAAAATCCCGACAAAAATCGATCCGAAGTTTCTTAGGTGCCTTATGAGTATACAATGTTTGTACATTGCCTAGATAGTTAGGGCTCTGACTCTTACGCCAGAGGTCTCGGGTTCGATTTCTCCTCCGGAATTTTCTTTTGTTTCATTTTCTTTTGTTATTCCAAAAATTATTCAAAAAGTTTCTCAAACCCACATTATTTTTAAAACCTCATTACAGCTCAAGAACGTAAAATTTTTCAATCACTGAAAAATATTCGTGCTAGTTGTTCTATTTCGTTTTATGGGGTTTCAACGTTTAAAGGGGCTTTGTAAGGGTCCCCTTGGGATTATAACGGTCATCTGCGCTTAGGACTGCGCGTGAGCTATGAGAACAAAACGGCAGTTAGTTTTTCGATTTCGTTGTGAACAGTCCTGCCTGTTTCAAATTTCAACGTGTTATTCCGATCCGAGGTTAAACATATCTACTGAAGAAGTTGCTGGCTCATTTGGAATGGGAGAAGAAATTCCTGAAGAATCCATTGATAGTAATCGATCAAAATTACGATTGAAGGACGCAGTGGTGTATTATTAAACGGAAAGTAATTTAATTGCATCGACATCTTTGGAAGAAATCCCTCGCGATGCTATGTTATTGGCTGTAGAACTTTATAATATTATTACATTGGAACTTTTGGGTGAAAAAACATTCGTAACTGAAGAGGAATTAGTTCACACTGTTATATTTTGCTCGATATGTCGCAAAAATTATTGCTTTGTCTGTTTTTACGATTATTACCACTGCAGTTCTTGTTTATAATTATTATATGTATAAAAATTGAAGTTTCCCAATAGGCTTTGTTATTTTGATTAAAAATCCAATGTGTCTCCTCATATACGTTACAATGAAAAATGGAAAACCTATCGGCACGAATTGTATTGTTGGACAAAAAGAAAATAATTTTTATTCATTAACGTAACTAACCGAGCGAGGTGGCGCAGTGGTAACACACTGGACTCGCATTCGGAAGGACGGTGGTTCAAATCCACCTCCAGCCATCCAGATTTAGGTTTTCCGTAATTTCCCTAAATAACTCCAGGCAAATGCCGGGATGGTTCCTTCAAAAGGGCACGGACGATTTCCTTCCCCACCCTTACCCAAACAATCCAAGCGTAAGCTCCGTCTTTAATGACCACGCTGTCGACGGGACGTTAAACACCAAGCTTCCTTCCTCCTTCCCTAACGTAACTAATTTGTTAAAGATAATGTAGGTTTAGGAAACTTTCCGAATAATTGGTGGAGTAACAAAAGAAAATAGAAGGAAAAAATGTGCCGCAGGAGGAATCGAACTAGAGACCTGTGGTGTAAGAGTCCTAGCCCTAACCATCTAGGCCAGAGGGGGTCTTGGCAAGGGACTAACATTTTATACTCACAAGGCACCTAAGAAGCTTTGGATTAATTTTTCTCGGGATTTTTCGAGTAGTGCGTCCTAATATTTTAACCACGTGAGGTGTTAGAGGTCCTCTTTCATCACACAAAATTTCGGGCAAATCCCCGACCCCCACGATCGTGCCGTCTCCTTGTTAGATGCTGTGGAGATCTGTTAAGACGTAACTGCCACAACCACTGAGCCGGTGCGTTGAACATTTGAAAGCAATTGCGTTTTATGGAGTATTCTAATTTAATGAAAGTCCAGCTCCAGTTGCATTTTTATTGGTGCTTTATTTAAGCCCACATTACCGGTTTCGGCCTCTATTGTAGGCCATTTTCAAGTGAGACCTACATATAATCTGTAGCAATAAGTTTACAAAAATTACATGGTACAAGATAAAATGTTACATATGTAAAAAAGTACAGTACAGAAGCAGAAGGAAACTTACGTTATGCCGTAGAGAAAGCAAAGTCACAACGTCAAGTAATTAAGACAATATAACTTATAGAATTAAAAACTTTTGGCGCCCAATGGCGACATGAGAAAAATGAGCGTGTCATATTTAACATTCAAAAACATTATAATCGGCATGTTCTGATATAAACATTTTACATCCTAAGAATCTTTGTACCTTGTTTAAACAATACATCCAAATATAATGTAAACTAAATTGAATACAATTGGCCTTAAGCTAAATTATTATACTTCCTGTATTAAAATTTTAAATTGACGACACGCCCACTTTTCACATAGCCTCATTGGCCGCTACATGTTCCGTTTTTTATCCTAACTGACAATTGTAATATTTTACTATTGACCTTTACATTTTATCAATTAATATTTAGAATTTTAAGCTTGCAATGATGTAATGTTTATATCAGAACACATCAGAACATGCCGATTATAATGATTTGGAAAGTTAAACATGACACGCCAATTTTTCTCGTGTTGCCATTGGGCGCCAAAAGTTTTAAATCCTCTGAGTTCTATTGTTTTAATTACTTGACGTTGCTTTCTCTATGGCGTTACGTAAGTTTCCTTCTGCTTCTGTACTGTACCTTTTTACATATGTAACACTTTATCTTGTACCATGTAATTTTTGTAAACTTATTGCTACACATTATATGCAGGTCTCACTTGAAAATGGCCTAACATAGAGGCGGAAACCGGTAGTGTGGGCTTAAATAAAGCACCGGTAAAGGCAACTGGAGCTGGACTTTCATTAAATTTGAACCACAGTTGCGGCACAAGCAACCATCCAGTGATGGAGAAACTAATAAGTATTCTAATTTATCCAACAGCTAATGGGACTTAACTACGGGGTCATCAGTCCCTAAACTTACAAAATACTTATGAACTACTTACGAACTAGGACGGCACAAATATCCATGCCCGAGGGGGAATTCGAACCCTCGACCGTAGTGGCCGTGCAGACCGTGACTGGAGCGCCTCAGTCCCCTCGGCCACCGCGGCCGGCACAGGTAGACGGCAGTGCAGAAGTCATCAGTCGAGAACGCCCAATTCGTCATTGGAACAGTGTGTTACGATGCCGACTGAAAGCTGCCGGCTTCGTGACGGTGACAAATACGTTCGCGCCTCGCATTTCCCGACGCGTCACTGGCGTCGACAGCAGATCGGCGTCGTGATTAGCCCACAGAGGGCAGCGCCCCGGCGACTGAGGCGCCTCGCGACCTGCCGATCGGTCGGCTCGTGTGTGCGCCGCTAATTGCAAACCGGCGGGTCCGTTCCGCGAAGGCGGGCGGCGTTTTGCGAGGCCTCGCGGTTCCAGGCGCCCTTCGGAGTCAACAGCGGGCGCGCTCCGCAGGGTGCGGCGTCTGCGGCTGCGGCCAAAGGTCAGGGCGCCGCGCGGTGCCGGGGTCACCGCAGCAACACACGGCGCGCAAAGGGCTCTCAATAGCCAGCAACGAGTGGCGACAGGTCCGCCCTGTTTGAGGCAGATTGAGCTGGCGTCCGTCATGTTATTTGGCTTATCGGCTGACAGGTTGTATGCCACACCCACTCGAGATTTTATCAATTTACAGTTCCACGTTTTCAGTAAAGATTGACTACTGAATACGGATATGCGTTAAGTTCCGTCGGACTTTTTCCAAGTTGCGAACCGACGAGACAACTTTTTCGAAGTTGCGAAATGACGAGACTGGTAGTTAATTTCCTAAAGGCGCTGCAATGAAATATCACGAACCTGTCAGTATTACGGTTCCATTCCGAAGTATCGGGTGATCAAAAAGTCAGTATAAATTTTAAAACTTAATAAATCACCGAATAATGTAGATGTTGTTGTTGTTGTGGTCTTCAGTCCAGAGACTGGTTTGATGCAGCTCTCCACCCTACTCTATCCTGAGCAAGCCTTTTCATCTCCTCATAAGAACGACAACCCACATCCACTTGAATCTGCTTACTATACGCGTCTCTTGGTCTCCCTCTGCGAGTTTTACCCCACACACTCCCCTCCAACGCTAAATTCACAATTCCTTGATGTCTAAGAATGTGTCCTACCAATCTATCCCTTCTTTTAGTCAAGGTATGCCAGAAATTTCTTTTCTCCCCAATTCGGTTCAGTACCTCCTCATTAGTTACGCGATCCACCCACCTAATCTTCAGCATTCTTCTGTAGATAGAGAGGTAAAAAGTGACAAGTTCAAAAAAATGTCCAACATATGGCGCTTCATCTGTACAGAAAGCACTAATTAGCATAACAAATTAAGACAAAAGAAAGATGATGTTCTTTACAGGAAATGCACAATATGTTCACCATCATTCCTCAACAATAGCTGTAGTCGAAGAAAAATGTGAACAGCACTGTAAAGCATGACCGGAGTTATCGTGAGGCATTGGCGTCGGATGTTGTCTTTCAGCATCCCTAGAGATGTCGGTCGATCGCGATACACTTGCCACTTCAGGTAACCCTAAAGCCAATAATCGCACGGACTGAGGTCTGGGGACCTGGTAGGCCAAGCATGACAAAATTGGCGGCTGAGCACACGATCATCACCACACGACGCGCGCAAGAGATCTGCTTTTCTTCTTTTTTTGTTCTTATAAAACCCCATGTCATTTCAAGCATGTGTGTAATATTTTACCTCTCTAGCTACATTATTCCGTGATTTATTAAGTTGTCAAATTTATACTTACTTTTTGATCACCCGGTATAACAGATAGCTGAGGTTTGCTACAACTACGAAAGTGCCGCTGCGAAAATATTTGTGTTAATTTTAATGCAAGTACGTGGTCTAAACGAGCTGCGAAACACATAGTGAACAGTATCTGTTACGACGAATAGTTATGACCACGGATTTCGATCTGGCATTAATTTGTTGTAACAACTGCTTTCATAAAGCATAGTGTACAGTTATCTTGTGTTTAAAACCTGTTAACTCTAAAAACTTGTGAAATTGCTATTAAAAGGTTTGGTTGTACACTTTTGTGGACGAAATGTGAGTATAAAGACGAACGTGACAACAAAATACTACAGTTAAAAATGCGCCTAAGTCATCTACCCAAAAGCATTCCAAGTCGAAATAATTTGCCGTTATTATCTTTCTTTGTTCCCATGTTCAAACAAGTAACATTTGGTACGTGAAATTTGAGTACAAAGACGAAAGTGACAACAGAGTATTGCATTAAACATGCGCCTGAGTCTGAATAGGGAGAGAGTGGCCAACCGGCCGCCGTCCGCCATGTTTTTACCAGACTGCGAGCGGGACGTGCACGTACATAGCGACACGGGCAGAAGTGCAGCCACTTACCCATTGAAATAAGGTACCTGTTCTACCCATGAGAGCAAAGCGCATCTTCTACCTTACTAATCAGTACGGGGTCAAAACAAATACCATTCATGCAAGTTTATATAGGCCAATTTTAAACATGGATCTAATGACAGTAACCGTTCGTCAAAATATAAAATAATCACTTGAAAAACAGCTCTACGGTTTCGGAAGTTTTGGTAAAATTTTTACTTTACCATGGTTTCGACGTCACTAGGAGAGCCGTCATCAGAAGTAA
Organism: Locusta migratoria; assembly: GCA_026315105.1. NCBI lineage: Eukaryota > Metazoa > Arthropoda > Insecta > Orthoptera > Acrididae > Locusta > Locusta migratoria. The sequence goes on along the minus strand of CM048746.1, from coordinate 71,209,308 downwards.
TTGCCAGAACGCAGTACGTTGTTCTCGACGGCGAGTGTTCATCAGAGACGGGTGTATCGTCAGGCGTGCCCCACGAGAGTATGATAGGACCGCTATTATTTTCTATCTATGTAAATGATCTGATGGACAAAGTAACTTGTAATTTGCGGCTGTTTTCTGAAGGTGCTGTGGTGTATGAGAGGGTGTCGTCTTTTATTGACTGTAATAGCATACAGGATGACTTAGATAAAATTTCTTGTTGATACGAAGAATTGCAGCTAACTATAAATGTAGAAAAAGGTAAGGTCATGCTCATCAATAGGAAAAAAGAATTCCATAATGTTCGAGAACAGCATCAATGGTGAGCTTCTTGATGCTGTCGCGTCGTTCAAATATCTCAAAATGTTCAAATGTTTGTAAAGTCTATGGGACTTAACTACGGGGTCATCAGTCCCTAAACTTACAGACTACTTATGAACTAGCTAATTCTAAGGACGGCACAAATATCCATGCCCGAGGGGGGATTCGAACCCAAGACCGTAGTGGCCGTGCAGACCGTCACTAGAGCGCCTCAGTCCCCTCGGCCACCGCGGCCGGCGTTCAAATATCTAGGCGTAACATTGCACAGCGATATGAAATTGTAAAACATACCCAGGGGCAGATATAGACTCTGACCATAACTTGTTAGTTATGAACTGTAGGCTGAAACTGAAGAAACTACAAAAAGGTAGGAAAATAAGGAGATGGGACCTGAATAAATTGAAGGAACCTGAACTTCTTAAGAATTTCAGAGGGAGCTTTAGGCAACAATTTACAGAAACTGGGGAAAATAAAACAGTAGATGAGGAATGGGTAGCATTGAGAGATGAAATAGTGAAGGCAACAGAGGACAAAATAGGTAGGAAGGCAAGACCTACAAAAAATCCTTGGATATCACAGGAGATACTAAATTTAATTGATGAAAGGAGAAAATATAAAAATGCAGTAAATGAAACAGGCAAAATGAAGTACAGACGACTAAGAAATGAGATTGACAGGAAGTGCAAAATGGCTAAGCAGGAGTTGGTATAAGGCAAATGCAAGGACGTAGAAGAATCTATAAATAGGGGAAAAATAGATACAGCCTACAGGAAAATAAGATATCACATATTTTTGGAAACATTTTTGTTTCTCTATTATTGGGTAAACAGCACTCTATTTAAATTTGTTAATAAAGAACAGTCTAGAATGCACTAATTTATTTCATTCAACTAGTTTCAGTCTTATGTAGACCATCTTCAGGAATTTGTCTCCTTCGATGTTGTGGAGCTGGCAGGTAGCTGGGAGCCTTCCAGTGCGTCACTGGAAGGCTCCCAGCTACCTGCCAGCTCCACAACATCGAAGGAGACAAATTCCTGAAGATGGTCTACATAAGACTGAAACTAGTTGAATGAAATAAATTAGTGCATTCTAGACTGTTCTTTATTAACAAAAATAAGACATATTTGGAGATAAGTAAAACAGCTCTATGAATATCAAGAACACAGATGGAAAACAAGTTCTCAGCAAAGAAGAGAAAGCTGAAAGGTGGAAAGAATATATAGAGAGACTCTACGAAGGAGAACGTAGAGGCAACATTGTAGGAAGGGGAGAAGAAGAGGATGAAGTAGGAGATACTATACTGAGAGATGAATTTGGCAGAGCACTGAAAGGGCTAAGTCGAAACAAGGCCCCTGCAGTAGATGACATTCCCTCAGAGCTACTGAAGTCTCTGGGAGAACCAGCCATGACAAACCTGTTTCACCTGGTGTGTAAGATGTATGAGACAGGAGAAGTGCCCTCAGACTTCAAGAACAATGTTATAATCTCCATTCCAAAGAAAGCAGGCGCAAACAGGTTTGAAAACTACAGAACCATCAGTTTAATAAGTCATGGTTGCAAAATATTAAGACGAATTACTTACAGAAGGATGGTAAAGCTGACAGAAGCCGACCTCGGGGAAGATATAGTTTGGGTTCAGGAGAAATGTAGGAACACGGGAGGCAATACTCACATTACGGCTTATCCTAAATTAAGAAAAGCCAAACCTACATATCTAGCATTTATAGATTTGGAGAAGGCTTTTGACAATGCTGATTGGAATAAACTCTTTCAAGTTCTGAAGCAAGCAGGAGTAAAATATAGGGAGCGTAAGGTTATTTACAACTTCTATAAAAACCAGACAGCGGTTGTCAGAGTTGAAGGGCATGAAAGGGATGCAGTGGTTGGAAAGAGAGTAAGATAGGGTTGTAGCCTTTCTCCAATTGTATTTAATTTCTACATTGAGCAAGCTGTAAAGAAAGGCAAGCAAAAATAACTAATGATGCTCGCGGAAAGACAATAGGTAGAAAAGCGTTCTTGAAAAAGAGGAATTTGTTAATATCGAATATTGCTTTAAGCCTAAGGACGTCCTTTCTGAAGGCATTTGTGTGGAGCGTTGCCTTGTATGGGAGTGAAACATGGACCATAAACATTGCGGACAAGAAGAGGATAGAGACTTTTCAAATGTGATGCTACAAAAGAATGCTGAAGATTAGGTAGGTGGATCGCATAACTAATGAGGAGGTACTGAACAGAATTGTGGAGAAAAGGAATTTCTGGCATACTTTAACTAAAAGAAGGGATCGATTGGTAGAACACATTCTTAGACATCAAGGAATCGTGAATTTAGCGTTGGAGGAAAGTGTGTGGGGTAAACACCGCAGAGGAAGCCCTAGAGATGGATACAGTAAGCAGATTCAGACAAATGTAGGTTGCCGTTCTTATGTGGAGGTGAAGAGGCTTGCTCATGGTAGGGTATTGTGGAGAGCTGCATCAAACAGTCTCCGGACTGAAGACCACAACTACAACAGAAGCAGTTCACAGCTAGGTTCGTTACTGGTAGGTTCAACCAATGCGCGAGTGTCAAGGAAATGCTCCGGGAACTGAAATAGTGATCGCTGGAGGAAACACAACGTTCGAGAAATTCTTAGAAAAACTTAGAGGACTGGAATTTGGAGTGTGAAACGATCTTCATGCCGCCTACTTGCACTTCGCTTAAAGATCAGAAAGTCAAGATAAGAGAAACTAGGGCTCGTACAAAGGTATATAGGCATTCTTATTTTCCTCGCTCTGATTGGGAGTGGAATAGGAAAGGAAGTGCCTAGTAGTGGTACAGTGTACCCTCCGCCGACTACCTTACGGTGGATTTAGGAGTATATCCGGATTCAATACTGACGATATGTCAGTAGGGAACTGCGTGCGATCGAGACGGCGCACTTGCTTCTGCAGGCGGTGGCAAGGCCGACGGCTGTGGCGAGTGTTGTCAGGGAATAGCATGGTGCATTTATAGAGAACGAGATGTGTGGTTACAACGGAGCATTGCCTCCGGGAAAGGTCTGTCCCTTCAACCTAACTTGCAGTGGTTGCCATGTAATTTTCTCCATTACACAAATGCAAAGTTCTTAATGAGTTGATTCGGCAGAGAAGCTACTCTCATGTACACTCATGGCCATTAAAATTGCTACACCACGGAGATGACGTGCTACAGATGCGAAATTTAACCGTCAGGAAGAAGATGCTGTGATATGCAAATGAATAGCTTTTCACAGCATTCACTGAAGGCTGGCGCCGGTGGCGGCACTTACAACGTGCTGACACGAGGAAAGTTTCCAACCGATCTCTCATACACAAACAGCAGTTGACCGGCGTTGCCTGGTGAAACGTTGTTGCGACGCCTCGTGTAAGGAGGAGAAATGCGTACCATCACGTTTCTGACTTTGCTAAAGGTCGGATTGTAGCCTATCGCGATTGCATTTTATCGTATCGCGACATTGCGTTGGTCCCGATCCAATGACTGTTAGTAGAATATGGAATCGGTGGGTTCAGGAGGACAATAAGGAACGCCATGCTGGATCCCATCGGCCTCGTACCACTAGCAATCGAGATGACAGGCATCTTATTCCGCATGGCTGTAACGGATCGTGCAGCCACGTCTCGATCCCTGAGTCAACAGATGGGGACGTTTCCAAGACATCAACCATCTGCACGAACAGTTCGACGACTTTTGCAGCAGCATGGACTATCAGCTCGGAGACCATGGCTGCGGCTACCCTTGACGCTGCATCACAGACAGGAGCGCCTGTGATTGTGTACGTAAGGTCGAACCTGGGTGCACGAATGGCAAAACGTCTTTTTTTATGAATCCAAGTTTTGTTTAGAGCATGATGATGGTCGCATCCGTGTTTGGTGACATTGCGGTGAACGCACATTGGAAGCGTGTATTCGTCATCGCCATACTGGCGTATCACCAGGCGTGATGGTATGGGGTGCCAATGGTTACACGTCTCGGTCACCTCTTGTTCCCATGGACGGCACTTTGAACAGTGGCCCTTCATTCGATCTCTGTGAAACCCTTCATGTCAGCAGGATAATGCACGACTACATGTTGCAGGTCCTGTACGGGCCTTTCTGGATACGGAAAATGTTCTGATGCTACCTTGGCCAGCACATTCTCCAGATCTCTCACCAATTGAAAACGTCTGGTCAATGATGGCCGAGCAACTGGCTCATCACAATACGCCAGTCACTACTCTTGATGAACTGTGGTATAATGTTGAAGCTGCATGGGCATCTGTACCTGTACACGCCATCCAAGCTCTGTTTGACTCAACGCCCAGGCGTATCAAGGCCGTTATTACGGCCAGAGGTGGTTGTTCTGGGTACCGATTTCTCAGGATCTATGCACCCAGATTACGTGAAAATGTAATCACATGCCAGTTCTAACATAATATATTTGTCCAATGAATACCCGTTTATCATCTGTGTAGAATTTTTAATGACCTGTTGGATTGTTTTAAGGCTTATCTGAATTGTAAATTATGGAAAAATACATAAGATCTTGTAGAGCCTTCTTACTAAAGCTTTCTTGCGGCTTATATGCCCACTATTGGATCCGTTGTAAGTGTATAGCTGCGAGAGTCTCACTGGTCAACCTCATTGTCCTTTTTAGGAAGGAAGCAGAGAGATTAATTTCCCGTCGACAGCGTGGTCATTAGAGACGGAGCTCACGCGCGTATAATTGGGTTAGCATTTGATTGGATATCGGTCGGTCCTTTGAAAGGAACCATCCTGGCATTTGGAAAGATTTAGGGAAATCACGCAAAATTTAAATCTGGATGGCCGGAGGTGGAATGCATGTGTTACCAACACGCCACTTCACCTATTTTGCTGTACATAAACGCCTCTCATGTGCATACGATTTAGCTAGACGGCAACACAACATTCAACTGCGGAGTAGGCTGTTAACTGAGCCCCGATACAGAAATGGGGTCCGGAAGCCCGTTTACACTGCAAATGGGTGTAAACCACGCTACTTAAACATTACGCTCGGTGAAATATCTAATACGATTACTCATACGTCTCTTAAAATGAATTTTCATTTGATATGCCCGTTGTCAACCGTTGCAATATTTTATTAAATGCCTAGGCAGTTTACCACAAACTATTTCCAGCCAGATTCGTGTTGCTGAAACTGCTTCATGGATGGAAAAAATTCATATTTGGGCTAGCATATTTTTCTTTTTAATCAGGCTAGTGTCGCACTTATTTTCATACGTAGTCTAGTATATAGACTCATTTCACTAATTAACGTATTTACAAAGAAAAGATAACGTTTACGTCGAATTTCTTCAGAGTTTCACAGGAAGTTCAAACAAACATTCGCATGAAAAAAAAAGTTCATACACATCTATAAAAAATAACTAAAAACACGTTTGTGTATACAGGTGTATTTCTGTGCGAAGACTGCTTATCATATATTGTTTCATGCCGCGGTGGAGTAGCTGAGCGTTGTAAGGCGCCTAGCTGCGGAGAGCTCCGCTGCTCGCCGTCGGAGGTCCAAGTCCTCCCTCTGGCATTGATCTTCGTTAGCATAACTTAGTTTAAGTAGCTTGTCAGCCTAGGGACTGATAACGAGTGTAGATCCATAGATTTACAAACAATTGAACATTATTAATAAACGGCAGACACTGTAATAACCTACTCCCATATAAAATGCAGATTGCCTATGGGAAGAAAAGCGTTTCTGAAACAGAGGAATTTCTTGACATCTAATATTAGTTTATATGTTAGAAAGTCCTTTTTGAAACCATTTGTCTGTAGTGTAGCACTGTATGGGAGTAAAACGTTGACGATAAGGAGTTCAGACAAAAAATTGATAGAAGCTTCTGAAACGAGGTGCTACAACGAATGATGAAAATGACATAGATTGATCACGTAAGTAAGAGGTGGTGTTCAACAGAATTGCGGAGAAAATAAGTTTGACATATCCTGACTAAAAGAAGGGATAGACTGGTGGGAACAGTTCTGAGACATCAATGAATCGTCAACTTGGAAGTGTGTGGGGTAAAAATCGTAGAGGGAGACCGAGGGATGAATACAGTAAGCAGATTCAAAAGGATGTAAGGTGCTAGCGTGGAGAGCTGCAACAAACTAGTCTCCGGACTGGAGACCATTACACACAACTGTAACAACAAAGAGATGGTGTGGGAGTATTTACTTTAAACATCTGTTTTATATATGATGTCGTATGTCTGTGACACAGATTGTTTCAAGGGAAATTTTTTTAACATATTTTTGCCTTGGAAAATGACGAAAGTCGAAACCCGTAAGGCATAAAGTGCTAAGTATAGTTAAGACATTTGTATTATTTGCAGTTATTTACAAGGAGTTGGTCCACCACTGACTGCGGTTAACTAAGGAACAGTTTTGTGAAGTGTCCTCATGATTTGCAAAATAATGTTATCCATTCTTGTAATTGAACATCCTGCATTACTGCAAAAAGTTGAATACCACGATGTATTTTGGTTGACTGTATCGTAAGTTTCTTTTGGAGCTTTCTATACATAAAGCCGGTTGTTTTATCGATTCATATTAAAAATACTTAAATGTTCAAACGTTTGTAGAACTTACGGGACTTAACTACGGGGTAATCAGTCCCTAATCTTACAAACTACTTATGAACTACCTAAGACTAAGGACGGCACAAATATCCATGCCCGAGGGGGGATTAAAACCCCCGACCGTAGTGGCCGTGCAGACCGTGACTGGAGCGCCTCAGTCCCCTCGGCCACCGCGGCCGGCTAAAAATACTTAAATATATATATCGTGGCAATACGAAGCGAGCTGCCCTTCTTTGGACTCTTTTGATGTCCTCCGTCAAACCCACCTGATAAGGCAGCAGTACTCTAAATGAGGACGGACAAGAGTAGTGTATGCAGTCTCTTTAGTAATTCTGTTGTATCTTTTAAGAGTTCTGCCAATAAAACGCAGTCTCTGGTTTGCCTTTACCACGACATTATCTACGTGTTCTTTCCAATTTAAGTCTGAAGTAATAGTAATTCCTAGGTATTTTGTGGAGTTTACGGCCTTCACTTTTGTTTGATTGCCGGCCGCGGAGGCCGAGGGGACTGCGGCGCTTCAGTCACGGTCTGCACGGCCACTACGGTCGGGGGCTCGAATCCCCCCTCGGGCATGGATATTTGTGCCGTCCCTAGTTGTAGCTAGTTCATAAGTAGTTTGTAAGTTTAGGGACTGTTGACATCGTAGTTCAGTCCCATAAGCTCTACAAACATTTGAACATTTTTGTTTTGATTGATTTATCGATTAAAGAAAGTTTAACGGAGTAAAATAAGTTGTTTCAACATAAGCGATCGTGGCAGCCAATAGAACAAGTTACACCAGATCGCCCCAGCAGAATGTGTGAGATACATATGTTGTAACTGCATATTCAGGTGCGTAGTTGTTATTTCATAAGACCATATATTTACGTAGCAGCAACATTCTAGCCGTAATTTATTTCTATGAGGACAACTTTAATAAGACGTTGGTCCGCATCAAAAACATGATCCACCAAAAAATACCGTCAATAGATATAATCATTAGGGTCCCCGATAAAAATGTGTTTTTACAGGAGTTAAACTGTCTCATGATTAGTTTTCCTACGCGTCGCACCGCGCGGGAATGACCGAGTGCACTAGGGCGCGTTGCTGTGGAGTGCGTGCCTGCTCCCCCTGTGAGTGTGTTGTTGTTGTGGTTAACACAAGTTGTTTTAATCAGTTTGTAAGTCTATGGGCTGACGACCTCTGCGGTTTGGTCCCATATCTTTACAAACAGTTGAACATATGTACAGTTCCATATGATAAATGGCATGAAACCATTAATGGTGACTCTGCGAACAGAAGTCTATAGCGAATGTAGAATATTCAAAGTTTATAGGTGTTTGCATTGATGAGCAACTGAATTGGAAGCAACACATTGATGTTCAACTGAAACGTATGATTTCAGTAACTTATAGTATTAAGGTTATTGCAAACATCTCAGTATATTATCTTACTATCTATATTTTCATTGACTGATTTCATACGGTACCATGTTTCGGGGTAATTCATCACTCGAGGAAAAACGTAATCATTGCACAAAAACGTGCAATTAGAATATTTTTTGGGGCCCACCCAAGATCATTTAGCAGAGACTTATTTTAGGACCTAGGGATCTTCACAGTAGCTTCACAACACATACATTCACTTATGAAATTTGTTAATAATAATCGAACCCAATTCACAAGCAATAGCAGTGTTCATAGTTACGACACTAGGGTGATGCAGGATCTACACTATTCAAGATTAAATCTTTGACACAGATGGGAGTGAATAATGCTGAAACATACGTTTTTCGCTACTTACAAAATAACATCTAATGTCTGACAGACAAACAACTAGAATTTAAAAACCAACTGAAGGTAGATGAATTTTCACAAAGAAATTCGTAATTTTAGCAAAAAAATTTCTGTGTCATGTTCCGTTATGTTTTACTAAATTGATAAGTTGCACTACTTTATGATCTATGGGAAGGTATTAATGTTATCGGTTATAAAACACTTTACTGGTGACTCTAACGATTTTATCCATTGACTAAAAACTTTAGCTCACCTGAAGACGGGACCGTCCGTCAGCTTTGACCCATGACGACATCGCAGCGCGGCAATTTTGAGGTGCGTGAGTGACTACGTGGTGGCTGAGGTAAAGACGATAGTTTGTTTACAAACAGAACAGAATAATATTTTTGTATTTAATAAGTGATCTGTAGCTCCTCTCTGATGGTGAGGTATAGGTTTAGGTTAGGTTAGAGTGGTTTTTTATTTTTATTTTTTTTTTTTTTTTTTCGAATGTGTGCGCCGAAGGCGCCATTTTTTGGCTGAGACTTGTGATGGATGGTACATTCTGTTGTCTGTAATTTAGGAGTATAACTACAGATTATTTATTGTGTAGAATACATAAGTATATTGGTATTCCGACATATTGATGAAGTCGTCCACATGAGTACGAAAATCCGTTAAACTTTGTTTACAAGATAAATCAATCAAAAGTGAAGGCCGTAAACTACACTAAATACCTAGGAATTACTATTACAAAAAACTTAAACTGGAAAGAACACATAGATAATTTCGTAGGAAAGGCGAAACAGAGGTTGCATTTTATTGGCCCCCTTAAACCTTAAACCCTTAAAAGATGCAACAGAACTACTAAAGAAACTGCATACACTACGCTTGTCCGTCCTATTTGGAGCATTGCTGCCCAGTGTGGGATCCTTATCAGGTGGGTTTGACGGAAGACATCGAAAGAGTCCAAAGAAGGGCAGCTAGTTTTGTAGATACAGGGGAGACAGCGTCACGGAAATGATACAGGATCTGGGATGGGAATCATTAGAACAACGGCGCTTATCGCTGCGGCGTGGGCTACTTCCGAAATTCCAATCGCCAATATTCTCCTACAATTGCGAAAATATATTGTTCACGGCCACTTACATAGGTAGAAATGATCATCAGAATAAAATACGAGAATTCAGAGCTCGAACGGAGAGATTCAGGTGTTCTTTCTTCGCGCGCGCAATTCGAGAATGGAATGGTAGATAAATAGTATAATGGTGGTTCGATGAACCGTCTACCAGGCACTTAAATGTGATTTGCAGAGTATCCCATGTAGATGTACGTGTAGACGTCACGGCTCAACGCTGACAGGTGGTATCCCAGTGTTCAGTTGTGCCCAAGCTGTTTGTAGATGATGTCTCTGACCCGCATCGATGGCTTATCAAATGCATGTTTTCAGATAGAGTTTTGAAAACTTCTGAAAAGGAAAGTTTCACTTGAGCAGTGGTTGCTCTATTTTCAAAATAATTTATTTTTTAGAACTAGGCGAACTGAAGGTGTTGCTAACGAAGTGCAGGGGAGATGCGGTTTCCACTGTAGCCGTTGTGAATGTTTGATATCGCAAATCCCGCGCGGTACGTTCGGCTACGAAGCGGAAGCCGCACGTGGAAAGGAAGTTTGCGAGTACTGTGTTAGGTGAGAGTTGGCAGGCGTGTAAAGCCCGCGGCTCTGCGGTTGTCTGCCTGCTCGGTGCTTCCCCCCACCCCTCTATCCAGTGGTAATGCCTGGGATCAGGCGGCCGGGTGCTGAATGCTGCTTACCGCAGCAGCGGCGAACAAAGCGACGTCGCAACACGCGGATACACGCCTGCGCATGCGCGGCCTCTGCACGCTTATTATAATCGAGGTAAGCCGTCCCTGGAGCGGTGCTTACCGAATGTCCTCGCATTGTCCTCGCTGCTGTCTTGCCCCTCTGCACTTCGCTTTGATGTTCAAGTGGTAGGAACTGGTTAATCCCCACCAGGCAATGTAACATCTACATCTATACAAATATACGCTAATCAATGAAATTGCGTGCTCATGGAATATCGCAATTGCGTGATTGGATTCGCGATTTCCTATCAGAAAGGACACAGGTCACAGTAATTAATTCACATGAAGTGTTAAGTGCCATCGACAAGGGATCTCAAATCGATTCCATATTTCTGGATTTCCGGTAGGCTTTTGACACTGTACCCCACAAGCGGCTTCTAACGAAATTGCGCGCCTATGGAATATCTCCCCGATTGTGTGATCGGATTCGTGAGTTCCTAGCAGAAAGAACACAGTTCGTTGTAATTGACGGTAAAACAGAAGTGATATCTGGCGTTCCACAGGGAAGCGTTATATGTCTCCTACTCTTCCTCGTGTTCATAAACGATGTAGGAGACAATGTGAATACCTCACTTAGACGTTTCGCGGATGATGCTATCGTTTATCCGTTAGTGAAGTCGACATAGGATCAAAAGCAACTGCAAAGCGATTTAGACAAAATTTCTACACGGTGCGAAAATTGGCAATTGACATTAAATAAAGAAAAGTGTGAAGTAATACACATGACCACTAAAAGAATTCCTCTGAACTTCAATTACGCGATAAATCGGTCAAACCTTAAGGTCGTAAACTCTGCAAATATCTAGGAGTTACAATAACGAACAACCTAGACTGGAGAGAACAAATAGAAAATATTGCGGGCAAGGCGAACCAAAGGTTACATTTAATTGGCAGAATGCTTCCAAGATGCAACAGCTCCACCAAAGAGACTGTCTACATACACTTGTGCGTCCTCTCCTGAAGTACTGTTGCCCAGCGTGGGACCCTCACCAGGTGGGACTGACGGAAGATATTGACAAGGTTCAGAGAAGGGCAGCTCGTTTTGTTTTATCACGTTACGGGGTGGAAAGCGTCAGGAAATGTTACACGAATTGGGGTGGAAATCATTAAAAGAAAGACGTTATTCATTGCGGCGAGATCTGTTTGCAAAGTTTCGATCACTGACTTTTACTTCTGAATGTGAAAATATTTTGCTAGCACCCACCTACTTAGGGAGTCATGACCATCCCAATAAAATAAGAGAAACCAGATCGAAAACGGAAGGATTTAGGTGTTCTTTCTTTCCGCGCGCTATTGGAGAATGGAACGGTAGAGAAAAGTTATGAAAGTGGTTAATGAACCCGCTGCCAGGCACTTAAATGTGACTTGCAGAGAATCGATGTAGATGTGAAGTGCTTGACAGTCGGATCATAGAACCACTTCTACGATATTTTTCTACTGTTCCAATCTATATAAACGAGTAGGAAAAAGGCCTTTTAAAATATTTTCGTATTCGATCTGATGTCTTTTATATTATTAACCATGCAGTAGTCGCGTGCAGACTGTCCACACAAAAATATTTTTTCTTTCCTTTTCATTTGTGTGCACCTAAAAATCACATAAATTGAGCATTTTCCTGCGATCAGAATTAGTACTTTGGCGAAATTATATGTTCATATCAGGAGGTACGCATAAAACATCGTGATCGTGCTAAATAGTACTCAACGCATTCTCTGAGGATTACTTCGAACTATTAGTTCATGAGCCAACTAGAATTGACAATGGATGTCAAACACACTTGATTTCTTAGCAACAAATAATCCTGAGCTCATAACGAGTATAAAACCGAATACAGGTATTAGTGAACACAGAACTGTCGTAGCAAGATTGATTATCGAAAGTCTCCAAGTTATAAAAAATAGACGAAAAGTATATTTGTTCAGAAAAGCAGATAGAAAAACAATACAATGCTTCTTGAATGGCAGTTTACACTCATTCCAAACACTAAACGTAAGTGTAGACCAGATGTGGCTTCAATTCAAAGAAGTGGTATCGAAACAATTGACAATTTATAGCAAATAAATTAATAAAAGAAGGAGGTGATTCCCCTTGGTACACAATACAGGTCAGGACACTGTTGCAAAAACAACGAAAAAGGCATGCAAAATTTAAACGAACACAAAATCCCAGGATTAGCGATCCTACACAAAAGCTCGAATTTAGCGAGGACTTCACTGCGAGATGCCTACAATACTTTTCACAACGACTTTCACGAAATTTGACTGTGAACCCAAAGAGATTTTGGTCGTATGTCAAATATACTAGGGGCAAAACACAAACAATACCCTCACTACGTGATAGTAATGGCGATCCTGCTAATGATAGTGATACTTAAGCAGAGTCACTAAACACAGATTATCGAAACTCATTCACCAAAGAAGACGCACCAATATTCCAGATTTCGAATTACGAACAGAGGCCAGAATGATTAATGTTGAAGTAGATATCATTGGAGTAGTGAAGCAACTATAATCACTTAACAAGAACAAGTCTTATGGTCCGGACTGTATACCCATTAGATTTCTATCTGATTATGCTGAAGCGATAGCTCCTTACTTAACAGCCATATACAAACGCTCTCTCATAGAAGGATCTGTACCAAAAGATTGAAAAGTTGCATAGGTCACACCTATATCTAGAAAGCAATAGGAGTAACCCACTAAACTACTGGCCTATTTCATTAACGTCAATTTCCAGCAGGGTTTTGTAACATATCCTGTATTCAAATATTATGAATTATCTCTGATCTACTGACTCAAGGTCAACACGGATTTAGAATATATCTTTCATGAGAAATACAACTAGATGAGCCCTATCGACAAGGGTTCGCAAATCGATTCCGTATTTCTTGATTTGCAGAAGGCTTTTGACACCGTACCTCACAAACGGCTTTTAATCAAATTGCGTGGTTATGGTATATCGCCCCAAATTTGTGACTGGATAGGGGATTTCCAGTCAGAGAGGACACAGCTTGTAGTAATCGATGGTAAGGCATCGACTAAAACAGAGGTGATATCGGGTGTTCCACGGGGTAGTGTTATTGGTCCTCTGATGTTCATTATCTAAATAACCGATTTAGGGGAAAATGTAAGTAGCTCTCTTAGGCTGTTTGCAGGTGACGCCATCATTTATCGTCTGGTAAAGTCATCTGAAGATCAAAACCAACTGCAGAACGATGTAAATAACATATCAGTATGGTATAAAAATTGGCAATTGACTCTAAATAATGAGAAGTCTGTAGTCGTCCACATGAGTACTAAAAGAAATATTTTTTACTTCGTTTACAAGATAAATCAATCAAAAGTGGAGGCCGTAAACTCTAGAAAATACCTTGGAATTACTATTACTTCAGACTTAATCTGGACAGAACACGTAGATAATGTCGTGGGAAAGGTGAACCAGATATTGCATTTTATTGGCGGAACTCTTAAAAGATGCAACATAACTACTAAAGAAACTGCATACACCACGCTTGTCCGTCGTTTTTTGGAGTATTGCTTCCCAGTGTGGAATCCTTATCAGGTGGGTTTGATGGAGGACATCGAAAGAGTCAAGAGAAGGGCAGATCGTTTCGTATTGTCACGATACAGAGGAGAAATGATACACGATCTGGGATGGGAATCATTACAACAACGGCGCTTATCGCTGCGGCGTGGGCTACTTAAGAAACTCCAATAACCAACATTCTCCTCCGAATGCGAAAATATATTGGTGACTCCCACTTACATAAGTAGAAATGATCATCAGAATAAAATACGAGAAATCAGAGCTCGAACGGAGAGATTCAGGTTTTCTTTCTTCCCGCGCGCTATTTGAGAGTGGAATGGTAGATGAATAGTATAAAAGTAGATCGATGAACCTTCTGCCAGGCACTTAAATATGATTTGCAGAGTATCCCATGTAGATGTAGATACGTTACTCCATTGTTTCACATTGATTAGAGAGTCGGTGATGGAATGCTCAACAGTTGCGGACTGACATTCGCTCGCCTATCAGCGTTACATATAATTAACGTCGTTGGTTGTACTATTCTCAATTTGTCTCCTGTTACTGCAGAGAAGTTTTCTTTTACTTACTCTTTTTAGGTTCATCTTATAAATTTCATTCACTTTTTCCCCTTTATTGAATACAGGAAAAATCCGCAGAAGAATTCTGTCATATGCAAGACACGTTTTTGTAGTTTTTATCCCCAGAGCTAGAAAGAACCACAAAGATGGTTACCGCGGCGTAACATACAACAAAAAGAAAAAGGGCGTTATTCACACTGTGACAGTTGGCAAACGAGGTAAATTATCATCTCTATTTTGAGCTTGAAACTGTCGTGTACTGAAGGTCCAAATATGTGAAAGTATTGCCTTGAGCATTTTTATCCTATTTACAATTCAAATATACAATATTTGTTTCAAGAAATTCAACATATTTAGCGTATTATGAAACTTTGTATTTTATTGGACTTGAACACAATTTACAGCTCTGTCAATCATTTTGGCGTAAAAGGCTAGAATCCAAACGCAGTAAATTGTATATTCTCAAGTACTGTGTTCACTTTGACGACTAAAGTTATTTAAAACCTTGCGGACTGTCTTTCCAAGTGCAACTACTGGTGGTGAGAAAGGTCGCGCAATTTCCTCAGAGTTAAATCGATCATGACTTCCTATGTAGGCGGTCGGCAACAAAATATGTTTCCATACGGAAGAGAAAGTTGATGACTGACATTTCGCAAATAAATCTCCCCGCAAAGGATAACGCCTTTATTCAATGATTTCGACTCCGACTCGTGCATCATTAGTGTCACACTGTCTCCCCTATGTCGCGATAATACAAAACGAACTGCCCTTCTCTGAACTTCCTGTAAAACGTCTGTCAGCACCACATGGTGGGGATCCCACAATGCGCAGCTGTTGTATCATCTAAGTGTTCTGCCAACGAAACGTAGTCTTTGGTTCGCTTTCCCTACAATATTTTTGTGTGTGTTCATTCCAATTTAAACTGTTTGTAATTGTTATTCCTATGTACTTAGTTGAATTTATAGCCTGTAGTTTTGACTGATTTATCGTGTAGATGAAGTTTAACGGGTTTCTTTTAGTGGTCAGATGGATGACTTAACACTTGTCATTCTTAAGAGTCAAGTGCCATTCTTTGTACGTTGTAGAAATATTAGACACCTTACCATTAAAACTGCTACACCACGAAGATGACGTGCTACAGAAACGAAATTTAACCGACAGGAAGAAGATGCTGTAATATGCAAATGATTGGCTTTTCAGAGCCATCACACAAGGTTGGCGCCGGTGGCGACACTTACAACGTGCTGACATGAGGAAAGTTTCCAACCGATTTCTCATACACAAACAGCAGTTGACCGGCGTTGCCTGTTGAAACGTTGTTGTGACGCCTCGTGTAACGAGGAGAAATGCGTGCTGTCACGTTTCCGACTTTGATAAAGGTCGGATTGTGGCCTATCGCGACTGCAGTTTATTGTATCGCGACATTGCTGCTCGCGTTGGTCGCGATCCAATGACTGTTAGCAGAATATGGAATCGGTGGGTTCATAAGGGCAATACGGAACGCCGTGATGGATCCCAACGGTCTCGTATCACTAGCAGCCGAGATGACAGGCAGCTAATCCGCATGGCTGTAACGGATCGTGCAGCCACGTCTCGATCCCAGAGTCAACAGATGGTGATGTTTGCAAGACAACAACCATCTGCACGAACAGTTCGACGACGTTTGCAGCACCATGGACTATTAGATCGGAGACAATGGCTGCGGTTACCCTTGACGCTGCATCAAAGACAGGAGCGCCTGCGATGGTGTACGCAACGACGAACCTGGGTGCAAGAATGGCAAAACGTCATTGTTTTCGGATGAAATCAGGTTCTATTTACAGCATCATGATGGTTGCATGCGTGTTTGATGACATCGCGGTGATCGCTCATTGCAAGCGTGTATTCGTCATCGCGATATTGGCGTATCACCCGGCGTGATGGTATGGCGTACACGTCTCGGTCACCTCTTGTTCGCATCGACGAGTGAGGTGTAAGAATATGCGGATCATTAGACTCTAAAACGAACTGATAAACGACAATAAAACTGCCTTTCACAGTAAGAACAGAGGATAAGAGAAATTTATGTTTCTCTTATGTTTGTTTTCTACTTACTTTCAGCGGAATAAGCTGCAGATACCCACATATTCGTAAGCATTCGTTTATGACAAAGTTGTTCATTATTCCCATGATCAGTGAAATTCAGCTGTTCTACATTAGTTTACGTATTGTGTGCGTCTTTTGCTATTTTACGAATATTTGTAACGCAACAATTATAGTAACTATTTCGTTAATTACGTACAAAAATAATTTGTAAAGAAACGTCACTCCATTGGCGGCTTGCCCACCGCTAGGAGCGCTAGTTTCGTTGCAGCTGTCAGTTGGTAACAACTCTGACAGCAGTGAGTGTCGCGACTGTACACGTTAGACTGTGCTGTAGAGTTGGCCATTGTTTCATGGTTTCGAAGCCATGTTTTGATACGCGGAAAAGTTTGACGGTTTCGAAGCCGCCATGTTTCACGGTTTCGAAACAGCTGGGTTTCATTCTGCTCGGTTCCGTATCACATTCGCGGTTGATACTGAAGCTGTTTCGTCCTGTCGGTTTTTCTGTCAAAACACCGCTGTTTCAGACCAATAATGCAGGAACGCGGAACTGACGAATTGTATCAAAACCATGCAGTTTCATTTTGCTGTAGCTCTGCACAGATATAGGCTACATTTAACATACTAGTGTGAACAGTGTAAAGAGTACTAAAAACTAATGGACAGTCGTGAGTAACTTAAAATTACTGAATAAGGATTCGTTTTTAAAGTGACTGCAGTATTTAGAAATGACACAATGTCTGCTTTAGTAACGCAAATGAAAAATAAAGCATTGTTCACTATTTGCATTGAAATATCCAGTAAAATTCTAGGTTTATCTATCCATGTACGTCAATAATATTAAAAACACATGACTGAAGCTACAACTTCATTTTTTATGTTTTATTTACTTATTTATTTTTAAAGAAGAATCAACATAAAGTCTAAAATGACAGACTTTTTACTAACAAGGTGAGATCGGAAATTTAATCTAGTTTTAAAGAGTTGGAACTTTTCTCCATACCGTTAGTTTCTTGCGAGCAATGTTGACCAGACACTTATGTAAAACAAAAGATACTTTTAAAAGATATAAATACATGAAAATCTAACAATGTGCAGTATTTGACGAATTTCGTATTTATACTTCCATATTACGAATGTTTGTACCGTAAAAGAAACCGCGCATTTTATCTCTAAAACTCGAATTTTAAGATATGGTTCATTTTACTAAAGTACCTTAGAGTGAGATAACGATGTATAAAAACAACCCTTCCAAAATGTTAGCTCAGTAAATGTTATGTGATAATTTGCTTTACCAATATCACATGTAGGTTAGCACACACAACACCTATCAATATTAGGCACTAGAATAGAGGAAAGCAAAATGTATTAATTGTATCTACTTTGATAAAAACCAATATGTTAGACATAATAACGTCAGTTTTCAGCTAATGGGAAAGCAGGAAAGTCATTCCGAAAGCAGTGCACTTGGTACAGTGTTTAAATTTTACTTTTCGTCCTAGCGGCCTTCCGTCATAATGTTGGCACTTATGTAACGTGTGCATTAGCGAATCGCGTTACAATGTAAATTTTTTGTCACGAAATCTTCGTTGTACCAGGACAATTACTTCCCCGTCAACCACAGAGAAGTAAGAATATAAACATCTTGGCAAAGATATTCCACCGTGTTCTCAATATTGCCAACATAACCACGAAAGGCCGTCGGAGTCGTAGGCAAAATTTTGCCGGTGTAGGAAAGATATAACTACCAAGGCATCTGAATAAAAGTTTTTTTTTCTCCTACTGTTGATGGCCTCGAAGTACATGGTTCTATAGCAATACTTGGTAGAAGTCTAGTGTATGCGGCCGGCCGCGGTGGCCGAGGAGACTGAGGCGCTTCAGTCACGGTCTGCACGGCCGCTGCGGTCGTGGGTTCAAATCCCCCCTCGGGCATGGATATTTGTGCCGTCCTTAGTTGTAGGTAGTTCATAAGTAGTTTGTAAGTTTAGGGACTGATGACCTCGTAGTTAAGTCCCTTAAGCTTAACAAACATTTGAACATTTTTTTAGTGTATGCGTCCGCGACTAGTGCTTGGCATGTAGACGTTGGTAGCGGAGCGATGAATGAGGCAAGTAAAGGCAGCCTATCAGAAGTCGCGTTCGCGTGGCCAATAAGAAACAGCTTTAGTGTTTATGGTTTGTAAACAAATAATAGTAATAGAGAAAGGGATGATATCACATACCTGTTCATACTGGACATGAATTTCAAGGTTTTCTCGTGACGAATGTCCGCCTACTGCACTTTCAGTCACAATGTAACACTGACCTCGGAATTCGCTACAAATTTGCAGAAATTAATTAATGCTGTTCCTGCTCTTTGGTTGACAGATCCTCGATGTACCCTAGTCCGGTCAATAAATCAGCTATCCTCGTGAAACACTGCCCTCGAAAACTACATCGGTATTTATCAAACATTATAATCTTTAATCACGAGATCACTGAAATTTATAACGAAATCTTCTGTTTCGGGCTTACAGCAGTTTCAAAACTGACGCGAAATTCAATAAACATCAAACAAAGAATTCTATTGGCCGCCTGAACTCTACTCCTGATTGGCTGTCTTTGCGCCTTTGCCAATATCTACACGCCAAGCACCAGTCCGGGATTCATAAACTAGACTTTAACCCACAGACATACACTGCTAGACTGGCAAACGTGCCTCTGTGACTGAAGCTGGAAGCCGCCATCTTGCCTCACCTCACGTCAAAAAGTTTCCGTACGGTACTGCTATGTTCTTCTGACACTATATGACGTTGGAAGCTATACGAGTTCGTTTGAAAATGATTTGCATTTAAGCTAATACTTCCGCAATAATTGAATTTAACATACAGGCCTGCATTGTCGAATCGTGTTACGAGAAGAACATGTTACGTACGGTTAAATTTTACTTCCCGTCCTGGCAGTGATTATGTTGTCAGTCATGTAACGTTGGCATCAGCCAGTCGCGTGACAACGCAAATTTTTATTCAAGAAATCTTCGTTTTCCAAGGCCAATTACTTTTACAGAGTGAACGAGGGTACATACAAAAACCTGTCAACCATAGAGTAGGAACAGCGTTATTTATTTACTTCTTCATCTGAACAAAACACTAATCAAGTCGCACTGTGGTGATTTCTAAGTATATCAACAGCTTGGTGAGGGCTTTCTACCGTTTTGTTGCTGTTGCCAACATATTCATACGAGGCCGTCGGGAAGTACGTAAGTAAAATTTTACCTGCCGGCCGCGTTGGCCGAGGGGACTGAGTCGCTCCAGTCACGGTCTGCACGGTCACTACGGTCGGGGGTTCGAATTCCCCTCGGGCATGGATATTTGTGCCGTCCTTAGTATTAGTTACAGCATAAGTAGTTTGTAAGTTTAGGGACTGATGACCCCGTAGTTAAGTCCGATAAGCTACACAAACAAAACAAACAAATGAACATTTTTTTTTTAAAATTTTACCGTTACGTATCGGTACATTTAAAGCTGACTGTAGTTATCGAAAAAACACTAAGAAGAATAACGATTCTGTTATCAGCGACAAACAGAACATTCATAACGGTCATACTATTAAAAGAAGAGCCAAAACTGGTCGAATCTGATGACAGATCAGGCCTAATAAAAACAGAAAACGCGACGCGATTTATTATAGTATGTATCAAATATTTCGTAAGGGCTCTCAAAATAATAAGGATTCGGGTTATCCACGATAATCAAAACTTTTCTAATGACCACACTACTGAAATAAAATCCGAAGTTGAATTAAATTGGTAACAGATTAATAATAACAGTAAATCATTACTGAATGTGTCGAAGCTTACTGCAGCTGAAAAATTTACAGCCGTATACAATACACGCATGTACCATATGTCAAAACTCTGAAGACAGCGTAGTTACGCCAGTTCATTCATATTTTTACGACTGTTTTCTGTAATACCACACACTACTGCTTACTAGTTTATAGTATAGAAATATGGCGGGGAGACTTCAGTGACACCAATGATGCTGTATAAGGCATTGGCAGTCTATTAATATATGTCTGTGCTTTAACCCAATACTTATATCCTACACATTGACGATGTTACTATAAACAGGCCCATACTATTACAAAATACCACAGACATACATTACTAGACTGGCAAACGTTCCTCTGCGACTGAAGCCTGACGCCGCCATCTTGCCTCACCTCACGTCAAAAAGCTTTCGTACGATACTATTATGATACGATGTGAGGTTTAAGCTTTACTAATTGCTTTCAACATGATTTGCGTTTGGGCCAAAACTTCTGCAGTAATTAAGTTTAACACATAGGCGTACACTGTCGAATCTTGTTATGAGAAGAATGTGTTACGCACGGTTAAATTTTACTTAGCGCCCTGGCGGTCTCGAATGATTATGATGTCAGTCATGTGACGTTGGCATTAACCAATCTCATAACAACGCAAATGTTTTGTCATGAAGTCTTTGTTTACGAGGCCAATTAGTTTTGCTGATTGAACGCGAGGGTACATACGAGAACCTGTCAACCATAGAGCAGAAACAGCATTATTTACTTACTTCATAGTCTGTACGAAACACTAATCAAGTTAGTTTGTGTGGATTCTAAGAATATTAACTTTCTTGGTGAGGGCTTTCTAACGTTTTGTTGATGTTGCCAACATAATCATGTGAGGCCGCTGGGACGGTAAGTAAAATTATACTGCTACGTACAGTTAAAGCAGACTGTACTTATCTGAGTGTTAAAATGTTTGTGTAGCTTATGGGACTTAACTACGGGGTCATCAGTCCCTAAACTTACAAACTACTTATGAAATACTAAGGACGGTACAAATATCCATGCCCGAGGGGGATTCGAACCCCCGGCTGTAGTGACCGTGAAGACCGTGACTGGAGCGCCTCAGTCCCCTCGGCCACCGCGGCCGGCTGTACTTATCTGAAAAACACTCAGAAGAATAAAGATGTGTGTTATCCACGACAAATATCACATTTATAACGGCCATACTATTAAATAACCAAAGTTGATCGCAACTAGTACCCGATTAATAGAAACAGGAAATGCGACTCATTAGTGTAAGTGTCAAAGCAGACTGTAGATTTCGTAAGAACTCTCGAAAGAAGAAGAAAACTGTGTTATCCACAATAAACAACACTTTTTGATGACCATACTACTGAAAGAAACTCCGAAGTTGAATGAAATTTGTATAGGTTACAAATAACAGCAAATAAATACAACTCATTACGGCATGTGTCAAAGCTTACTCCAGCTGAAAAAATTATAGCCACATACAACTCACGAATTTCCCATATGTCAAAAGTCTAAAGGCAGCGTAGTTATGTCAGTTCATCTGTATCTCTCAGCTGTTTTCCGTGATAACGCAAACGACTGCTTAAGGGTATATTACACGGAGCGAATTTGGTCGCTAGTCGCTGGCGTATTTGGACGCAGCTGCTAAATTCGCTCCTTGTAAACAGGGACAGCGAACGAAGTCGCTGCTTCGAAACGAGAGCGTCTAAAGTTGAAGGGTGGGCTTCTTTAGACGCTGGTCGCTGGCGTTTTTGGTCGCCCCGTGTCATATACGGGAGCGTCTAAAGTAGCCACCAGGCGAGTCAAAACGTCGAAGGAAATTGTAAATGCTGGCGTTGTGTTTCTCGCAACACTTTTAAAAGAACAGTTAATGAACCAAAAGCAAAACGGAAAAGTAGAAAAGAATAAAAGAAAGTGGATTAGAAGGTGGATTGCGAGGAGGGATAAATATGGTGCATCTGCAAATCTTTTGGGTGAATTATCGTGTGAAGGTCCTTCTGCCTACAGAAATATAATGAGGATCACATAAGAAAATTTTGATAGATTACTGTAAATGGTAGAGGATAAAATAAGGAAACAGAATACCATCATGAGGATGGCGATCTCGCTAAGAATAAAATTTAAATAATCGTTATTTTTAATGTCACATAATACTGGAAAACTTCGATAAATTTTCAGAAATTTGATTACAATTCCACTTCATATTTTGTTTGGTGGGACACAGAACTTTTAATATCTTTATTTACGTCAATGATCACAAAATTTCGCGTCGTTTTGACGACCGGTTTCGGTCAGGATGACCATTTTCAAGTCTACAACAAATCAGAAGGATACATCAAGTATTAGACTACCTTAGAAAACAAATAATGCATTACAGTTATCAATACATGTAATATAGCCATATGACATCATCACAGCATTAGTGTATCTTCATTAAGGAATGTAACAACAGGTATGATGTATAATATTTTAACACGTTTTTTATATTGATGACTTTATCGCCTTATTTATGTTGTATAAGGTACCGTAGTCTATTACTAAATTTGTCCTGTTTCCGATTTGCTATAGACTTGAAAATGGTCATCAGTGACCGAAACCGGTCGTCAAAACGACGAGAAATTTCGTGATCGACGTAAATGAAGATATTAAAAGTAATTACAAAATGGATCACTGATATAAATTCGCGACCATGTCGCACCTTGGGAAGCAGAACTGTTTGGTATCACCTAACCTCCAAAACAATGTATCATATGCTACGTCGTGTTTCAATTGTTTTTACGAAGACGCTAGCGTCTGAAGTCGCTGTGTGTCATTGCGTCAGCGTATTCATTCGCTATTCGTCCATACGCCGAGCGACAACATATACCCTTAACACATTTATAGTATAGAAATATGGCGGCGAGACTTCACTAACACCAATGATATTGTATATGGCATTGCCAGTCTAGTAATATATGTCTGTGCAAAATACACACCGGTTTCATGGTTTCGAAACCATGTTTCCGAAACCGTCAGATGTTTCATTTTTCCCATCTCTACTGCGCTGTACGGTAAAGAATAAATTCGCAAACAGAACGCTGTCACAGTTAATCCGCGACGCGCTTTTGTTGGTGCGGCGCGGCGCGGCGCGCGCCTCTTTTGTCCGTCGTTATCTGGACAGCTGACTATCGCCGCGCCGTGACAAGCCTCCCGCCTGTCAGTTGCAGCCGACCGTCTGTTGTCTGATAAGCGTTTCCGCGCAGCTGGCTGGAAATTCCGCGCGCGAGGTAAAAGCGATGCCGCAGGCACCAACTGTGTACCAGGCGTAACCGAGCGTTTCAGGCCAGGCGCTGCGTGGCTTCCAGAAACCCCACTAATTCCGTATAGTTCTACATGCTAAACGTCCGGTCTCCTCTCCACTGCAGGACGAGTTAATCTGATAGCAGAACGAAACAGCAGTTTTAATCCTGAAGTGTCAATTTGAGTGGGCCGACGTGAAAACAGGATTTTCTGCTTCGTGTATAAACTGTCACAACAGTGTTATCCCCCCCCCCCCCCCCTACAAAAATGGTTAACAGCTTTAACCTTAATTGTGAAATTCACCTCGTAATTCCTCTTCAGAAAAGAGCTAACCTTTTATACTCCCTAATAGAATCTGATAAAAGGCACTGCCACTGATTCTATCTGAAAATCGACAGGTAAGTCCTGTACCATGTTTTCGGGGTAACAAACACAAGTTGGAATTGTCCCCAACCCTCAGTTTTATATGTCGCGTAAAACAATTTTATTTTGGATTTCATCTAAACAAATTTCACCTTAACAGTATATCAATTTTTAACGGTGAACAAAGAAAATAAAAAGAACGCTTTCTTAATCAGAAAATATTTTATATTTGCGGTTAAAATTTTTCTATTACAGGATGTAGCATTTACTTTCATTACTGCGAAGTGCATTTTGTGTTGTGTGTTAGTATATTTGGATTTTTTGTCATCCTGTTGGTGCTGTTTGTATCTTACTCTCAATATTGGAGTGGGTGAGTACTCTAAGAAACCTTGCTGTGGAGCTCGCGGTTGCTCGCCTTCGGAGATTCGAGTCCTCCCTGGGGCATGGCTATGTGTGTTGTTCTCAGCGTCCGTTAAGGTAGTTTAAGTAGTTTGGAAGCCTAGGGACTGATAACAGCAGAATTTATGTAAATCCCTTAGTTTCAGTAACACCTGACTCTCAATATTTCAGTCGTTTGGTTACCATCATAGAATTGTCAAATATTTATAGACTTCGAATATACTATACGATTTTGTTTTGTTTCTTTACTGATAGCACAAAATTACACATCTCAAAAACACGCCGTCAAATTTAGCAACTTATCTAAAAAACGTAACTCAAAATATCTGTTATGACGAAAAGGACAATTCCGTTGATTTCTATCTAAATTATGAAAAATGTGTCAGTTTATTCACAATTGTTTATCTCCAAATATTCTGGACCGATTGATTTGAAATTTCGACACAAACGTTATGTCTAATTTCTTTATGCATATCGGTATATATGAACTAGATTGTCCATGCCACGCAGGCGTGCCACGGTACTGGCCGTCCGAGATGATTACTTACCATATTTGAGGGCAACGAGAATGAGGTTTTCACTGTTATGGTAGCCCCATGGTGCCTCGCTCTAAATAGACGCCATGTAAATCTCAAGTATCGTACTGCAACACATGCAAATTACGACTGTCGCCAATATCAGAATAAAATAGGTTATCATTTCTATATTGTGTGTGATATTCACCAGATACTCTCATAGATTTACGCAGTGTTAAGACTGAACTTCAGCTCTTGCAAATAGTTATTAGGCGTTATTGTTTCAAGAATGAGTTATAAATATTATAGTCATACGAAGACACGATTTTATACCTGCTTTAAGATACAACTTTGATCTCCCTTCATTAAGAAGTATAGGGGGTGAACTAAATAATATGAACACCATGTAGCATACTACATATTTTTGCAATTTGGTAACACTAACAAGTAAATCTACCTAAGTGTCACTCTCAGAATTTTCAGAATATTGGATGTGTTATAACACACTAGAAAGTAAAGGACACGTATTTGTTTAGCGGGGCTAAAACATATTTAAAGGGTAAAACGGTCCCTCCAAAATTGGGACTAAAATAGAAAAAAAAATGCGATAACTTAGAGATTAGAGAAGCGATGCTAACGATTTTTTGGTATGAAAATATCTTTTGATAAAAGACTAAATCGGCATAGGTATGTCGAAGAAGGAGTGTAAAATAGTGGGCCAATACCCATAAAGGGACTATTTTTTTTTTTTTTTTTTTTTGCTGAAACAAGGGTTTTGATTTAATCGAAGTAAAAACTATTAAAACTTCAAAAGGAAGGCTTATTAAGAAATAAGTATTTTTCATATTTTTATATCGATATGAGGGGTAAACACCCCTTATATTGACATGCTCGTATGATACTGGTCATAAAGCACTTTGTGAATCCATATAATTTTCTGTTAGCCTTCTCTACTTCGATTAAATAAAAAAAATTATAGCAAAAAATTGTTAACTTTAGGGATAGTTGTGTTAGTGGGAGCATCTGGTTGAGGTTGTGCCTCAGTTACATCAGGGTACAAGACTCAAAACAGTATTCGGAACTGGGGCGCACTGTGCATCAGATCGAGGACGAAACAGTACTCTATCACATGGCGCGAACGCATCCTATTTATATCTCCCAAACAATGCACTGAAAATTACGTAATGTTAATAGCGTTCATTACATTAATTATAATGCAAAGGTAAACAATACATGCAACTGGCTACAGCAAAACACAGGGTAAATAATAGTGATTAAATTAATATACAAATCTCGGTTCAATTAATATTATTTCATTAACGTATATAACAAAATAGATTTATCAACAATACTTCCGTAATTAACGGTACTTATACAGAAACTAAAGAGGGCAAAACTTTCCTAACATTACTTGTGAAACATAGTATATCTACTGTAATGTTATGAGAAAAGAATTTAATTAGTTTTAACACAAATATTAATTAGCATACTATCTGAACTCTAATAATATACCTTTGACAGGAACATAAATAGTTCCTGATTAAACAAGCTTCTGCGACCCCAAATATATTAGAAAATGACTTCAGCTAGTCACGTTAGAAAATAGAATAACAAAAGTTTTGGAAAAGAATATGATAATACACTAATTACACTAATATCTTGTATTATACAACAGTGGTATCGGGAGGTTCCGTAATGCAAGCAGATGCGTGTAAATCCGAACATACTTCGTTACACAGCTAAGCACGGGTATGATCTGGGTATTTATATCGTGGTTGAATAAGCGTTGAGCAATACTTCACCATCTTCGGAAACTAAGTTCTTACTACCATATTGCTAAAAGCACTTGTAATATTGTAAAATACTAAAGCACCCACAGACACAGCCAAAAAGTTTCCGACAGGCAGCTTCAGAAAATTATGAAACGTCCACCCTAATTAGCAAAACCGTTACGTGTTGACGTGACTGAATCGTTAAGGGGAGTTTTAAAGCAGACAGTGAGCACCTAATTTACAGCTCCAACGTCGTTGTAGTAACTGTTCAAATGTTTAAATGTTTGTAGAGCTTATGCGACTTAGTGGCCGAGGAGACTGAGGCGCTTCAGTCACGGTCTGCACAGCCACTACGGTCGGGGGTTCGAATCCCCCCTCGGGCATGGATATTTGTGCCGTCCTAGTTCGTAAGTAATTTGCAAGTTTAGGGACTGATGACCCCGTAGTTAAGTCCCATAAGCGTTACAAACATTTGAACATTTTTTTATGCGACTTAACTACTGGGCCATCAGTCCCGAAACTTACAAATTACTTATGAACTAGCTAATACTAAAGACGACACAAACATCCACGTCCGAGGGGGGGGGGGGGGGAGATTCGAACCCCCGACCGCAGCGGCCGTGCAGACCGTGACTGGCACGCCGCAGACCACTCGTCCACTGCGGCCGGCTGTAACAACTGGCGGATGCTGTGGTACAAGAATGGATAACCTTCTGTTGGAAACCATAAAGATATTTTACGAATCTGTTCTTCCTCAAGACGTTACAGGTGATCTCATAGGTAATCGTGGGCCAACTTCTTACTGATAAATAAGTACTAGAAGGCCCTGTGCGAATACTTCGCGCCGTCACTGGAATGACATAAAAGTTGGGAAAAATGGAAGTAAAGTTGCATGTTCAGGCATAGTATTGTTCATAATCAATCAATGTATCTGTTTAAAAGCGAAAATGACAGAGCTTGATCCGCTGAGTGTTTTTGGGTCAAAAATAACTGCGTACCTTAATTAGAACCGAAGATATCGTAAAACAAACCGAGTAAAATATCCAATGTAAGGACAGAAGGATACCGCGTTTGCATAAAAATAAAGGATGAAAAGTCTTAAGTTAATTCTGATGCTTGATGACAAATCTGCGAATGAATACCTTTCCTTTAAAGCAAAAATGAAGCAAATCGGTCAAATAGAACGGCTTGACCGACTGACTTTAGTTTACAGCAAAGACATCCGCATAAAAAATATACAGAAGGAAATCGCGTTTGATTATAGAAAAAAGAAGGCGAGAGTTATGTAAATTCTGATACTCGATGACAAATCTGTAGATGAATACCTTTCGTTGAAAACAAAAATGAAGGGAATTGGCCGGGTAGTTTGCTCTGGCCGACTGACTTTAGTTTTCTTTTAATATATATGATTGTGATTGCGTCTGTGTTAGAAGTTCATATTGTACTCTCCACCCCTGCATTTGCCAGTCTTTCCACCAGCTGTTATTCTGTCGAAATGGAAATAGACATTTGTAGAATTCTTCTTTTTTTTCGTATAGAATTTCCTTAACAATGGCTGCATCATTTCGAAATTATTGTTTCTTGGCAGAGAGAGAGAGAGAGTCGTGATACAATAATTTCACATGGCGTTCGATACAACTTCACACTTAAAAAACTATGTGTAATAATTTCAATTTGAAAGAAGGCTAATGTTAGAACTATCTGTTCAGCAACTTTGAGGACCATACCTTTCACTTTAATCTGGAACCACATCGTTTCCATTCCCGCCCAAATAATTTTTCAATCGATTAGCTCCATCGGGACTGTGGCTGTTCGAGATTTTGTTCAAAGCTCTTATTCATCCACCAACAGCCGTAAATCTGTGTTGTTCTATTTATGTAACCGGTTTAGGTATTAACATAAATACCATCTTTAGACCATGTGATCCCATTCATCCATTCATGTCATAATCATCATAATCAGAGACTGATTATGCCTTACAGTGTTCAGTATGGAGGATTGTCCCCCTAATAAAGTTCCTCTGTAATCCCCTATTCAATGCTAACATTGATGGCTCGTCTGATGTCAAGCCTGTTGCTCCATTCTTGACCGAATCTAACTGCTTTGTCTACTTCGACAGCTCTTACCCTCTACTACAGCAGCGGAATAGCCGTGCGCACTAAGGCACTTTTCTACGGTACGCGCGGCTGGTCCACGTCGGAGGTTCGATTCCTCCCTCGGTCATGGGCGTATGTGTTCTTGTTAGGATACGTCAGTTTAAGTAGTATGTAAGTTTAGGGACCGATGCCCATTACAGTTAGGTGCGATAACTTCACAAACATTTGAACATTTACCCTCTATGCTGAACTCATTTATTATCACAATCACAATAATAATTTATCTATTTGTTGCATTAATAGCAGTAGTAAAAATTACCAACATCAATCAAGGACATATACGCAAAATAAATTAATAAACTAATGAATAAACTATTACGAATCAAGAATCCAGTAATTAAAATTATAAACAACTCATTAATTGACTTATCAGCACCAACAAACGTATCTCATAAAAATAATTCTAGAATACTCCGCAAGAAAAATCAAAGTAAAACCACCAGCACCATATCCAATATTAAACCCGGAAACTAACTCGGACTCACCTTCAGCAAAATCAAAAGGAGTCCGGTTAGTACAGTCAACAATAAAACTGAAAATTCATGAAATCAAATATATTCAAACTCTTCGATAACCTTGCTTCTCCCACGTGTCTCACGTCTCAGACAGTCCGCTCTATGATGTTCATTCCCAGTTTTTCTTTGATTTCCTCCTGCCATTGTTTCCATCTGTTAGTACCTGAAATCATCTTTCCTATTTTCATATCTGCAGCCTCAACCTTATTAATAAAGTAACCTGTATCCACCCAAGTTTCACTCCCATACAGCAAAGTTGGTCGAAAGATAGAGCGGTGCAGTGAACAATCAATATCGCCTTATATACCGGTTTCTTTCTAACGTTTCCCCCACCTCCTGGACAAACATATGCCGCCTCACACATGTGACAGCGATTTTGACTACTTGCTATCGATTGTGAGAAAGTAACATTTCTAGAATAATGTTCTTAGAGTATAAATAAAAAAAAGTCAGGCCTTGTAGAAGAAGGAATAGAGGGAGTAATGTGTTTTTATTTTAAAAATTTGGTCTGTTATTATTTTCAGTAGCGTTTTGTGACCAAGAACTGGGCTTACTTTCCATTCGTTGTAAAGTGTAGCCATAAGCGTTACTCCAGACGAGTGCAGTTAAAACGCTGATGTTCTCGGTTTGTCTGCCGTTAAAACTGAATCCCGCACGGAAAAGCTGTATAATCTGCAGCGGATGACAGCAATATCAGGCGATGGGCTACGCTTTCACCTCCCATATGGGATGAACCAACGAGGCTTTATATTGGTTCGTTTCAATATAGCATAATACTACATAATCTGATTGGAGGCCCTGAAATGGCAATTTCTGAAATTGCCAGATTTGGAAACAACGACTCAGAAAGCCATAGGCTACATTCCAACACTTTTTTGTTTGGTAGGAAGGTCCATGTTTGAGCGATAATCACCATAGGCTTACTCTTTTCACTGCAGAATCTTCGCCAACCCAAACTCGTTTCAGGGCGTACAGAATCGCTGTAAACGGAACGAAACTGAAAGGTTTTCCGTATTCACCGTTCAGTTTCTTGCAAAATGTAGCAAAAGTGGGGCCGCCCAATAATTCTTTATTGATCCATTGTCTTTTTTTCATTTAACCTAACTGTTGCCAAAGGTTTTGTATAAAATAGATTTTCTTTTGTTAATACATCTAAGTGTTGTCTTATTTCTCAGTGTATTTTGATTGCGATACTTATAAATTTATCATCTAAGAGCAGGGACCAGGAAGATATCAGAATTCCTGCTAACGCAACGTCTGTAGGCATTGATTCACCCACTAACTTTCTCTGTCCGTTTGTTTATTTGTTCAACCGTGCAAACATCGATTAGCTTACCAGCACTCTACAGCGGAGTGTGTGTTGATATGAAACCCGCTGATAATTTAAAACAGAGTGCCAGACCGGGACTCGAACGCACTACCTTTGTCTTGCGGGGGTAAGCGCTCTACCGACTTTTTGTGTCTTTTTTTTTCTTTCGGTAGATCTGTTCTTTGCGGAAGTGCTGTCATTTTTCTTCTATGTTGCTCCATGAACGCGGGGCTCAGATTTGGCACAGTTCACATTAGTAACACTAATAGCAGGCCGTTTTGCAATATCCTTTAAACAGATCGTTATTTAATTGCAAATATCGTCTTAACTGTTCGTCTGAAACGAAGACTGAATAAATTTTGTGGAGGACAAATTTCTATGCAATTTTGCCGTCTATTTTTTATCAGTATATCGTGCAATTTAAGATTAATTAAAAAAATAACGATTGTTTCAGACTGTCTGTCTGTTGCGTGTTCCAACTTTTTAGGTCACGCCGTTCAACCGATAGGGTATAAAGAACTTGCGGTTTGCTGAAGACTTAATAATTCTGTCAGAGACGTCACAGACGCATTTGTTGGGTGACAGCGACAAGAATTTCCTTCTTGTGACTTAATAAGACGCTGCTAGAGAGCAGCACGATACCCTATCTAAGCTATTATGCGTCAGATCGGAAAAAGAAACCCTCATGGGTGCGAAATACTAACACGAATTAATTACAGAAAGATCTGGAGAAAGCTTTTGACAATGCTGACTGGAATACACTTTTTCAGATTCTGAAGGTAGCAGGGGTAAAATACAGGGAACGAAGAGCTATATTCAACTTGTACAACAACCAGACAGCAGTTATTAGAGTCGAAGGGCATGGAAGGGTCGCAGCGTCGTAAGACAGGATTGTAGCCTTTCCCCCATGTTGTTCAATCTGTACATTTAGCATGCAGTGAAGGAATGAAAGGAGAAATTTGGAGAGATAATTAGTCCAGGGAGAGGGTATAAAGACCTTGCGGTTTGCTGAAGACTTAATAATTCTGTCAGAGACTGCAAAGGATCTGGAAGAGAAATGAAACGGAATGGATAGTGTCTTGAAAGAAAGGTATATGATGAACACTAACAAGAGTAAAACGAGGGTAGTGGAATGTAGTGTCAGAAAATCAGACGATGCTGAAGGAATTAGATTAGGAAATGAGACAATAAAAGTAGTGGCTGAGTTTTGCTATTAGGGTAGCAGGATAACATGTGATGGCCTTAGTAAAGAAGATATAAAATGGAGAATGGCTATGGGAAGAAAAGCGTTTCTCAAGTAGCGTAATTTGTTGACATACAATATTAGTTTAAATGATAGGAAGTCCTATCTGAAAACATTTATCTGGAGTTGTATGGGAGTGAAACGTGGACGACAAGAAGTTCAGACAGAAAGATGATAGAAGCTTTCGAAATGTGCTAGAGACGAATGATGAAGATTAGACGGGTAGATCGCGTAAATAATGAGGAGGTGCTGAACAGACATGATGTGCTGAAAGACATTTCTGGCATATCCTAAGTAAGAGAAGGGATAGATCGGTGGGACACATTCTGAGATATCAAGGAATCGTCAACTTAGCATTAGAAGGAAGTGTGTGGGGTAAAAAACGTAGAGGGAGACTGAGGGACGAATACAGTAAGCAGATCGAAAAGGATGTAGGCTTTCGTACGTATGTATTCTCAGATGAAGAGGCTTGCACAGGACAGGGTAGTGTGGAGAGCTGCATGAAACCACTCTGAGGATTGAGGACCACGACAACAACAAGTTTTTCAGAATCTATTCAGTCTCCAAGTTGGTTAAAGCGTATAAAGATATAATTCTTCTCATGGTTCTACCGTCATATTCTTTTGCTGTTGGTGATTTAATGGAGGTTCGAAGAATGGTTTGATGATGATGTTATCAGATGCACCGTTTGTGTTCGTTGTGTGAGATTATTGTTTAACACAAAGAAAAGGAACCGAGACAATATGTGTGCAAATTGGGATATCATATTATACTATTTGCACTGATATATACACTATGTGATCAAAAGCATCCAGACAACCCCACAACATACGTTTATCATAGTAGGCGCATTATGCTGCCAGATCTGTGGTCTCAGCACAGTGGGTTCCTCGCGCAATTCACGAATTCACGGGTTTCGGACATGGGGAGGTGATTGCGTCTGTACTTGAGATTTCCATACTCCTAAACATCCCTATGTCCACTGTTTCTGATGTGATAGTGAAGTGGAAACGTGAAGGGACACGTACAGCACGAAAGAGCACAGGCCGACCTCGTCTGTTGACTGACAGAGACCGCCGACAGTTGAAGAGGGTCGTACACTGTAATAGGCAGGCGTCTATCGAGACTATCACACAGAAATTCCATACTGCATCTGTTATAATAACAATTTCGTGTGGCTCATTGTCCCGATGCAATCTTCCAATTGGGCGCCACTTTGGCCACTTGTGTGTCCCTAGCCTACCCCAATTACCCAACCAGGAAAAGGGAACCTACAGCTTAATGTGGAATGCGAACGACATATTATTTCTGGCGACTCCTCACATCGTTGAGAGGCGAAGGCTGGGTTAAAATAAGACTAAAATACCCGCGACCCTTCGGTTTTGAGTCAAGCACTTTACCCAAAGACCACCACAGTGTTATAATGAACAGAATGGATGAAATGAGATGGGTTGTAGGATGAGGATAGTAGGAGGAGGAGTTGGACAGAGAGACGGGGTCAGGGGCAGGACAAGTAGAGAGAGAGAAGGGAAAAGAGGCTAAAGAAGAAATTTAATTCTCCAGGGAATGTTAAGTTAGCAGCTAGAGGTTTGTAGTTTTTCGACTTTCCCGGCGACTTGTTGACATCTTGTTCAAGTCTGGTCTTCTGACAGATATCAGCGTCTTCCAAATACGATATTTCGACGACAGTTCTCGGTGCCTTCTTCACGTGTTACCTGAGACTGGTTGCCTGTTTTACCGGGAGAGATATTTATACCTGGCCAGTGCATAATGTTCCGTTTTCGGTCCGCGCCCATTGGTGGTGCGTGCCTGTTGTTCTAGGGGTTCCCTATTCCGTCCGCGCCTGTTTTGGCCGCTATCAGAGGAAGTCGCGTCCTCTTGGTGTTCCCTTCTCGGTCTGCTCCCAATAGGATGTTTCCAACTACATCCGCACCCGTGATTCGCTCATCCCTGGCGCTTTTGGCGTTCCATCTGCCGTCTGCGCCTGCTCTGGCCACCCACAATGGCGGTCGATCTCCAAGAGCGCCAGGGGTGTGCAACCTGAGGGCGCGGACCTAGTAGGGAACACCAGGACGCGACATCTGCCTCTGGGAGCAACCAGAATGGGGGCGAGAATCATGGGCGCAGACTGAAGAGGAAACACCAGGACATGACGACTGGCACTGGGTGCGGCCAGAGAATGCCCAGATGGAATATTGGAGACCCAGGGATGCGCGACTCGCAGGTACGGACCTAGTAGGAAATGTCCGATTGGGAGCGGACCGAGACAGGAACACCAGGAGGCCACGACTGCCGCTGATGGCAGCCAAAACGGGCGCGGACGGAATAGGGAACCCCTTGAACTTCAGGCACGTGCCACCAATGGGCGCGGACCGAAAACGGAACACGAGGCACTGACCAGACATAAATATCTCACCCAGTCAAACAGGCAGCGGTGCGGAGCATACCTATTGTTCAAGCGCTCCGCAGCTAAGCCACCGCCGGGAGAAGCTATTGAGAGTGCGCTTTGAGCGAACTTGTCGTGCCCGCTTTTCTTACAGCGACAATAGCAAAATGTCGTATCGTAAAGCACGCTCGGCTGAACCCAGCGAAGCGGACAAAGAAGAGAAGAGCTCTGTACAGAGCATGCCGGCACTCCCTCCCCCATTCTTCATCTGTTACCGGGGGAAGATCTGGGTGGATTTGCTGGCTTCGCTCGAGTTAACAGCGAAGCACAAAGTGAGCTTCACCAGCGAGGATGACCACGCGCTTATCCAAGTGCGGGTGCAAACGTGGGAGGACTACGAGGCCCTGTTCCCTCTGTTGGACCTCTATATCGTCCCCACGCCAGAGAAGACGCGGTGGGAGACGATACCGAAGAAGAAGAAAAAGACAGTCAAGGCGCTCCTACGTGGACTGCCTTGGCTGTGCACAGAAGAGATGGTCCGCACCTGTCCGTCACGAGCCGGGTTCGGCAGCGTGTCAGTCAGGTTGCATAACCGGACCAATAAGAAGAAGCCACCACTCTTCATCCTCATGGACGCGGACGGAGACGACCAGAAGCAGAAGGAAGGAATCCAAGTACTTGAGCTGTACAAGCCCCTTGGCTTTCCCGTGATGGTGGAGCCCCTACCGGCTGGCATTGACACTACCCCACAGAGTTACAAGTGCCAGGACGAGGGGCACGTGGCAAAACACTGCCGCAACCGCGCAAAGTGTGTTAAGTGTGCAGGTGAACACGCCGGGCGCGAATGCCCACTTGCGGGCGAGACCACACGTCGCCAGCTGGTGGGGTTGCCCGGCCTTCCAAGACCGCAACACAGCCGGCGGGAAGACGCAGCAGAACTCGCGAACGACAGCGAAGAAAAGAAGAAACAGGAGACGCCGTGCCGTCCGGTCCGGGCCTCTATACCCGGGCTGCTGAAACTTTGCACTTGACGTTTACAAATGACAAGTGACGAGCAAGAAGCTCGAGGAGCTAGAATCTAGGAAGGATCCAATCACAGCGCGATAAACACTTCCAGTGATCACGTGTCGTGACGTCAACGTTCCCGTGTTGGCGGCTTTGTTCACTTCTACCGTAAACAAAGTTGTGTATCGTGTACGACTGTATGTTGTGTGCTTTTTTCGCTGCGATTTGTTTTTCTGTGAGTGGTTTAACTTGACTTTCCGAGTTCAAGTAATTGGATAATGTCACCGAAAAGACGTTTGTCTAATGATGTTTTCTGAGTAAGTTGTCAGTTTCGTATGAATAAAACTTCGAAGCTTATGCTCTGAGCAGGAAGTTCATTCTCGCTTCAAACGATCAGAAAGATGTTATGGTGCAGTGGTTACAAGAAAGAAATATTGCTGCAGATATGACAATGTCAAAACTTCTTCTATATTGGCATATGCAGTAGACGAAATCGCAAAGTAGCAGCGTCACAATGAAATAAATCTGCCCCCATTTCACTACCGTTGTAACCCTATAAAATTGTTATGGGGTGACGTGAAGAATTACTTAAAAGAACAATAAGTGTTACAATAACAAGTGGAAAAGCTGTTGCATGAAGCTGTTGCCAATGTGGATGCTGCATCTTGGAAAAGGGTCGAGCACGTTGAAAAAGTGATTCGGGCAGCGCAAACAATGGAAGGGATCATGAACAGTTGATGATTTGTCTTGGTAATGACGACGATTTTGGCAGCGACAATGAAGATGAGGAGCTGTATGTAATTGTACCATTGTGGCCGTAAATTGGTGAGTGAAAAGCATTTATTATAAAGAGAGAGAAGTTACTATCTTGATTGTTTCGTATCTGCCGTGATTCAGTGCTTATTTTCAATATTGCTTTGCTCCGTTACTGAAAACGTGTGCATTGTTGTGCTCTGGTCTTCCGTATGCAGTTAATTGCTGCTCAAAAACGAATTATTATATGTACTTTTATTGCGCAATAGCTTACATTTACGAGATGCAACTGAAAACCGTTTCGTCTGCTGTGTGTATAAAGGCTAGTGTTGCAACGTCGCTAAAGCAGTGTAGCCAACGTAACTCGCCGTAACGCGAAACGTCAAGTGCAATGTTCCAGCGGCCCGGGTATAGAGCAACAAGCAGCCCCCCTTCCTGCCGCGCTTCCGACGGCCGCCGCCACGAGTTTGTGACACTTGCGGGGAGTGACACTTGCGCGGAAAGGGAATGTGTAGACACTTGCGCGGAGACCCGGACGCTGCAGGTAGTGAACAGGGTGTTCCAGAAGTAGGGTTACACCACCCCTACTCCTCGCCCTCCAGCCGCTACCTGTGCCGCATTCAGGGAAAGGCCCACCGAGCGAGGTGGAGCTGTAGTAATGGCCCGGAGATATCACAGCCTCATTCAACAGGGAGATAACACGTCATACAAATATCACTCGATTTGCAATACAGCACCATGTGAAGAGGAATGTGATGAAATAGAAATTGAGCACAACCGTTGCTAACTACAATTTCGGATTTACTGTATTTTGAGTCAGAATTCGCATCTATATTCGCATTTATCACAAATGCGAATTTTTCCTGTCCCTAGTAATACCTCTAAAAATAAACAGCTGATCAAGGCACTAAAAGCAAGGGCAGATCTTTGGGTGTATTACTACAAATAACTAAAACACAATTTGATCGTGGAATTATATACAATCTCATTATAAAGGTTTTTTGTAGGTGGTTTTGAGCAGCTTTAAATATGTTAGGAATAGCATTATGAAATATTGACAGCTACACCTTATGTTTATTATGAGATATCGATTTCGGCTAATTTCAGGTGATCTTCAAGTCTCAAACAACAGGTGTTACTTATGCATTTTTCCAGTAGCACTCATAACCTTTAAGTGTTTACACACGCCGGCCGCGGTGGCCGAGGAGACTAAGGCGCTCCAGCCACGCTCTGCAAGGCCACTACGGTCGGGGGTTCGAATCCCCCCTCGGGCATGGATATTTGTGCCGTTCTAGTTCGTAAGTAGTTCATAAGTAGTTTGTAAGTTTAGGAACTGATGACCCCGTAGTTAAGTCCCATAGACTATACAAACATTTGAACATTTTGTTTACACACGAGGTCTAACGTTGTTAATCGCGTTAGCGATGAAAACAGAACCCAGACTCTTTGCGTCTAAATGATACATATATTGGTGTGATGTCTTATTTCGAAAGAACAGACATCACACAAATACATATATAGCTCTCGGTAAAGTGGAACGGTACGACGATTGGAAACGCAGGAGAAGTGCAAACAACGTTATCTCCTCAGACTTCTACAACATACAGTCTACACGGCGAAGATTACACCAAAAAATTTAACGTTTCGTCTACTTTGGCGATAGCAACAAAATTTTAAAATCGTGTCTACTATGTAAAGATGTAGCAACACTAAACGATTGAAGTCCAAAAGTCCACTGATTTTCGAGTTCTGAATATTTAATACGTTTTTAATGTTATTACAGAAAACACATATTTGGGACTCTCACTACAATTTTCATATGGCAGAATTTGTAGGTACATTCACAAGACATAAGTCAACGGTTGTGTGCATTCATCTTATGAGAAATATCAATCCTTTGTTTTCAGTGCTTATTTCAAATTTCTCTTATAAGTTTCTTTAATTATTAGTACTTAAATGTGGTTATGAAATAAATAAATTACGTGTATATGTGTAGTGTTATGTGGCCAAACTACTTAGATCATTGGTCGCTAGACTTACACACTACTTATTCTTACTTAAAATAACTTAGGCAAAGTACAAACAAACATACATATGTCTGAGGAAGGACTCGAACCTCCGACCGGACCGGCCGCGCAATTTGTGACACAAATTACATGTTTGATAATATTAATGCATAGAAGTATGAAATCACGTCAAGACTACTTCCTGCAAAAATTTCGACAAAAAAAAGTTGGCACTGAGTTTAGAAAAAGAAAATTCTGGTATATTGGATTTTAACATTTTATCAAAAAATGAATGTTACTACAAGAGATACAGCCATTCAAATTTACGGGCACCATAACGTTTTCCCTTCCTGAGTAAATGAGCTGCTTCTTATAGTTTCAACACCTTTTTCTTGAATGTTCTGAATATAAATCTTCACACAGACTTCTTGGGGAGGAGAGTGATATGGATATCTGATTGTAAACCAGTGCCTATTACCTTAGACCTTTTTGACTGTACTGAACAGGATTTCCGCGTAACCGTAATTTATATTTATACAATTAACAGGCAATGTAATTTATAACCAACTATTGGCTGCCAATTTCGCTTCATTTTTTCCTGGAAGACTTGTAACTTGTTTCTCCCTGTTGGTTTATGCCAAGTTCGGAGTAAAAATGGTTCTATATGACGGTGATGGAAAATAGAATTTATCTTTAGCATTTTTCGGTGTGTGACATTCCCTTACACATTCCGTATTTCATATATTTCTTAGATGTATTTGTAATTCGAATACAGCCAAATCGTTTTGAAGTCTACGAATAAACGCTTTAAGTATGTAAAATACTCATTGACTTATTATTAACGTTTTTTAATTGAAGGTTTAAGGTTGCATCTCCTATTAAAAAGCATAATAGCTATTTTTAAAGCGATGGAAGTTGCGTGATAGTGGGGTTAACTACATAGCAGTCAATTACATCAATATATCTGTGCAGGATGCCTAATATATTTATTGCTTGCGCAGGTGTCTTGATATTCTTAGTGTTCTGAATAATATGCTTTTAGGAGGTATTACTGTGGAAAGTCATAGTCTTGTAGTAGCAGAGACTAACTCTCCAAACATTATCACTATTAAAATACCTTTTTGTTTACAAGAGGAACACTGAACGGATTAATATGTAGTTAGAACAAGTTACTATATTGTTCTTCAGCTTGCAAAGGGTTGTGCAATTTCACTGATTTTTCGTGTTATGTTGACAGTGTGGAAACTTGCAAACAGCAGTGCTAGACTTCTTGGTGTACCTGTACCCAGGAAAAGCCATTAGCCGCCCCAAGGGCCCCGGGTTCCGCGCAAGTGTCACTCCGCGCAAGTGTTCCAACCCCGCCGCCACCGGTAACAGAGGTGGTGGGGGGGGGGGGGGGGGGAACCGCGCGGCGGGCCGGCGGGCCGGCGGGCCTGACCGATCCGGACCGCAGAGGGAGCGACTACGCAGTCGAAGGCGGACTCAGCGACATCGGCGCGGCGCTAGAGGAGGCTGAGGCCAGGTTCCGGATGGTGCTGCACGCCGAAATGGAGGCCGCCTGCCTGCATATTAGGGAGGCATGCTCACGAATGCACCCGGGGCACCGCACGAATACAACAGCAGAACGGCCCACAAGCGAGGCTGGCTCGCAAACTGACGCCCGCCTGCTAGATGACCAAGCAACTCAAACCATCACTACGTTGAAAAAGACCACCAGCCGCCCGATGCAGACGGATGCCGTGACCGAGAAGAAAAAGGAGACAAATGATCGCTGGACGATAAGAGAAGTCACCCCGCCTCCGGAGAAGTGTAGCGTAAATACGCAAACTCCAAATGAGAAAGCCAAGAAGAAGACACCACTGGAGAAAGAGTTCGAGCTATTCGACTGGTTCTTCGCCTACAACCGAGGAAAGATGGAAGCGGCAAGGGCGAGAGGAGAAACAACCTACATAAGGGAATGGGCAGCGTCCGTCCCAGAGGTGGTACCCATCACAGGCGAGAAGGATTTCTTCGAACTCGTAGAACACAACCTACGCGAGAGTAAAAGAAGAACGGAAGAAGAATGGGAAGCACTCAACCGACACGCGACCGACAACAGGAGAAGGCACGCTGGCAAGTCTCATCGATTGGCAGATGAGACTGAGAAGATGCGACCAGCCCCCATTACGCCCTCGATGATGATCGAAGCGGCGTAGCAGCAGCGGCGAAGAAGAGCAAGACGGCTTCCACACAGAAGCCGTTGCGAAGACAACTCTAAAGGTGGCAAACCACCAGCAGCTCTGGCCCAGGTTTCCGTGGTTCTCTGTTGGCTGTAAGGTGAATCCCCCCCCTCCCCAAAGCTGATACCCCAGCAAACGAAATAAACAGAGTCCCAACAGCATGACAAGCCAAATAACCCAGGCTGATAAAGAGCAAAGCACGCTCTAAGAAGGCCCGCTCCTCCCCCTAAGGGAGGAAAATGGAAAGAAAAAAAGAAAACAGGCAGACTCAGGTAATACCTGAAGAAGACACCGAGTAGCGGTCGTCGAAATATCGTATTTGGAAGACGCTGATATCCGGCAGAAGACCCGAATTCAATGAGATGTCAGCTAGAGGTTAAAAAATGCATAAGGCAGGTTTTGGTTGAGAAAAGTGGAGGAGTAAAATGGAGAATTTAATTGGAGAGAGAGAGAGAGAGAGAGAGAGAGAGAAGGGATGGGTTTCCTCTAACCAGTAATTAAAATTAATGAAATACCAAAACTAGTGAGTGGGAGCGTGCGGTGTGACCACACCCCCTCTTTCCGCGGCCTAAATAACTTTCGGTACACATTCCGCGTGGGTTACGCGGTCTGACGCCACTCTGGAAAGGAACGCCGTTAATTCCAGGAATCCAGAGTGAGGGCCGTTGGACGCTGCTCGCGTTTCCAAATTCCTGACGTCACGCGGCGTTAATTGCAGCCTCAGCGCCGGACGTAGGAATCCGGAAAGCTAACGTTACACCGGGTTTACCTGGAATCAGCTTGGAGAAAGAGGGTGCCAAAGGACGAAACACCATCCCCTGTAGTGTAGCCGCCTTTGTCGTTTATATCGCGCATCACAGACAGAACCACACCCAATTTTGTGCTCTGAGGAAGACAAACGAACTGAGCTTACAAGCCAAACCGTGCATAATTCTCTCATGAAAGTCGATACTGAAAACGTGAGACGTTGGGACACAGGTGCGTAACGTTCAATATCTTCGTCTTGTGTAGTTCGCAAACAAACTAGTTCGGAAAAGCAGTCCCACAGGCGAACTACGCGAACTAGTTCGCAGATCGCTCCCCTCTTAGTTCGTCCGCTCCTTTTCCGAAGACAGACGGGGAACAGCGAGAGGACGCGAGAGCGCGCAGAATCGCGTGACTCCCTTATGCCAGATACCTTCATTTTGAGCTGAGATGCAACTCAGCTGTAGTTTCATAGGTCACTGCCACAAGAAATCTATTTTAAAAATAAAGTACTACGAGTACTCTGTATGCAAAGTAGTTCAATACCATTGCATCACCCTTCGTGAAAATAACTGGTTTATTTGCCTACGTATTTGATGTCAAATTGCCCAAAAATACGGGTAATAGCACACGCTTTGGCAACACTGTTTCATTATAGAAAAAAACTGTCATAAAAAAAGAGCTCTTTTAGTGGCGGTAGCGAAAGCCAAAAAGAGCGGACGAACTAGGAGCAGCGGGCGAACTAGGAGCAGCGGGCGAACTAGGAGCACCGAACGAACTAGGAGCAGCGGAAACTAGGAGAACCGGACGAACTAGGAGCACCGGACGAACTAGGAGCAGCGGAAACTAGGAGCACCGGACGAACTAGGAGCACCGGACGAACTAGGAGCAGCGGAAACTAGGAGCACCGGACGAACTAGGAGCACCGGACGAACTAGGAGCAGCGGACGAACTAGGAGCCAAACGTATCTCGCTTCATAGTTCGTTGGATTCTATCCGAAGACCGACGGGCAATAGCGAGAGGGCGCGTAGCAGAATTAAAAATCACGTGTTTGCCTTCTGCTGATAAGTCATTTCGAGATGAGCGTCTGCCTGCTAGATTACATAGTTCAGTGCTACAAAATTTCTGTTTTGATGTGTTCTGCACTCTGCAATATCTAATAAATTCCATAATGCCAAGATATAGAGATAACTGTAAACTTAAACGCGAGAAATTATCCACAAACTGTTTCTTTTGGTATGCGTGACATCGGTAGCGGCTCAAGCAGCAAGCGCATGAAGCAGCATGCGCAGATCACGTCACTCAGCCGTCACTGGAAGAGGACGAACTAAAAGAGCGAACTAGTTCGCAGCAGAGCCGCGAACTAAAGTGAGCGCTCCCGATCGCGAACTATTATGCGCAAGTCTACTACTCAGAATACTTGACTTCGGCAAGGCGTTTGATACAGTTCCCCACAGTCGTTTAATGATCAAAGTAAGAGCTTATTGTCTATTAGACCAATTGTGTGATTGGATTGAGGAGTTCTTAGACAACAGAATGCAGCTTGTCATTCTCAATGGAGAGGTCTTCCGAAGTAAGAGTGATGTCGGGTGTGCCACAGGGGAGTGTCGTGGGTCCCTTGCTGTTCACGATATATATAAATGAACTTGCGGATAACATCGGAAGTTCACTGAGGCTTTTTGCGGATGATGCTGTAGTATATAGAGTGTTTGTAGCAATGGACAATTGTATTGAAATGCAGGATGATCTGCATCGGATTGAAGCATGGCGCAGGGAATGGCAATTGAATCTCATTGTAGTGTAATGTGCTGCGAATACATAGAAAGAAAGATCCTGTATCATTTAGCTACACTTAGCAGGTCAGCAACTGGAAGCAGTTAATTCCATAAATTATCTGGGAGTAGGCATTAGGAGTGACTTAAAATCGAACAACCATATAAAATCAATCGTCGGTAAAGCAGATACCACACTTAGAATCATTGGAAGAATCCTAAGGTGATGCAGTACGAAAACAAAGGAAGTAGGTTAAAGTACACATGTTAGCCCATATATTGAATACTGCTCACCGGTGTGGGATCCGTATCAGGAGGGAGGAAGTAGAAAAGATCCAACGGAGAGCAGCGCGCTTCGTTACAGAATCATATGGTAATCGAGAAAGCGTCACTGCTATTGCTACAATTTCTAACATAGCAAATTGGTATACATTCACTTTGATGTGTCATCCAAATAAAATGTACACGTTAACAATAAAATGACTGAATCCATCTTTCTTAAGGTCTAAGTCAGAGGCACTTCAGAATCAAGCTCAGTACTGACTGAAGTGAAGCACAATATTGACTATTAGGCGGGAAATCATTTTTTACATTAAATATGATGTATACATAGATTACATGCTTACATAAAATACCATTTGATATACAATGCATGCCATACTCTGTGGTGCATAGCTTTGTACTTTATACAATTTATTTATTTATTTGTGTATGACGTGCAATGCATGTAACATCACTGTATATGATTTCCCGCCTAATAGTCAATATTGTGCTTCACTTCAGTCAGTACTGAGCTTGATTCTGAAGTGCCTCTGACTTAGACCTTGAGAAAGATGGATTCAGTCATTTTATTGTTAACGTGTAGATTATATTTGGATGACACATCAAAGTGGATGTATACCAATTTGCTACGTTAAAAATTGTTGCAATGGCAGTGATGTAAAAAGTTACGACAGGTATGTAACCATGTAATTGTACATAGATAAGATTTTTTGCTATATATAAAGCAGTTCATTATGTAAAAAAAAAACCAAAAAAAAAAACCAACGTGATGTATTTAGGTCTGAAGATGGCGTCTAGCACGCTGAAACCGGTCATGTAATTAAAAGAAGAAAGCGACCTGTTATTATACTTGTGAACTACCTTACACTAAAGACGACACAAACATTCATACCCGAGGGGGGATTTGAACCCACGACGGGGGGCGGCCTCGCGCATCGTAGCATAGCGCCTCAATGCGCTTGGCCACTCCCCGCGGCAAGGGGAGTTGAACGGTACCATTTTTTGGTTTTTCGCTGGTATCTGGAAAATAGTCGCTTTAGGAAAAAAATTGTCGAAATACAAATGACAGATGATGGAATTCTCTATAAAATTGTTCCTACAAATATACGTCGAACTGCCAACGGTTTTCGAGATATACGTTATTGAATATCGAAAATTACGGAAAAAAAATCATTTTTACCTCACTAATTTTGTTGAACATTTACTTTTAGTGACTCACTAGATAGTTTCTCAGAAAATTTGTCAGAAAGAAACTTGTAAGGCATTAAATTTCCTTCAAATGTGCATACATTTGGTACCTT
The DNA here is from genome assembly GCA_026315105.1 of Locusta migratoria. Taxonomy (NCBI): domain Eukaryota; kingdom Metazoa; phylum Arthropoda; class Insecta; order Orthoptera; family Acrididae; genus Locusta; species Locusta migratoria. Next base: position 71,164,725 of record CM048746.1, on the reverse strand, counting down.
ATCATCAGCCAATGAGAAGTTGTCCGTGAAAGGCGAAGGTCCCAGGTTCGAGTCCCGGTTCCGTCACACAATTTTAATCTGCCAGGAAGTTTCATATCAGCGCACACTCCGCTGCAGAATGAAAGTTTCATTCTGGAAACATCACTTAGGCTGTGGCTAAGCCATGTCTCCACCATATCCTTTCTTCCAGGAGTGCTAGTCTTCCGTGGTTCGCAGGAGAGCTTCTGTGAAGTTTGGAAAGTAGGAGACGAGGTACTGGCGGAAGTAAAGTTGTGAGGCGGCATCGTGAGTCGTGTCGAAATAGCACAGTCGGTAGTGCGCTTGCCCGCGAAAGACAAAGGTTCCAGGTTCGAGTCCCGGTTCCGGCACACAATTTTAGTCTGCCAGGAAGTTTCATATCAGCGCACACTCCGCTGCAGAGTGAAAGTTTCATTCTAGAAGTTACATCATTTATAAGATGTGCGCTAAGTTGCGACGTCCTCCTAGAAATGACTGTTTTAAGGGGATGTGACGTTTTTATCTTATAAAACGTGTTAGCATTGTAAATAACAATATTTTAAGACTGGTAATAAGGTAATTTTCATAATTGTAGCTTTTACGATAATATTATGAATCGTATAATGAAAGTATTTACAAGCACTGATAGTGATTAAAAATGAAAAAAAGTGCGTTCAACGCGTTATCTTTTTTTATGAGGCGCAGGAGTCGAAGCTCATTTATTGTCGCGTACAGTGGACACGCCATCCAAGTCGCCGGTACCAAACGCCCCAAGAAGAACATGGAAGGCCAGTCACTGGCATGTTGCAAGTCACCGGACTGTGGGGTGGAGTGGAGTGTTTCCACTCACTTCTTACTACAGTTCATGTGATATTCCTGGCCTGTGGCCACTTCATATTTCTGGCCGCTGACCGTTTCTTTGCTAACATCGTACGTGTCTTAAACGCGGAAGAAAGACAGCATTGCAGCATATGTTGAAATGTGGGGTAGGGAGCAGTAGCATATGGCACAGTAGGTGCTGGTTCCCGTGGGAAAGCCCGCCTATGTTACTGGTGCTCTCCTCGCATTGGCTGCTGTATTTCACGTAACGTGATTTCTTTTGAAAATAGTTTTATTTATTATATACTAAATATTAATTATTCAGAGCTGAGAATTTGTAATAAATATCTCTTAAGAGGCTAGATTTTGACAGTTTAAAAAGTTTAAGGTGCCTTCTCTTATTGTAACAAGAGAAGAGCGATTTTGCAGAAGGCGCGCGACGGCCCTGTTTTGGCGCGAAATAGAGCGTCAGGTGCCCTCTCGCAACGCGCCGCAGTTTCAGTCTCGAGCTGACCACTATACGCGCCGGACCGGGCCGGTCATGAGTTAAGATTTTTGTAATAGTGATAACAGTCGAGGTCTCAACATGAACTATGGGCAGCATAGGCCGTATCATATTAACAATCGTTGCTCATATTTTATTATTTATTTAATAAATGGCATCCCTAACAATTAAAAATCTCGAGAGTCGCTGATTATGCTTCCATCATACATAACTTATTTTAGCCTCACTTGTATGCTGTAGAAGAACCTACGACCTGTGTGCTGTCTTCTGCGCTGGGGACACAACTATAGGAGACAACAGGTTAGTCAGAACTCTACGCTTTCCATAACATTTTGGACAGCAACTACGGCACCTCGTGCGTACTGTAGGGCGGTACAAACGCACACTGCTACGCAACAGCATCCGAAGGGATGTGGAGGTTTTAGGAGACTTGTGGGAGGAAGCAGTACTAACTTATCCGTCCGCAAATAAAACCCTAGGAAGCTTGTATTCACTTCAAAAGCGGTAGGTCACTGTTACCCAATGGCGGTGTGGATCGTCTCGGTGCCGAAGCTGCACATATCCTCGCCTGGCCGTACTCGGACAAGACCAGACTAGCGCAGAACAGTTATGTCCTTTGGCATCCACTATTTACACTGGCTGGTGTTCCGCCCGTGACGCGTCATGCTCAATGTCAACTGCACCGCGGTCGATTTTCCCGCGTGCTCAGCGGTTCGTTTGAAAGTCTCCCAAGCCCCTTGCTCCAGTCTGAAGCAAATATTGAGGTGAGTGTGCTTTTACGTAGAGACTTTCCACACGCTCTTTCAACACTGCTCCAGTCCCTAACTCTGCCAACTCGTACGGCTGTTTACTTTCAGTGTGACCTAATGCCGCCACAGCGAGTTCTTGCTGTACGCTCGCGGTCCAGCCCCTACTTCCAATTTCTGTCAAAATTACTTATTGCTAATTCTAGTCCCTTTACAGCAGCATTAAATATATACTTTATTCGGACCTAGAATAATTTACGCCTTTTCCGAACTATCACGGAATACGTCTCCATCTAATGTAATAAAAATCCTTTTATCAACTGCGTAAGGAATACCCTGAAGGAACTGTTGATTATGTTTATGTTCAAATGTTTGTAAAGCTTATGGGACTTAACTACGGGGTCATCAGTCCATAAACGTACAAACTATGTATGAACTACTTACGAACTAGGACGACACAAATATCCATGCTCGAGGGGGGTTTCGAACCCCGGACCGTAGTGGCCGTGCAGACCGTGACTGAAGCGCCTCAGTCCCCTCGGCCACCGCGGCCGGCGATTATGTTTATTACAACCACATTGGGACACGCAGACCGAATGAAGAGACATTTGACACAACACAAAGACAGATTAATGGATGACTTCAGTTTCAGAAATTGCTAGTGGTTTTGTTCCACTAACACAAGACCGCTTAGGAGCTAGGCCACTATGGCGAGTCGCGGTACCTTTGTAAAGCTTGCCGGTGGTTGTCGTGAACAAACAGTTGTTCACACGTTCAAATATTTCTAAAGCTACTGGACCCAACCACTGTGGTCATCAGTACCTAAACTGCCATCTGGCATCGCCATCTGTTACTGTTACGCATTGCAGGTAGCTTCGCTACCTTCACTTAGGGCCGACTGTATAAACATCGGTGACTGGAGATCAAATCTGACATTAGTTCAGGAATTGAACTTCGTTCAGGACTCCGCGATATTATATAACGCTAAACCTAGATCAGTCGAAGCTGGTTCAGTGTTGATCTTAGCTAGCACGGAAGATACTTGTAATAAAAATCCTTTTATCAACTGCGTAAGGAATACCCTGAAGAAACTGTTGATTATGTTTATGTTCAAATGTTCAAATGTTTGTAAAGCTTATGGGACTTAACTACGGGGTCATCAGTCCATAAACGTACAAACTATGTGTGAACTACTTACGAACTAGGACAACACAAATATCCATGCCCGAGGGGGGATTCGAACCCCCGACCGTAGTGGCCGTGCAGACCGTGACTGAAGCACCTCAGTCCCCTCGGCCACCGCGGCCGGCGATTATGTTTATTACAACCACATTAGGACACGCAGACCGAATGAAGAGACATTTGACACAACACAAAGACAGATTAATGGATGACTTCAGTTTCAGAAATTGCTAGTGGTTTTGTTCCACTAACACAAGACCGCTTAGGAGCTAGGTCACTATGGCGAGTCGTGGTACCTTTGTAAAGCTTGCCGGTGGTTGTCGTGAACAAACAGTTGTTCACACGTTCAAATATTTCTAAAGCTACTGGACCCAACCACTGTGGTCATCAGTACCTAAACTGCCATCTGGCATCGCCATCTGTTACTGTTACGCATTGCAGGTAGCTTCGCTACCTTCACTTAGGGCCGACTGTATAAACATCGGTGACTGGAGATCAAATCTGACATTAGTTCAGGAATTGAACTTCGTTCAGGGCTCCGCGATATTGTATAACGCTAAACCTAGATCAGTCGAAGCTGGTTCAGTGTTGATCTTAGCTAGCACGGAAGATACTTGGCAACACAGCTAAAATCGGCTATCGACAAGATTATTGCGCTTCGGCCACAGATATTAATGTGTACAGTATTAGTTCCGAAGCTTTCAAGTGGTAAAGATGGAGGGAAGTTGACAGAAAAAAGGGCGATTGTCGAATTTCTCACAACAAGAAAAATATTTACTTGTATAAATCGTTTTGGGACGACATAAGAATACAATAGAAAGCAAAAGAAACACTTAGTTACAATGGCCAAGAAAATACAGGCGCGGAAGGAAGTATCTGGTGATTTTAATTCGCAAAACGTAGGGACAACTCGTGACTGGAAGAGTTTAAAACTCTGATATGAAAATATCAAGAATAAGACAAGAAAAGCTCTTGCACATAAGGTATAATTTTGAGTCTCGCCTTATAATTATTACGTACTTTTATCTTGAAGTAATTGCATGTGTTATAAACTGGATAAAACAGAGTGAACACTTTTCAAAGTTGAAATGCATAAAAGTGGAGACGGTAGTTTCGTGAGGCCCACAGTTACAGAAAGTGGGCAGAAACTCTTTACTGCCTTAAAACCACAATTTTTTTTTTTGCCGATGTAGATTTTCATCCGGAAGTTGTGTCCACTGGTTAGATAACATTTGAGTTCACCTGCATAAATTATTATGGAGCGAATTTACTATGTAAAAGGTAGTTTGTAATGTTATTCTTTAGGTTCTCATTATGCTGGAGATTCAAATAGTATTGAAGGGTGTAGTCCTTTGATCACATAAGAAAATGAGGATATAGTACTTTTAAGTGACAATATTGTTCCCAATACTGACATTGAAAATGAAAACGAAGAAGAGAATGTTTACATTGAAGTCGTAATAAACAATGATGTACTAAATAATGTAGGTAATAATTAATTTGTTAAAGCACAATTGGCTTAATGAGTATCTTGAACTAAAAGTAACTTGTAATTACAGGTAGATGTACAAAATACAGGGCATGCTTTAGAGAAACCCATCAAAAGAACAAAAAAAGAATATCTTCTCAAGGTGAAAACTCAGTTCTATAAAAGATTAGAATGCCTTGAATGTGAGCATAAATTAAAAATGGAATGCACTCTTGCAGAACATGAAGTTGTAATGGAAACAGTGAAACTGGAGAAAGAAATTAAAGAACTTGAATGAAAAAATAAATAAATAAATAAATAAATAAATAAATAATGAAAAGGCAATCAGGCTTTCAAATTGATACAATGATTTCGTAGCTGAGAATTTGTAAATTTATTCAAACTTAGTAACATTTCATGTAAATAATTGTTAATAAAAGCCGCTCTCACAGCATTTTGACCCCAGTTTGCTTCATTTTCAGCAAGTACTGGAATTTCTTCATACAGTCTTCTCCCAACAAATACACTGTTTTCCACTTCAGACTCCTCATCCGATGCATTAACAGCTATATTGTGAAAGACAAATGCTGCATCTATAATAACTGCTGCGCGATTTTCTTTAATCCTGAGTCCTAAACTTAAAACGAGGAAATCGTATTTTTACCACTCCAAACATTCTTTCAACTGCTGCTCTGGTTTTCTTCTGGGCTCGATTATAGGTTCGCTCAGCTGCTGTTTCTTCACGGAGCACCGGTGTCAACAAATACCTACAACACATATAGCCACTGTCAGCCAGAAGTATGCTTGCTGGAATTTGTCCTCTTTCCAGCTTAGCATGTATGCGTGAGTGTGAGAAAATGTTGCTGTCGTGGGGGTCTCAGGCCATGTAGCAACAATATTTAAACATCGTAGCGTAGCGTCTGCACTATGACATACTTCTCGTGGTGTGTAAAAATGAGTGGAGTACGAAGAATTTATAAACAGTCGATATAACATCTATCGATAGCCGACCTGGCTCTTACTCCTCTATTTGTCGCTCAAAATACCACTCGTATAGTCTTCCATATGACACGGTCGCCTTCGGATAACTGAATGGATGGTTTGAGGAACCCGCTAGTCGGTTTCGTCTATGCATAGGACTTCATTTCTTCTTGCAGGGACGAAATAACCTTAGAAAAAACACTTCGAACTGAAACTACAATTAATTCAAGACTTTTTTAATCTTAAGACGTGTATTATTAATTGTTTCTTACAATGTTGAATGCGTAAATAGATAATGAGTAATTAAAGTTCAAAACTGGTTTCCGCCCGACTTTCATTGTATGTCCCTCAATAATAATAATAATAATAGTAATAATGAAACAACGTAAAAGAGATTACATCATTTCTCTTGCAATGTCTGTGCAGCGTCTTAATTATTCTTAGGCGGCGCACTGTTATTCACTGTGCGTCGCTTCCGTTTTCAAAGTCATCACTTGGATTCTTCTTTTAACATTTTCTTGCACCCTGCAAACAATAATACGGGCGCACAGTTTTCTGTTTCGTTAATAAATGGTTTAAGCAACTATCTTCTGTCGGAAATCTATAACTTATGTAACGACAATTCCATCGTTACATTACACGTCGGATATGCTTGCACATTCAATGAAAACATTCCATGACGATTTCTGAATATTTCACCATTATCGCCAACAGGCCATTTGATGGGGACTTGGGTACAATCTATAGTGCCTATAACACCAGGAAAACTCGCTATATCATAAAAATCACGTTGGGTTTTCCTCAAGTCATATTCTGTAGGTTTTTTATAATTTCCTTTTTCAGGGAGGCAAGGCAGGCCAAAACTTTGTGTATAGCTCTGCAAGCTGTTGCTACATCTACTTTAAACAGGTCGCCAACTACCATCTGAGAACTTCCTGTAGCATAAAATCGTAATGTCTAAAGCAGCTTGCACATTGTAGTCTGTGGCTTATTTCTCTTTGTTTGTTGCAGCGAAATCTCAACTTAAGTCGGTCATCGTTTAATTCCAGGAAAGGGTTAGCCCTTTCAAGGAACACGCGAGAAGCTCATTGTATCTCATCATCTTCCTCAGTAGAGACGTCAGAATAGTCATACATCTGTAAAGTAAAGGAAAGGAAACAATGTAATTCACATCATGTATTGTTGTTGCAAATAGAATTTTCCCAATAGTAGCCTAGAATCCTCTGAAAACAGATGCTATGTTAAGGAATGTATTGGTGTGTTATTGTACTTGCTTTTGTAATCATCTTTTAAGACGAATGGAGTCGACACAACGAGGAAATGGATTTTCACTACGTCAGTAATTCCGAACACACAACCTTGAGTAGCTATCTCACGACATGGCATTGTTTACCGCTGTAATAATACCTCAGCAGAAGCTTGGTTATGTCTTATTCATTAATGCACTTGTAGCAAGCTGTGTTCGGTAGTTATAAATTAAATAACAATTTACAATTACTCATACTGTGAGTTGAGACAACACATACATAAAAGATGTTGAAGAGTTATTGACTGTTGTAAAAAATTCACATAACTCTTCACTGCAAGTATTTCTCTGCAATTAAATGTTTATATAATACCTCTGAACTAATCACATAAATTACGAATCATCTCCTTTGTTATGAAAGAGGTCATTATGTTCATAGCTGGTAACTTTCTTTTTAACCTACAGATAAAAAAAAACAAGTCGAGCATTAGCAGTGTGACAATGATGTCACATTATCTACGTACCATTTTTGAACTTGTAACAATGTTTCTAATTATTTCAGTTCGTATCTGCGTGGAATAAAAATGATGTTTCATAATATCACTACACTGTAAATTGACGATCACAGTTGAACCTGCCTTTGAAGTGCAATTATTCATCAGTCAAATATGATCAGCGTTTGTGGTGACATAATCTGAGATTAATGTTTATACAATGCAGATTTTCGATTTAAGCTTGATCTGAGATAATTTCCTGTCTTAAACTGAGGTTAAATGCCTTATACAATTCGCCCTTAGAGGAGCATTACGCTACAACGCATTTACAAAATACGTATTATTAATCCACAAAATGCAGCAACCAGTTGCTTCTAATAATTTATTCGTGACGACCTGTTTCGGGCGCTTGAGTGCTCTTCTTCTGGTCTATTTAGTATTGTAGCTTAATCTATGTACATGTTAGCAAGTGACTGAACATTGACTTAGTGTTTAGTCACATGCTAGCATGTACAGTACATGCACAATATTAAATAGACCAGAAGAAGGGCACTCAATCGCCCGAGACTGGTCGTCACAAATAAATTATTAGAAGCAACTGGTTGCTGCAATGGATAAAATACTTCAAAATAAGTATTGTAGCTTAATGTCAAAGTTAGAGTACAAACAGCATGATTTTCAAATATTATATCATTGAAAGAAAACAAAATAATTTTAAAATTTCATTAATAAATTATTGTAACCTGTCTGTAAACAGATTGAAAAAGTTGTCAGGTACGGTGAAGAAAACGTATCCTGTCCAATGATGCCATCCCACGTTTCTCTTAGAAAACGAAAAAAATAAAATACATTAGTCCGATCACTATGAATATTAATATGCAAAGAAATACTGATGTTCACAAATTAATAAAATTTGAATGGGAAAGGGTTAAAAACTACTTTAACTAACACCAGGACGACACACCCACCTATGCCCGAGCGAGAACTCGAACCTCCGGCGGAAGTAAATACTAGTAAACCTGTTTATGACAGACTTTTGCAGAGGGCTGTTAGAATCCTTTACATTTCTGTACACGCCCCCGCCCCCCCACTCCCTAACACGTAGCCCTTATCTTGGTTCAATTCTAACCCCTGAGGCACAAAAAACGACCATAAAAATCTAAAAACCAATAAATTATGCATGAAATCAGAAAATAATCAATTTTATATGGAAAATTAAACTAAAAATGTCGCAGTTACGGTGCACGCGGTCGTTTGCCGTCGGGGGTTCGAGTCCTCCCACGGGCACGGGTGTTTGTACTATCCTAAGCCTAAGTTACTTTAAGTTAGTGTAAGTAGTTTGTACGCGTAAGGACTGGTGACCGTATTTCAGTCTCTTAGATTTCAACGTGGTGGCCGAGGAGACTAAGGCGCTCCATTCATGGTCTGCACGGCCACTACGGTCGGGGGTTCGAATCCCCCCTCGGGCATGGATATTTGTGCCGTCCTAGTTCGTAAGTAGTTCATAAGTAGTTTGTAAGTTTAGGGACTGATGACCCCGTAGTTAAGTCCCATAGACTATACAAACATTTGAACATTTTTTTGAGGATTTCAAACATTTCATTTCAAACTGAAAATTCTAACCGTTTTTATCCCTAAAAAGGTCAAACCACAGAAATTACCTGCAATTGGAAAGGGAGGAAATGGGTAGATAGCATTTTTGAACAATGTTCACTAAATTCCTATAGAATTTTCGTTTTTACTAAAGTGCATCTTCCACTGAATACATAACCAGAGGGTTTATTTTGTACTCTTTTTCCGAGAGCAGTAAAACCGCAAATACACGACTGAACTACCAGAGGGGCAAAATAACAAACGTGTGGACACCACACAAAACGCTTACGCAAATATTTACAGAGCGCAATGAAAATAAATTCTCTCACCGGACCGTGGAAAGCGATGAGAAAACATGTAACAGTGCGGTGTGTCATTATTATTTAAACAGGGAAAAACAACAAAACTGTGAAACAGGTCCCGCAGCATGTAGGGATGCAGACCAATCCCTGTGGGGTCAGTGTGCTGTACTACGCGTCCGACAGTGACATAATTTTCCAGGTTAGAGATGCGAGTAGAGTCGGTAGCAAATCCGTGATCAGTGTCGTGCGTGATGGGGTGGATTTAACGGACTTCATGGTTTCTGACGTCATATCTCGTCGACTATGTGGCGAACTGTGGTATAATTTCTAAGCAACATTCAGTGGCGTATGTCCATACCGTCTCCAAAAGATGACGCCAATAAAGAGTAAAGTTTTTTTTAAATGATTCTAAAATTGCTAGAGATTGCTTGAATAATCCCTAGATGTTATGAGTAGATTATTTATTCATAACATGTTTCGTTTCGGGCTTATTTCATCATCTGGTGGTCGATATTATATATATTTAGATTTGATGCATTCAAATTTGACATGTGAAATACTGTGGTTATGTATTGGCAAATAGGAGTAAAGACGTAATAAAACGGAAACAAACATAATGGTGCGGTTTGTCACGAACCTAACTGATTATGACAGTAGCGTGTATTACGGGGAGGGGTCCCGAAGACCTACCGCTCCTCCCCCCTCGTCCAGAAATACGAATATAAAAAAAAAGTAAGTGCCGTATCTGAATTATTTAAAGGAATGACTAGAGTCTGCGAATACTTCGCACCGTTAGTGGAATGACAAAAAAGTTGGAAAAAAATGTAAGTTGAATGTTCACTCATACCTTTCTTCAGAATCAATCAGTGCAAGTGTTTAAAAGCAGAAATGAAAGAGCTTGATCCGGTGAGTGTTGTTAGGTGAAAAAGAACTGCGTACCTTAATTAGAACCGAAGATATCGTAAAAAAAGAGAGAAAACGATTACAATATTCAATACAAGGACAGAAAGATAGCACATTTGAATAAAAATACAGGCTGGAGAGACTTAAGTCTTATACTTGATGACAAATCTGCAGATGAATGTCTTTCGTTTAAAACAAAAATGAAGGAAATCAACAGGTTAAAATGGCCTCACCTACTGGCTTTAGTTTACAGCGAGGACATCCCCATAAGAAATATACAGAAGGAAATCGCGTTTGAGTATAGAAAGAGGAAGGAGAGAGCTATGTAAGTTCTGATACTCGATGACAAATCTGTTGATGAGTACCTTTCGTTTAAAAGAAAAATAAAGGAAATCGGCCGCCTAGTTTGGTCTGGCCCATTGAGTTTAGTTTTCGCAGATTCTTTTAATAAATTAAGAAGGTGCTTTCCTGTATTAGGAGTGGGGTGCCCATGGTGTGAAGTGGCTGACTGTTTAAAAAAACAATATTTTTATTATTTAATGTCAACGAAAAATAGCTTATATAAGGAACTCATTATTCGTTGGGGCGATCTGTAATAATCTTACATGAAATTCTTGCGACCGCAAGAAATAGAAATACCCATAGAAAATAAATAAATAAATAAAAAACTAAATAAAACTAAAAAACTAAAAGGTATAGCGCCTGCTCAGTAAGCAGGAGGTCCCGGGTTCGAATCCCGCTCTTAGCACAAATTTATTATTCAAAGCCTCTCCTTCAAATTTGATATATATCGAGAGAAAATATGTCTGTGTACACTGATTAATTGTTTGATAAAGTTACAAAAATTCACTTAAATTAGAAAAATAAAGTTATATTGGCTCGTTTTATCCCCACTTGGATAACTGGGGTATGGTAGGGACACGCAAGTCGCCGAAGTGGCGCCCAATTGAAAGACTTGCACCAGGCCAATGAGCCAAACGAAATTACGAGGTATGTCCACAAAGTAAGTTTGGTTTGGTTATATAAAACAAAAGTGTACAGATATAGAAAAAATATTTATTGTACAAAAATATACAACTATTAAACTACTTTTCTACATAGCTTGCGAAATTTTGTAGGCATTTGTCATAGCGTGGCAGAAGTCTTTGTATGTCTTCATCGTAGAATGTTGCCGCCTGTGTATTCAACCATGTGGTAACATGTTCTTTCAGCTCGTCATCATCACTGAAGTGTTGTAAGTGTAAGAAGAAAGACTGTACGGAAGATGATCAAAAACGTCCCAGTGAAATTCCCGTAAGAGTTGTTTGGTCACATTCGTATTTTGTGGTCGGGCGGCATCGTGAAGGGAAGAAGAAGACTCCTTTCATCTCTTCTTTCACCTAAAATCTGTCCTTGGTGGTCAATACTTCAACGATGATGAGCTGAAAGAACATGTTTGCCACGTGGTTGAATACACAGGCGGCAACCTTCTATGAAGAAGGCACACAAAAACTTGTCCCACGCTATGACAAGTGCCTACAAATTTTCGGGAGTTATATTGGAAAGTAGTTGAACACTTGCAGATTTTTATACAATAAATATTTTTTCTGTATCTGTTCACGTTTGGTTTATATAACCAAACGGAACTTACTTTGTGGACATACATCGTATTATTATAATACTAACGCAGATTTTCTTTTTAAACGATTAGATCACGGACCTCCGGTTAGCCTGATGCCGATGAGATTTAAAATGACGCAGTGCTCTGCTAAGTTGAGCGAGCACAGGCCGGGTGGTAATAATATTAAAATTGCCTCTGGCGGGCCGGCGGCCAGTTTACCTTCGAGGACCGTGGTGGAGTATCGACCTGGGCAGGTGTGTGTGTGTGTGGCGTTTGTGGCTGGCAGCGTTCCAGGGGCGGCGGGGGCGGCGGCTGGGGGCGGAGGCGGGGGCGGGGGCGAGCGTGGGGGCGGGCATAATGAAGGGGAGGGGGCGGGAGAGCGACCGCAGGCACTCCAACTTGCCCGCTCCCCTATCTGTTTCTTTCCAGACCAAAACTCCGATAGCGCGATTCATCGCCTGCCAACTGGGCGTGGCATTAACGCCGGGTGTGCTTTCGAATTCCCGGGAGTCCGGGACGCGAAGTTCTCTTTAAAGGAGGATCATTTCCCGCGAGTGCTCATCGGAGCGACCGTGCCTCGACAGTCCTACAATGGTGGAAGGGGACGCCAATTGGGGATTCAACGCGATCTCGACAAAGGCGGCATCAGAGGCGGGACAGAAGTTGCATTTTCCGAAATTATTTGGAGGAAAACGGGACGCATTAATTTCGACGGCGTTTGCTTTAATCAAGATGGAAACAAGATGGAATTTCGAGAAGTATGAAGCGGAAAATCGGCTTTGGCTTTGGCCTGAACCAGTAGGCTAACGCCGACGTATTTTACTTAGGGAGACGGGAATTTGAACCACACACCTAAGGCTATGTAGCAACTATTTTGCCCAGTCATTCCGTACTATAAACACACAACCTTCTAGAGAGCTCCTGTTTAAAGTACTACATAATCCTGTTTTTAGGCACGGTCTGCACGGCCACACGGTTCGTATCCCCCCTCGGGCGTGGATATTTATGCCGTTCTTAGTTATTAGTTAGTTCATAAGTAGTTTGTAAGTTTAGGGACTGATGACCGCGTAGTTACGTCCCATAATCTATACAAACATTTGAACATTTGAATCCTGTTTTTATACTCTCGCACACTGGAAACATATTCGTATTTAGAAAGAAAACAGAACATCTTGAGAGACTAGCTGTAGGAAGTTCATATTCACAAGACACGTACTGCACACTAGTACACTACTGGCCATTAAAATTGATACACCAAGAAGAAATGCATGTGATAAACGGTTATTCATTGCACAAATATTATACTAGAACTGACATGTGATTACGAAATGTTCAAATGTTTGCCGGCCGCGGTGGCCGAGGGGACTGAGGCGCTCCAGTCACGGTCTGCACGGCCACTACGGTCGGTGGTTCGAATCCCCCCTCGGGCATGGATATTTGTGCCGTCCTAGTTCGTAAGTAGTTCATAAGTAGTTTGTAAGTTTAGGGACTGATGACCCCGTAGTTAAGTCCCATAGACTATACAAACATTTGAACATTTTTCAAACTGCGTGGTCATCAGTCCGTAGCTTACAAACTACTTAAACTAAGGTAAACCAACCTAAGAACAACACACACACACACCCATGTCCCAGGGAGGACTCGAACCCCCGACGGCGAGCAACCGCGCGCTCCGCAGCGAGGCGCTTTAGACCGCTCGGCTACTCCACCGCAGCATGTGATTACGTTTCCACGCAGTTTGGAACATATATCCTGAGAAATCAGTACCCAGAACAACCACCTCTGGCCGTAATAACGGCCTTGATACGCCTGAGCATTGAGTCAAACAGAGCTGGGATGGCATGTACAAGTACAGATGCCCATGCAGCTTCAACACGATACCACAGTTCATCAAGACTACCAACTGGTGTAATGTGATGAGCCAGTTACTCGGCCATCATTGACCAGACGTTTTCAGTTGGTGAGAGATCTGGAGAATATGCTGTCCAGGGCAGCAGTCGAACATTTTCCGTATCCAGAAAGGACCTGCAACTTGCGGCCGTGCATTATCCTGCTGAAATGTAGTTTCGCAGGGATCGAATGAAGGATAGAGCCACGAATCGTAACACATCTGAAATGTAACAGCTACTCTTCAAAGTGCCGTCGATGCGAACTATTGTTGACCAAGACATGTAACCAATGGCATCCCAGACCATCACGCCGGGTGATACGGCAGTGTGGCGATGACGAATACACGCTTCCAATGTGCGTTCACCGCGATGTTGCCAAACACGGATGCGACCATCGTGATGCTGTAAACAACCTGGATTCATGCGAAAAATGACGTTTTGTCATTAGTGCACCCAGATTCGTCGTTACGTACACCATAGCAAGCGCTCCTGTCTGTGATGCAGCGTCAAAGATAACCGCAACCGTGGTCTCCGAGCTGATAGTCCATGCTTTTCGTGCAGATGGTTGTTGTCTTGCAAACGTCCACATCTGTTGACTCAGGGATCGAGACGTGGCTACACGATCCATTACGGACAAGATGCCTGTCATATGGACTGTTGGTGATACAAGGCCGATTCCATATTCTGTTAACAGTCATTGGATCGCGATAAACCGCAATCGCGATAGGCCACAATCCGACCTTTATCAAAGTCGGAAACGTGTTGGTACGCATTTCTCCTCCTTGCACGAGGCATCACAACAACGTTTCACCAGACAACGCCGGTCAACTGCTGTTTGTGTATGACATATCGGTTGGAAACTTTCCTCGTGTCAGCACGTTGTAGGTATCGCCATCGGCGCCATCCTTGTGTGAATCACTTGCATATCACAGCATCTTGTTCCTGTCGGTTACATTTAGCGTCTGTAGCACGTCATATTAGTGTGTAGCAATTTTAATGGCCAGGAGTGTATATTCTGCGGAAATGGTAAGTATTTGGACCATATCGGCTCACCGGTTCCATAATAAAATCTTTAAAGGCAAAGCCTTCTAGTCGTTACGATGAAATATCAAAATAGTTAATTAAAGCACGTTCTTGTGAATTTAGCACTATTTTAAGTTGTGTAACCAGTCTATTATAACTGGAACATTTCCTAACTGCTTAAAATATGCGGATAATAACCTCTATTCTAGAAAGGGAATAAAGAGATACCATCAAACTATAGACCGATTCCCTTTGCCAGCATTCTCGAAAATTCCAGAAAATGTAATGTACAAGCAGCTGCTGAACGCCTGACTACAAATGGCATATTGTACAGAAACTAGCTTGGGTTTCTGAAAGGTTCCGATATCGAGAAGGCTATTTACACCTACAGTGAGAATGTACCTAACTCATTAGATAATAAACTACAAGCAGCAGCTATTTCCTGTGATTTATCAAAAGCGTTTGAGTGTATGAATCACAACATCCTTTTAAGTAAATTAGAATTCTATGGTGTCACGGGCATTGGTACAGAATGGTTCAAGTCGTACCTCGCTAACAGAAAAAAATGTCTTTGCAAGGAACTAATGAATTAAGTCATGAGTCATCATCGGATTGGAAAGTATTACATGTGGTGTCCCACAAGAATGCATCTTAGGGCCATTGCTTTTCCTTGTCTAGATTAATGACCACTCATCAGATACACTGCCAGAAGAAGAGCGTTTTGTTTTCAGATAACACAAGTATTGCAATAAATAGTATGCCGAGCAAAGGTCTAAAACGGTCTACTAATGATATTTTCATGAACATCAATAAATGTTTTAATACCAACTCACTGACATTAAACTCTGAAAAGATTTACTACATGCAGCTCAGAACATGTAAGAGATTTCCATCAAGCATATGCATTAAGTCTGAAGAAGAGCAGATAGGTTGACAGTATTAAATTTCTGGGAATTGAGCTTGATAATATATTCAGTTGGGAGAAGCACACTACATAACTGCAGAAACGATTTAATAAATCTGTATTTGCAATACGAGTGTTATCTGACCTAAGACATATCAAACAAAATCTTTCATACTTCGCTTACTTTCATTCCGTAATGTCATATGGTATAATATTTTGGGGTAACTCTTCAAGTCAAGTAAAAGTTTTCCGAGTCGAAAAGCGTGTAATACATATTATTTGTGGAGTAAATTCACGGACAAGTCAAAGAAAAGTTTTCAGAGTCGGAAAACGTATAATACGTATTATTTGTGGAGTAAATTCACTATCCTGTATAAGCCTTTTAAAGAACTAGGTGTACCAACTACTGCCTCGCAGTATATTTATTCTTTAATGAAATTAGTCTATCTCTTTGGCCCTTTTCTCGCACATGCGGGTTCGGCACTGTGTTAAACGCGGATTTGGCATGTGTTAATAGTTACAGGGTGGCCGGATGCCATTCCTGCCGCCACCCCATGCCCCCAGGAGGAAATGTGTACCCCAAATGTCTGCGTATATTGTTATAAGTGAGCGAAAGTGTAAAGTGCTACGAAATGTCTGCGAATCGTGTAATTGAGGCGGGACTTGCGGACCAGCCTGGTATTCACCTGGGGGCATGTGGAAAACCGCCTAAAAACCACATCCAGGCTGGCCGGCACTCTGACCCCTTTCGTTAATCCGCCGGGCGGGTTCGAACCGGGACCGGTAACGCCTTCCCGTCTCGGAAAGTGATGCGTTACACCACAACGCTAGCCGAGTGGGTTCTTTAACGAAATTTGTCATAAATAATATATCCCTTTTTACAACAAACGGTTCAGTTCATTCATACAATACCAGCTGGAAAATGCTCCTGCCGCAGCACAGAAAAGGCGAATATGTTCTCTGACACAAAAGTGTGCAACCAGTTGCCTCAATCGTCATTCCGACTTCCTCGCCAAAAATTTTGGCTACAAATCGGGTTTTGCGATTTTGTGCAAAACTATGATAAGTTTCAACCTCTGGATCTCGGTAACGGATAACGATATCGAAAAAATTTAAAAACGGCCTGCCGGCCCTGGTGGCCGAGGGGACTGAGGCGCTTCAGTCACGGTCTGCACGGCCACTACGTTCGGGGGTTCGAATCCCCCCCTCGGGCATGGATATTTGTGCCGTCCTTAGTTGTAGGTAGTTCATAAGTAATCTGTAAGTTTAGGGACTGATGACCCCGTAGTTGAGTCCCTTAAGCTTAACAAACATTTGAACATTTTGAAAAATGGCCTCGAAAATATCATCATAATTACATATGGTAAGAATTTCGAAGATCTGGAATGAATAGGAAGATCTATCCAGTACTCAGGAACTCGTATTTTCAGTAATTTACGAGCAACCGCAAAAAAATTAGCTACAAATAAAGATCAGTTTAAGGCTAAAAGACTTCCTAGTGGCGAACTCCTACTCCAGTGACGAATTCGTAAATAGTACGAAATTATGTACATATCTGTACATTATAAGCTTGTAAGAAAAAAAAAAATGACTTGTTGCACATCCGTGAGGATTTCCTCGATATGGGTCTACGGAACAAACAACGAATCTAATCAACCGCTATCGAAGCGCCACGCTGTCTACCAACAAAATCTGGCTACGTCTCTCGTTGTCGCTGTAAACCGAAGGAAAGAGATCACTGTGACTTGGACAGGCGGACAGGATGTCTCGTAGATGTTTGTGCGAACAGTATCGTCAAATCAGTGAACACGAAAGGGGGCACCTTCTGAACGTGAGAGAATACGATGCATCCATCCGGGAAATTACTGCTCGTGTAGGAGGCGTGTTTTGACGGCGCTGCTGCTGTATGCAGACAGGTTTACGAAAAGGACGAACAACACGACGAGAAAGAACTGGTCGCTAGGTCCCACCCCCTCCTCTCCCGGGAAGATCGACACCTCATGCGAATAACATTAAGTAAGTAAAGCAGTCAACAATCCGAAGATTGGTTTGAACACCACAGTGCTTTACTAGGCATGGTCCTGTTTAGAGGTGGTATGCCGTTGCCTTCCTCCGACCTTCGAACTGACTTACCCACCCAGTTATAGGGGGACCTACAGTTTAACGTGGATTCCGAACCACGGGGCTACTCGGTGTTTTTCACATCAGCGACACTGCCAGAGGTGCAAGAAGTGCAAAGTGACAGGTAAAAATCCTAGGTCCTGGCGGGGATCGAACACGCGACCTTTGGATTTGTAGTTTGACACTCTACCACTGTGCTACGAAATTACGTGTGACATTTGCGTCCTCGTCTGTGACGCAACAGTGGAACATATCGTACATCATTAAGGGAGACGCTTTGTCGCTGTTTATTGCGTTACGTGTACATGGCCCACTTATCTGCCTATCTTTGAATAATACGGAGAGACATGCCAGGGGACAATCAGATACGAAACTACGTCACTGGGGAGAGGAATAGCATCAAATGTTGTTTCACGATGAATCAGATGATCTGTTTCTCTGAAAATGATGACCATTTCATTTTGTCAAATGATCTTGGTACACAAGTATGAACTTCCAATTATTGTCTGGATTTGCCTGCAAGTCAATTTAGTCAATTTGACATCGCGAATTCATTTCACTGTGTATGATATGTTCAACTAAAACACGCCTTTTCAATGTTTTTCTGCTTTTTCTGACATGGTTCGCGTAATTTCAAATAAGTACGAATTGATTCAAAAGTCACATTCCTGTACTTACGAATCAATTCCACAATCATCCGTGTTCCGCTGCCATGGCCTATAGCAATGTGTGTCTCATGTAGTAACTTATGTTCAACGGTTCATCTAAACAAACATAATAACGAATTTCTTCTTTTCCAGCAGACACCGATGCTACGAGTTTCTTTTTACCTCCGATGCTGAGAACAATATATCACTTCAAACGTCTTTACTGAAAAGATTTTTTATTGGAAACGATTTTAACATTTTTCACTCAGTTTAAGAGAATATTACATTGTTGAGCAGTTATATAAAAATTATTGTGCTTCTTATACAGTGATTCACTTAAAAGTTCGTAAAATCTTTTACGCATAACATCAACGATCATTCTATCAATATTTTTACGCAATAGCGAATTTCTCTTAGCGTCACTGTATAAGGTATGGATGTTTTATCAAATGGTTTCCCGCTTTTCGCGTACGGTCGCCTTAATCACTAGGCTACCTGAACACGACTACAGGACCGACCCAAACTTCCATGTGCACACTGACTGCACATATGAGTAACTACATTCATCCCTTAGCACTCGCAGCTTAATCTGTATTTCCACACCAGGGAGAATAAAAACAACGAGGCATTAACTTACGCTGTTATCGTCATTGCTTCGCTTAGGCATTTGGTAGAACATCCGTACCTTATACAGTGACGCTAAGAGAAATTCGCTATTGCGAAAAAATATTGATAAAATATATCATCACTGTAATTCGTCACTATACAGTAATTTAACAAATGCCTAAGCGAGGCAGTGAAGAAGCAGACATCCCTCTAATGCTAAGTTGACAATTCCTTGATGTCTCAGAATGAGTCCCACCAGCCTATCCCCCCTCTTAATCAGGATATGACAGAAACTCCTTTTCTCCCCAATTCTGCTAAGCACCTCCTCATTAGTTACGTGATCCACTCGTCTAATCTTCTTCATCACATTTCAAAAGCCTTTATCATCTTTTTGTCTGAACTCCTTATCGTCCACGTTTCACTGCCATATAATGCTACACTCAATACAAATGCTTTCAGAAAGTACTTCCTAGCATTTAAATTAATATTGGATGTCAACAAATTTCACTTCTTCAGAAACGCTTTTCTTCCCATAGCCATTCTGCATTTTATATCTTCTTTATTTCGGCCATCAGAAGTTATCTTGCTACCCAAATAACAAAACTCATTTACTATTTGTATTGTCCCATTACCTAATCTAATTCCTTCAGCACAGCCTGACTTTCTAACACTACATTCCACTATCCTTGTTTTACTCTTGTCGATGTTCATCTTATATCCTTTTTTTAAGACACTGTCCAATCCATTCAATTGTTCTTCCAGATCATTTGCGGTCTTTGACAGAATTACTATCTCATCGGCAAACCGCAAAGTTTTTATTTCTTCCCCTGAACTTTAATGCTCTCTTCAAATTTCTCCTTGCTTTCCTTCACTGCTTGCACAATGTACAGATTGAACAACATTGGGGAAAGGCTACAACCCTTTCATACTCCCTTCCCAACCTCTGCGCCCTTTCCATGGCCTTCAACACTAATATATATAAGTTGAATTTTACACCTATTACCTTCAGGATTTGAAAGAGTTTATTCCAGTCGACATTGTCAAAAGCTTTCTCCAAATCTACAAATGCTAAAAACGTAGGTTTGCCTTTCCTTAGCCTATCTTCTAAGATACGTCGTAATGTGAGTATTGCCTCCCGAGTCCCTACATTTCTCCTAAATCCATGCGTCTGTAACTAATTCGTGTTAGTATTTTGCAACTATGATTTATTAAACAGATAGATCTGTAATTTTAACATTTGTCTGCACTTGATTTCTTTGGAATTGGAATCACTGTATCATTGTTGAAGTCTGAGGGTATTTCTCCTGTCTCATACATCTCGCATACCAGGTGTAACAATTTCTTTATGGCTGTCTCTCCTAACGATACCAGCGGTTCAGATGGAATATCATGTATTCCAGGCGACTTATTTCGACAAATCTCTCAGCGCTCTGTCAAATTCTTCTCGCAGTATAGTATCTCCTCTTCCTCCACTTCGTCTTCTATTTCTAGAATACTGCCTTGAAGCTTATTTCTTTTGTACAGGCCCTCTAAACATTCCTTACATACTTCAGCTTTCCCTTCTTTACTTAGTACTGTTTTTCCGTCTGTGTTCTTGATATTCATACAGCTGCTTTTCTTGTCTCCAAATATGTTTTATTTTCCTGACGGCGGTATCTATCTTTCCCCTAGTTATACATTCTTCTATGGTTCTGCATTTGTCCTCTAGCCACTGCTGCACTTCCTGTCACTCATTTCTCAGACGTTTGCACTCCCTTTTGCCTGCTTCGCTTGATGCATTTTTATATTTTCTCCTCTCATCAATTACGTTCGGTATATCCTGTGTTATCCAGGGATTTCTATTAGGCCTTGTCCTCTGCTGCTTTCACTACCATCTCAGAGCTACCCATTCTTCTTCTATTGTATTACTTTCCCCCGTTTCAGCCAGTCCTTGGCTAATACTCCCTCTGAAACCCTCAACCAGTCTCAACCACCTGGTTCCTAAATCTATTCCTTACCATTATAAATCTGGTACCTTCCGGTATCTCCCTGTCTCTCCCACGTATACAGCCTTCTTTGATGATGTTTAAACCAAGGCTTGGTGATCATTAAATTACGCTCTGCACGAAATTCTACAAAGCGATCTCCTCTTTCATTCCTTTTTCCCAGTCCGTATTCACCTACTACATTTCCTTTTCTTCCCTTTCCTACTACCGAGTTCCAGTCCCCCATCACAATCAAGTGTCCGTCTCCTTTAACTTACTGAATAATTTCTTTTATCTCCTCTTACATCTCTTCGCCGTCCTCATTATCTGCAGAACTAGTTGGCATATAAACTTCTACTACTGTAATCGGTGTTGGTTTTGTGTCTATCATTGCTATGATAATGCGTTCACTACGCTGTTCATAGTAACTTACCCGCATTCGAATTTTCTTATTCATTATCGGACCTACTCCTGCGTTACCACCAACTGATTTCGTGTTTATAACCCTATACTCACCTGAGCAGAAATCCTGTTCATTCTGTCACCGAACTTCACGAATCCCTACCATATCTAACTTTAACCTAACCATTTATCTTTTCTAATTTTCTAATTTACCTACGCGATTAAGGTTAGAACATTCCACGCTCCGACCCGTAGAATGCCTGTCTTGTTTTTCTTGATGACGGCATCCTCCTGAGAAGTCCCCAGCCGGAGATCCGAATGGGGGACTATTTTACCTCCGGAATATTTTACCTAAGAAGACGCCATCATCATATAGCCATACAGTAGAGCTGCATGTCCTCGGGAGAAGTAACGACTGTAGTTTCCCCTTGCTTTCAGCCGTTCGCAGTAACTGCATGGCAAAGCCATGTTAGCTGATGTTACAAGGCCAGCTCAGTCAATCATCCAGACTGTTGCTCCTGTAACTACTTAAAAGGCTGCTGCCCCTCTTCAGGAACCACACGTTTGTCTGGCCTCTCCAAAGATACCCCTCCGCTGTGGTTGCACCTACTGTACGGCAATCTGTATCGTTAAGGCACGAAAGCCACCCCTCCTCGGCAATGTCTGTGGTTCATGGGGGTGGAAATTAAGTAAGCCGTATATATATAGGCGCGTCCAGAAAGTAAGTTCCGTTTGGTTATATAAAACGAACAAGTACAGATACAGAAAAAATATTGATTGTACAAAAATCTACAACTGTCTAACTACTTTTCTACATAGCTTCCGAAATTTTGTTAGCAATTGTCATAGCATGGCACAAGGTTTTGTGTGCCTTTTTCATAGAATGTTGCCGACTGTCTATTCAAGTATGTGGTAACATGTTCTTTCAGCTCGTTATCATCGTTGAAGTATTGTCCACCAAGGACAGATTTTAGGTGTAAGAAGAGGTTTACTGTCAAATTTTTTCACGATAATGTCTGACCTCACACACCGAATGTGACCAAACAATTCTTACGGAAATTTCAATGGGACCCGTTTGATCATGCTCCATACAGCTCTGACCACTCTCCTAGCGACTTTCATCTCTTCTTACACCTAAAATCTGTCCTTGGTGGTCAACACTTCAACGATGATAAAGAGCTGTTACCACATGGTTGAATACACAGGCGGCAACCTTCTGTGAAGGATGCATGCAAAAACTTATGGCACGCTATGACAAGTGCCTACAAAATTTCGGCAGTTATGTGGAAAAGTAGTTTAAGTGTTGTAGAATTTTGTGAAATAAAAATTTCTCCTGTATATGTGTACAATTTCATTTTATTACCAAACGGAACTTACTTTCTGGATATATATATATATATATATATATATATATATATATATATATATATATATATATATATATATATATAATATTCTCTAATATCGGTAAGGTCGCTGAATAAGATTCTGCAATCAGTCACAAAATTCAAAATGGGTAAACCAGCATAGTGGATGAAAATTGGAAAAAAAAAAAAAAAAAAAAAAATACTTGAAGAGGCAATATTTCGACGCTTTTTAAAACACTGTAAAGTCTAGTTTTCAAATAGCAGTGAATAACAGTAAAATAAAACATGTTAAAATGTTTGATTTTAACCGCCGGCGATAGCGTGGAGGTCACACGTGGCAGGGACTGAATAAAGCAACGGGATTTAATATAAAAATGGTCGCGCGACCTCCACGTGCAGCGCTAGCGCCGGCGGCTAAAACCGATAAACATTTTTAACACTTTTATTTCACTGTTATTCATAATGCACTGTTTGTGAATTCAGCCCTACCATTTGCTTTAAAATAATTGAAATTTATATATATTTCGACTACCAAATGTTCAAATGTTTGTTAAGCTTGTTGTTGTTATGGTCTTCAGTCCGGAGACTGGTTTGATGCAGCTCTCCACCCTACTCTATCCTGAGCAAGCCTTTTCATCTCCTCATAAGAACGGCAACCCACATCCACTTGAATCTGCTTACTATACGCATCTCTTGGTCTCCCTCTGCGATTTTTACCCCACACACTTCCCTCCAATGCTAAATTTACGATTCCCCGATGTCTAAGAATGTGTCCTACCAAGCGATCCCTTCTTTTAGCCAGGGTATGCCAAAAAATCCTTTTCTCTCCAATTCTGTTCAGTACCTCTTCGTTAGTTATGCAATCTACCCACCTAATCTTCAGCATTCTTCTGTAGCACCACATTTCAAAAGCCTCTATTCTCTTCCTGTCCGCACTGCTTATCGTCCATGTTTCACTTCCGTACAAGGCAACACTCCACACAAATGCCTTCAGGAAAGACTTCTTTACCCTTAAATTAATATTCGATGTTAGCAAATTTCTCTTTTTCAAAAATGCTTTTCTTCCCATTGCCATTCTGCATTTTATATCCGTTGTACTGCGACCATCGCATGTTATTTTACTACCCAAGTAACAAAACTCATCTACCACCTTCATTGTTTCGTTACCTAATCTAATTCCTTCAGCATCGCCTGATTTTCTAAGACCGCATTCCATTATTTTTGTTTTGCTCTTGTTAATGTTCATTTTATACGCTCTCTTCAACACAATGTCCATTCCATTCAACTGCTCTTCCAGGTCCTTTGCTGTCTCTGACACAATTACAATGTCATCAGCAAAACGCAATGTTTTTATTTCTTCCCCCTGAACTTTAATCCCTATTCCAAATTTTTCCTTGCTTTCCTTCACCGCCTGTTCGATGTACAAATTGAATAACATCGGAGAAAGGCTACAACCCTGTCTTACTCCCTTCCCAACTGATGCTTCCCTTTCATGCCCTTCGAGTCTAATAACTGCGGTCTGGCTTTTGTACAAATTGTAAATAACTCTCCTTTCCCTATATTTTACCCCTGCTGACTTCAGAATTTGAAAGAGTGTATTCCAGTCAACATTGTCAAATGCTTTCTCCAAATCTACAAAAGCTAAAAATGTAGGTTTGCCTTTCCTTAATCTATCTTCTAAGATAAGACGTAAAGTGAGTATTGCCTCCCGGGTTCCAACATTCCTCCTGAATCCAAACTGATCTTCCCCGAGGTCAGCTTCTACCAGCTTTTCCATTCTCCTGTAGATAATTCGTGTTAAAATTTTGCAACCATGACTTATCAAACTGATTGTTCTGTAATTTTCACACCTGTCTGCGCCTGATTTCTTTGGAATGGGGATTATTATATTTTTCTTAAAGTCTGAGGGCATTTCGCCTGTCTCATACATCCTACACACCAGTTCAAATAGTCTTGTCATGGCTGGCTCTCCCAGAGACTTTAGTAGCTCTGAGGGTATGTCATCTACTCCTGGGGCCTTGTTCCGGCCTAGGTCTTTCAAGGCTCTGTCAAATTCATCTCTCAGTATAGCATCTCCTACTTCATCTTGATCTACGTCCTCTTCCCTTCCTACCCCATTGTCTGTAAGTTCATTTCCTTTGTAGAGCTGCTCTATGTACTCTTTCCACCTTTCAGCTTTCCCTTCTTTGCTGAGAACCGGCTTCCCATATGAGTTCTTGATATTCGTAGAGTTGCTTTTCTTGTCCCCAAATGTCTCTTTTATTTTCCTGTATGCGGTATCTACTTTTCCCCTTCTTATACATTCTTCTACAGATTTGCATTTGGCTTCTAGCCACTCCTGCTTAGCCATTTTGCACTTCCTGTCAATCTCATTTTTTAATCGTCTGTACTCCATTTTGCCTGTTTCATTTACTGCATTTTTATATTTTCTCATTTCATCGATTAAATCTAGTATTTCCTGTGATATCCAAGGATTTTTTGTAGGTCTTGCCTTTCTACCTATTTTGTCCTCTGCTGCCTTCACTATTTCATCTCTCAGTGCTACCCATTCCTTTTCTACTGTTTTATTTCCCCCTGTTTCTGTCAATTGTTGCCTAAATCTCCCTCTGAAATTCTCCAGAACTTCACTTTCCTTCAATTTATCTAAGTCCCATCTCTGTATTTTCCTACGTTTCTGCAATTTTTTCAGTTTCAGCCTACAGTTCATGACTAACAAGTTATGGTCAGAGTCTATATCTGCCCCTGGGTACGTCTTGCAGTTTATAACCTGGTTCCGGAATCTATGTCTTACCATTATAAAATCTATCTGATACCTTCCGGTGTCTCCTGGTCTCTTCCACGTATACAACCTTCTTTTGTGATTCTTAAACCAGGTGTTTGTTACGATTAAATCATGTTCCGTGCAAAATTCTACCAGTCGACTTCCTCTTTCATTCCTCCTGCCCAGTCCATATTCACCTACTATTTTTCCTTCTCTTCCTTTTCCTACAACCGAATTCCAGTCTCCCATCACAATTAAGTTTTCCTCTCCCTTAACTGTCTGAATAATTTCGTTTAGCTCCTCATATATTTCTTCGATCTCCTCATAATCGGCAGAGCTAGTTGGCATATAAACCTGTACTACTGTTGTCGGTGTTGGCTTCGTATCTATCTTGACAATGATAATGCGATCACTGTGCTGCTCATAGTAGTTTACCCGCATTCCTATTTTCTTATTCATTATCAGTCCTACTCCTGTGATACCCCCAACTGATTTTGTACTTATAATCCTGTACTCTCCTGACCAGAAATCCTGTTCATCCTGCCACCGAACTTCACTAATCCCCACTATATCTAACTTCAACCTATCCATTTCCCTTTTTAAATTTTCTAATTTACCTACCCTATTAAGCGATCTAACATTCCACGCTCCGACCCGTAGAATGCCAGTATTGTCTTTCCTGATGATCACATCCTCCTGAGTAGTCCCCGCCCGGAGATCCGAATGGGGGACTATTTTACCTCCGGAATATTTTACCCGAGAGGATGCCATCATCATATTTCCATACAGTAGAGCTGCATGTCCTCGGGAAAAGTAACGGCTGTAGTTTCCCCTTGCTTTCAGCCGTTCGCAGTAGCTGTGTGACAAAGCCACATTAGCTGATGTTACAAGGCCAGATCAGTCAATCATCCAGACTGTTGCCCTTGTAACTACTGAAAAGGCTGCTGCCCCTCTTCAGGAACCACACGTTTGTCTGGCCTCTCCACAGATACCCCTCCGTTGTGGTTGCACCTACGGTACGGCTATCTGCATCGTTGAGGCACGCAAGCCACCCCACCTCGGCAATGTCTGTGGTTCATGGGGGTGGTTAAGCTTATGGGACTTAACTGCGGGGTCATGAGTCACTAAACTTACAAACTACTTATGAACTATTTTATACTAAAGACGACACAAACATTCATGCCCGAGGGAGTATTCGAACCCCCGTCCGTAGTGGCCGTGCAGAACGTGACTGGCTCGCCGGAAACCGCTCCGCCATTGCGGCCGGCTCATTTCGACTACCACTAAGGGTGTCTTCATCAATAATAAAACTAAAACATGAGACGTTTACACAAAAAGCTAAGTACAATAATTCTTTCATAAAGTTAGTAATAAAATAAATAGAATATATAGACCCGGCCGCAGAGGCCGAGCGGTCTGCAGCGCGTCAGTCACGTTCTGCACGGCCGCTACGGTCGGGGGTTCGAATCCCCCCCTCGGGTATGGATATTTGTGCCGTCTTTAGTATTATTTAGTTCATAAGTAGTTTGTAAGATTAGGGACTGATGACCCCATAGATTATTTGACCGAGTGCTGAAGTAATTGAGTCCGAACAAGGCCCTCGGAGAAGACAATATTCCGTCTGAACTGCTGAAATCGTTAGGAGAGCCAATCATGAAAAAATTGTTCCATCTGGTATGCAAGATGTATGAGACAGGGGAAATACCCTCAGACTTCAACAATGACACAGTGATTTAAATTGAAAAGAAAGAAAGAGCAGACAAATGTAAGAATTACAGAACTATCAGTTTAATAAGATATGGTTCCAAAATACTAACACGAATTATTTACAGAAGAATGGAAAAACTGGTGGAATTCGACCTCAGGGAGCATAAGTTTAGATGTATGAGAAATGTAGGAACCCGTGAGTCAATACTCGCAATATGACTTATCTTAGAAAATGAACAAGGAAAGGAAATCAACGTTTTTAGCATTTGAGAATCTGGAAAAAAGTTTTTGACGTTGGAATACACTAATTCTGAAGGTAGCAGGGGTAAAATATAGGGAGCGAAGAGTTGTATTCTACGTGTACAAAACCAGACCGTAATTAATTATTAGAGTCGAAGGGCATTATAGTGTCGCAGTGGTTGGGAAGAGAGTAAGGATTGTAGCCTTAGCCCAATGTTGTTCAATTGGTACATTGAACAAGCTGTGAAGGAATGCAAGGAGAAATTTGGAGAGACCATTAAAGTCCAGGGATAGAGAATAAATACCTTGCTGTTTGCCGATGACATAGTAATTCTGTCAAAGGCAGCAAATAACCTGAAAGAGCAACTGAACGTAATGGATAGTGTTGTGAAAGGAAGGCATAAGATGAACAATAACGAGAGTAAAACAAAGGTAATGGAATGTAGTGTCAGAATATCAGGCGATACTGAAGGAATTATATTAGGTAATGAGACAATAAAAGTAGTAGATGAGTTTTGTTATTTGGGTAGCAAGATAATTTCTGATGGCTGTATTAAAGAACATATGAAAGTCAGAATGGCTATTTGTAGAAAAGTGTGTTTGAAGAAGCGTAATTTGTTGACGTCTAATATTAGTTTAAATGTTAGGAAGTCCTTTCTGAAAGCATTTGTCTGGATTGTAGCATTGTATGGGAGTGAAACGTGAACGATAAGGAGTTCAGACAAAACGATTATAGGAGCTTTCGAAATGTGGTGCTACAGACGAACGATGAAGATTAGACGGGTGGATCACGTAAATAATGAGTAGGTGCTTAACCGAATTGCGGAGAAAAGGAGTTTCCGGAACATCCTGATAAGAGAAGGGATAGGTTGGTGGTACACTTTAAGAAATCGTCAACTTAGCGTTAGAGGGAATTGTGTGGAGTAGAAATCGTAGAGGGAGACCGAGGGATCAGTAATCAGATACAGAAGGATGTAGGTTGCCGTATGTATTCTGAGATGAAGAGGCTTGCACAGGACAGGGTAGCGTGGAGAGCTGCATCAAACCAGTCTGCGGGTTTGAAGACAACAACAGAAACAACAACGATGCGAGGGGCCGTTCCTCGTCGGGGGTTCGAATAGCCCCTCGGGCATGGATGTTTGTGCTGTCTTTAGTATAAGGTAGTTCTTCAGTAGTTTGTAAGTTTAGGGACTGATGACTCCGCAGTTAAGTCCCATAAGCTATACAAATATTTGAACATTTTGCAAAACAACAACAGTAATAAAACCGTCTGAACAATAAAAAAATAACTCAGTGGTTGGCCGCTGTATGCTGTCGACGTGTCCGCAGGTCAAAGCGGCATCAGGGTCTGAAAAAATTCCTTGGTTGAGAGGTTCTAGTTCCTCACGTGATGTGTCTGCATGTAATAACGGTTGAAAAAGAATACACTATTTATTAACAAACCTAACAACATTTCATTACCAGCGATGGGGTTTCACGCGACTGGTAATAATGGTAATGACACATGACGAGATAATCATCATAGCTGTAAACGGCGTGTTTTGGAGAGCCTTATTTACATTCTAGGAGGTCCTGTTACATGTGCCCGGCTACCATATTTTCATGCGGTGGCGACTAGTTCGAGAAAATCGATGTCGATCTTTTGTGTTAAGCTTTGGCACCATTAATCTTATATTTCAAGAAAGTGGTCTAGATTTTCTCGGAAACTAGGGGTGTCACACTAAAGTCGATGTCCTGATTCTCAGGGCAAGTCGCTCTACAACACACCAAGACTGATGCAAATCAGTGTTTTATTGGCGTGATCTTCTCCCTTGCAAGTTATAATTTAGTTAAGAGACTGATCATGAATTGCCTTTACCTTCTCTCTCAATAAATCTGTCCTCAGAGGGGTATCAAGTGCACATTCTCCACATCTGTCTGATACAAGTATTCTCTTTCATTTGATTGTGTTACTTTTCATAGCGTCTGTTAACGCACCAAACCATTCTTTTCATCGTCTTCTCTTAATTTTACCTCCATTATCTTCTGCAGTAGACAGTTCCTGAGTATTGTGTGTTCCACCAAAGTAGTTTTCCTCTTCTGTATCATCTTCAGGAAGATACTTCACCGTAGCGAAAAAGGCCGTCTGCACTAAGGCGTCTTGCTACAGTGCGTGCGGCCGTTCCACGTCGGAGGTTCGAGTCATCCCTCGGGCATGGGTGTGAGTGTGTGTGTGTGTGTGTGTGTGTGTGTGTGTGTGTGTGTGTGTGTGTTATTCTTAGGATAAGTCCGTTTAATTTGTAAGTTTAGAGATTGATGATCGCCTTCAGTTACAAACATGAACATTTTTCTATCCTTTCCTCTCTTACTCTTCTCAACATCTCGTTTCTCATTTTTGGTCCATTTAATTTTGGTTACAGGTTCTTTATAGCTGCCTTTAAAGTTTCTTTCCCGTGGAGACTTTGCGTATCACATTTTCTGTAAAGCTGTTATTGGAGGTTATCAGAGTTCCCAAATATGAGACAGGAATCATTTTCCCGAACCATTGTACTTTGAGAAAGTGGTATGTATCAACAACGGAAGACAATAACCTAGAGCTTGCTGTGTGGATATCAGAAAATTGAAGTGTAGCGGTGCTGTTTTCTTATACTTGCTTTATGCATCATCAGACTGTTGGAAAAGTACTTGTACTTTCGTCTGATTTGCTTTGTTTTCGCCCGTTTCATAATTTTATTCCCCTAATTAATTGAAAGCAATATATATTCGACGAAGCTAAGCGTGGAGCAGAAAAAAGAGCTCTGAGGATGCTCGCAGGCTTACCAAGTTTTCTCAGAGCTGGTCCAGACTTTGGCGTTGTTTATTGGCGTGCCCACGCTTCTCTTAATAAATTCTCCAGTAGGAACTCGAGTCTCAGAATTAATAAATAATTAAGAAGCTCGCAACAGTCCCTTGTAAAAACAAATCGATGGCCTTTGTTACACAAAGTTGTTCACCAATAAAACTGTGAATCTTAGGAATGTGCACTACAGAATGTTTCTCATGGATACTTAAAGCGAAAACTTATCGTCGTTTTTAAAAATTAAGCTACAGATTCAATTAAAATTTTGAAGCAAAATTTATCCTGTAAGCCCGATTTTCACTGGTAACGGAATTTAAGTATTAATGAAAGCTGTAGTGCTTTCATTGAAAAGTGTCTAAAGAAAGCATTAAAATGGTAATCTGCAACAGTATTACTTTAATTAACAGACGTTTAACCTCGTAAGCGAGACTCGTCCAAGCCATTGTATTAACACTTGCATGCCAAGCAGAGGGTCCATGGAATAGTTTTAAGGCTATTTATCTACCTTTATCCTATTGAAAAACGCGTTGGATAAACTAGCATCAAAATCTCGCCATTCAAGCTCTAATTTCTCATATGTCATATCTCCCTATGTAGGTAAATTCAATAAGGTATTTTCCCATACGAAGGAGAAAGTTGGTGACTGATTTCGCGAATATATCTTACCCCTTCTTTGTACTTTTCCGACGTGTCCCATAAATTCTATCTGGCAGCAACCCTATACTGTCCAATAATATTCCAGTAATATTCACCGAAACGATAGACGGACTGTAAACTCAGCGAGGAGCGTGATCAGGGGTGGACAATGTCGACGCATCCGTTTTAGGTGTAAAGCGTTTGTGTGTGTTACGAGGGGTATTAGAGACTGTCTAGAAATTTCGTCTTAAAGGACCAGTTGCTGAATAGTAGCATAAGTATCAAGCTTTCATGTCCTCTTTCTAGTCTGTCTCACGCATGTGTAAACTCATTATGTCATCCTACATTTTGAATCCACGCAAGAAGCGATCAAAGAAGAAATCATCAAGTTCTTAACGTGTATAAAACGGAGCTGTTGTGTCCAGAACACTAAATGACAGATATTGTTCTATAAACAGCTGGATCTAGGGTTGTTGGTCTTTCAAAAATGTTCAAATGTTTTTTAAGCTTAAGGAACTTAACTGTGGGATCATCTGTGCCTAAACTTACAAACTACTTGTGAACTACCTTGTACTAAAGACGACACAAACATCCATTCCCTAGGGGGGGGGCGGGTCTCGAATCCCCGACCGTAGCGGCCGTGCAGACTGTGACTAGTGCGTCGCAGATCCCTTGATACGGAAGTTTCAATTCCAAATTATTGACTTATCCACCAACAGCCGCAAAGTTTATGTTGCTTTATTTAACGACCGGTTTCCATTAATACCATCTTCAAGCCCCATACAAATTAAGTTGCAAATTAGTACTGTATCCAAAACATCATGCTGTACATATGTCATAAAAAATTTTGTTGTTATGGTCTTCAGTCCGCAGACTGGTTTGATGCAGCTCTCCACGCTACCTTGTCCTGTGCAAGTCTCTTCATCTGAGAATAAGTTCAGCAACCTACATCCTTTTAAATCTGCTTACTGTATTCGTCCCTCGGTCTTCTTCTACGATTTTTACCCCACACGCTTCCTTCTAATGCTAAGTTGACAATTCTTTGATGTCTCAGAATGTGTCCCTTGGAAGAGTGTATTCCAGTCGACATTGTGAAAAGCTTTCTCCAAATCGACAAATGCTAAAAACGTAGGTTTTCCTTTCCTTAGCCTATCTTCTAAGATAAGTCGTAATGTGAGTATTGCCACTCGTGTTCCTACATTTCTCCTAAATCCAAATTGATCTTCCCCGAGGTCGGATTCCACAAGTTTTTTCATTCGTCTGTAAATAATTTGTGTTAGTATATTGCAACCATGACTTATTAAACTGATAGTTCTGTAATTTTCACACTTGTCTGCACTTGCTTTCTATGGAATTGGAATTACGATATTCTTCTCAAAGTAGGAGGCTGTTTCCCTGTCTCATACATCTTGCATACCAGGTGGAAGAATTTTTTCATACTGACTCTCGTAACGATATCAGAAGTTCAGACTGTGGTAATATCCGTTTTTAGTGCCACGTCAGAGAGTTATGTCAGATTTAATGAATATTTGATATCATATCTTTGTCAGAGATATGTTAAAAATAGACTACTGGCGATTAAAATTGCTACACCAAGAAGAAATGCAGATGATAAACGGGTATTCATTGGTGAAATATATTATATTAGAACTGACATGTGATTACATTTTCACGCAATTTTGGTGCATAGATCCTAAGAAATCAGTACCCAGAACAGCTACCTCTGGCCGTAATAACGGCCTTGATACGTCTGGGCATTGAATCGAAAAGAGCTTGGATGGCGTGACAGGTACAGATGCCCAATGCAGGTTCACGACGATACCACAGCATATCAAGAGTAGTGACTGGCGTATTGTGACGAGCCAGTTGCTGGGCCACAATTGGCCAGAAGTCTTCAGTTGGTGAGAGATCTGGAGAATGTGCTGGCCAGGGCAGCAGTCGAACATTTTCCGTATCCAGAAAGGCCCATACAGGAACTGAAACATGCGGTCATGCATTGTCCTGCTGAAATGTAGTGTCACGGGTCGTAACACATCTGAAGGGCCACTGTTCAAAGTGCCGTCGATGCGAACAAGAGGTGACCGAGACGTGTAACCAATGGCACCCAATACCATCACGCCGGGTGATACGCCAGTATGGCGATGACGAATACAAGCTTTCAATGTGCGTTCACCGCGGTGTCGCCAAACACGGATGCGACCATCATGATGCTGTCAGCAGAACCTGGATTCATCCGAAAAAAATGACGTTTTGCCATTCGTGCACCCAGGTTCGTCGTTGCGTATGCCATCGGAGGCGCTGCTCTCTGTGATGCAGCATCAAGGCTAACCGCAGCCATAGTCTCTCGGCTGATAGTCCATGCTGCTGCAAACTTCTTCGAACTGTTCGTGCAGATGGTTGTCGTCTTGTAAACTTCCCCATGTGTTGACTCAGGGATGGCGACGTGGCTGCACGGTCCGTTACAGCCAAGCGGATAAGATGCCTGTCATCTCGACTGCTAGTAATACGAGGCCGTTGGGATCCAGCACGGCGTTCCGTATTGCGCTCCTGAACGCACCGATTCCATATTCTGCTAACAGTCTTTGGATCGCGACCAACGCGACAGCTATGTCGCGATACGATAAACCGCAATCGCGATAGGCCACAATCCAACCTTTACCGAAGTCAACGTGATGGTACTCATTTATTCTTCTTACTCCAGGCATCACAACAACATTTCACCAGGCAACGCCGGTCAACTGATGTTTGTGTATGAGAAACTGGTTGGAAACTTTCGTCATGTCAGCACGTTGTATGTGTCGCCACCGGCGCCAACCTTGTGTGAATGCCCTGAAAAGCTAATCATTTGCATATCACAGCATCTTCTTCCTGTCGGTTAAATTTCGCGTCTGTAGCACGTCATCTTCGTGGTGTAGCAGTTTTAATGGCCAGGAGTGTATGTCAGTGTAGCCGCGGTGGTGGCCGCGAGACTGCGCCCGCCCGCACAGTGCCTGGTCACGTGACGTGCCACTCCCCTATCACATCAGCCCCCAGGCGCCTCAGAGCTAATGCAGCTGCCTCGCCGCTAATGCTGATGGCGCCCTCTGGGGCCCGCGCTTCCCACAGCCTGCAGATCCGCGGGTCGCCAGCACTTGCCTGATGAGCCGTGCCCGCCCGATGCCCGCCTCATAACGAGAGACGTGCTGTCTCCCTAGCCAGACAGCGGGATCAGTTGTTCCCAATCTACATCTACATCCATTTTGATTGGATTTGATTTGATTCTTTCAGGGAAGCCAAAACAGTCTTGGTCTAACCCGCCACTGCCCGCACCGAAACTAAGTTTATTGCGCGGTATCGCTCCCTGTATGTCTAGTAAAGCCAACCAATGCCCTTGAACAGTGCAAGGAGTCCCTTTACCAGTTCTTTATTAGACACAATTTCTTCGGGTCTGGTTGTCCCAAATGTTCTGTACCTTTTACTCTCCAATGCAATGCATTCGAAGATCAGATGTGATGCAGTTTCATCACCGTCATCACAGATCCTACATTTAGGGTCCTCTTCCGTTATTCCCTTTGTATGTAGGTGTTTTTTGAAATTCCCATGGCCTGTCAGCAATCCAACCATGAGTAATCTCTCTCCTGTTCAGACCCAGGATTGCAGAGCGTCTTTTAAAACAAGGCTTTGGCATCATTACCTTGCCGTGTTTTTGTTGATGGACTTTCGTCCAATATTCTACGTGCTGTCTTCTGAGCCAGTTACGTAGCTCCAATTTAATCATTGCCTTGGTGATTGTCAGGACAGGTTCCGGTCCAATAAATGGAGTCTGTGCCCCCATCCTGGCTGATCTGTCAGCATGTTCGTTGCCACTGATCCCCGAGTGGCCAGGGACTCACAATAGGTTTACTCTATTGCTTTCCCCTAGCTCCACTAGAACCCTGTGACATTCTGCAACAATTTTAGACCTTGTTGTAGGAGCTGCCAGTGATCTCAGGGCTGCCTGGCTGTCTGTATAGATATAGATGCTACGATCTTTGTAGCACCTACGCAAATTCTCCTCCACACATACCCTGATGGCAGTGATTTCGGCCTGGAATACTGAGGCCAGTTTCCCTAGAGAGATGACGTCCTCCAGTCTTGGCTGCACCCGTATACCCCGGCCCCAACGCCTTGATCTGATTTCGACCCGTCAGTGAACCAGACAATATCCCCCGTACGGTGTCGAACTATTTTCTCCCACTGCTCCCTACTTCCAATTGTTATATTGAAAGGCTTGTTGAAGCAGTATGGGGTTATAATATAGGCGGTTGGCATTTCCCCAACCTTTCCTATATTTACCTCACTCACTATTTTAGTGTGTGATTGTGGATATCCCAAAGAGTTCCAGTTGTTGACAGATTTGAGTCCGTAGGCACCAGCTGCCGCCTCCATCTTGACCCAAAGGTGTAATGGGGGCATATCCAGCATGGTTTCCATCCCAGCAGTTGGTGTTCTGCTAATTCCGCCTGTTATGGCTAAACAGGCTAGTCTCTGCACCTTACCAAGCTCCTTAGCAGCAACCTGCTGTTCTACCTTCTTCCACCACACGACCGCCCCATAAGTGATCCTGGGTCTAATCACTGTGGTGTATACCCTTGGGGCTCAGGCCTCAATCTACATCCATACTCCGCAATCCACCGTAAGGTGCGTCTTTCCTCCAGCGATCCCCATTTGACTTACCGGAGCATTTCCGTGACACTCGCGCATTGGTCGAACCTACCAGTAACAAACCTAGCTGCTCGCCTCTGAACTGTCTCTATGTCTTCCTTTAAACTGATCTGCTGCGGGTCCCAAACACTTGAGCAATACTCAAGACGTGGTCGTACAAGCGTTTTATAACCTTTCCCAAAATTCTCCCAATAAACCGAAGTCGGCTGTCAGTCTTGCTCACAACTGCCCTTACATGTTCGTTCCATTTCATATCGCTACATATTTCAACGACGCGATTGCATCAAGAAGCTCACTAGTAATGCTGTATTCGAACATTATGGGAATCTTTTTCCTATTCATCTGCATCATCTTACATTTTACTACGTTGAGAGCTAGCTGCCATTCTTCGCATAACTAGAAATTTTGTTTAAGTCATCCTCTATGCTATTAAAACCAATTAAAGACGACACCCTCCCATACACCACAGCATCATCAGCAAACAGCCGCAAATTACAACTTACTCTGTCCATCACATCATTTATATAGATAGAAAATGATAGCGGTCCTATCACACTCCCCTGGCGCACACCTGACGATACACTCGTCTCTGATGAACACTCGCCGTC
This sequence comes from Locusta migratoria, assembly GCA_026315105.1. Classification (NCBI taxonomy): domain Eukaryota; kingdom Metazoa; phylum Arthropoda; class Insecta; order Orthoptera; family Acrididae; genus Locusta; species Locusta migratoria. The sequence goes on along the minus strand of CM048746.1, from coordinate 71,128,513 downwards.
GAGAACAACGTACTGCGTTCTATTACTTAGGAAGTCTTCCAGCCAGTCACAAATCTGTGAACCTATTCCATAAGGTCGTATCTTCGTTAGCAGTCTGCAGTGTGGCACCGCGTCGAACGCCTTTTTGAAGTCGAGAAAAACACAATCCACCTGTTGCCCTTCATCCATAGTTCGCAAGATGTCATGTGAGAAAAGGGCAAGCTGAGTTTCACATAAACGATGTTTCCTAAACCAGTGCTGATTCATAGAAAGAAGCTTTTCATTTCTAGCTAATTTACTATATTCGAACTGAGAATATGCTCCAAAATTCTCGCTAGTGGGACCCACAATATTTCTGGACAATTTGTCGCAACCCAGTACAAGAAAGAGAGAGAGAGTGAGGGTGTGAGATTACCGCCCAATAGAAATGTTGGTAATTAATAGCATTTGATAATTAAACAGTATGAAGTTCACTGCAAACATTGACCATGCCAGCTTAGGATTTTCCAGGTTCGTTTCCGGTGAGGGGAGAGAGGGACAATGGCGAGTGCCAGGCACAGTGCAGTGCACAGCGTGAAATAAAATATTCTAATACTACTGGCATTTGAAGTAATACGATGCAGTCAGGAACCTTTAAGGCCATCATTACAAAATAGCCTGTTGACAAATAAATAATACATTAGCTGATATAGTCACATCTGGCGTAATATGTTTAATTGGCAATGAAAAGTAATAAATTACCAATGAATACAAGACAGTTACACAACTAGCATGCCAATGTTTGTTTATAAAAGTAATATATTAACTATTTCTCATTTTATTTTCAATTAATCTTGTGTATTGAAATATTCAGTTAAATCACTTATCTGTGATATAAGAAATTGCACGATTATAATAAATAGTGCAAAGGATGTTTATACCAATATAAAAACATAATAAGAAAATTGTTTAATGTGTAGTGTAATTATTTTGATTTTAAGTAAAGTTTTAGAAATGTATTGGCTGAGCGCTGTACGTTGAAAGTTGGTTAGAACAGCTCAAATGGGGAAGTTGATGACGTAGGGAAAAAACCCGGCAGTTGGGCTTTTGGAGTGCGCGGGCGCGAAGGGAAGGAAGTGACGAGTCGGGAGCAAGTGGGGTAGCTGGCCGGACGGCGTCGCTATAGGACAGTCGGCATGTGGATCTCCAGGTGGAGACTATAGACTTTTGTGTGGCAATTGCCAAGTGTGATTGCTCGTCGTAGACTGCACCAAGTTGTATCGAGTGCTAATGTGTGTTGTGAATATTTAGCCGGTGGAACAAGGTGTGCATCGCACTAAATTAAAGTGACTGTGTTTTGTTAATGTAACACGTGTCGTCGCATAGGCATGAACATAAATGGTGTTTGAGACAGGCACATGGTGTGAAAACAATTTGCGACAAATATTCACTTTGTCTGGGGGCTCACGAGCTATAACTTTATTTGATAAATGTGTCGACGTACAGACGTATCAGCCACAGGGTTTTAATATGGTGTAATAAACAATATAAAGTGAACTTCCACGTGTTTTCAAAAATAGTAGTTAGTACACCCTTTTTCTCACATGAACTTAATTTATTATGAATTTTTTTTTGTTAATCATATGCAGGGAAGGAAAGCTGCGAACGTGTGATATCATCCCCTAGAAAACGAGTCAAACAGTAGCAATCACAGCTCCAGTGTTTTTGCATGTTTAGGAATTTGGTTCGCAGCTGGTGGTTGTGAGTTTAAAAAAATTAAACCTTGCCTATTTTAAACTCTCACCCCGACCTTCACCCTCGCAAGGGAGAGAGCATTTTATGGATTTAAAAGACCACTATTTTATTCAATTAGAATTTTATACAAATTAAATGGTAAGCTCAGTGTGTGACATTGTTAAATCTTGGTTATAATGTCCTATTCCATGTCTTAACCGAAGCTTGTTGGTTTTAAGCGTAACTCAGTTTCTGCGCATTTGTTCCTTTTTATAAAGAACTAGCTGAAAACCCGGCGTTCCCCAGGTATTTATATATTTATCCCTGCCATTTCTCAGGTATATATTTATTTGTATAAGGGCTGTATAACTGTAAAATTTCTTGAGAATACAATTAGTAGTAAAGATGTAATAGATTTAAACTTGGTGCGTGATGGGACAGTTTTCCGTGAAAGTTACTGTTTGTGCTCATATCTCATTAATTACGGCCACACTTTGATACAATTTAGAAGGTACGCTGAACTATATGCGTGTATTCTGTCTGTAAAATTTCCTGCAGCTACAATTTTTAGTGTAAAAATTATAAATTGTATCGTCATACCGACAGCCGTAGTTTTAACAGCGGAACGTTACTGTTTATGTGCTCATATCTCATAAACTTCGTGTCGGAATGTGATACAATTTAGAAGCTACATTCAACTATATATGTGTATACTATATGTAAAATTTCCTGTCGCTACAATTTGTAGCGTTCAAATTATAAATTGTAACGTCATACCGAGAGCCGTAGTTTTACTCCATAAACAGCGGAAAAGTAGTAAACGAGAAACTTTTTTTCTTTCATCATTTTACTATGGTTGCCAGCAAGAAAAAGTTTATTAAAGGTTTGAAATTATGTTTAAAGTTTGTTGCAAGTCGCTAAGTACTGTCCTCATACAGTGTATTTCGAAAGTCTCGCCGCATTATATGACATTATTTGGGATTTCTATTGGTTATGACGTAATATCATTTGAACCATGTGGCGTATGTGATTCTTAACCATGCAGCAATTGTACCTCACGGTAAGGAATGTGTGTACTAAATTTGGTTGAAATCGGTGCAGTTGTTTAGGAGAAAATGAGCAGCATTGTCGCTAAACGCAGCAGTCTTTCGTCCATCTCATTGTTTATGACGTCATATCTCGTGAACTATATATCGTATGTGATTCTTACACTTACGGCGACCGTCCTCATGGATTTTTAAGCTTATGTGTGCAAAATTTCATAAAGATTGGAACAAAATTGCAGATTTCTATGCAACACGTACAAATATATGGACACTCTGCTTTATATATTAGAAGACTAGCTAAATTCCTGCTGTTTCGCACGCGTAGACTGAATGGTCTGCATTAGTTGTTTCTAATTCTAGATAAAAATTTTCATAGATTTATCTTTAAAAATCCTTCCCTAATCAAGTATTTTGATATAACTTGCCACTCCCTATCGCACCATTGTTGTCAGAATTCAAAACATCCCGAAACGATTTTTTTAAATTATAACCATGATTCCAAACCTAAATTTTCACATTTCTAGCATTAAAATAGTCTTAGTAGCACCCTTAAAAGATTTTCCCTTATTTCACCCGCTTAATGGTTGAATTTCCAATAATATCGAAACACGTGTTCTAAAAATTGCAATCAAAAATATAAATCCGAAGTTTTTATTTCTTCTTCAAATTCGCTGTAATAGCAACGTATATTCAAAATCCGTTAAACCCCTATTTCACCCCCTTAGGGATGGGAATATCGATAAATCGCTGATGCCTACACTGAAAGATAAACAACTTCTACAAATTTGAGGTTTCTATCGTCTGCAGATTCACTTTTCAGCGGCGTTTTCTGTCTTTTAGAAACGGATCGAGAACGCGAAATTTCTTTCTTACGCTTTGGCATCTTTGTTGACAGATTTACTTTTCAAACTGCAATATACAATTATTTATCTTTATTCGTACGCTTTTTGCCGATAAACATCTGAAGAATGTGCATCACGTTTCGCTGTATATAACCTATTTGCAATTATAGAGTCAAAAGTCATCGCTGGTCTTCAGTGCGGATTTTATGTAAGCTCACGACTTTCAACTACTGTATCATCCACCCTCTTATAGCTATCGACACGGAACTGCAAATCCAGTTGTCAGTATTGAGCCTAAGCACTACAGTTATCTTTCCAGTGTTTATATTGACATCACTGGTGTATTGCCAGTGTAGTTAATGCTCCGTTAATGTATGTCTGTGTTTTGCCTTTGAGTCTTTTCATCTTTGAGCATCTGTTGATTTTGTGAAATTTTGTTCGCCACGCTAACCCAGCGCCACACAATGCGACCAAAACACCATAGTGCACACCGCGAATCTAAAGGCTACTCTCATGCATAGCCGCAATTCGTCCGCAGTGATTAATTTTGATACCAAGTGAAATATACGTCCCACGTTCCATTTTTATATATTTATATTCATAAGAAAAAATAATGAGAAATTACCTGCGGGGCCCATTAATTTGTCCAAAGATATAGGATAGGATAGGATAGGATGTTTAGTGTGCACAACAGCAAGGTTTTTAGCGCCCTGACTTAATAATTATACGAGTGTGAAATGACTCGACAGTAAATAAATAAGAACAGGCAATAGATGGATGTACTGCACTGTCAACAACACAAACGCACAAACACATATTGCAAATCAGCGATGTAAGGTGGAAGACTGAAGTATACAATCTTAGAAGTCCTTAAAAGACAATGTCGGAGCATGGAGGTACGCTATCTCTGATGTTAATCTGCGAGCCCTCCTGTAACACACTAAAACCTCCAGCCTAAGAGCTTAGGCCAGAGTCGAGAACGTTCACAAAATTGTAAAACGTTCGTCATACTTGCCTCGTCGTCAGCTAAAACAGTGGGTAGAGCACTCGATATAAAATACACCCAATAAAAATGTAGCGTATAGTGATTTGCACACCACAAGCATCACAAATCGGTGGATCCTTCAAAGATATATCTGCATGCATTCTGTACTCCCTTTTCTGATTTAAAGTGAATTTAAGGTTGAGTCTTTAAATAAACTGTTCAAAGAAGAAACACATGTTTGTACTATCAGAAAGTCTTAGTCGGTAGTTTGTAAGGTGACAGTTTCGTGGGGCACTTGAGGTCTGCAATTCTGTGGTAAATCGCGCGCTTGCGCGGGAATCGCGATGTATTTTGACAGCTACTGAGTCGCCGTAGTTCAGGGGTTAGTCAATAGATAGCGGCACCTCTCATCTGACAAACGAGCGTCTGGTCGCTCGCTTTCTGTACAGACACGCGACTGCAAAATAAAGTCCATTATGCAGTGAATGGAGAACGGCGGGAGGAGCCCTGTTTGACTTTGGAGAAATATGCAATAAGCCACTTGAAAATTAATAACTATTGATCCATATATGATGCAAAGGAGCGCGTAGGCTCATTTTGAAGACTAGACGGATGAGGTGATACAAACGCTCCTCCTGTCACTTTAATAGTTTTTGAGTTATAATAAATCAAAAATCATTATAAAATAACAATTTTGTAAACGATATATCTTGAAAATGGCTTAACCAAATATTACGTACGAGGTGTCAAATGATAGACCTACGTGAGTACTATTAAGATCTATATTTAGATTTTGAGCAAATTCAGTAAATTTGGAATAGAGACCATTAACATGGTTTCCAGGTACAAAAGCTGGATTTTAATTAATAAAGAATAATAACTGTAGTATTAGCGGCTGTGCGGTAAATTAGACTTAAGTAAATAGTTAAAGAAACCACAGGATCAATGTAACAGAGAATAATCTATGTTTAAATACTGTAAAAGCAAATTTAGAAAAGTTTAATTTTTTGATAATGCAAAAACTACGATATTTACAATGTTTTTGATGCCATATTCTGTTTCAGCGGAAAATTTCCTGGGAATACTATCATCACATGTATTTATTTCATTTGTATTTTATGTAAAAGTGGCAATTTTGTGAAAATAAGATACTGATTTGATTTCAGAGTAAGCCAGCGAGGATACTTATGGCGGCCACGTTGGCTTGTTAGGGGCAGTCTGTTGGTGTCGGTTTCACAGACAAGACGTGTCGTTACGCTGGGTGACTGGGGAGTCGCTTGAGGACTTGTAAAATTTCGGCTAAGTGTTCTAGTGTGGAACTTAGAAATATTTGGTATGTGGTGCTTCGAGAAATTTGATTTTATTCTGCTTCTGTGAGACTTAGAAAAAGTCTTCAGTGGTACTTCGTGGACTCTAACTATATTCTGTGACAGTAGAACTTTGAGTTTCTCAGGATTGTTGCTAGACTTTAGTTTTTATTTATCGACTGTGCAACTTAGAAACTATTCAGTCAAGTTCTTTAAGTGGCAGCCTTAAGGAACTCGGTATTGCTCTGAAGTCAGGTGTAACAAATATTCACTGACGGATATTGGGTGGAATAAACATCAAGTTAGTTAAAAGTGAATGTGTCGTTAGTGAATTTGTTTTGTTCCTGCCTGCATTTATTCAAAGCTAAGCATGTTGGAGACATAACAGCACGTGTGGCTGGCCCCTAGACACGACGCAGCCAGTGTTTGTATAATAGAATAGGGTCTACAGCCGCACTTCACGGAGCCCCAAGCAAACACAGGCTGTGAATGGCTGATTTTTTGTGTTGTTTTATTTAATTTAATTTATTTATTTTGAAATAAAAGGTTTCCGCTTGGTAGGCGATGTGAGATGTTTCTTTTATTACACTTCAGAACATATCGATTTGGTCCCTATGATGGGATATCATCAGTGCAGAATTGCAAGTCATGATGACCTATGTGCTCTGCTTAAAATATTTTTATCAGTCATGTCATAAAAAAACATTTAAAAGGTCTTGCCGGTACAATGTTTTGAAGTGTAGTAAAAGAAACATCTCACATCGCCTACCAAGCGGAAACCTTTTATTTCATTATAATTCTGTAGTGGGCTGGCACAAAATGGAATCTAGTTACAAATTTATTTATTTATTTTTTCGTACTGTAGCACTGTGGGCTCGAGTCAACTGAAGGAAATAACTGATAAAATTATGTCACCCTGCACAGAATAATTTGTTTATTCTTAGTTTGTGTTTGGAAATTCCCTATGTGAATTCGCAAATTGACAGTTTTAGCTTTTTAAGGTTGCATTCTACTAAAGGATTTCTTACCCATAAAAATACATTGCTAATTCTTGCAATGAAATACCAAATACCGTCTAGTAAAATCATCTGAAGATCAAAACCAACTGCAGAACGATCTAAATAAGATATCACTATGGTGTAAAAATTGGCAACTGACTCTAAATAATCCGAAGTGTGAAGTCGTCCACATGAGTACGAAAACAAATCCGTTAAACTTTATTTACAAGATAATCAAAAGTGAAGGCCGTAAACTCCACAAAATACCTAGGAAAGAACACGTAGATAACGTAGTGGGAAAGGCGAACCAGAGACTGCGTTTTATTGGCAGAACCCTTGAAAGACGCAACAGAACTACTGAAGAGACTGCATACACTACACTTGTCCGTCCTTTTTTGGAGTATTGCTGCCGAGTGTGGGATCCTTATCATGTGGGTTTGACGGAGAATATCGACAGAGTCCAAAGGAGGGCAGCTCGTTTTGTATTGTCACGATACAGGGGAGACAGCGTTACGGAAATGATAGAGGATCTGGCATGGGAATCATTACAACAACAGCGCTTATCATTGCGGCATGGGCTAATTACGAAACTCCAGTCACCAATATTCTCCCCCGAATGCAAAACTATATTGTTGACTCCCACTTACATAGGTAGAAATGATCGTAAAAATAAAATACGAGAAATCAGAGCTCGAACGGAGAGATTCAGATGTTCTTTCTTCCCGCGCGCTATTCGAGAATGGAATGGGAGATAAATAGATTAATGGTGGTTCGATGAACCCTCTGCCAGGCACTTAAATTTGATTTGCAGAGTATACCATGTTGATGTAGATGTAGAATATTAAATAATATTCCTATAAAAAGAATCGCCGCGGTGGAGTAGCCGAGCGGTCTAAAGCGTCTCGCTGCGGAGCGCGCGGTTGCTCGCCGTGGAGATTCGAGTCCTCCCTGGGGCATGGGTGTGTGTGATTGTCCTTAGGTTAGGTTACCTAGGTTTAAGTAGTTTGTAAGTTACGGACTGATGACCACGCAGTTTGGTCCGATAGATTTGCAAACATTTGAACATTTAGAAAAAGAATCAAGTTCCGCTTGGAGTAACGTGATAATATTAATCCACAAAAACTTAAAACTTTGGCTCATAAACATTATCACTTTGAAATAAGGAAGCAATAGAGCTTAATTGTGATTTTTCTTTAAGGGATGGAAAATATCATGAAAATATTAAGTCTTAAAGAACACATTTTCACTTTAAGTACCTAAGGTATGTTGAGCTCGCCTGGTGATCCACCTGCTACCCACTGGTGGGTCCCGACTGACAGGTTTGGAACCACAAAACCACATCACTCTCCCCACCAACGCAGTTTCACAGACTCAGGCCAACTGGATGCATGGACTTTGCAGTGACTATAAAACAGCGAAAATCGATCACAAATACATTTCTGGCCACAAAAAATCCAGCACCATGTTGTTAGTTGTTGTTGTGGTCCTGATCCCGTAGATCGCGTCGATGCAGCTATCCACCCTACTCTAACCTGTGCAAGTCCTCACAACTAGTATCCCTCGGACTCTCCCCGCCCCACACACGTTTCCAATGCCAAATTGACGATTCCTTGATGTCTCAGAATGTATACTACCAGTGGATCTCTTCCTTTAGTCATACAAGAAATTAATTTTTTGGCAACTTCTGTCGAGTACCTCTTCATTAGTTACTTCGTCTACCACCACGGTGGAGCGGCCGAGCGCATTGAGGCGCTACGCTACGATGCGCGAGGTTGTTCCCCGTCGGGGGTTCGAATCCCCCTCGGGCATGGATGTTTGTGCCGTCTTTATTATAAGGTAGTTGATAAGTAGTTTGTAAGTTCATGGACTGATGACCCCGCAGTTAAGCCCCATAAGCTTAACAAACGTTTGAACTCTGTCTACCCACCTAATCTTCAGCACCACGTAAATAGCACCAACCAACTTGCTCAATTTGGACGGACTCCAGGAAGTGAGTAACATATAAAATTTTGTCGCTGTAATGTACGGCAGCTGCAGTATTGCCATCCAGTACTTATAAAAATGATCAGTGAGCCAAGGGCTATACAGAACTCTTTACCCGTTGACTGTTTGATCAAAAGAACCCGAGATACTGACCGCTGAACAATCACGAAGTCGTACGCGCCGTATGCGATTAATATCGGACACTGAGGAGTGCCTTGTCACTGTGGAATTAACAACTGTTAAATAAACAAGTGAGTCCAGAAAAGTTATTGAGAAAGAGTTTTGGCAGGGTTTTTAGAAATGGTAGCGATTAGAAGAAATATGTTGTGTGATGACGTAATAGTCAAACGAAAATTAAGGATGCGAGTTTATCAGTAATTAACAGCCCACTTTTAATTATTTTTATGATTTTTACCTCCTCATTCACATTCTACAGCGTGAGATGTGTACTGAAACCATATTGAATAGCATTTCGGAAGAATTGTTAATAAGACACCATCAAAAACATACGAGAATTGGCACTTAAATAGTGGAAACAATGCTGTGGAGACACTTTGCAATGGAATCTACTATAGTCACTAACAGCACACCGACAGCACACCTCACCTCCAAGCAAATGGACTCGCCTGTCCCACGTCACAGGTGTGCGCACAGTCGAGGGAAACACAGTCACTTGTGAGCGAGCGGTCTAATGTGACGGTGTCACCATGTTCTAGAAAACGGAGTTGAATCAAGACAACATGCCAGAGGTCGTACAGCACGACAGTCTCATCAAGGTCTTCAAGAGGCGTGCGGGGAATCGGCATTGTCGTACAAACAGTGACACGCTGGGTAAAAGCCTTCAACGAAGGTCGGCAAACTGTCGCAGATATGCATCACGCAGGTCGTCGTAGTGTATCTGAAAAATCCAACGAATGTGGTCGTTATGGGTCGCCGCGAAAGTCGGAAGTGCGTCAGAGTTCTAGTATGGTGATAGATATAGTGATTGTCGTGTACGACTGTGATGGTGTTATCGGAAAGCATTACGTTCCTCCACGGCAGACCCTCAATGCACAGGTTTTGGAGTATCACCTGCCACCAACTTTGCGAAAGAAGCGGCAATACTTCCTGCGCAACGCAGCCATCATTTTGCACGACAATGCGCGGGCGCATACAGTGCAGGCTGTGGCTGCTCTGTTCCATCGATGGGACTGGAAAGTACTGTACCACCCACCACAATCCCAGAACTTGAGTCCTTGAGACTTTGATTTGATTCCGAAGATGATGGAATTCGCTTCGGAATTGTTCCAGAGATTCGACAGGCAGCAGATCGCTCCATTCGCACCATCAACAGAACAGTCTCGGCTAACGGCATACTACGCCTTCCACGTCGCTGGCAACGGGTTCTACACAAAGCTGGTGACTACTCTGAAGGACGGTAAAAGGTGCAAACATGTAAAGAACGCTTTTGTATCGGCTGTGAATAAATAGTTGTTGTAACACCGCTTTCCTTTCTTGCTTGGTGTTGCCTTTAAGGTTAATGTTAGGTACTGCTATTAAAATTGAACAGGTCTTGAAATATTACGGAGAAAAATAATTATGAAGAAGTAATCTACTGAACAAAACATGAAAGATTCCTAGCGGGCCTAATAGTTTGTACAAAAACAACACCAGAAAGCATCACTACAGAAGAAAATGGTGGAATCCGAACTTTACCTGACATATTAGATTTCCTGCACTTAGTTGGTCGCCTACTGGATGAATATACTTTGATAGTCTTACTGCATTTTGTAAGATGACGCTTGGTTTGTTTAGTGGGGGATGCATGAGCTAAAATGACCGTGAAAAAAATACTAAGTTGATTTTGTTTGTAGTAAAATTTGTTGAAATTGATCGAACTTCGCTGAAGATTCTTTGCAGGCATTGTAGTGAAAATCTAGTCACAAAGTTACTTTAAATAGCATCCAGAAACTTCCATCGAGTTATTATTTTAAGTCCAACAATGAGTCCGAGCATCATTTTACAAGTTAATGATATCGCTGAAAAAAATAGAAACATGATATTAATGTGGTAGTGATAGATCATGGTAAAATAAGATAAGATACCCTACGAAACTCAATTATTATTCAGATATTTTTACACCATAAGCTCACACACTTACATGTAAGCGTAAAGAGATCCAAGAACTGCGTCTGTATCGTGCGATGGCTAGAACAAGAGAAGACGCAATTTCGCTTTCTTCCCAGCTCGAGAGAAAAAAATTAAAGATAGTGGTTGCCAGCGACAGGCGTCGCAGATACTTAAAAAATAAAAATAAATAAATAGATCCTTATTTAATGTTACATTGCCACTATTTAAGTTCCAACCCTCGTACATATCAATCGTCCCATATTTTTCTTTTAAAATACTTTTTCCTTTCGCGATTACGTTTAGTTAGATAATCAAATTTAAATGTTCATTGTTGAGTGCAATAGGTTTTCGGTGCTTTAGGCTTCGAAGCGAAGTATATCCTAGTGACTTTGATGTAACAATTTTTGACAACTCTTGACGCTAAGTGCGTCTAAGTCGATTATATTCAGCGATCTTGGACTATCGACATTCGATACTACAGACGTAGACACTACGTAAATGTAATCATTCCGGACTTTGTACTCTCTAAACTGCTATGCAGGCTTACCGTATGTGAACTGAAGAGTCATTGTCCATCGGCGCACTATTTACACCTGCAGTTTAACGTAAAATTGGAACCCCATGTCGTTTCTGACAATTCCATCGTATGGACGTGAAGGCTAGGTAAAAATAAAGAGTGAAAAAATGTCTGTTCACTCAGGAATCGAATCTGTAACGTCAAATTTATAAGTATGTTAATTATGAACCACAGTCACGAAGTGTTATTTTATCAAGGGGAAAGGAAAAAGTTCTGAACGTTCTAAAACGGGATTCAAGTTGAGGGATGCTCAGTTTTTTTCTTTCCATTATGGGTTAAATATTAACTAAATGTGTCCTGACGAAGAAGATGGAGGATATCTTCGAAAGCTTGAAGTTTTATCAAGAATTGACGCGGCAAGAAGTCCGAGAAAGTTTTATACAGAAGTGTCGCCGTGAAAGACTTCGTACTCATCATCTTGTTCATTTAAAATTCAGGAATCTAGCTTTATCCTTAATAAAGATACAGGGGGGAGGGTGTCGAAAGTGCGATGAATGGCATCGACGAAAAGATGGAACTGCTGTGCGCTTGATTTGGTTTGTTTGAGCGTCTCAGCAGTATTTAAAGATGACGAACGTTTCCGTGTGCGCAGGCAGGCCAACAGAATTAATTAATTTTATATTTAACGCACAGTATTGTCTAAGTACAAAAAATGTTCAAATGTTTGTAGAGCTTATGGGACTTAACTGCGGGGTCATCAGTCCCTAAACTTACAAACTACTTATGAACTAACTTATTCTAAAGACCACAGAAACATACATGCTCGAGGGAGGATTCGTACCTCCGACGCGGGAGGCCGCGCGATCCGCAACGTGGCGCTCCAGACCGCTCGGCTACTTCCACGCGGCGTCTAAATACATTTACAGAAGAGATAAAATACGTGTTTTGTGTTTTAATATGAGTAAAAGTTGTTATGAAAAAAATCAGATGTATTACTTTTGTGTACACTTATGTAATTACAACAACAGCCTTAATACAGTGATCGTTTGGACAATTAAAAGATAAAGTTTAGTTACATTCATGAGAAACACTTTTTTTTTCTAAATATTTTCTTTGGTAGTCAGAGTACGTAAATTTCGCTAACAGCATTTACTCTGCATGAGTTATTCTGCATTTCACGGCGTGTAGCGCGAGCTCCGCTTATTTCTGTTTAAAAATAAATTACCATGCGTTAATGTTTCCGTGTACGAAGAGTTAGGCATTTCAAAATTAAAAGTTAATAATTCGGACAGATTTCCATTTTCTGGCAGTAAGCGTAATCCCTTAATCCTTTCGTCATATTCCTACAATCCTTTCATTTGCTTAAAATTCATTTCGTCAGATAATTTTGCAAACAACGATAAATCCTTTCCTACAACGTTTGGAATAAGGAATCGTCAGGCGTACAACTTTCGGTGGTCTTTTGGTGTCCACAACAGTTAAAGCATTGCGCTGTGTCAAGTTATTGCAAGTCTCCACTTATGTCTCTTATTAAGCTAAACATTTCATTTAGATGCGATATGATATTTTCGGTAGATTTAATGGATATTTAAGGCGTGTATCTTAAATCGGAGAAAAGCTAGGACAAAGGCGTGATGATGATTGCTGTACGTCTCTCTGATGATGTATTTTTATTTTTGATTTCATACAAAACTGTTGCAGTGGTCTGGATAACTGGGACGTGGTGCATTTAAATGCAATTATCGGAAATTTACGGCTCTTGGTGTTTCACCGAGATAAGTAACGTCCCCTACTGGATCTCGGACTAATGGCCGACATCATTAACTGAAAATGAGTCGCCGAGACGCCGTCGCAAACTTCTGCCGTCATCAGGGGAGGCAGTGTCCCCAACCTAATCAACATTTACAGCGTCGGCAGCCGCTGTCAGCATTACGTCCTGACCACGGTTCTCGAGGACTTTAAAACTGTCTACGTTGGCGACACTGCGGGTATAGTATTCATGGAAAGTCAATTTCAGGTGACTTATTTATAAATAATGTGTACGCCACGTTTCCATTATGCGCCGTGTCGACAAAATGATTTCGTGGCAGCCAGCGAACGTCTTAACTCAATTTTATGCTATCACTAGCTTCGCATGCGTAGGCTGGTTGGTCTGCACCAGTTGTTTCTCTCTCTTAATATAAATTTTCATAGATATAGCTTAAGTACTATCATAATGAAATGTTGTGATATTACTTGTAGCCGCGGCAGAATGGCCGTGCGTATTGAGACGCCATGCTGCGGTGCGCGCTGCTGTTCGCCGTCGGGGATTTGATTCGCACCTCGAGCATGGGTGTTTGTGTAGTCCTTAGTGTAAGTTAGTTCGAGTTAAAGTTAGTTAGTTTGTAAGACTTAGGGACTGATGACCTCGTAGTTAAGTCTCTTAAGATTTACGAACATTTGAACATTGGATTTTACTACTTGTAACCCCCTATGGCACCTCTTAATAGCTGAATTTCGAAAAATACACCAACATGTGTCTTTTAAATTCTAACCTAGAATGCAAATATTTTTTCTCATTCTGTGTTCAAAACTGTCTTAGTAGCAACGTATTTTCAAAAAAATGTTTCATCCCCTGTTTCACCCCCTTAATGATTAATTTTCTGAAAATTGCGAAATACGTATCTTTTTAATGCTAACCAAGAGAACATATACCAATTTATGTGGTTGTAGCTTCAAAAATACCTTAATAGCCAAAGATTTACGAAAAACATCCCCTCTCCATGTTAATCCACTTGATGGTTGAATTTCCAGAAATAGCGAGACACGTATTTTTCAAATTCTAACGAACAATACCAATACCAATTCTTGCAGCTCTAGCTTCAAAATTGTCTTGAGGACAATGTGCTTTCGAAAAGAATTTTTCATCCCCTTTTTTCCCCATTAGTTGTTGAATTTCCAAAAATACTGTAACTCGTAATGCAGATGATAAACGGGTATTCATTGGACAAATATATTATACTAAAACTCATATGTGATTACATTTTCACTCAATTTGGGTGCATAGATCCTGAGAAATCAATACCCAGAACAACCACATCTGGCCGTAATAACGGCCTTGATACGCCTGGGCATTGAGTCAAACAGAGCTTCGATGGCGTGTACAGGTACAGATGCCCATGCAGCTTCAACACGATACCACAGTTCATCAAGAGCAGTGACTGGTGTATTGAGGCGAGTCAGTTGCTCGGCCACCATTGGCCAGACGTTTTCAGTTGGTGGGAGATCTGGAGAATGTGCTTCCCAGGGCAGCAGTCGAACATTTTCCGTATCCAGAAAGGCCCGTACAGGACCTGCAACATGCGGTCGTGCATTATCCTGTTAAAATTTAGGGTTTCGCAGGGTCGTATCACATCTGGAATGTAACGGACCCTGTTCAAAGTATCGTCGACGCGAACAAGAGGTGAGCGACACGTGTAACCAAACCATCACGCCGGGTGATATGGCAGTATGGCGATGACGAATACACGCTTCTAATGTGCGTTCACCGTGATGTCGCCAAACACAGATGCGACCATCATGAAGCTGTGAACAGAACCTGGATTCATGCGAAAAAAAATGAAATTTTGCTATTCGTGCACCCAGGTTCGTCTTTGCGTACACTATAAGTAAGTTTCTACATCTACATATCTGCTACGTAGTCCACCGTAAGGTACGTGGCGGAGGGTACACTGTACCACTGCTAGGCATCTCCTTTCTTATTTCACTCCTAAGTAGAACGAGGCAAAAAGAATGTCTATATGCCCTACGAGCCCTAATTTCTCTGGTCTTTGTGATCTTCATGCGAATGTAAGCGGCAGCAAGATCGTTCTGCACTCAGCTTCTCGAAAAGAACGTCCTCTTTCCTCCAGCGATCCCGATTTGAGTTCCCAGAGCATTTCTGTGACACTCGCTCATTGATCGAACCTACCAGTAACGGAACTAGCTGCTCGCCTCTGAACTGATTCTATGTCTTCCTTTAAACTGTTCTGCTACGAGTCCCAAACACTTGAGCAATACTCAAGACCTGGTCGTACGAGCATTTTATAAGCGATCTTCTTTACAGATTAAGTACATCTTCCCAAAATTCTCACAAATAAACCGAAGTCGGCTGTCCTTACAAGTTCGTTCCATTTCATATCACTCTGTGCAATGTTACGCTTAGATATTTGAACGACGCGACTACATCAAGAAGCTCACTACTAACGCTGTATTCGAACATTATGGGATTGTTTTTCCTACTCATGTATATCACCTTACATTTTTCTACATTTAGAGATAGTTGTCATTCTTCACACCAACTAGAAACTTTGTCTAAGTCATCCTGCATGCTACTGCAGTTAATTAAAGACGACTCTCTCCCATACACCACAGTATCATCAGCAAACAGCCGCAAATTACAAGTTACTCTGTCCATCAGATCATTTATATAAATAAAAAATCATAGCGGTTCTATCAACTCCCCTGGGGCACGCCTGACGATAAACTGGTCTCTTATGAACACTCGTTGTCAAGAACAAGGCACTGCGTTCTATTACTTAGGAAGTCTTCCAGCCAGTCACAAATCTGTGACTTAGCAGTCTGCAGTGTGGCACCGCGTCGAACGCCTTTTTGAAGTCGAGAAAAACACAATCCGCCTGTTGCCTTTCATCCATGGCTCGCAAGATGTCATGTGAGAAAAGGGCAAGCTGAGTTTCACACGAACGATTTTTCCTAAACCTGTACTGATTCATAGAAAGAAGCTTATTCGTCACGAGGAAATTTATTCGAGGCGAGAATATATTTCTACAGGAAACTGATGTCAACGATACTGGCCTGTAATTATATGGGCCACTTCTTTTACTTTTCTTATAAACGGGATACACCTGAGCTTTCTTCCATTAACTATGATCTTTGAGCTGAATTAAAGATTCGCGATAAAAGCAAGCTAAGGGAGGGGCCATTGTTACAGAATACTCTTTGTAAAACCGAACTCGTTTTCCATCTGGACCAGGACGTAATATTACAGATACAGAGGGAAGCTGATTGTTTCCATGTAAAAGGCGGGTTTTGCCAGGCTGTTGAGTTCCCCACCGGCTGGCTAACAGTTTGGACCTAGTGAATGGGATATAGGTAGTCAGGTTTCCCTAATGTGCTCAGAAAGTGGAAGTGACTGTCTTTCAGGAGCGAGGGTAGCTAACCCAGAATACAACTGAAATACAATATAGCCACTAACATTATTCTAAAAATACATGTAAAATCAGGAAATGATCATATGGCAAATAGAATTATATGAATGGATTCAGGAGACTTGGGAGAATCAAATGCTGTAATTACAATTTCAATATCCATTACAGATAAAAATCCGACAAATTTCAGTACTATAATAATAATATTATAAGACTTATATTTACAGTTATTGTTACATAGTGTTTATCAATAACAGATTAAGAAGCAAATGGGCAGCATTGCACCACGTTACCTATCTAAAAAAGACGTACCACGTTATTTCCGTTTTCTTTCAATAAGCTTTGTTTTACTTTCTTGTTCTGCTTTTCGTTGAGGTAGTAATATTCTTGTGTCAGAACATAGCTTCCACCACAGAAACACAAAACATAAACCCAGCAAAGCGCATTACATTTATATATGTATTTTTTAATATTTAGTATTATTATTAGTAACGTTCGTTTTTTACGTTGTAGACTGCCACTTAAATAATTCATGGCCGACTAAAATAGTAGATATGCAGTAGATAATTTATATATAAACAATTGTAAGTATTTGTGG
Organism: Locusta migratoria; assembly: GCA_026315105.1. NCBI lineage: Eukaryota > Metazoa > Arthropoda > Insecta > Orthoptera > Acrididae > Locusta > Locusta migratoria. The sequence continues at coordinate 71,111,250 of CM048746.1, read as the reverse complement.
ACAAGAACTGAAATATTTGTATAAAAAGACATGATAAATTAAATATTAATTGTGTAACTATTTTTCGATGGCGGCAGTATATTTGAACAGTGAAACGCCACGCTTACTGGCTACCTGAGTAAAGAGCTTCAGTCTCAACCGTTTTCTAGTATTGTTAAATATATATTTGTTTGTTAAATGTAAACAACATTTGTAGGGAATTGGTCAAAGCATTTAATTCTGTGATATTCAAATGTATAATATTTTGGAAGGGAAATTATTTTTTAAAGATGCGTTAGGATGCGCGGAAGGATACAATTTTGGGAGTAGAGAGAGCACGGTTTCGAACGCTTGGGAAGGGACTCGTAACTTGGTCGTGGTGGTGAAAGGTTGTGACGCTGGGCGGTCTGAAGCCGCGTTACGAAGTGTGATTTGAAGAGATAGGCATGTGTGGACTTAAAAAAATTTACGGGACTGTGGCTGCAGAACTTAGTCTCTGGTGAAAAGTAGTAAACTATGCAGGATAGTAGGGCTGTGGAACTGTGATAATTCAGCAACCGTGTACTCGTGTGATGACAAACTGTGTTTTATAACAAATTTGTAACTGGATTGTTCGATGGACTACACTAATTTACGAGTGATAATTTGGAACTTTTACTCTTGAGCGCGTGTGATACTTATTGTGCCTCTCATGAACACTAGTAGGAGAAATATTCAGTTATTTACTGATGTATAAAGTAGGACCACCTCCGCATTTTCATGTCCAGAAAGAGAAATAAACTCTATTTATAAAGAATTACTTCGTGAGTGAACCGCTTCTTTATCTTAGAATCCATTTTGTTGGTTATTCAGACGTTTAATGTATGTTTGTTTAAATATGTTTTCACGTCATCATATGCAGACTGATAGACTGGCTAAACTACAGATTACTTATTGATCTTGTTTAAACATATTGGGTATCTGTTTTTGACATAGAAGCTGACATACATAACTCACCCCTATGAACAGAGACAACCAGCCATAAACCTTTTACTACCCAGAGTTATGTATTGCCCAAGTCTTATCGGTGAGAACCAATAGGGAGGTCGCAAGGAGACATTTTTGTATTCAGCTCTCTCAGTTGCTTCTCTACACCGGAAATACCTATTACTATGTCCTCCATTTCGGAATTAGTACGTTGAGCAAAGGATGGTTCGTTTCTACAGTACTACAGTGTGAATTATTTATTAAAAGTTAAATTTAGAACTTCATCTTTCCGTTTGCTTTCTTCTATTACTGTCCCGGAATTATCAATCAGTGACTGGACTGTGGTCTTTGACCAAATAATGCGGTTGTTGCTATTATGGTTGTTGAATAATTGAAGTTACTTTACGTCTTTTACCTAATATTATTGGATACTAATTTTTGAAGGCAGCCTCCAACATGGAAAGATGAGACAGGTGATGTTTCATATTTAAATTCCCTCGTCCTCTGTGACTGCTATGTGAAAACTAGTATCAATATAATGAAATTAAAAGGAAAAAGCTGTTTTAATCTGACAGAAACTGCCGCAATATGCCAGAATTCATCATAGGCTGAAAAATTCAAACTTCATTCCAAGTGAATTACGAATCATTCAAAAGTGAAAAACATAACATTAACCGCCATTTCACACACGACCCGCTGACACAACCCGTTTTGTAGATTTTAACTGTATTTTTTTTAATACGGGGGAACATTCCTCTCCGCATTATATCTCTCTCATTTCCAGCACCGTACCGGAATAACAACAGCGGCCAGGCGAGTTGTTCACGCGAGCTGTCGAGCGCCGATTTCATGCTTCCGCGGTTCTGCTCTGTTGTAATGTTTGCAGCGAACTGCCTTTGATGAAATTCTGTGTAACACGCCAAATGTAAAGCATTAATAGTAAATTCCCTCGTTTAATGTTCGTTTGCACTTCTACCTAATTTACAAACAATTTAAGCCTATGTCAAACAGCAGCCTGCGCACTTCGTTTACTGTTAAAATTACAATAACATTTCAAATCGGGTAGTGGCAATTGAAAGCCGCCAATTTAGTTATGCTAATAATTTTCTTCGATTTATTGATAATGAAAATAGCTGGAATCTTTGAACCGTCAAATTTTCTGGCATTCTAATTATCAGCATCAGTGAGGATTTTATTTCACAAAGCTTTCTCCATTTGCGTTGCTGTTTGTTGTAGCGAACGTAGTGTGTAGTAACTAATTGTGTTTGTAAAAAGCTACAGTTGGATTCCTTTCAAAAGCCAGACAACTCAAACAAGCTCTTGACACACGACACACCTGCTATTCTGCAATTCTATTGTGATGTGTCATTTTAAACGGTATGTGATATAGCTTCTATACTTGTTTTAGATTCATCGCTGGTTTGCTTGGCGTGAAAGCGTATTTAAACGAAGGCAGAAATTTTAGAAAAAATGTTCAAATGTTTGTATAGCTTATGGGACTTAACTACGGGGTCATCAGTCCCTAAACTTACAAACTACTTATGAACTAGCTTATACTAAGGACGGCACAAATATCCATGCCCGAGGGGAGGAATTTTAGGACACAGTACTGTATTTTAATTGTGTTTTAACTGCAACCGCTTTTGTTGTATGGAAGAACTATAGTTTTCATCACATCCTTAAAACTTTCACAATAGGAAAGATTCACAAGTAACTCAGTGAGTAACATCTCGTTGTAAATCTTTGTTACTGCGACTGTAATAAGAATGACAGACTCACGTTATATGCAAGTGAAAGCTATACTCTTTCTTTTTTCATTGGTAGATTATAAAAGACTGAAACCAGTTTCAGTAAATACGAAATTACCATACAGCACAACGTCCTGCATTTCATACTATGTACTTGAAGCTAAAGATAGTCACCTAAAAAGTATGTGATATTTAAACTAGTTATTTTTCGTCATTTTGACTGCATATACGTACTAATCCACAGTAAATAGTTTGAAACAGAAAATTTTATTCCTACTTGGGCCAATATGTAATGCCCTTTATTCCATGAAACTATTAAGTTTATGCCATGACGCAGTATGCAGAGATAATGAAATGGTATCTTTTTAGTTCGAAATACCATTAGGTGTGCTCCACCAAACACTTACGTATCTTAGGGCAAAGGTCCTAAACATCTTATCTGACGGAACACTTAGAGAAACTTGAACTTTGACGAACACCTTGTTGGCTTTAAAGGTTGCTAAAAGTAGTTAAATTTTAAAAAAGTATCAAAATCGGTTTTTATGGAAATTGTAACAAATAGTACAGAAATAATTATAAAAGTAAAAAAAAAAAAAAAAAAAGCATCGTCAAAATGTTGAATATAAAACGCCATGATATTAAAAGTTTTTCGAGGATCACTTATTCACGTCTCTTGAATCGAAGTATAGGAAAAACCTGCCTACGTTAAACAAGTTATATCATAATGCACCATCCTGGAAAATGCTCTATGTCCTCTGCAAAAACCGGAAATGAAGCAGACAGTATTATTCATCACTGTGACAGAAATTTTTTTTATCGGTTTGCGGTGTACAAAATGTTTGTAGAGCTTATGGGACTTAACTACGGGGTCATCAGTCCCTAAACTTACAAACTACTTATGAACTAGTTAATACTAAGGTCGGCACAAATATCCAAACCCTAGGGGGGGATTCGAACCCCCGACCGTAGCGGCCGTGCAGACCGTGACTGTCATTTCGCGGCCGCTGCCGTGCTTATATAGCTGCGCCGCCGCCAGTGACGTCACTGGTCCCAGTTCCTTGACCATAATGGCGCGTATGCTGCATTTTTTATAGCCGATATTTTTCTTTTGTTCATTCTCCTAAATTATGCATATTTACACCCGATATACCGAAGAAATTAAAGACTACACAAACAACAAACACACAACATCAGCAATAGCAACACTCATAAAAAAACCCAGGACACCCATTTAGAAAAATTGAGCAGAATGTCAAAGTACTCCACCGACTAGACAAAGAACAAAAAATGGACCTATATGAAGGACTGGGAGTGTATTCACATTATAGAAAATGTCACCATATAAACGTGACGTAGGGAGACAAAGGCTGGAATGCAAACACTGCTGCCACGACTTCAAAGATGTTCAAATGTTCACGGTGATCAGGTTGAAAACTGACAAACTGTGCTTACTGTTGGTTTGGTACAAATTACGTTCATAAAATTTGTTTTACTACGTTACAAAGAGGTTCTTTCTTTAAAAATCGCCCACGTAGATTTGTTTTTGGGCTGAAGGCATATGAGTATTTGTCGTACCTTACCAAAAGTCTTTCACGTGTCGCTACAGCTCAATCTTATCGTTGTTTTCAACCTCTTTCCTCAGGGCGTCTTGCTCCACTACAGTAGCCCGTCGAACGCCCCGTGCGCTGTGAGTGAAGAACGTGTGAATGAGTGAAACTTCCTGGCAGATTAAAATTGTGTACCGGAACCGGGACTCGAACCTGGGACCTTTGTCTTTCGCGGGCAAGCGCACTACCGACTGTGCTATCCCAACAAGACTCACGATGCCGCCTCACAACTTTACTTCCGCCAGTACCTCGCCTCCTACTTTCCAAACTTCACAGAAGCTCTCCTGCGAACCATGCAAGACTAGCACTCCTGGAAGAAAGGATATAGTGGAGACATGGCTTAGCCACAGCCTAAGGGATAGCACAGTCGGTAGTGCGCTTGCCCGCGAAAGGCAAAGGTCCCAGGTTCGAGTCCCGGTTCCGGCACACAATTTTAATCTGCCAGGAAGTTTCATATCAGCGCACACTCCGCTGCAGAGTGAAAGTTTCATTCTGGAAACTTCCCTTAGGCTGTGGCTAAGCCATGTCTCCACGATATCCTTTCTTCCAGGAGTGCTAGTCTTGCATGGTTCGCAGGACAGCTTCTGTGAAGTTTGGAAAGTAGGAGGCGAGGTACTGGCGGAAGTAAAGTTGTGAGGCGGCATCGTGAGTCGTGTCGGGATAGCACAGTCGATAGTGCGCTTGCCCGCGAAAGGCAAAGGTCCCAGGTTCGAGTCCCGGTTCCGGCACACAATTTTAATCTGCCAGGAAGTTTCATATCAGCGCACACTCCGCTGCAGAGTGAAAGTTTCATTCTGTGTGAATGAGTGTTTCAGAGAAAAGTGTCGATTAACTGTATTAGTGTAATAGCTGCCCAAAATGCAACACATCTACAGTATTAAAGGATAGTGAAATGTATGTCTGCGGCTTCTGCTGATTTCAAATATTATCACCAACGAGTCCCGTCATGTCAATGCTCTGGCCGCAAAGAGGTTTTTTGCGCATTTTACAAAATAAATAAATAAATTCGAAATAGGTTTATACCCTTCTTAGTTTTTTGTTTTTGGCCTTTGCTTCAGTGATTACTTGTCAGAACATGGAATACTGAGTATTTTTCCTCGGATTACGACATACATTAAAAGAAAAAGAAAAACGGGAATAGCAATAAATGGCAGAACAATATACTCATTGCATTTTGCAGATGACAAACTGATTATAGCCCAAGACTATGAGGACATAGAGTATATGACCAGGAAGGAGATAAAGGAATATAAAAAGCAGGTCTAAATGTCAACATGAATAAAACCAAATACATGGTAATTGGTGGAATAAATGAAGACTTAATATTAGAAGAAGGGATGGGAACAATAACAAGTACGGAGAAATATAAATATTTAGAAGTGAAAATTACAAATGATGGGAAACAGGAAAAAGAAATTAGATCAAGAATAAATGCAAGAAAGACGACAATTTCTCTGTTGAATGGAATTCTCTGGACAAACACATAACTACAGATTACAAAATAAGGATATATAAAACAATAGTTCGGAGCATTATTACATACGGTTCAGAAGTAGGACAACAAAATGGCAACTGAAATCAAAATTATTAGCTACAGAAACGGATTTCTGGAGATGTTCAGCAAGAATAGCAGGAAGATAAAGAATAAGAAGTGAAGTAATCAGAGAAAAAATGGAATGTAAAATTCATTTATTGAATTCATCGAGCACAAACATCTAAAATGGTATGATCATTACATCATTACAAAGGCCTCCGAAATGCATACTCGACTGGACACCGAACGGAAGAAGAAAAAGGGGACGACCACCAACCACAAGGATGAAGGAAGTTCAGTCAGCAATGAGGAAAGATATCATTCAAGACGACTTATTGGAGGACAGAGAAGAGTGGAGAACAATAATCAGTTACTTAATGTAATCTAATGTAGGTGCTGGAAAAAGTACTGTCATTGTAAAACCAGAATAATAATAAAAATAAAATAGTTCGTCCTATAAGAATTTTTCTAAATCACTCAATATTTAATGCTGCAACAGAACAGGAAACGATTACTTTTACAGATCAATAATGAAAGCGGTATTGAGGTACAATGTATCGCACTGTTATAACCACCGTACTCAACGCCTGCCGTAACGGCAACCCAGCCAACCGCGCGACGCTGCAGGCTGCCTTCCTGCTAGGCGCCAGTAAACTGCCACGAAGTTGCCAGAGATGCATAAGCAGCGATAAGAAGCAGCTTCCGTTCGGTTAGTAGGTTTAGGGCGTGGCCTGCGGCGGTGCTCTCCACGCCAGGCGGGGGAACCACGAACCACCGGTGTGCCGACGTAAGACCAGCCGCCATCTTCGCCGCTTGACAGAATTGGCCCGACGTCCAGAAGCTTCGAGGACGCTGGTACACGCGACATACTTGTGCTTTATCGCGTTTGTCGTAGTACAACGTCGCTAATCAAATATCCAGTTATACAGTTAAGCAAAACGAGGTCTGACGCTTATCGCCCACTGTTTACGGTGTTCAAACGAAAATCGAAGATTATGTAGTAATTCATCTAGACTCAAAGGAAATATAAAAAGAAAATTAATTTAAACAATATGATATAATCAATACAAATAAAAGAATTTAAAAAAATAGAACGATAAGAAAAAAAATTGATCTTCTTGCAGTAATTGTTGTTGTTATGGTCTTCAGTCCGGAGACTGGTTTGATGAAGCTCTCCAACCTACTCTATCCTGAGCAAGCCTTTTCATCTCCTCATAAGAACGGCAACCCACATCCACTTGAATCTGCTTACTATACGCGTCTCTTGGTCTCCCTCTGCGATTTTTACCCCACACACTTCCCTCCAATGCTAAATTTACGATTCCTCGATGTCTAAGAATGTGTCCTACCAAGCGATCCCTTCTTTTAGTCAGGGTATGCCAAAAATTCCTTTTCTCACCAATTCTGTTCAGTACCTCTTCATTAGTTATGCGATCTACCCTCCTAATCATCAGCATTCTTCTGTAACACCACATTTCAAAAGCCTCTATTCTCATCCTGTCCGCACTGCTTATCGTCCATGTTTCACTCCCGTACAAGGCAACACTCCACACAAATGCCTTCAGAAAAGACTTCCTTACCCTTAAATTAATATTCGATGTTAGCAAATTTCTCTTTTTCAAAAATTCTTTTCTTCCCATTGCCATTCTGCATTTTATATCCTCTGTACTGCGACCATCACATTTTATTTTACTACCCAAGTAACAAAACTCATCTACCTCCTGTAGTGTTTCGTTACCTAATAATTCCTTCAGCATCGCCTGATTTTCTAAGACCACATTCCATTATTTTTGTTTTGCTCTTGTTACTGTTCATTTTATACGCTCTCTTCAACACATTGTCCATTCCATTCAACTGCTCTTCCAGGCCCTTTGCTGTCTCTGACAGAATTACAATGTCATCAGCAAAACGTAATGGTTTTATTTCTTTCCCCTGAACTTTGATCCCTATTCCAAATTTTTCCTTGCTTCCCTTCACTCGATGTACAAATTGAATAACATCAGAGAAAGGCTACAACCCTGTCTTACTCCCTTCCCAACTGATGCTTCCCTTTCATGCCCTTCGAGTCTAATAACTGCGGTCTGGCTTTTGTACAAGTTGTAAATAACTCTCCTTTCCCTGTATTTTGCCCCTGCTGACTTCAGAATTTGAAAGAGTGTATTCCAGTCAACTTTGCAGTAATTATTAAACAACAAATCTAAAAAAGGCGTGGGAATCGGGACAGGTTCCGTCTGACTGGACGAAAGCGGTAATAACGCCAATTTTCAAACACGGAAACAGAAAAGATTGCACAACTGTCGAGGTATCTCTTTAATTAGCGTTGTAGGCAAAACATTCTCGGGTATTTTTGAAAGGAGAGTGCGAGTATTAATTGAGGACAAGTTAGATGAAAATCAGTGTGGGTTTAGGCCTCTTAGAGGCTGTCAGCACCAGATCTTTAGCTTACGCCAGGTAATGGAAAAGTGCTATGAATGGAACAGGGAATTGTAACAATGTATCATAGATCTAGAAAAGGCTTATGACCGTGTTCCTAGGAGGAAGCTACTGTCAGTTATACAAGATTATGGTATAGGAGGCAAACTTCTACAGGCAATTAAAGGGCTTTACGTAGACTGTCAGGCAGCAGTTAGAGTAGATGGCAAATTAAGCTCATGGTTCAAGGTAGTTTCAGGGGTAAGACAAGGCTGTAACCTGTCACCACTGTTGTTCATACTATTCATGGATCATATGTTGAAAACAGAAGACTACAGGGCGGGATTAAAATAGGTGAAAACAAAATAAGCAGTCTCGCATATGCTGATGACTTAGTTGTAATGGCCGATTCGATTGAACGGTTGCAAACTAATATTTCAGAGCTCGATCAGAGGTGCAAGGATTATGATATGAAGATCAGCATCTCCAAAACAAAATAATGTCTGTGGGAAAGACATTTACACGGATTGAGTGCAAAATAGGAGGAACAAAGTTAGAAAAGTTAGACAGTTTCAAGTACCTGGGATGTATTTTCTCACAGGATGGCAACATAGTTGCCGGCCGCAATGGCCGAGGGGACTGAGGCGCTCCAGTCACGGTCTACACGGCCAGTACGGTCGGGGATTCGAATCCCCCCTCGGGCATAGATATTTGTGCCGTCCTTAGTTGTAGCTATTTGATAAGTAGTTTGTAAGTTTAGGTACTGGTGACCCCGTAGTTAAATCCCATAAGCTTTACAAACATTTGAACATTTGATTTGCAACGTAGTGAAAGAACTGGAATCGAGGTGCAGCAAAGCTAATTCAGTGAGTGCTCAGCTAAGATCTACTCTCTTCTGCAAGAAGGAAGTAAGTACCAAGACTAAGTTAGCAGTGCACCGCTCTATCTTTCGACCAACTTTGTTGTATGGGAGTGAAAATTGTGTGGATACAGGTTACATTATTCATAAAGTAGAGGTTACAGACATGAAAGTAGCAAGAATGATTGCAGGTACTAATAGATGGGAACAATGGAAGGAGTGTGTCCATAATGAGGAAGTCAAAGAAAAACTGGGAATGAACACCATAGATGAAGCAGTTAGAGCGAACAGACTGAGATGATGAAGTCATGTTACACGCATGGGAGAGGCTAGGTTACCTAAGAGACTCATGGGTTCGGCAGCGGAGGGTAAGAATAGTCGAGGTAGACCAAGAAGAAAGTACTTAGATTCGGTGCAGAATGATTTTGAAGTAAAAGGCATAACATCAGACGAGGCATCAATGTTGGCATTGAATAGGGGATCATGGAGGAATTTCATTAGAGGTACTATGCTGCAGACTGAACGCTGAAAGGCATAATCAAACTCTGGTGATGATGATGATGATCTAAAAACTCAATAAAATCGGCATAAAAGAATAATAATCAACACCAAAATAACAACCAATCCTCCTTAAATCAGAATAAGTATATACTGAAGCTATAAAAATAAAACTCATTAAAAATTACAGAATCTTGCGAATTTCATGCCGGAATTTTGGTACAGGGAAGCCAGCCAAACATGTCAGTTGCGAATGGAAACATGTATGTTGTATTCGATTCGAGCCAAATGCACGTGGCCTAACATCTCTGTAACATGCGCGCATAATATTTTAAAAGTAGGACGTAACAACGTTCCTTGTGTCTCCAGCCTTTTCACCGAGCCAACGAGTTTGTCTGGTCGTCGACCAAAGAGCTTTAAAAACAGTCTTTGAAGAGTCTCAACGGAACCACTTACACGACACTGTTTCACGTGGGACGCATGCCCTTCCACGTAATATCGTTACATAGTAATAATGGAACAGAACCGAAAACAGCAGGTCACAGGAAACACCACAAAACAGAGCGCTAAGCTGCACTCAAAGGCGAGACTCACATACACCTCGTGGAACCTCGTTGTTGCTTATTTCTCTTCTTACTTGAGAAAATCTGCCGTGAAATCCAATATTCTGGCAGCCCACGAACCTGTAGCGCCATTTTGAATTGCGTAAATAGGTGCCGGCAAGTCATTTCCAGGAACTCTTGAAACATATCTTTGTTTTATTAACAGTAAAAGCGTGGCATGTACAAACCAGCCTTATTCCATTATGAAATTCAGAAAACTTTTCCCAGGGTCATTATTACCAGGACATTCAGTACTGTATATGATTAGCGCTCATTAATGTCTGTTGCACGTGCTGCAACAATAGTACGTTACAAATTTTGTGTTGTTACCTGTATCGGACTTAATACATAGAATTTTTGACTGCCTGAAATAGTAATTACTTCTCCAATTCGTTCAAGATTTGTCTTTGAAGCAGTGCTTGTAGAGACTTGAATTAATTACGTTTTTTAATTAGATTAGACATTACATTAGATTACTTGTTCATTCCATAGATTCATATTGAGAAGATCTTCGTGGATGTGGAACATGTCAGTACATACATATATACCGGGTGATCAAAAATTCAGTATAAATTTGAAAACTAAATAAATCACGGAATAATGTAGATAGAGAGGTAAAATTGACACACATGCTTGGAATTACATGTGGTTTTATTGGAAACATACACACAAACACACACGCACAAGAAGAAAAAAAAGAAAGTTCAATAAATGTCCGGCATATGGCGCTTCATCTGATCAGAAAAGCAATAACTAGCATGACAAATTAAGACAAAGCAAATATGATGTTCTTTACAGAAAATATGTTCACCATCATTCCTCAACAATAGCTGTAGTCGAGGAATAATGTTGTGAACAGCACTGTAAAGCATGTCCGGAGTTATGGTGAGGCATTAGCGTCGGATATTGTCTATCAGCATCCCTAGAGATGTCAGTCGATCACGATACACTTGCGACTTCAGGTAACCCCAAAGCCAATAATCGCACGGACTGAGGTCTGGGGGCCTGGGAGGCCAAGCATGGCGAAAGTGGCGGCTGAGCACACGATCATCACCAAACGACGCGCGCAAGAGATCTTTCACGCGTCTAGCAATATGGGGTGGAGCGCCATTTTGTAACATATCGGCGTACCTCTTACCCGTCACGGTAGCAGTTACAAAACCAGAATCACGCAGTTCCTCGAAGAAAAAACGTCTGATAACGGTGGATGTTTGGTTCTAATAAAACCTCTTGTCTTTCCAAGCATGTGAGTAAATCTTTACCTCCCGTGATTGTTAAGTTTCCAAATTTATACTGACTTTTTGGTCACCCGGTATATATATACTACAGGCCATTAAAAATGCTACACTAAGCAGAAATGCAGATGATAAACGGGCTCTCATTGAACAAATACATTATACTAGAACTGACACCTGATTATATTTCCACGCAATTTGGGTTCATAGATCCTGAGAAATCACTACCACCTCTGGCCGTAATAACGGCCTTGATACGTCGGGGCATTTAGTCAGAGCTTGGATGGCGTGTACACGTACATATGCCCATGCACCTTCAACAGGATACCACAGTTCATCAACAGTAGTGACTGGCGTATTGTGACGAGCCAGTTGCTCGGCCACCGTTGACCAGACATTTTCAATTGGTGAGAGATCTGGAGAATGTGCTGGCCAGGGCAGCAGTCGAACATTTTCCGTATCCAGAAAGGCCCGTACAAGACCTGCAACATGCGGTCGTGCATTATCCTGCTGAAATGTAGGGTTTCGCAGGGATCGAATGAAGGGTACAGCCACGGGTCGTGACACATCTGAAATCTGACGGCCAGTGTTCAAAGTGCCGTCGATGCGAACAAGAGGTGACCGAGACTTGTGCGCCCCATACCATCACGCCAGGTGATAACGACACTATGGCGATGACGAATACACGCTTCCAATGTGCTAGTGACACGAGGCCGTTGGGATCCAGCATGGCGTTCCGTATTGCCCTCCTGAACCTACCGATTCCATATTGCGCTAACAGTCATTTGATCGCGACCAACGCGAGCAGCATTGCCGCGATACGATAAACCGCAATCGCGATAAGCTACAATCAGACCTTGATCAAAGTCGGAAACGTGATGGTACGCATTTCTTCTCCCTACACGAGGCATCACAACAACGTTTCCCCAGGGAACGCCGGTCAACTGCTGTTAGTGTGTGAGAAATCGGTTGGAAACTTTCCTCACGTCAGCACGTTTTAGATGTCATCACCGGCGCAAACCCAGTGTGAATGCTCTGAAAAGCTAATCATTGGCGTATCACTGCATCTTCTCCCTGTCGGTTAAATTTCGCATCTGTAGCACGTCATCTTCATGGTGAAGCAATTATAATGGCCAGGAGTGTATATATATTCTCCAAAATTATTATTTATTTTATGACAACCGGTTTCAATGGGCTATGCCGCCAGCATTTGGTCTTATAAAATTATAAAAAAATGTTGTTCTAACGTTGTTTAAGTATGGAGGTTAAATCGTGTGTGCAACATAGCAGTTATTCTAAATATAAAATACACAAGTTAAAACATCAACAGCTCGTAAGAGACTCAAGAGCAATCAACTACAGAATTTTGGACAAGCTTATAAAGCTTTGAAACAGAACACCTGTTGTAGTAGCTAGCGTAGTGCAGTCGCTATCTCGTCTGCCTGATGCGAAAGAGGTTCAGGAGTTGGTATGTGCCTGAACAGTTCATGTCTTCACATTTTTTGTTCTTGTCATTCTTTATTTATTTATGGCCCTTGCGAGTGCAATTTTAATCCCTTTCCTCTGTTAACTTCAATTTAATTTTCACAATTTCAATATTATTATAGAAACATGTTTAAACTAATTATTTGATTCCGATACAGATATGGAAATGAATCATTTTGAATCGTGATAACATTCCAACCTGTATGCTTTGGCTCAGGAAGCAGACACGCTATTCATTACACTTCAGCTAGTGACAAGGACACTATATTAATGTTGTAAAATATCAAGTGGAATTTCGAATTTGTTTTTCGCTGATTACTCGTAATGAAGCACTCCACCAGCCATTTGAATGTCGTCCTCTGTTGCAAGGTTCTAGGGATTTATGCAAAATTTCGAATGCTTTCTCGTCGATTAGTCATAAATGACCACTAATCAGGGTGAATGACAAACCTACATCAGTGTATGATGTATAGTTTGCCGTAAATGTCAGCTGATGGCGCATGAGCTGTAAAAGTGTTCCGAAGGTCCAGTAACAATAAATGTGGAGAGTTGGAAACAGTGAGAATGCCAGTGGAGTGTAAGGCACGATGTTTATGAGTAAGAAAGATAGGGGCTTAAATCCGACTATAAGGTATATTTGTTCCTAACTTGGCGTGACATTTGTATTGTTACTTATGCCAACGATTGGGCAGTTTTTCCCAATGTTGCGCAAATTCTAGGCTCAGTGTCGTTTATATTCTTTGTTGGCACAAATGTCTATCTATTGTGCTTGGGTAATCTGAGGTGCAGTTGCTGGTTATAGTGTCTGATGAAGGACAAAGTATTCAAAAAATACAGCATGTTTTCAAGCTACACAGAGATTAAAATTATCTCTATTTTCTGTAAGGAGGAGATGACTTCTTTTTCGTCTAAATGGTAGTACAGCTGGAATGTGCAAGAATCTGTTTCGTAAAAAGAGTGGGAAGGACCAGTTTTCGACCCCATTAATTTGGGAAGGTAAGTTGCATAATGTAGTAAGGGTATGAACGCCCCGACACTGGTGGGGAAGGAAAAGTGCGATTGGTTTCCGAAAGATGGTGAGCAGGTTCAAAACACCTCAAAGTGGATTGGGGGACTGCATCATATGGTCTCACAAGGAGAGGACGCCTACTCGTCATTCGCCCAAATTCATGGTACATGTAGGGCGTGGTGAGACACGAAAGTACACTAAGTGGGAACTCCACATGGCCAAGCGTTTAGGAAGTAAAAGCAAGTTTGATCCGGATCTATCACCATATGCATTTTTTTTTGCCCCTTGGCAGTGCGTACACTACTGACTTCACAATTAAACGCAACATCATATATGTTATTTTGTATTTATATGTGCACAACATCAGAATGGGACGTCATTATTTAAAATAAGCATGCTATCTTGCAAACTTGGGGTTATGAACGGTTCATAAGGTGCAAACATGAATAATCGTGAGTTTAGTTTGACCTTGGTGGCGCTGTCTGCACATATAATCGAGAAAGAAGAAGAAATCTCTTCCAGAGAAGCTTGCATCAAACTACACTCCATTACACGTCACCCGCTGCCCTCGGAAGGATTCAGCGACCTGCTGCGATACGGGTGGTTCGCTGCTGGACTGTGCGATCAAAGAAGCTGTTTTCAGAGTGTTAAGTGTCAATTAAGTCTGTTTTTCTATGGAGACATTAAAAAAACCTTGTAACTGCAAAAGGGCGGCGGTCGTAACGTGTTTGCACTGTTTCTTTGATGAATATCACCCCGGTACATGTAGTTGATCATTTGAAAATGAATGCAAGTATCGATTTACATACACGACGTGCCCAAGTACGTGTTAACTACAGTCCCTTTTTAAATGTTTGTAGCCTCGAATTTCATCCAATGCCCTTTCTTTTTTTGCTTATATAAATTAATAAAATAGACTATATGATGTTGTGGTTAATTGTGACACATCAATACTCTGCAAACCACTGTGAAGTGCATGGCTGAGGGTACGTCCCACTGTACCAGTTATTAGGGTTTTTTCCCCATTCCATTCACGTATTGAGCGTGGGAAGAATGATTGTTAAAATGCCTCCGTGCTGCTGTAATTAATCTAATCTTGTCCTCACGACCTCTACGGGAACAATATGTAGATGTGCGCATTGCCAAGGAGCAGAAAAAAATTTGCCGGCGGATGGTGTTGAACCCGCAACCTTCTCAATACGAATCCGACCTTTTACTGCTTTTTTTAATGCAGGTAAAACTAATGGATCTTCTACGAGGAAAATCAAAATCTTCTTCCATAAATAAGAAAATAAAATTCACGTACGTCCGTCGAAAACAAATGATAACATAAAGAACGAGAATAAATAAAACCACACTGCCGTTTGCACACGCGTCAATTTCGGCACAGCTACATCCATCGGAGTTCGTCTTCTCGAATTTGTTTTGCTGATTTCCGTGTCGTATCAAATACCATTCGATTCCTCCCCGAATCTCAGCCGAACGGAGAATCGTTTCAGGGTATCAACTGCTCTTAACTACGATAGCGCTAAGCGCCGGAAATTTTCGCGTGACATTTCGTTAATTCTTCTGCCTTTGTATATATTTTTCCCTTAGTTCCTTATTCATTATTTCTTTTCCTTCATCACATCTTTGTCAATTCCAGCACTGTTATGTAATTCTTAGAGTGTTATGTTTCGTGGATTTTGTAAGACGTTCTTAGCTTGGCTTATAATATATACTCTAAAATAATTTTAAGTATCTTCCGTATGTTTGGTAATCGTATAATATATCGTGTGGCCAACTACCCGCGTCCACATATTTCGTTTTGTCCTTGGAAAGCAGTAGTAGTCAGGCTGTTAACATGGTCGTGACAGTTAATTCTTTGGTGGTTGTTCTACCTATCAAAGCAAGTTTCCTGCGGCACCATTCCAACACCTTCGTATTTTCAACACATACGCACCGGTGCTCTAAGGAGTCGATGAGGTCACAATCCCTGCATTTATCAGTGTCTGATAATTTTATTCTATGTCGTTTCTCCTTCGTGGTGATTGTTTCATTGACGACTTTGTACCACGTTGATCTGATGACTGTATCAAGGATCTTATTACTGATGTTTTTCCAGACTTGGCACCATCGTATCTGTGCATACTTTGTTTCCATTCGATTTCTCCTCCAATTGTCATTCATGATTGCATACAGTGCTGCCGTTGTTTTGTTTAGTAGTGTGTTAGTTTGCTTCCTAAGGTAGCTGCAGTCAAGGAAAAATCGGCGGTTATGGACTCGTTTGTGAGCTATGTCACTGATCAATTGTGGCTTCACTGTACTAGGTTTAGATGAAATACCAAAGTGCGGCGAATGAAAATTTGTGCCCCGCCGGGATTCGAACCGGGATCTCCTGCTTACTAGGCAGACGCGTTGACCACTCCGCCACCGAGGACACAGTGACCAGCCTGACTGCAGAGGACTCTTCCCTGCACGTCTCCCACCACACCCAAATCTCCATTCGCCACAATGTATTCCCGCATCAGGGAGAACGGACCATGAGGTTGTTGTGGTCTTCAGTCCGCAGACTGGTTTGTTGCAGCTCTCCACGCTACCCTGTTCTGTGCAAGTCTCTTTATCTGAGAATACGTTCGGCAACCTACATCCTTTTGAATCTCCTTACTACATTCGTCCCTCGGTCTCCCTCTACGATTTTTACCCCACACGCTTCGTTCTAATGCTAAGTTGACAATTTCTTGATGTCTCAGATTGTGTCCAACCAATCTATCCCTTCTCTTAGGATATGCCAGAAACTCATTTTTCCCCGATTTGTTTGAGCACCTCCTCATTAGTTACGTGGTCTACCCATCTAATTTTCATCATTCGTCTGTAACACCACATTTCAAAAGCCTCTATCATCTTTTTATCTGAACTCCTTATCGTCCACGTTTGACTCTCATACAATCCTACACTCCAGACAAATGCTTTCATAATGGACATCCTAACATTTAAATTAATATTGGATGTTAACAAATTTCGCTTCTTTAGAAACGATTTTCTTCCTATAGCCATTCTGCATTCTATATCTTCTTTACTTAGGCCATCAGAAGTTACCTTGCTACCCAAATTACAAAATTCATCTACCACTTTTATTGTCTCATTAACTAATCTAATTCCTTCAGCATCGCCTGATTATCTGACATTGCATTCCATTACCTTCGTTTTACTCTTGTTAATGTTCATCATATATCTTCCTTTCAAGACACTGTCCATCCCATTCAATTGCTCTTCGAGATCTTTTGCGGTCTCTGACAGAATTAATATGTCATTGGCAAAGCGCAACGTTTTTATTTCTTCTCCCTGCACTTTAATACCCTCTCCAAATTTCTCCTTCCATTCCTTCACTGCCTGCTCAATGTACAGATTGAACAACAGTGGGGAAAGGTTAAGACCCTGTTTTACTCCCTTCCCAAACTCTGCGTCCCTTTCTTGCCCTTCGACTCTCATAACCGCTGTCTGGTTTTTGTTTAGGTTGAAGGTAACTTTTCCCTTCCTATATTTTACCCCTACTACCTTCAGAATTTGGAAGAGTGTATTCAAGTTGACATTATCAAAAGCCTTCTCCAAATCGACAAACGCTAAAAACGTAGGTTTCCCTTTCCTTAGCATATCTTCCAAGATAAGTCATAATGTGAGTATTGCCTCCCGTGTTCCTACATTTCTCCTAAATCCAAACTGATCTTCCGCAAGGCCGGATTCTACAAGTTTTTCCATTCGTGATAGTATTTTGCACCCATGACTTATAAACTGATAGTTCTGTAATTTTCACACTTGTCTGCACTTGCTTTCTTTTGAATTGCAATTACTATATTCTTCTTGAAGTCAGAAGGTATTTCCCTTGTCTCACACATCTTGCATCTTTGCTACTGGCTCTACTAACGACATCAGCAAGTTCAGACGGAATATCGTCTGCTCCAGGGTCTTTGTTTTGACTGATGTACTTCAGCGCTCTGTCAAATTCTTCTCGCAGTATCATATCTCCTATCTCATCTTCTTCTACTTCGTATTCCATTTCTAGAATACTGCCTTCAAGTTTATTTCCTTTGTAGACCATGAAGTATCGAGGCACAATTAACATCCCGGGTTCGAATCCCGTCCGGGCACAAATTTTCATTCGCCGCACTGTGGTATTCCATCTAAACCTAGTACAGTGAAGCCACAACTGAACGCAAATTGCGATTTATTTCAGTCATTGAACGCTGTAACATTGTCAAAAATATATAATTATGTCACTGATATTGAGTGCTGATCCAAACACCGCTTCCTCAACACGCCATTAGATGCTTATGGTGATGGATTCGTATCAGACTCGCTTTTATTTCCTAAACGACTGGCCATATGGAGTTCACACTTGGGGCACTTTCGTGTATCAGCACGCCCTACATGTACCATAAATTTGGACGAATTAGGCAATGACTCTCCTTGTCAGACTTACAGCCAGACGATGACAACAAAAAAGACCACCAGCGCCTTGTAGTGGCTCGTAGTGATGTGGCAACACTGTGCGATGGTGGTGATGTGGCAACGCTGTGCGATGGTGGCGCCGCACCTCGCTGGCTGCCGATGCGACGCGTGGTGCTGGTGGCGCGTTGGCATGCCTGGGGCGACCACCCTCGGAGGAATGCTGGCAGTGTTGGGGTGGGGGTGGGCGCAGCTGCCGGCCGCCACCCTCCGCTTTGTCTGGGGCTGCGGTGCCGCTTTGTCCGCTGCCAGCAGATTGCCACAGCGCCGTTAACCGTCAGCGCCTCTGCCAGATAAGGGCTTCTACTGGCGTGACGGATACACCCACGGTATCTCCCAGAGAACCTGGCATACTCAACCGCAAAAAACGACTACACCCTCTGCCCTTGTACAGTTACAATGTATTCCCCCCCCCTCTCAAATGTATCAAGTGTATCTCAAAAGTCAGTTTCAGATCCAGATCCGACTTTATCTTTATTTCACTGATGTGTTTCGCCATTTTGTGGCATCATCTGAACATCTAAAGTCAAAATAAAATAATGGAAAGTCCAGGTTGGAATTAATAATATATTAAGGACAGTTTACAACACACCACAAAGACGTGATGATGAGGTGCGACAGGCACATACAGAAGACACACACATACAACACTTTCAGCTATCGCCATGGTCTACTTCAGAAAGTAGAACACTCACGCAATCACCTTCGGCTGCCGCACTTCGAATCACGCTCTGCAGCGAATCGGTGACAGGCGGGGAGGTGAGGGGAGAGGGGATAGGAAGGTTACGTCACGGTGGTGGGGACGGCTTAGATGGGAATAACGAGATGCAGCTTAGAAATGGAGTGGGGAGGTCAGAGAGGGGAGGAAAATAAAATAAACAAGATACATATAATTTAAGGAAAAAATAAATATAATTTAATGAAAAAATATGTGTGCATGCTGCACGTACCCAAGACCGCATACACACACACACACGTACACACACACACACACACACTCACACGCGCAGGCGCACGAGTGAGTGTATACACACACACACACATGCAGGCGCACGAGTGAGTGCACACACACACACACACACGCAGGCGCACGAGTGAGTGTATACACACACACACACACATGCAGGCGCACGAGTGAGTGCACACACACACACACACACACACACACACACACACACGCGCAGGCGCACGAGTGAGTGTATACACACACACACACACACACACATGCAGGCGCACGAGTGAGTGCACACACACACACACACACACACACACACAGACATGTGCACATGCACGCACACACACACACACACACACACACACACACACACACATATACACACATCATCGCAAATTCAGACACCACTCAAAATAGATGAGGTTTGGGATAGAGAGGTAGGAACTGTAAGGTATGGGGAAAAAAGGGAAGTTATTGTAGGTTGAGTCCTGGTTGATTTCAGTATCGGAGAATGTATTGTAGGGATAATATGTATTGGTGGGTGGAAGGATCCAGGTGGCCCGGGTTGTGAAGCAACCACTGAAATCAAGCATGTGCTCTGCTGCATGCTGTGCTACAGGGTGGTCCACCTTGTTTTTGGCCACAGTTTGGCGGTGACCATTCATCCTAATGGATAGCTGGTTAGTGGTCATGCCAATATAGAAAGCTGCACCAGTGATTGCAGCACAGTTGGTAAATAGCATGGGTGCTTTCACAGGTGGCCCAGCCTCTGATATGGTAGGATAAGCCTGTGACAGAATGGGAATAGGAAGTGATGGGTGGGTGGATTGGACAGGTCCCATCCCCGATATACTCGTTGCAGAGCGTGATTCGAAGTACGGTAGCCGGAGGTGATGGTTGTATGACTGTGTTGTGTGCCTGTGTGATTGCGTGAGTGTTCTATTTTCTGAAGAAGGCCGATAGCTGAAAGTGTTGTATGTGTTTGTATTTTGTATGTGCCTCTCGCAGCTCGTCGCCATGTCTTTGTGGTGAGTTTTAAACTGCCCTTAGTATATTATTAAAGTCAAAATAAAATTTATGAAATGCTGCATACTACATATATGTATGAAAAATTTAATAGTTACGAGAAAATAAGTGGAAGTGGCGAACGGGATCTACGGTTTAGTTCTAAGCTGTACGAACCAAAACTTAATTTATAGAAAGCGAAAGAGAGCTATTCGTCATCATCATAAAATAAACCATCTAGGAAGAAAAACCTATCATCATGGTTGTTTAGATTTTTTTTTCGCATTCAGCAGCTTGGAATAGTACTTTACATTTGCCTACATTTTCCCATTGTTAACCAAAATTTTGGAAAAATTGAAACAACTACGACGATAGGTTTTCTTCCTAGATGGTTCATTTTATGATGATGACGAATAGCTCCTCATATATTTACGTAAGTTTATTCTCTTTTACTTTTATAAATTCAGTTTTGGATCGTACAGCTTAGAACTAGGCCATAGATCAGGCTCGTCCAAACTGTGCCCCTCAGGGTCGCTAGCGCCCGCGGTCGCTCGCTGCGCCTCACCATGCCGCTGCACGCGCGCTTCGTGTGGAAGGCAGCAGTCAACAGACGTAAGGCTACAGTCGGTACCGATGGACGGCTAACAGCAGCAGGAAAAAAAAAAAAAAAAAAGGAGAGGCGCGCCTGCGCTGTTTAGAACCGAGTGGGAAATTGATTTCTTTTGTACTGCTTTCGAAATGTTTAATATGTCATCGGAACCTTGTATATTTAAAGAACTATCCGATTGAACGGCACTTTAAGACCTGTCACAAAGATCAGTTCGAAAATTTGTCGCAAGAGGAACACCAGTCAAAACTTGAAGAACTGAAATAAGATGATAAATAAAACTATATTTTATAGTCTTATATGTCGCTTAGCAATGTGCTAGTTATAGAATATCAGATTCTCAGCGACAAGGAACATTTCCTTTCGGTTAATTTTTATATTCTGGTTGTATTAAATCGCATCACACAGACACAGCAAACATGTTTCAGGTGCGTCATTTTGTACCACTTCATGTAAAGCCATCACAAATGCTGTCTCAGGCAGCAAAGTGTCATTAAGAGTCATTCTTTGTTTTTGTGTATTCGTGTTTTGACGGTTGGGAAACATATATTGTAGTTTGATCCAAGTTTTCGATTAAATCGCAAATATCAGTAGATAAAAACTTATTTTGTGATCTCATTTCGCTGTCCTTGCTTGCGTCCATGATCACTTTTGAGTAGAAATGGAGGAAAACGCAACTAAAACCAACCTTTGTTAGTATTTTATTTGTGTTTAAATGAAACAATTGTTTAAATGATAAGTTTTAAAAACAGGAATTTAAATAATTAATTGTACCTTTTTCTCCCATTGTAGGAACAGGAAACAGGTGCACAAAGTTTGCGCGCCGGTTACAAAGGCTGGATGAGAATTGTGAAAGCAGGGAAACCTTTTGCGGCTGGTAGTCTCATCAAGGATTACTTCGTCGACTCGGCAGCTTGAGTTTGCCCAGCAAACCTCACAGAAAAATTCGAAAAAATAGTTCTTTCACCTCAATCTGTTGCTCGCCGAATCGAAGATATGGCCTCAGATATGGAGCAGAAATTAATAGAGAGAGCGGCAAACTTCATTTCATTTTATATCGCTCTTGACGAGTCCACGAAGGTTTCGGACACACTTCAGCTTCTCATATTCATTGGGGGTGTCATCGACAATCTGCGTGTCACCGAAGAATTTCTCGATCTCGTACCATTAAAAGACAACCACAGATTTTGGTATTTTTCTAGCCGTGTAAAACGTGTTCGAGTCCATGCGTTTAAAATGGGAACGGCTGACCAGTGTAACAACCGATGGGGCCCCTGCACTATGAGGACTATGCACTGGATTCCTGACTTACGTCAGGACAAAAATGGCCGAAGTCGGCTGTTCCTTGTTCACGGCAGTTGATTGTCTTATACACCAGGAGACGCTTTGTGCGAAGATTGTCAATGCATAACAAGTTATGGACACAGTTGTTCGAACAGTTAATTATCTTCCATCGCATGGGCTCAATCATCGCGAATTTAAAGAAATCCTGGCTGGTATCGAAGCGGAATACCCGGACATCCCCTACCACACAGAAGTAAGACAGCTGAGCAAAGGGAAAGTGCTTAATCGGTTTTTCTGCTTGAGGGACGCAATTAATGTGTATTTGGAAATGAAACGACGTCGTCATCCTAAGAGGGTGATGAATTTGGCTTTCTTGAGTGACGTAACTGGTCATTTAAATACTTTCAACACTACACTCCAAGGCTAAAATCACAATGTTGTTGATTTAGTGCATTCGATTCAAGCATTCAAATAAAACTTATTTTGTGGAAAAAAAAGTTGCGCGAGCAGAATTGTGGATACTTCCCTGCATTAAACAGCTTTAATGATGTAGATTTTTCAGATTATATACAAATCATTTCTGAATTACAAGAAGAGTTTGAATACAGATTTTTGGAGATAATGAGCCACAACCGACCCTAGATGTATTTGTTCGCCCGTTTTCCTCTCGGGCAGAGGACGTCTCAGGAGTGTTTCAACTAGAGCTGATTGATCTGCAGTGCGATATACGCCTTAAGGACTGCTTTCTTATATGTAATGCATTGGAAGACTTTTATAACAGTCTTCCACGAGAGAAGTATCCTCTTTTCCACAAGTAAGCGGTCATAGTTCTATCAATGTTTGGTACCATCTATATTTGTGAGTGCTTTTTCTCTCATTTAAAGCTTGCTAAAACTAAGAACCGTTCACTACTTAGCAATAAAAAAATGAGACTAATTCTTTGAGGTTAGCAGTTTCCCGGAATATTGTACCAAAAATGGACAAAATCATTTCCTCAAAAAAGAAATTCTTAAAAATATTGAATGTAAGAATTAAGTCTTTATAACCTTAATTCTGTTTTTATTGTAATTTTGCAAACTTATACGAAGTAAAACAAAACAAAAAATATTTACTTGTAACTAGTAAGAATGAGACTATATCCCTAATGTAAAAATGTTGCTAAAATGGAATGTTTATGACATGAGTTCATTTAAAATGTTTGATATATCCTTCAGAAGACGCCTACTGTACATATGGCTAGAGTGTATGTGCAGTACTAAGAGAAGAAACCTGTGGGTCAGAAAACAACCAAATTGTTCCTCGATTCTTTTTCTATATAATTTTTTTTCTGAAGATTTGCCTAGTAATTCTGCCATGCGAATACTAATTGTTGCCGAAAAAATAAATGATATCTTGTTATACCGCTAATCGAGCACATATACAGCGCTGCGCTTCTCTCTCTGTCACTCCTTTTTTATTTATTTATTTATTTTTTTTCTGATGGATCTGACCGCGCGACAGTGCAGCGCAGAGCAGTGCTGTGCGGTCTCTCTCTTTCCGCAGCTCTCTCTCTCTCTCTCCCCCCCCCCCCCCCCGTTGCCGACACTAGCGACACCCCCCCCCCCCCCCCCCCGTTGCCGACACTAGCGACACACGGTCGCGGCCGGGGCGCTCAACTGCTCAACTAATACTGCGTTGCGCCCGGGGGGGCGGCTGGCCGAAATCCTTGGTTGAGCCTGCCATAGAAGGTAATCCAGTTCTCCACCTCCACAGTTCTTATTTTCTCGTAACTGTTAATGTTGTTGTACATAAATTAGTATGTACTACTTCATAAGTGTTTGAGTTCAGATATTATGCAGATGCATCAAAAGGCCGAAACGCGTCAGTGAAATAAAGAAAAAAATTGCAACTCACACTGCCTTCTCAGGTAACAAGTTACTTTGCCAGCCACCAGTATGGAGTGGCACAATGGATGCCTTCAAGTCCTTTACCCGGCAAAGAGGTACGTGCTTCACTAAGATCCGACCTGTCGAGCCCTGTCATTGGCGGTAAACCTCATATTAAATTGAAAAGTAATTTATTACGTAAACTTCTATACTCTCGAAACTTCCTGGGATATTAACCTTTAAGTACACGTGCTGTTTTGCTAACGTACAGTCAAGTGTGGGGTCTAGATGTACCCCAACAGATTGTAAGTATATTTATAAGTAATTATTAGAAATTTCTTGCACATTTATGTATTTACATAATAAAAGACAACATAGACTAGAGATAACACATAGAAAATATTGTCGGGAAGGCGAACCAAAGTTTACGTTTTTTTGGCAGAACGCTTCGAAGATGCACCAGCTCCATCAAAGAGACTGCCTACGTCACACTTGTGCGTGCTCTCCTGGAGTACTGTTGCCCCTTGTGGGACCCTCACTAGGTGGGACTGACGGAAGACGTTGAGAAGGTTCACAGAAGGGCAGCTCGTTTCGTTTTATCACGTCACAGGAGGGGATAGCGTCACGGAAATGTTGCACTATTTGAGGTGGAAATCATTAAAAGAACGACGTTATTCTTTGCGGCGAGATCTATACGGCCGGCTGCAGTGGCCTAGCAGTCTGCGGCGTACCAGTCAAAGTCAACACCGCCAATACGGTCGGGGATTCGAATCCCACCTTGGGCGTGGATGAATAAGATAGTTCATAAGTAGTTTGTAAGTTTAGAGACTGTTGGCCCCACAGTTAAGTCTTTAAAGCTTAACAAACATATGAACATTTTATTTGTGAGATTAATTTCAATCACCGACTTTTAGTTCTGAATGTGAAAATATTTTTCTAGGACTCACCTATATAGGGAGATATGACCATCCCAATAAAATAAGAGAAATCAGATGGAAAACGGAACGATGTAGGTGTTCTTTCTTCCCACGCGGTATTAGAGTAATTTCTGTGTGCCTTCTGCTCTGCACAGTCAGGTGTTTGTGTCCTGCGGCTGAGTAGCTCGTAATCAGGATACGTCACCGTCTCTTGAAGAAAGAGCATTTTTCCTTTTTTTGTGTTGGTTCTTTGCTGTGATATCACCCGTCCGAGTTTCTTTTTTGATAAACACGTAGTATCCGTAGCATTATCCTCATTCGCGATCGCGGCCGTCAACACTGCACTGCTGTCGGCTGTTCTTCGCCCCACCCCAACGCTGTTCTACAGGAAACGGCAAGGTATCGCCAACGCATCTGCTGTGCGAGGAGAATTCAGTGGTGGTTGTCAGGTGGTGTCTTATTGTGTGTTAGAGAGGACGGATTAGTGATTCATAAAGAACGGGATCGGAGTTGTGGTAAAATTTTCTCTTGATTATTAATACTTCTTGAACTTGATTATTCCCCTCTTTGACTATAGCGAGTCAAAATCTTAATACTTTTTATCAATCTTAATTTTATACATAGTGCAAAGTTGTCCATTTTTGATATCCATATTTTTATACATAGAAGTATGCTGCAGAAGAAATAAGAATAGAGACCAGCCGTGCTCTGATGAAAGCTCCTCCACAACGCAGTAATTTAACCTCCGGAGAAAGGGCTGCACTACGAAATCTGAGAGAGGATCCTGATACTGTGATTTTGAAGTCTGACAAAGGTAATGCAACAGTTTTACTACCTCGTGCTGTGTACGTAGATAAGATGTACGGGCTATTAAATGATCCTGCCTACAGGAAGTTGGATGATGATCCTACAGGAAGGGTGCAACGGAAGACTATTTCTCTTTTAAACGCTTCCTCATTACCTCAAGTTACAATCAAGAGATTAAGACCACATGGCTCTGTACCACCAAGATTGTATGGCCTTCCTAAGGTTCATAAGGAAAATTTGCCTTTGCGCCCCATAGTTAGCAATATTGGTGCCCCCACATATGACTTAGCAAAACATCTTGCTTCCTTACTCAGACCATTGGTGGGCAAATGCTCGCACCATATAAGGAATTCTGCAGATTTTATCAATAGACTGGGGGCTCTTCTTCTTAGTAGCTCTGATCTTTTAGTCAGCTTCGATGTGGTATCTCTTTTTACAAAGGTTCCTCTCACAGATTCTTTGAAACTAATTGGTAAAAATTTTCAAGCTGATGTCACTGTTCTCTTTCAGCATGTTCTTTCCTCGACCTATTTTATTTTTAACAAAGAATACTTTGAGCAAACTGACGGTGTCGCCATGGGTAGCCCTCTGTCTCCCATGGTGGCTAACCTTTTTATGGAGGACTTCGAGGAACGAGCCCTTGAATAAGCACCCCTTAAACCTACGGTGTTTTGGAGGTATGTGGATGACAATTTCATTGTGTGGCCTCATGGGGAGGATAATTTAAAGAAGTTTTTACATCATCTCAACTCCCTTCATGATAGCATCCGGTTCACTATGGAGGTGGAGCAGGATGGATGCTTACCTTTTTTGGATGTTTTAGTTAAAAGGAAGGATGATGGCTCTTTGGGACACTGCTCGCAAACCAGCAGTGTCCTTAAAACACTTGTTCACAGAGCCCATACAATCTCAGACGCTGATAGTCTACCACAAGAGCTGGCTCACCTCCAGCAAGTGTTTCGAGACAACGGATATTCTAACCAGCAAATAAGTAAGGCACTCTCACTTAGAAAGAAGAACAAGAAAGTGGAGAACGAGGAGGGTACACCGGCAAAATCACTCGCTTTTCTTCCGTTTGTGGGCAATATTTCTTTTAAAATAGCAAGAATTCTCCATAATTTTCAAGTGAAAGTAATTTTCCGCCCACCATCCAAAATTTCAGACTTGCTGGGTTCGGTCAAGGATGACTTGTTGTTACGTAAGGCTGGTGTCTACAAAGTTCCCTGCCAATGTGGTATGGCTTATATAGGCCAGACTACGCGCACTGTTGAAGAACGTTGCAGTGAACACAAACGCAACACACGCCTTTTACAGCCAAGCAAGTCTGCTATTGCTGAACATTGCATTTCCACCGGACACTCTATGGAGTATGATAAAACGGTAATTTTGACAACAGCAACATCTTTTTGGGACTCCATTATCAAAGAATCTGTGGAAATACGTGTAGCGGAAAATTTGATGAATCGGGATATTGGCTACCAACTTGACAAAGCGTGGAATCCCGTCATTACTAAAATTTGCTCAGATCGAAGACGACAGAGAGCGTCGACGTCGGCTGTGAGCGGCAGTGGCAGTGCAGAGGACAGCTGAACTCCGCGGCTCCACCAGCGAGGGCGCTGCCGTCCGGCCTGTCTGTTTATGTTTTGACGCATGCGCTGTAACCGCCAAGTTTTCTATATATAGTGGAACGCTGGACGCACTCTTCAGTCTTCATCGACTCACCTGAGGATGGCTAGCAGGTGTCTGACCGAAATATCGTGTGATGTTTTAGACGACGACCGGCTGCATACCCGAAACTTCTATGAATATTCAATCCGCCGGGAGAATTTTAAAGTTCACATCCATATTTTTATTTTTGAAAACAAATTATTTTATAATCGATTTTGTTCCTTTCTTTTATATATGTCACACAAGGTCACTTCTGACTTGTACTAATTAGGTCGTAAAAGATTTAGTGAATACAGAGATTATTCAAATAGTGCCTTCCTCATTGGAACCACATTTCACTCATTTTGGGTGGGAAATTTCTTGTTAAAGGTAGGGAGGTCAGGGGACAAAATTACAATCTACATCTACACGGGATACTCTGCAAATCACATTTAAGTGCCTGGCAGATGGTTCATCGAACCACCTTCATACTATTCATTTACCATTCCATTCTTGAATGGCACGCGGGAGGAAAGAACACCTGAATCTCTCCGTTCGAGCTCTATTTTCTCGTATTTTATTCTGATGATCATTTCTACCTTTGTAAGTGGGATTGAACAATATATTTTTGCATTCGGAGGTAAATGTTAGCGATTGTGGTTTCGTAAGTAGGCCACGCCGCAGAGATAAGCGCCGTTGTTGTAATGATTTCCATTCCAGATCCTGTATCATTTCCGTAACGCTGTCTCCCCTGTATCGTGACAATACCAAACGAGCTGCCCTTCTTTGGACTCTTTCGACCTTCACTTTTGATTGATTTATCTTGTAAACAAAGTTTAACGGATTTCTTTTCGTACTCACGTGGATGACTTCACACTTCGCATTATTTAGAATCAATTGACAATTTTTACAGCATAGTGATATCTTATTTAGATCATTCTGCAGTTGGTTTTGATCTTCAGATGATTTTACTAGACGGTAAATGATGGCGTCATCTGCAAACAACATAGGAGAGCTATTTAGATTTTCCCCTACATCGTTTATGTAAACTAGGAACAACAGAGGACCAATAACACTACCCTGTGGAACGCCCGATATCACCTCTGTTTTAGTCGATGCCTTACCATCGATTACTACGACCTGTATCTTCTTTGACAGGAAATTCCCCATCCAGTCGGAAATTTGGGGCGATATATCATAACCACGCAATTTGATTAAAAGCAGTTTGTGAGGTACGGTGCCGAAATCTAGAAATACGGAATCGATTTGCGAATCCTTGTCGATAGCAGTCATCAGTTCGTGTGAGTAAATAGCTAGTTGTATTTCACATGAACGATATTTTTTAAATCCGTGTTGACATTCTATCAGTAGATTATTCTGTTCGATATTGCTGTCCGCGGTGGCCGAGGGGACTGAGGCGCTCCAGTCACGGTCTGCACGGCCCTCGGGCATGGATATTTGTGCCGTCCTTAGAATTAGCTAGTTCATAAGTAGTTTGTAAGTTTAGGAACTGATGACCGCGTTGTTAAGTCCCATAAGCTATACAAACATTTGAACATTTGTTCGAGATAATTCATAATATTTGAAAAGAAGATATGTTCCAAACCCCTGCTGCAAATTGACGTCAATGAAATAGGTCTGTAATTCAGTGGGTTACTCCTACTGCCTTTCTTGAATATAGGTGTGACCTGTGCAACTTTCCAATCTTTCGGTACCGATCCTTTTGACAGTGGATCTCTCAGTTAGGAACAGGGGACATGACCTAGCTGTTTAGTCCCCTCCAAAAACCATCAACTAACCAACCAACAGATCCTTCTTTGAGAGAGCGGTTGTGTATGGCTGTTAAGTAAGGAGCTATCGCGTCAGCAGAATCAGATAGAAATCTAATGGGTATACAGTCCGGACCAGAAGACAATCTTAGATAGTGAAAAATACTGTTAGTCATTGTTGGAAAGAAAACTGGACACTTACGTGTCGCTACTTCATTCAGTTGGTAAATTTGTGTGGAGCCCGCAGTGTTAAGAGTGTCTTTTTCTTTTTCTGACATATTACAATTTTAATTAAGCCAGTGCTATTAATAATTGATAGCTTTTGTTGGCACAATGTTGTTGGCACAATAAGCTTATTTCGGATATTAAAAGTCATCCTCAGGTGTTGAGATTTTCGTCAATTATGTTCAATATCGTTGGAAATCGATGTGTCAAATGTCATACATGTTGATTTTATCAATGTGTATTTACGTATATTTACGACTGTCAAATGAAGATCCAGTCATAAATAGACTTAAATACAGATTCATAAAATAGAACAACAGTGTACGACATTTGACACATCGATTTCCAACGATAGTGAACGGAATTGACGAAAATCTCACACCTGAGAATGGCGTTTACTAGCCGAAATAATCTTATTATGCCAACGACAATGTGCCACTAAAAGATATCAATTATAAATAGCAGTGTCTTGGATTAAAACTTTAATAGTAAATTTACTTTATATTTTTTCTACTTTTTATATTAAAAAAAAAAAAAAATAGAAACCTAGTGGCGCCCCTTATATTTGATTTACAGAATTACCTTTTAAGCAAAATGACTGCATCAATTAACAAACTTTAAATGATATCATTTAAATAAATGATAAGACATTTCACTCATCTCAATGGCTATTTGCATATCGTTTGGGAATTATGATTACATACTTTCAATTGCAAATGATTTGCATATCAATTAATGAGCGTGTGAGGGTACCTGAGCACCCAATTGCTAATTATGAATGAACAAGCTTTATATTTATTAGTAAAAGTAATTAAATATAGTTATCAGAGTTTAAAGTAATTTATTTATGCTACAGTTGATTTGTTTATTTTATCATGTCCACGGTATTCCACATAGCTTTTATTGGCAAAGTAGGCGGCAAAGATGTTATTGAGCCATTGGACCATGGAATACCGCGGCCAAGAAGTTATAGTCTATATATATATATATATATATATATATATATATATATATATATTCTGATGTTGTGATCATTGTTGGTGTTGATTTTGGAAAAAGTACCGAAATAAATGAGACTGAACTTGGAAAACATCGACTTTATTTTGCAGATGCAATAAGAGAGGAAAATAAGAACATTATATTCCGATTTGGTACGTAAAGCTCTCCACAGGAGAAGAAAGAAGACTGTGGAAACGACGAGGATTCCAGGTTTGACAAGAAAACAAGGTAATTTATTAAAAATTACGGGGAACCCTCGCAAGCGGTTGATTTACACATAAAAGGTAGAATCACTTTAAAAAGGCCAACAATCAAGAAAACGTAGTATAGAAACCCATTCAAAAGTAACTGAAGACGGTCACGTAAAGGGGCGCATTTTCACAAATTTTGAATGAGAGTTTGAAGACAAGCATGTACTATAAGTTAGTGAGATGTTGCAATTACGATCCACGAGATACACACAAAAATTGACCTGACTGTACTAAAGAAAAAGAAGAAAAAATACTATGTTTCACCAAGAACTGGAGGTGAAGCCAGATGAAATGAAGAAGAAAGAAACCGGGCACTTGCTGCGTGGCTGGTATCGAGCGCGGTGAAACCTGGCAGGGGGCAGCTCTTGAGTGGATCGACGTCACCGCCTGCGCGGGAGCGGTTGGGGCCGAGGCGACGGCAACTTGTACCGGAGTGAGTCAGTGAGTGAGTGAGTGAGTGGGCGGCCAAGTTGCGTCGCTGGCGGCTTCTTCGCAACAAGTTTGAGCGGCGGGCAGGGCAGGGCGACCAAAGGGGACCGATGGGGAGGCGGGCAGGGGGTACCGAGCCGTGGCGTATTGACCAGCAGGGGGCGGCCTTAGCGCACTCGCTATCCGCGGGTGGAACTTCAACAGTAGTGATATCTGGCGTTCCTCAGGGAAGCGTTATAGGTCCCCTACTCTTCCTCGTATTTATAAACGATCTAGGAGACAATCTGAATAGCTCCCTTAGACTGTTAGCGGATGATGCTGTCGTCTATCGGTTAGTGAAGTCAACAGAGGATCAAAAGCAACTGCAAAGCTTGGATAGGCATAATGTTCAAATTTTTATTGAGATGAGGCTCAACAGCCGTAAGATATTTGAGGTAATGCATACTGTAAACCATCAGCTGTTTATTATTTTTCCAAACTTCTACCGGCTCTTGTAATAGACCTTGGTTCACCATCACACAGCCTGGCATTGCTTTTATGTTTTTAACCAAGACTTGATGTCTAGTGACGTCTTATTTATTTTTATTGTGTGACGTGCATGCCAGTATGCATAAGGTGGCATATAATGCACCTGTTTAATCAGTCTGTCTAGTTCCCTTTCCGTGAAGATGGTTTATAACCGAAACCGGTAGAAGTTTGGAAAAAATAATAAACAGCTGATGGTTTACAGTAAGCATTTCCTCAACTGCAAAGCGATTTAGACGAAATTTCTACACGGTGCGAATATTGGCAATTGACACTAAATAAAGAAAAGTGTGAAGTAATACACATGACCACTAAAAGAAATCCGCTGAACTTCAATTAGGCGATAAATCAATCAAACCTTAAGGTCGTATATTCTACGAAATACCTAGGATTTACAATTACGAACAACGTAGACTGGAGAGAAGGGGAAGGCGAACCAAAGGGTACGTTTCATTGGCATAACGCTTCGAAGATGCACCAGCTCCACCAAAGAGACTGCCTACATCACACTTGTGCGCCCTCTCCTGGAGTGCTGTTGCCCCTTGTGGGACCCTCACCAGGTGGGACTCACGGAAGACATTGAGAAGGTTCAGAGAAGGGCAGCTCGTTTTGTTTTATCACGTTACGGGGGGGAAACGTCACGGAAATGTTGCACGAATTGGGGTGGAAATCATTAAAAGAAAGACGTTATTCATTGCGGCGTGATTTGTTTGCGAAGTTTCAATCACGTACTTTTACTTCTGAATGTGAAAATATTTTGATAACACCCAGCCACCTATATGACCATTCCCATAAAATAAATCAGATCGAAAACGGAACGATTTAGGCATTCTTTCTTCCCGCGCGCTATTAGAGAATGGAACGGCAGAGAAAAGTTATGA
Organism: Locusta migratoria; assembly: GCA_026315105.1. Lineage (NCBI taxonomy): Eukaryota > Metazoa > Arthropoda > Insecta > Orthoptera > Acrididae > Locusta > Locusta migratoria. The sequence continues at coordinate 71,078,665 of CM048746.1, read as the reverse complement.
AAGTGGTTAATGAACCCTCTTCCAGGCACTTAAATGTAATTTGCGGAGTATCTATGTAGATGTACGTAGATGTAGATGAACTTACCACGTACCTGACAAACTCTCCACTTGTCGAACACACGAGAGTCACTGCGTCCAACTAGACACGGAAAACGTTGAGGTAAAGGGGGAAGTTTAGGGTTTAATGACCGTCGATTTCATGGAGCATACGGCGGAATAGTTTTTTTGTCAGGGGTGGGAAAATTTCCTGGAGTGATTTAGGGAAATGAGAGAAAATCTACATCTGGATAGCCGAAGGCGGGTTTTAACCGCCCACGGTCATTGAACGATGGACTTTTATTTGACTTCCGCTCCGGCTTCAGTCGGGCGGAATGTAATTTCTACCGGCTTTCATCCGCGGCTTCGCTCTCATTGACGTCGTTGCATACGTTTCAAAGATCATCGAAACTTCACAACATTGTTCGTAACTTATAACCAAGATCATCAGGACAAAAGAGACTCCGCGGCGGAGCGGCCGAGCGTATTGAGGCGCTATGCTCCGATGCGCGAGGCCGCTCCCCGTCGGGGGTTCGAATCCTGCCTCAGGCATGGATGTTTTTGCCGTAAGTTAGTTTATAAATACTTTGTAAGTTTAAGGAATGATGACCCGCAGTTAACTCCCGTAAGCTCAACCCACGAGAACTCGCGCCTTTAAAAGTTACGCGATCGATCGCGTGTATAGCATTTTTCTGACAGTCAAAAACAGTTTGTATTGTACTTAATATGTCTAAATACGTATTTATAGTTCCGTTTATAAGAAAACATAAATATTTGTCTATTTAAAATTGGTAAAATTACGATTGTTTTAAAATTACTGTAAGCAAAATGCTTACGCACGAGTCCTCGCGGGTTAACAAACATTTCAACATTTGACAAAAGAGAAAGTTTCCATGTTTTCGGTTGAAATATAAACCGTGTGTAGAATGACAATAAACTCCTTCTTTATCAATTGAGATGAAAGTAACGATATTATTAAATACGAAAAGAGACTCTGCTTACATCGTGAGTAAAACGCTGAGTGAAGAAGCTATACGTTATGAAACGTGTAAATTACGCAGGATTCAAGTGTTATCGAAATATGTACGGCAATTTGAAAAAGTATACGTCTTGTGTAAGATCAAATGTTCAAATGTTTGTAAATCTATCGGACCAAACTGCGTGATCATTAGTACGCAGCTTACAAACTAATTAAGCTAAGGTAAGCTAACCTAAGGACATCACACACACCCATGCCCCAGGGAGGACTCGAACCACCGATGGCGAGCAACCGCGCGCTTCGCAGCGAGAAGCCTTAGACCACTCGGTTCTTGTGTAAGCATTGTATTCATTATGTTGAGCCGTATTACGCACAACATATCAACCGTCAAAAATTTCAAAGGTCTAAAAGTTGTTGTTCAGATGTTCCATATTTTGATTTATACGCTCAAAATCAACAAATGTCTTGAATTACACACTTTATAAAGTAGCCTGGCTCGCTAGCACAGTGGAAGCCAGTTCCTAGGATTTTTATTTTTCACATTCCACTTCTTTCACCTCTGGCAGTACTGCTCATGTGAAAAATACCGAGTAGCACCGCGGTTCGGAACCCACGTTAAACTGTAGGTCCCCCTATAACTGGCTAGCTAAGACAGTTCGAAGGTCGGTGGAAGGCAACGGCATACCACCTTCATACAGGACCATGCCTAGTAAAGCACTGTGATGAGTTCAAACGAATCTTCGGATTGTTGACTGCTTTACCTTTTTATACCTTAAAAAATGTTCAAATGTTTGTGAATTTTAAGGAACTTAATTTCGGGGTCATCAGTCCCTAAACTTACAAACTACTTATGAATTACCTTATACTAAAGACGGCACTAACATCCATATCCGAGGGAGGATTTGAACCCCAGACGGCGAACGGCCTCGCGCATCGGAACATAGCTCCTCAATGCGCTTGGCCACTCCGCCGCGTCATTAAAATTTTATTTTTTTATACCTTAAAGTGGCCTATGTTCTTCTTTAGGGTTCAACTAACTCTATATCCAATTTCATCACCGAGCGAGGTGGCGCAGTGGTAACGCAGTGGACTCGAATTCGGGAGGACGGTGGTTCAAATCCACCTCCGTTCATCAATATTTAGGTTTTCCCTGATTTCCCTAAATCACTCCAGGCAGATGATTCCTTTCAAACAGCACGGCCATTATCCTTCCACATCGTTACCCCAATTCTCCGAGCGTATGTTCCGTCTCTAATGACCACACTTTCGACGGGGCGTCAAAGCTTCCTTCCCTTCCAACTTCATCAGAATCGGTTAAGCGGATAAGTCGTGGAAGCTTAACAGAGCTTCTTTCGAATTTATAATATTAGTAGTACAGATATCTATAAAAATAGATGTATGTATATTTTTGTTGCTCTGTTCTGTGTAATAGGATTAAACATAATGAATACCAAGTTTACACAATCATCGTCGCGTTTAATCCAAATTTATGAACTAGTGTTCCCAGTATGTAAAATAGAACGAAAGCTTTCAACAACAGGAGTTGCCATTACTCGAAACTTTCGGGGTGAGATTCTGTGATCTATGGATAAACCTTTCTCGTGACTTTTTCCGCTTCACCTCACAGCATGCCTTCCACAGGCTTAGGAGAAACGTCACGGGAACTTTCATGCATGGAGCACGACATGTAATGTAAAACAGACAAGATCGCTGCGATATATGCGATTGCAGGTTTCTCGGCGTATTCCAGTGATGAACTGTTGTCGGTGGTGCTTGAGCGAGGATGATGACTACGAAACGTTGACCCACGTTGACGCACAGTGGTCTGAAACGGCTGAAAAGCTGACCAAAAGTCTAAAAATATTCGGATAAGATTGGAAAATTGTCTATAAAGGCTTTTAGGGTCGCTGAATTTGATTTTGAGGGCAAAAGTCAATAATTATAAAAGGCGGATCGAATATATCCAAGGATCCAAATGAGGATATTTAGGATCGCTGAATACAAGTATAGGATTAATTACATTTAAAAAGTTATTACAATTAACAAGACAACGGTGTTCATTTCGAACTGTGCAAAACAATTGTCTTTACAAAATTAATCTGTATCATTGTCTGAGGTTACAACTGCCTGTCAAGGCAACAACAGAATGATTTTTTTATGGGACTTAACTACGGGGTCATCAGTCCCTAAACTTACAAACAACTTATGAACTACTTACGAAACTAGGACGGCACAAATATCCGTGCCCGAGGGGGGATTCGAACCTCCGACCGTAGTGGCCGTGCAGACAGAAGGATTTCCATTGCAGTTTCGATGCCAACTCCTCTGTGCTGTATTTCACAAGCACTCGTCCAGATCTTCTTCTTTTCGATCACTGGCACCTGTCAACTCAGTGTAACGTCGACCAGTCATAGATGCCGTGGAAGATTCAGTAGTAGAAGCAATCTACGAATAATATGAAATTCATTGCCGCAGCGGAGTGGCCAAGCGCATTGAGGCGCTATGCTCCGATGCGCGAGCTCGTTCCCCGTCGGGAGTTCGAATCACCCCCTCGGGCATGGAAGTATGTGTCGTCTTTAGTATAAGCTAGTTCATAAGTACGATGATATAAAAGTTTTCTGGGTATTGTACCGCGTCATGATGTAAGGCTATTACTTAAATAACCGACGTTTCGGCCAACGTTACAGTGGCCTTCATCTGGGTATGTCATCTGACTCTGGCCGCGGAAGCCTACGTAATTATAATAGTTCATAGTTTGTAAGTTTAGGGACTGAGATAACCCCGTAGTTAAGTTCCTTAATAACAAACATATCAACGTTTTGAAATTCGGTAATTCACGTAAATTGTAATTGATATATTTAAAAAGACGCACATTCTAATAGTAATCGAAACTTTTAAAATCGTCGATATTACATATAGATTTACTGAGCGTAAAAGTTGTTGAAGAATTAAGCTAATAGAATTGTTCTATTTTCCTAGAGGATGCTTTCTATCTTCATCTCAAACGGCACAACAGGTTTTTCACGTCATGTAACGTATCCCGATGTATTTTGAAATACGTGTTGGTATTTTCAGTCACTTTATCTTCCAAAACCGTGAGCTGCCTTTTCAAATCCGACTCCTAGTCATTTTTATCATGATGTAGATTTCCTTGCGAGTGCGTACTAATTGGTTGCCACCCGTCCCTGGTAGGTAAGTTTATGCCTTCTGTTTAAAGCCTTCGTTCACAAGAACAAACATTTACGTAATTTTCCATTCTGTTACGAAATTTATCGTTTTCCAATAGAGGATATTAAATTCATGTTGACAGTGATCAGTTTAATATAAAGCAATGCCGTAGGTTTATTTTTTATGACGTATGTGTATGAATGTTGATGTCCATTTTAATTGAGATTTTTGAGTTATTGCTGTGAAATAATACGAATATTGTGTCGTTTATAATAAACGTATCGCTGAAAAAGTTTGTTTTTCTTAACATATTCATTTATTGTCGTTTTCCCGTTTTAATTCATATATTTCAGAGGGGAAAGTCAATATTAATTGTAATTGATGTTGATATGCCTGTGAGACTGGAGGTGATAGGATGTTGCTATAGAGAGCCAAACAAGTAACTGATTATTGAAAAATATTCAGTCAGCACAATTAAATAACAACTTCATTAATTATTCAGATTATTATTGAGGCATCGCCACACATGTCTGTAATTCCTTGTTCTAAATACCTAACAAACTTTTCCTTTATCGTCCGCTGCCTCGATTCCTGTGATTTACAAAATTTTTACCCAACACAAACCTTACAATGTTTTATCATATTCCTGAAATTTACGGTGCACTCGTGAAATGGGCGTACGGGAAAGTCCGCAGACCAACGCTACCTCGGAGATGTGTCGCATTTCTCGTTTTACCGACCATAACACCACGCTGAAACTCACTTAAATCGTAACAACATGCTAGTGTAGCAGGAGTAAGCGGTGTAAGGCTTGCGCCACACAACGTTGCCGAGCGTAGCGCTGTTCTCTGAGTGTTTACATTTTTCTGAGTTTGCGTGCGCATACCTATACTAGTTTCTTTGCCTCTTCACTGTATAATGATGTCATATGAATATGTTCTGCCTGCAGTCATTCAAGGTGTTAAATTATTCTCTGAGCATGAACGTGTTTCAGAAGTGTCTCTTAGTTGAGCATAAGGAATAAGCCCTCAACTCTCTCTGCCATTTCAAGGCAAAACTGCACTCAAGGAAGCAACGTGCAAACGTATTTAATACCTCGGTTTGCAAAGGGTAAACAAGGAAGATATGCACATCCAGTGCAAGTAACCGCGGAATCAACAGAACCAAAGATGAACAATGTTAGAAATATCGATAGGGATTATTAAACAACAAATGAGACAACTTTAATTCTGTCACCTGATTTTTTGACGAGAGACAGGGCCGGATTCCAAGCAGAATTTAAACAAAAGCCACCGCCAATATTTATAAGGTCGCTCGCTAGTTTAATTTCAACAGCTTCCTTAATAACACTACGCTGGAATGTGGAGTGCTTGCCAGAATCTCTGTGTTGTTGTTTTCAATAGGATGACCGCTGCCAAGACAGCGGATTCGCTCAGCTGTTGTAAGTGCGTGTGACGCTTGTTTTCAATACACTGGTCTTCCACAGTCCTGATTGACCAATATATGACATGCCACAACTGCAAGGAATAAGATAGACTGCAGCCTTATGCAAACCAAGATCATACGTTACGGACCCCAACAGGAGCTTTATCTTGGAAGGTGGTCGAAAAACATTTTCACGTCATATTTCCGCAAAGTACAAGCAATCCTGCGTTCTGCGTAAAAAGGCCATAGATTTTGCGGTGCTACTTCGTTACTATCGTCACTCACCCGTTCCACAGTAGGCTGATAGCTCGACGAACGTTTTATCTGCCTCTCACTATAAGTATTTTGACGAAAGGTGACCTTAGGATTGGACATCTCAGCTGACGAACTTTCAGGGTCTGTAATAACACGGGCCCTGTGAACCAAGGTACCGAGTACTTCTTCACGCTGAGCTGGATGGTGACAAGTACCAGCCGCAGATATATATTCTACGCTTCATATTCCCACCGCTCTGCGGCAGTGTATATAATTTATACCAGGGTGCGAAATTTAGGTCGCCAGCTCGCCATTGGCGACCGAAAATTGGCAGCTGGCTATCTGAGCTTACATAACAAATTTTATTTCCTAAAAACACTGAATCGAGTTTCAGAATTGTACAAGTCTGAAGAACTAAGCGCTACTTGCATGATGAATAAGGTAAGCCTACATTTCCAGGTAGCTGTAACAGTATTTTTAATTTTTTAACATACTTTTTCAGTATTAGTGCCAAATAATAGATGTTATTGTACGCCAGTTTTGTTATGACCTCACGGCTATGTTACCTTCTTCATACACTTTAGGTTTGTTCAAGCAGAGCTGTGTATGAGTTGCGCCTTCTCCTGCTGATAACCACTTGTGGATATTCACTGTAAAAGCAGTGAGAGGAAGCAATCTGATTAGTATAGTCTACTCGCATTTTTTTCTCGTGCTTCCAAGCTGCCAGATTTGTGAATCTACATCTACATGGGATACTCTGCAAATCACATTTAAGTGCCTGGCAGAGGGTTCATCAAACCATCGTCATAGTATTTATCTCCCATTCCATTCTCGAACAGCGCGCGGGAAGAAAGATCACCTGAATCTCTCCGTTCGAGATCTGATTTCTCCTATTTTATTCTGATGATCATTTCTACCTATGTAAGTGGCAGTCAACAATATATTTTCGCATTCGGAGAAGAATGTTGGCGATTGTAGTTTCGTACGTAGCCCACGCCGCAGCGATAAGCGCCGTTGTTGTAATTATTCCCATTCCAGATCCTGTATCATTTCCGTAACGCTGTCTCCTCTGTATCGTGACAATACGAAACGAGCTGCCCTTCTTTGGACTCTTTCGATGTCCTCCGTCAAACCCAGCTGATAAGGATCCCACACTGGGCGGCAATACTCCAAAAACGGGCGAACAAGCGTAGGATTTGCAGTCTCTTTAGTAGTTCTGTTGCATCTTTTAAGGATTCTGTGAATAAAACTCAGTCTCTGGTTCGCCTTTCCCACGATGTTATCTTCGTGTTATTTCCAGTTTAAGTCTGAAGTAATAGTAAGTCCTAGGTATTTTTTGGAGTTTACGGCCTTCACTTTTCATTGATTTATCTTGTAAACAAAGTTCTTTTCGTATTCATGTAGACGACTTCTCACTACTCATTATTTAAATTGCCAATTTTTAACCATAGCGGTATCTTATTCAGATAGTTCTGCAGTTGCTAGATATTTTGTGGAGTTTACGGCCTTCACATTTGATTGATTTATCTTGTAAACAAAGTTTAACGAATTTCTTTTCGTACCCATGTGGACAACTACACACTTCTCATTACTTACAGTCAATTGTTAATTTTTACACCATACTGATATCTTATTCAGATCGTTCTGCAGTTGGTTTTGATCTTCAGATGATTTTACTAGACGGTAAATGAGGGCGTCATCTACAAACAATTTAAGAGAGCTATTTAGATTTTCTCCTAAACGGTTTATGTAAATATGGACCAATAACACTACCCTGTGGAACGCCGGATATCACCTCTGTTTTAGTCGATGCCTTTCCATCGATTTCTATGCACTGTGTCCTCTCTGACAGGAAATTCCCCATGCAGTCTCAAATTTGGGACGATATACCATAACCACACAATTTGATTAAAAGCCGTTTGTGAGGTACGGTGTCAAAAGCCTTCTGTAAATCAAGGAATACTGAATCAATTTTCGAACCCTTGTCGATAGCACACATCACTTCGTAGAGAGTAAAGAGCTAGTTGTGTTTCGCATGAACGATATTTTCTAAATCCATGTTGACCTTGGGCCAATAGATCATTTTGATGACAGTATGTTTGATGACAGTATATCTTCTTCCTGCCGGTTAAATTTCGCGTCTGTAGCACGCCATCTTCGTGGTGTAGCTATTTTAATGGCCAGCAGAGTATATAGAGATACATCTGGTGGGCGCTCTCGCTGGTTCATTAATCGTGCTCGGGCGGCTGTAGCTGGCGCCGTAAGAGAGACGTCGCCTGCTAGCAGAGTCCTCGGCCGGTGTGGACAGAGGCGGCAGCGACACGTGCGGTCCCACTGCTGGTGAGGCGTCGGGTTTCCCTTTGACAATCGAGCCGCCGCTCGCCTCGGCTTTGACTCTCCGGTTACCGCGCAGAGCCAGCGCAGCCGCGGGAAAACCGCAGAATGGGCGCAATAATTAGCCGACACGTGTGTTGTCTGGCTGTGGGGAGGCCTGCCGAGTATCCGCCATTGGCCGCGCTCACCGTCTGGGCACAGTGGCTCCAGGGGAACGGCTGCTGCCGCCACTGCTGCCAACTGGCGCGCAGCTGCGCTACCGACGCACAGTTATTACAGAGAGCACGGACGCAGTGCCTGCCGTATTCCGTTAACGTGGCCGAGGGGACTGAGGCGCTCCAGTCACGGTCTGCACGGCCACTACGGTCGGGGGTTCTAATCTCCCCTCGGGCTTGGATATTTGTGCCGTCCTAGTTCGTAAGTAGTTCATAAGTAGTTTGTAAGTTTAGGGACTGATGACCCCGTAGTTCCCATAAACTATACAAACATTTGAACGTTCCGTTAACACGTCCACTGTCGTGTGTCCACCGGCGGCTTCAAGCGTTTTCTCTTCAGTGCAATCTACATTTTTACAAAAAAAAAAAAAAAAAAAAAAAAAAAAATTGTTCAAATGTTTGTATTGTCTATGGGACTTAACTACGGGGTCATCAGTCCCTAAACTTACAAACTACTTATCAACTACTTACGAACTAGGACGGCACAAATATCCAAGCCCGAGGGGAGATTCGAACCCCCGACCGTAGTGGCCGTGCAGACCGTGACTGGAGCGCCTTAGTCCCCTCGGCCAACGCGGCCGGCACATATTTACAAAGGGCGTTCAAAACGTTTTGGACATTAAGGCATCTGAACTACTGAAATCCCTGGGAGAACGAGCCATGACAAAACTAGAATGAAACTTTCACTCTGCACCGGAGTGTGCACTGATATGAAACTTCCTGCCAGATTAAAAGGTAAAAGTCTCGACCAGCGGCATGGTCTAATGTATTTACGTGACGTGAAGCGGCAGTGTTGGCAACAGTCGCTATGGATGCTGGGATGAATGGCGTCAGAGAATGTTTACAAGATGTGAATCTGTTAACATCACGTTTGAATGATTTTATTTCCGAAATGAATCACAGCGTTCGAATGTAGAAGATCGCACACTACAAAACTATGTTTCTCCACATGGACTGTCTTTCTGTTCAGATGTAACACTTTGTTGTTACGTAAATCGAAATGCCGCACTGGAGTAGCCGAGCGGTCTAAAGCGTCTCGCTGCGAAGCGCGCGGTTGCTCGCCGTGGAGGTTCGAGTCCTCCCTGGGGCATGGGTGTGTGTGTGTGTTGTCCTTAGGTTAGTTTACCTAGGTTTAAGTAGTTTGTAAGCTACGGACTGATGACCACGCAGTTTGGTCCGATAGATTTACAAACATTTGAAATCTAAATACGTTGTCTGTCTCTTAAATGATACGAATTACAATAATTTTTTCAATGTTCATATTTGGTAAAACGCTTGCAACAATTTAATCTGTATTCTTCGGTTTTTGATTAACCACTTCCTTTAATATCATGACATATTCGTAAAAATCATAACATTCGCTCACAACAATTTAAGCTGTACTGTTAGGTTCCTGCCTAACCACAACCCTTAAAATCATGACATTTGTAAAAAATAATGATATTCGTCGATGTTCTCTTGTACAGTCAGTAACTGAATTATCGTACACGCCATAGGCTACTCGAAATTTACTATGTTGCCAACCTAACACTGGTACGGACGCACCGCGACGCTACCCATGCCGCTGATCGAGACTTTAGCCGATTAAAATTGTGTGCCGGAACTGGGACTCGAACCATTGCCTTTAGCGGGCAAGCGCTCAAGTTTGGAGAGGAGGAGGCGTGGATACTGGCGGAAGTATAGTAGTGAGGCGGCATCGTGAGTCGTGCCGCGATAGCTCAGTCGGTAGAGCGCTTCCCCGCGAAACGCAAAGATCAGCCAGGAAGTTCTATGACAAAACTATTTCACTTGGTGCGTAACATGTATGAGGTATATATACATGTGGTGTCTGTTCCGAAAGAACAGGCGTCACTTCTGATCCTGCAGTTGTTATTATTTAATGTTCACAGAATATATGACATCAACTGCGATTGGTACACCGGCTGGGTACACATTTTCAGCTTTGCCCAATCGCAGTTAATGTCATATATTCTGTGAATATTATATGTATGAGATAGGGGTAATACCCTCAGACTTGTAAAAATCCCCATTCCAAATAAAGCAGGCGCAGACTGGTGTGAAAATTAGTGAACCATCAGTTTAATAAGTCATGGTTGCAACATAAAAAGATTTATAAAAAGATGGAAAAGCTGGCAGAATCCGACCTTGGGGAAGTACAGTTTGGATTCAGGAGAAATATAGGAACACTGGAGGCAATACTCGCCTTATGGTTTATCTTAGACTAAGAAAAGGCAAACCTACATTTCTAGCTTTTGCAGATTTGGAGAAAGTTTTTGACGATGTGGATTGGAATACACTCGTTCAATTTCAGAAATCAGCAGGAGTAATATATACGGAACGGAAGCTTATTTACAACTTTTACAAAAAGCGGACAGCACTTATCAGAAGCTACGAAGGGTGTAAGACAGGGTTGTAGCCTTTCCCCAGTGTTATTCAATTTATACATTAACGAAACTATAAAGGAAAGCAAGGACAAATTTGTAGAAGGAATTAAAGTTCAGGGTGTGGAAATAAAAACCTTGCGTTTCGCTGATGACACTATAATTCTGTCAGAGACAGCAAAGGACATGGAAGAGCAGTTCAACGGAATGGACAGTGGTTGAAAGCAGCATATAAGATGAACATTAACAAGAGCAAAACAAGGGTAATGGAATGCAGGCTAAGAAAATCTGGCGATGCCGAATGAATTAAATTAGGTAACGAATCAATAAAGGTGGGAAATAAGTTTTGTTACTTGGGCAGTAGAATAACATATAAAACACAGACTGGCAATGCGACGAAAAGCATTTTTGAAAAAGAGAAATTTGTCAACAATGAATATTAATTTAAGCATAAGGAAGTCTTTTCTGAAGGCATTTGTGTAGAGTGTTGCCTTGGAAGGGAGTGAAACATGTACGATAAACTGTGCAGACAGGAAGATGATAGTGGCTTTTGAAATGTGGTGTTACAGAAGAATGCTGAAGATTGGGTGGGTGTATCACGTAACTAATGAGGGGGTACTGAACAGAAATGGGGAGAAAAGGAATTTCTGGCATACCTTGACTAAAAGAATGGATCGATTGCTAGGACACATTCTTAGACATCAAGGAATTGTGAATTTAGCGTTGGAGGGAAGTGTGTGGCGTAAAAATCGCAGAGGGAGACCAAGAAATAAATATAGTAAGCGAATTCAAATGGATGTAGGTTGTCGTTCTTATGAAGAGACGAAGAGGCTTGCTCAGTATAGGGTTCAGAGCTGCATCAAACCAGTCTCCGGACTGAAGACCAGAACAACAACATCTCCAATTCTTTTATTTTTTGCAGGAGGAGAATGGGTATTTTTTGTAAACATATTTGGAACATTTAGCTGTAAGTCTTAATATGTATAAAAATTGAGGTGTTTGTGCTTATATTTCACTCTGCAGCCAAAACTACACATTGCAAACGAATAGTGTTTGTATATGGTAATAGGTATCAGTCTCCTATTGTGCACTATGGGGGTAGAGGGTTGATAACGATAAAGGGGGTGGAAGACATGGGAATTGAAAGTTACCAACTTATATAAAATTCTGCGTGTGGGTGTCAATAATTTCCTCTTCAGCAAAAACTACACAATGGAGACAAATGATCTCTGATCTCTCTGTATTGTTCCAATACAAAGTCTCCCGTTGTACACTATAGCAGTTCCGTGTGGATATCTATAAGAGGGTGGAAGATATAGTTGTTTAAAGTTATCAGCTTATATAAAATTTCCACTGAAGACGAGCGATGACTTTTGACGCTATAATACCAAAGAGGTTATACAGAGTGAAACGTTCAGTTGTTTTTCTGCAACAACCGTACAAATAAAGAAAAATAAGTGCATATTGCAGTTTGAAAAGTAAAACTATCAAGAAAGAAATTTCGCGCTCTCGATCCGTTTCTAAAATACAGAAAACGGCGCTGAAAAGTGAATCTACAGACGATATAAACTGGAAATTTGCAGACGTTGTTTATCTTACACTGTAGGCATCACCGATTTCTCGATATTCCCATCACTAAGGGGCTGAAATAGGGGATGAATGGTTGTTTGAATATACGTTGCTATTAAGGCAATTTTGAAGCAGGAAACACAGAACTTAAGATTTAGATTTTTGGTTATCATTTTAAAAGCACATGTTTCGATATTTTTGAAAAGTCAACCAATAAGCGGGAGAAATAAGGGAAAATATTTTGAGTGTTCTAATAAGACTATTTTGTTGCTAAAAATGCGGAAATTTGGATTTCGAACCATGGTTAGAATTTAAAAAGAAAATGTGTTTCGGGATGTTTTGCATTCTGCCATCAGTGATGCGATACAGGGTGGCGAGATGTAGCAAAATACTTCATTAGGAAAGCATTTTCTTCTATTTGTAGGTGATGCATAATGGGCCGTGAAGTACATTATAGGTTACCACAACTATCGGTGACGGAGTTCCTCTTCATGACCGACGATGACTCTGTCGCATCGATTCACAGCAAATTGCTCTCTGTTTATGAGGACACAGTATCCAGCGGAGGTTGCAGAGGTTTAAAGAAGGCGATTTCTCTCTGCTGGACAATCCACGATGCGGTAGGCCGTCGACGGCATATAGAGAGCGTCGATCAAATCACCCAAAATGACAGGTATGTGACGACAAGACAGCTTGCTGAAATGACTCGTTTGTCACTGGGTCGTGTGGTAACACTGGTACAGTCACTAGGGTACAGAAAATTCTCTGCACGTTAGGTGCCTAGATTATTGACAAGAGAAATGAAAACGATGAGGAAAAATGTGTGCGTCTCATGAAACCTCCACTGAAGAGTGGAAACACTGTTTTCAGGCTTCATAACCCAGGATGAAACATGGTTATTTTTAATGTAATAATAAAGAAGTTAAAAAAGCTGATTGGATGCTGAGAATAAAACAATGCAAGTGACGATAAAATCTTTATTCCTTTTATACTGACGCATCTTCAGAGTACCTGGTAAGCGTAAAAACTAACGTAATAGATGTACAGTCAAACAAACGTAAACGTGATACTAAAAGAGAAATGACACAAAATAAAATTTATATATACCATAACATTACCTATATAAATAAAAACAAAGCGCAATGGCCAGTAAAAGCTGGCCACTCATCAAATACTGGCCATTGCGCTTGTGAGGTTAAAATCCTCGGGTATATCTGTATTTGTGACGACAATATCGCGTTGCGGCATGTTTAATTCCCATAATCGTTATTCATTTGTTTGTAGTTGCGCCGGCCGCGGTGGCCGAGGGGACTGAGGCGCTCCAGTCACGGTCTCCACGGCCACTACGGTCGGGGCTCGAATCCCCCTCGGGCATGGATATTTGTGTCGTCCTTAATCTTAGCTAGTTCATAAGTAATTTGTAAGTTTAGGGACTGATGACCCCGTAGCTAAGTCCCATAAGCTATACAAACATTTGAACATTTTTGTAGTTGCGCACATCCAGTGGGCGTTGAACAGTCAGCCGCAGTGTGTGAACGAGGGCAGGAGCAAGTAACTGTAAACTGGTGTAGGTTACTCTGCAGAAATAGCGTTGTCTGCTATTGTACTGTAACCTTCAGATACACATACAGGCATGGGACCATACAGCGAAATTACGAAATTGATTTGTTAAATTTGTTAAATTGGGCATGTTAGTTACTTAATGTACTCGCACTATGACCATTTCGTCGTTTTGAAATAGCGAAATATAGTTTAGCGTTTACTTATAAATGTTGTTGTTGTGGTCTTCAGTCCGCAGACTGGTTTGATGCAGCTCACCACGCTACCCTGTCCTCTACAAGTCTCTTCATCTGAGAATACGTTCGGCAACCTACATGCTTTTGAACCTGCTTACTATATTCGTCCATCGGTCTCCCTCTACGATTTTTACCCCACACACTTCCCTATAATGCTAAGTTGACGATTCCTTGATGTCTCAAAATGTCTTCTACCAGGATATGCCAGAAACACCTTTTCTCCCCAATACGGTTAAGCACCTCCTCATTAGTTACGTGAGCTACCCATCTAATCTTCATGAATCGTCTATAGCACCACATTTAGAAAGCTTCTAGCATCTTTTTGTCTGAACTCCGTATCGTCCACGTTTCACTCCCATACATACAATCCAGACAAATTCTTTCAGAAACGTCTTCTGAACATTTAAATTAACATTGGATGTCAACAAATGTCGCTTCTTGAGAAACGCTTTTCTTCCCTTAGCTATTCTCATTTTATATTTTCTTTACTTCGGTTATCAGAAGTTATCTTGCTACCCAAATTACAAACCTCATCTACTACTTTTGTCTCATTACCTAATCTGATTTCTTCAGCATCGCCTGATTTTCTGACACTACAATCCATTTACGTTGTTTTACTCTTGTTAATGTTGATCTTATATCTTACTTTCAAGACACTGTCGATTCCGTTTAATTGCTCTTCCAGGACTTTTGCTGTCTCTGACAGAATGACTACGTCGTCAGCAAACCGCAAAGTTTTTATTCCCTCTATCTGGTCTTTAATTCCCTCTCCAAATTTCTCCTTGTATTCCTTCACAGCTTGATCAATGTACAGATTGAACAACATTTGGAGAAAGGCTACAACCCTGCCTTACTCCCTTCGCAACCACTGCGACCCTTTCACGACCTTCGGACTCTAATAATGGCTGTCTGGTTTTTGGTACAAGTTGAATATAGTTCTTCCCTCCCTATATTTTACACCTGCTATATTCAGAATCTGAAAAAGTGTATTCCAGTCAACATTGCGAAAAGCTTTCGCCCGATCCACAAATGCTAAAAACGTTTCTCTTTCTTTAATCTATCTTCCAAGGTAAGTCGAAACAGTCATCATTGTAAGTGAAAGTTAGGTTAGGTATAGGTTAAACAATAAGTCTTTCTCTGTATGTGAGGGCGCGTAGCGCCCGAATCTCCGGTTCAGAAACACTAAATCGATTTACAGTTGCCAATATACGCGCCACGCTAAAAACACGGGCAACAGACCATGCAGTTTTACCGGTCTGTAATTTTCATATTTGTCTGCACTTGCTTTCTTAGCAATTGGAAACACTATATTTTTCTTGGGTGTGAGGGTATTTCCCCTGTCTCATACTTCTTGCATACCAGGGGGGACAATTTCGTCGTGACTGGCTTTGTTATAAAAATGACAAAAAAAATTATTTTCGCATATAAGTTCATTTCAAACTGTTGTTTGAATATCAGAAATATGTTATACTCGAGACCGCAAGGCGCAAGTTCTCCTTGGTTTAAACTGTATCCTGTGAGATTAGTGTTGGTCTGCTCTGGTCGTTCAGTAAGACACTAATCAGTAGAAGAAAAATCATAGGGACACATGTACGAAACATTTACGTGAAGGTGGCTCACAAGACAAGAAATGAAATTACAAATGTTTTCTAACAAATACAGTCGAAAAATTCCTAGTCCACTTTACTTTTTACACTTTCAGTGTGAAGCAATGTAGGAAAAATCTATATACCACAGGATATAAACAAACCTATTGTAAATATCTTAGTAATATTGATCCTGCAGTCTTACAATATAAATTTTGTACTTTGTGTTTGCTGAAACAAGAACTAATAATTATTCATACTACTTTTATTATACAGATTTTGTTATACCGCTGTCTTTGATCCGCTAATGATGGAAAGCTGCGCAAATAGACTGCTGCTACACAAACGCAAAATATTGTAAAAATAAGAACGCCAGAAGTAGGATCGCATTACTACACGTTAATAGTAGTACTTGTCAGCCTCTTATAATATGTCGTTACTCTTTGTAGGATGGTGTTTTATTTAGATAAAATTCGGACTACTTCGCGTTGGGTAATCACCAGCTAGACTGAGTTTCAGGTATGATTTTCACACATAACTCAGTTTACATACAGACTGATTCCTGCAAATCAGAAAGCAGGAGGTAGTCATTATTAATAATGCTGTTTATTTAAAGAAAATAGCGCAGTTACCTGTTTTGATTGTTTACGTCCAAATATGTTTGTTATTGTTTGTATCTGTGTTCTGTTCCTGACACCCTCTCGTGGCTAAATACTCTTGGTAGGGTGGTTCCGTATAGTACACACAAATGTGTGCAGTGACCTAGTTTAACGTAGTGGCGATTTAACACACAGTAATAAAATCTACCCAATTGAGTTGATATTGTTTTTATTTACATCGATAATGCCGTGCCATTTTTGTTTTTCAATTGTAAGTAAAAATCAGTAAGAACGACAACCAAAATGTAAGGATTTGTGTGCAGTGTGTTATGTTGCTGATAGTGCTGGCCGCGGCAGAATGGACGTGCGCACTAAGGCACCCAGTTGCGGTGCGCGCTGTCGTTCGCCGTGGGGGGTTCGATTCCTCTCTCCGACATGTTGTCCTTAGCATAAGTCACTATAATTTAGTATAAGTAGCTTGTAAGCCTAGAAACTGATAACCAACGTAGTTAAGTCCCTTAGATATACAAAAATTTGAACATTTTTATTTTTGATAGTGCTGGGTACGTTCAAACAGGTCACTTATGATTTATTTTGTGGGACTGTACGGCACCACTATCACACGAATACTTGAATGTTCAAATGTTCGTAGAGCTTAAGGGACTTAACTACGGGGTCACCAGTCCTTAACTTACAAACTAGTTATGAACTAGCTAATATTAAGGACGGCACAAATATCCATGCCCGAGGGGGGATTCGAACCCCCTACCGAAGTGGCCGTGCAGACCGTGACTGGCGCGTCGCAGACCGCTCGGCCACCGCGGCCAGCCACGAATACTTGACCGCAAGGGGCTGTTAAGATCTGAATCCAGAGGTAAACAATAACAAATGTATTTGGACGCGAACAGGCATCCGCTGACGAACATGTAGGTTCGAAACCGGCAAAGGGATTGCTTATTTAAAATAGCATTATTAATAGTGATTGATAGCTCTTTATCTTCTTTGCAAGAATCAGTATTTTGTACACAACCACGATGTCAAAATGTCAGTTTTCGACAAAACAGCGTAAGCGTGTCTTCTCTTTAAGAACAGATGTTGTAGAAGCCAATGATGGTGTTTGGCCTCCACTGCTATCGTGATAGCACAATAATTTAGTACTGGAAACGTGGGATTCGAACATAAAGGGAAATAGAGACATCTAGTGAGAGCATTCACTGTAACAAACTGTATGTATTCAGTACTAAGTAACGAATACTTTGGCTGAGTACTGAATCGTTACTCGCATCTACCGTATCGATACGAACTTACTCGAATACATTTCGTTATTCGCATCTATCGTATCGATACGAACTCTGTAACGAAAATCAATACGAAAAATGCATATATTCTGTGATACTATTTCTTATGAGATGAATTTATTATGAGACGAATTTTTAGTGCATATTGCTTAGCTGTTTGATTTTCGATGGTTATTTTTGTTTTTAACAATTGTGATAATATTTGTAGGCTGGTGTTTGCAGGTTAATTCTCGATGATTTGACGTCCGCTTTCATGAGAAACATACATTTTATTGTATTTTTTACCCCTGAATGTTTCAGTTTAATGGTTAATTATTTTTTGTTGGACTGGTTAACTATAAAGAATTTTTGTAAAAAGTAGTCTAAAGTTATCATCTATACATTTTGATTAATGACGGTAGTATCTTAAGTGTCTTAAGTGTTGATGTCACATAATACTGTACAACAGTCCTGCTGCTCGCAAATTTAGTGCCACTGCTATGATCGGTCACACTAGCATTTGTCGCAAAAAAATTCCGATTGAGTCTGACGCTCCAACCCTATGAACAGTACTTAAAATAGAGGTCGTGGGTGGTCCATTTGTGTGAAAATTGCATTTTAACCACGATGGAATTGGACAGTACTAATCCTTTCCTCAGTAGTATAATATTCCCAAAAAGCGGTCATAGAGTATCTACGTGGCAAATTTAAATGCTAAAGTACTATTAACAGAAACAAAATTATTTTTTTACGGTTTGAAAGACAGCGTAGCTGCGGTGTTTCTGGGTGTCACTGGTAACGAGAGTAACGAGTAACGACACGTTTGTAACGAGTGCTGTCTTAGGGCCGGTTGTGTAAAGGATTTGATCTTAGATTAGCGTAGAAAATGATCTCAGTTCAAGCTGAACTCGGACATTGGCGTTGTATAAACGGTGATCTTCGATTATATCGCTGAGAACTGAGGTCATATTTGACTGAACGAATTTTTCCGATCTAATTCAGCTTTAAACGTCGGATTTCCACGTAGCGTTGTTACAAAACAAGTACAATTAGTAAAAATAGTATTAAGCATATGTACGTCATGTGTAAATGCCTTATATAACACTGTGAATGTTTTTTTTTCTTTTCGTCTACAGATATCTGACTATTCCGATGAGTCTAGTGGGGATGACATTCAGATCCAACGTGCTCCCCGCATTTTCCGTGAAACGTCGAACCCATTCATGGAACTGAATGAGAGATCATTTAAGCGGAGGTTTCGCCTGGACAAAGATAAGGTGCAACTGTTAGAATTAAGACTCAGAGCGCATCTTCTGAAACCAACGAAAAGATACCAGCCACTGACTCCAATTTCCATGATTCTGTTAACTCTAAGATTTTATGCTGCAGGAAGTTTTAAGATGGTGGCTCGCAATGTGTTTAATGTAGATGTAACGATAGCTTGTAGAGCTGTCCACAAAGTATCGAATTGCACTGCCTCATTGAAGAATGAATTATCAAAATGCCAAGTGAAGTAAATGAAGTGAGGAAGACCAAATGTGGTTTCTATCAAATAGCACAATAAATTCCGCAAACTGAAGTCCACGCCCTGTCATTGCTCTTCATTGATACTTTAGCTTCTTACTTTCTATTATGTGCTTCTGTGGATCCTATATGATTTCTTTGCTGTTGTTAATATGTATTAATGACTTGCCATTCTACATTCACGAAGATGCCAAGCTAGTACTTTTTGCTGATGATAGAAGTATAGCTGTCACATCTTAAAAACAGGAATTAACTGATGAAATTGTAAATGATATATTTCAGAAAGTTATTAAGTGGTTTTCTACAG
Source organism: Locusta migratoria (assembly GCA_026315105.1). Taxonomy (NCBI): domain Eukaryota; kingdom Metazoa; phylum Arthropoda; class Insecta; order Orthoptera; family Acrididae; genus Locusta; species Locusta migratoria. The sequence continues at coordinate 71,059,214 of CM048746.1, read as the reverse complement.
ATGGACTCTCATGAAACTTTGATAAAACCCAGTATATATAGTTTCATACAGTAAATGGCACGACACCAGTAATAAATTTAAACTGTGAACCTAAATGTGTAGGTAAGGTAGAATATTCAAATTTTTTAGGCGTTTGTATTGACGAGGGACTGAATTGGAAGAAACACATTGAAGATCTTCTGAAACGTTTGAGTTCAGCTACTTATGGTATCAGAGTCATTGCAAAATTTGGTGATATACATATCAGTAAATTAGCTTACTACTCCTATTTCCATTCACTGTTTTCATATGGGATCATATTCTGTGGCAATTCAAGATTTAGTAAGAAAAGTATTCATTGCACAAAAATGTGTGACTCTAATTTTGGCTCAGAAAGGGGTGAATTATGCTGCCACAAAAGTCTTCGGTCACTTACCAAGTAGCATCAAAGGTCTGACAGATAGCACACTAGTATTTAAAAAGAAATTAAAGGAATTTCTGAATGGCAACTCCTTCTACAATGTACATTAATTTTGAGATAAAACTTAAAATAAAAAATAAATAAAAAATAAAAAAACAACAAAAATGTAATAAAAAATCCTTAAAATATTGATTGTCAAGTGTAGACAACATTTAATAAACTGACATGTTACACATCATTACGAAATGTCGTATATATGATCTATGGAACAAGTATTAATCTAGTCTAATCTACAAGAGAATCGTTTTCCGTTTTGGAAAAGTTTGAAGAACGCGCCTTTTTCTGTTGGCTTTCTCCATTTCCACAACGCTACTACACTTTCAATAAAAACTAGCAAGTAGTGTACAAAGATCCGTATACGCTATTTGTTTATACTGTGTTAATATTTGGTGTCGATAAATTACGATCATTATCTGTGATCGAAGCGTGACAAACGCGTCGATAGCTGAATTATGCTGCGTTGCCAAGTATGTTTCGTGCTAACAGAGGCCAACTGTGAAGCTGATCTGTTGATACACGGATAGCGTTATACAACACAGTGCATTCGTGAACTTGGTTCATTTTCTTGACCAAGGTAAAATTCTCCAGTCAGCAATGTTTGTACAATCGGCCCTTAAGCCGACGGCTGACGGAGTGTGTATCTGAACAAGTGGGGCCAAGGTGACGAGTTTCTGACGTCAGAACGAGCGAACCGCACGTTGGCGAGGCTTTCCCACCGTGTCAAGCAGTATCAAGTGTGCCAGATATTCTGAACGAGCGTCTGAACGACCACCAATAACGCGGGAGAACGCCACCGACGTCACACCACGTGGCTGGCTATCCGGGGAGGGGGTAGCTCTTTTCGGTCGAGAGACGAAGACGCCCTGTTGGCCGTCGTATTTCGTGGTTTTTATGTATATAACTTAGGTTTTATGAATGTATGACATTTCAAATCAACCAGTAGCATACACAGAACTGCTAATACCGTTTTTTATTATACATTATTAATATAACTGGCCTTAGCGTCGGGGCAAAGTCGTGGACTGCGCAGTTATTAAAGGTGGCGGTGTAGATTCAAGAATCCATATAGGCAAATATTTTTCTTCTTTCATTCGGTTTTCTGATAGACTCAGAAGACTTTCCTATAAATTTATTAGAAGTATACTGCATAATATTCGATGCTATGTAAAAATAATTGAGCACCCTTTGAGGAGTGAGTTTGTTGGATTCGTTTGATGAACAAGACAGTTTACACCTCACAAGTTAGAGTAATATACGCACTTATTGTTTCACGTATTGAATTTAGACGTTCTTAACATTCTTGTACTAAATAGTAACATTGACCGGGGAAGCATAATTTTTAAGATTTACTAAAAAGCGATACTCTTGCAATAATCTTTGTGTTGTGAGGGCCTATTCTAATTTTATATAGCACAGTTTGTCATGAAACTTTAATTATTCGCTGCAGTTATTGACATAAAATGCAACTTTTGTAAGAGTCTTAGGTTCACGGGTATTTTGTTATTACTTACTTAGGACTATCACAGAACATAACGAACATAAGCACAAGCGCGGAAATAAGCGGTTCAATAGAGGTAAAGCAGGGATTGCACTCTTTTGATTTGCTACAGTGTGATTCCAGCTGGCAATCTGTCGCTGGAGCGCGCTGCAGTCGCGTGTAGCTCGTTGAGTCACACGCCTCGTATGCACAAGTCGCACAGTCTCCGAGCGTTCAGCCGCACGGTGTAGAGTTGGGCAACATGATTCTTTTTTAGGAATCGATTCTTGCGATTCAATCCCACATTGTTAATCGATTCCTACGATTCGTTCACGATACTTTCGCGATTATTTAGTCTGCATTGGCGCGATTCTTACTTCTACATCTTGCTCTTAGATGGCAATACACGTCTGTGCCATGGATGTTGGAAACCTAACCTTTTGCATCTGTTCCTACGATTCGTTCACGATTCTTTCTGGCCTGCGACGACACGATTCTTACAAAATGCCGAAAAGGTGACAATATGGGTATCGTATTTTTTAATATTTATGGTGCGTAAAATTCAGTCTTAAAATAATAATGGGGTAAAGCCATTCGATTCAGCGCTCAAAAATTCTCGAGAAAATTGTCTGAAGTTTTGCGAACGGTTATAAATACATATTACACTTCCAACTATTTCTGCTGTCCTCATAGCTTGTTTAGTAGCATTGTAGGTTTAGTGTACGTAGGTCGATTATTTCGAATCTTGCTGTAACATTATAAATTTTTTTCGTTCTGTTTGAATACTTCAGCCATTTAAATATAAATTTAATTAAATCTATGGTAATTTACAGATATCTAATCATTACAAATACTTATTATGTAAAATTAATTAGTTTAAGGAAACACGAAATAAACATTAAATATAAAAATCCGTTTCTAAATATTAAATTTCTATGCAAGAAATTCACGTTTATTAAAATGTTTCTTTTATGTAAAATTGGTTTCTTTCAGGAAAGCTGTTAACGTAGAAACCAAAATGGTAAAAAAGATTTTTGAGATGGCTTTAAAAACATTTAAAATCGCGATATAAAAAGAATATTTCTGTAAAATTCAGTTTTTACAAAACCTACAACTACGTAGATGAACTCAAAAAGCGTAAACCTCTCTAAACACAAAATAAAATCCAAATCGTTACAATTTCCGGGATACGCGAAATATAAATGTGTAAGGATTGCTCGTTTAAATACATACTATGTAAACTGTATAAAAGACGTATATTCGTATGTATTGGCAGCTGTGTATTTCGTTGCGTTTTGTTTCTGTTATCTGTAATTTGTGATTAGGCTAGTAATTAACAGCTCACGATCTTCGTTCTGTGCTTCCTTTGTTCACACGCTTTCTGGCTTTCGTAATTAATCGGCACGCTTCGCCACTAGCTTTCGAATCATGAATCGTTGGATCTTGGAATCGTCACGAGACAGGCGATTCTTTTGAACGACGATTCGTCCCCCCTCTTCTCTCCGGCATTCGGCACGATTCGGCAAGATACGGCAGTCGCCGTCGATTCGTGAATCATTGGAACTTTGAATAGATGATTCTTTTGAAGGACGATTCTTCCGGATCACGATTCGATTCTTTCGATTCATTATTTATATCGGTCAAATGAACGACTCAGCTACGAATCGCCACAACTCGGTGGACTCGGCAGGTAGACCGCACACGTTCAGACACACGCTCCGAGTGCCGACGGCCAGTGTTGCCAACTCACGATAATTTTTTCCGTCATAACACACTCAAAATCCGTCAGAATTAGATATCTCTGTATTTTGTTCCGAAATAAAGAAAGAATAAAATATATTTTAAATCTTGGGGCCCCTTTACTTGGTTTACGCGTCAGAAAAATATTTGAAAATGCGTCAAAATTATATATTACTTCTTTTCTCGCAGAAATAAAGCTAAAATTAATTTATGCTAAACGTAATATTCGTTACTTCATTTAGGAGTCGTACAAGCATTTAAAAATCTGTCACACTCTGCCAATGTACTGATCTCACTATCCTGAATTCCTCGAACTAACTTGTAAAGCAAAACACATCATTGTGTGAGGTCGTGGTTGTATACTTAATTATTTTGTCAAGTAGGCTCAACCACATAGATCGTGTATAAAACACTATAATATGACGCGTTTCAAGGGTCAAGCCCTCATCATCAGATAAAATATACAAGAATCTTTAAAACCCGAGCAACGTTTTGATTTTATTTGTCTCGGGTTTTAAAGATTCTTGTATATTTTATCTGATGATGAGGGCTTGACCCTTGAAACGCGTCATATTATAGTGTTTTATACACGATATATGTGGTTGAGCCTACTTGACAAAATAATAAAGCTTATTCTTGCTGCTGCTGCTGCTGCTGCTACTACTACTACTGAGGCGCATATCGTATCTTTGCATCGAGACAAATTTAAGTCATATGCCAGCGTAATTTTTATTTTACTTAGTTTTCCAGTCATCTGAGATGTTTGTTACTGGGTTTTAGTGCAACAATTTATTAACATAATGTGCCATTGTGTTGTAGACACAGAAAGATTTGCAGTCGTAATAGCTTTATCAAAGAAAATGTTATACTTTTTGAAAATTGTATTAACCAGCAATATACATCAAAGAAGTAAATTTCTAATAATACCCGTAAAAAAAATCCGCCAGCCGTCAAAGTTAAATTTTATCCGTCATACAACTTAAAATTCCGTCAAATTTGACGGGGAATCCATCAAGTTGGCAACACTGCCGACGGCTTTAGTGAGGGACACACTCTCGGTGGCCGTGGCAGCTGTACTCACCGCGCTTGGAGCCGGGCGGAGCCACGTCCGCTACGAAGGTCCCGGGCGCGGCGTCTTCGGCCACCTCCGCCTCCATCTCTGCCGCCGCGAACGCCGGGGCATCCCCCACTTGCTGCCAGTGCTGAGTCTGCTCCGCCGGCAGCGGGGAATCCCCCGCCTGCGCCAGCCGCGCGCCTGCAACAGGTGGTCGCGTGTCCGTCAGTGGCGGCCCGTACAAAATTTGCTACAACATTACAAAAATAAACAGGAAACAAAATATACTAAAATAAAAAAATTCAACCTTTGTATGATTGCCTTTAATTAAATATCAATTAATACTGTACGGACAGTAAGACCTTCAGGGCAATCTATAACAGCGCTGCCAACTGCACGTATTCACTGCAGGTAGTTTATATAACGTTTAAAAAATATTAATTTCATTTACAGAAATTAAAAATTTAGACTCGGAGGTATTTGAATACGAGCCTCACACAGGAATTGAGAGACAACGCGCAAGACGCCCGAGTCAGCGCGCTATTTGACTCCGTATGCCGCAATATTCGTCATATACTATTCCTTCCGTAGCCGTCACACGCAGCGCGAAGAGAAATATTCGTGTGCAGATGTGGTGCTGCAGTCTGTCTCAGCACACATGAGTCGCCAGGTCTGACGTCACGTCTGCACATGCGCACTAGCGAACACACGACTGCGCCGCCTCTCTGCGCACGTACCAGAGCGGCTGAATCCCTCTTCAGCACACGGAGCTGGTTTCCAGCTATCGCGGCGAGAGCGCTCCAAAATGCATTTTCATTCTTATTACTAGCATTCTAGTACGCAATGGAAGGGAATTGGCATAATTTTACAGTGATATCTGACTCGTATTCCAAGAGAAAGGATGTAATTTTGCAGCGATTTCTCGCTTGCATTCGAAGAGAAATGGCATAATTTTAGTAATATATTTACAGTGTGCTCCAGCATCGTAGCACATTATCACCAGCCGCCACTTGTGTCCATGTTTCCAGCTCACTGACAGGAGGTACGAGTCGAGGTGGAAGTGGCACATACCGACATTGGCGACGATTCCTGTGTGTCCAGTGGTTGACTGATCCCCAGGAAAAAAACTCATTGTGAAAAAAAGTAAATAAATAAATATAATAAAAAGTGTGTTGAAGAGAGCGTATAAAATGAACATTAAGAAGAGCAAAACAAATGCAATAGAATGCAGTCTTAGAAAATCAGGCGACGTAATTAGATTAGGTAACGAAGCAATAAAGGTGGTGGATGAGTTTTGTGACTTGGGTAGTAAAATAACATATCACGGTCGCAGTACAAATGATATAAAATGCAGAATGGCAATGCGGAAGAAAAGCATTTTTGATAAAGAGAAATTTGCTGACATCGAATATCAATTTAAGTGTAACGAACTCATTTCTGAAGGAATTTGTGTGGAGTGTTACCTAGTATGGGAGTGAAACCTGGACGATAAATAGTTTACACAGTCAGAGGGTAGTAGTTGTTATGATCTGCAGTACGCAGACTGGTTCGATGCAGCTCTCCACGCTACTCTGTCCTGTGCAAGCCTCTTCATCTGAGAATGGGTTCAGCAACCTGCATTCTTTTGAATCTGCTTACTGTATTCCTCCCTCGGTCTCCCTCTACGATTTTTTACCCCACACACTTCCTTCTAATCCTAAATTCACAATTCCTTGATGTCTCAGAATGTGTCCAACCAATCTATCGCGTCTCTTAGTCAGGGTATGCCAGAGATACGTTTTCTTCCTGATTTGGGTATGCACCTCCTCATTAGTTACGTGACAGGATAGAGGCTTTTGAAATGTGGTGCTACAGGAGAATGCTGAAGATTAGGTGGGTAGTTCGCGTAACTAATGAGGAGGTACTGAAGAGAATTGGGGTGAAAAGGAATTTTTGGCATACCTTGACTAAAAGGAGGGATTGCTTGCTACTCATTCATAGAGATCGAGGCATTGTAAATTTAGGATAGGAGGGAACTATGTGCGGTAAAAATTGCAGACGGAGACCAAGAGACGCATATAGTTAGCAGATTGAAAAGCATGTGGGTTGCCGTTCTTATGAGGAGATTAAGACGCTTGCCCAGGATAGAGTAGGGTGGAGAGTTTCATCAAACCAGTCTCCAGACGACCATAACAACAACGATAAATCACTCTTCTTTTTGTTCTACTATCAGACCATTTTACATGCACATTCATAGTATTTTTATCGCATGAGAAACGTTTTAGGTCGCTGAGACAGCACGTATACGAGTCGTAGCGTGGCCGCTTAATATTAACGGTAGTGGCCGCATCGTTGCAATGCGCATGCACGGCTGAGGTGCAAATTCTCTTCTGAACCCCCTGGAGGCAGCATATTAGCGCTCCCGCGGCAGGGAGGGGTGAGGGGAAACGACACTTGTAACACTGGCGTTGGAGCTGGTAGAGACGCCAGCTCCTGGCTACTCGAGCTCCGGGACAAAGCCAATGGGGCTACTGCGTACTTCGCCTCGCACATGCACAGATCCTCCATGAAGGCAACATCCGCCCTTCATATTTGTTTTTTGCGCATTGAAGATTGATCAAAAACGTGTATTTGGTAAAATAACTTATAACTGCAAATTAAAGACGTAGAAGGCTTCAAAATATCCGATAATGAACAATAATGTCACTACTGTTCACCTAGCAAGAATAACCGTGTGGTTAGCGTTATCGCGCTGCGATGTCAAAGGTAATGCGTTCCAGACCGATAACAAGAATTTTTTTCTTTATTTATTTATTTTACCGAATCTTCTTTCTAACAGATACGGTAAAATTACTTTTGTATTGTTACTTGCCACATATCGTTGGACTTTTTAGCAAATGTGTCGCGTTTTCAGGGTAAATGACATTTATACTCTTTGTTGTAATAAGTATTTAACTAAAGATATGGTGCAATGAAATTCCAAATGCTGCTTTACATACAGGTATATATATATATTATACAATACGGTTATTTCGACTTTACCTCCATCTTCAGGCGATCTCAGATGGTCGTGACATCCATATACATCAATGGTTTGCATGCTGTCTATTAATTTATATATTGCTTCGTAATTTTGTTACAGCAATATTTGTTCTGATTTACGATTTTCGTTTTCATATGACAGCTTCTTGATAGATAACCAGGGATGTTATCTCTCTGGTTATCTGTCAAGAAGCTGTTACATCTCCGCTTATTTGTCAAGAAGCTGTCACATCAAAACGAAAATCGTAAATCAGAACAAATATTGCTCTAACAAAATTACGAAGCAATAAATAAAGTAATAGACAGCACGAAAACCATTCATGCATGTGGATGTCACTACTAACTGACATCACCTGAAGATGGCGCTAAAGCCGAAATAGACCTATTATATAATATATACATATATAAAATTCTATGTAAAGCAGTATTTAGAATTTCATTGCATTGATACATGTATGTTGGGTGCGTCCTTACATTGTAGGCGTGTAGGTGTGACTGTTTATTACTCATTAACATTACATCTCTTTGATAAATTGAAGCAAACACCTAAAACTGCACCATAATTTGTATACCCGCAGATTGATTTTCATATCTAGGAAGTTATTTTCATGCAAATTTATCTTAATCATGGGTCGTTACTGTATTTTATATAAAAACACAGAAAAATTAACTGAGCCTATCCTAACCGTCGAATGGCGACATGACGAGATCTCCAAAATGATATATTGTTTTCCATTGTTTATACACATGAAAACATAACCCACCAAAATAGGTGACAGGGTTTTAATGAGGCGAAACAATTCGAAAATACATGATTATATTTAACACAAATAATAATAATAATAATAATTCAGCCTAACAGAAAAATCAAAGATTCTGACCTTTACTCACTGCAAACATATACGAAGTTCGAACACTAATTACATTAAAATTACAAACATGTATTAATTGAACACTTAATACGAAATTACAAAAACAAGACTGAAAATAACTGGCTATATCTATAGATAGCGATCATGAAAGCAGTTAGTTTGCAACTGAAACAAGTCACGCATTAGAAAACAAGACGATTACTAACGAGAATAATCAATGACCTACCAGGGGTCGAGGTTACGCAAGCAATGTACACTACTGCCCATTAAAATTTCTACACCAAGAAGAAATGCAGATGATACAAAGGCATTCATTGGACAAATATATTATACTAGAAATGACATGTGATTACATTTTCACGCTATTTGGGTGCTTAGATCCTGAGAAATCAGTACGAAGATCGACCACCTCTGCCCGTAATAACGGCCTTGACACGCCTGGGCATTGAGTCAAACAGAGCTTGGATGACTTGAACAGGTACAGATGTCCATGCAGCTTCAGTACGATACCACAGTTCATCAAGAGTAGTGACTGGCATATTGTGACGAACCAGTTGCTCGGCTACCATTGACCAGACGTTTTCAATTGGTGAGAGATCTGGAGAATGTGCTGATCAGGGCAGCAGTCGAACATTTTCCGTATCCAGAAAGGCCCGTACAGGACCTGCAACATGCGGTCGTGCATTATCCTGCTGAAATGTAGGGTTTCGTAGGGATCGAATGAAGGGTAGAGCTACGGGTTGTAAGACATCTGAAACGTAACGCCCACTATTCAAACTGCCGTCGATACAAAGAAGAGGTGACCGAGCCGTGTAACCAATAGCACCCTGTAGCATCACACTGGGTGAAACGCCAGTATGGCGATGACTATACACGCTTCCAATGTGCGTTCACCATGATGTCGTCAAACACGGATGCGATCATCATGATGCTGTAAACAGAACCTGGATTCATCCGAAAAAATAACGTTTTGCCATTCGTACACCCAGGTTCGTCGCTGTGTACACCATCGCAGGCGCTCCTGTCTGTGATGCAGCGGCAAGGTTAAACGCAGCCATGTTTCCGAGCTGATACTCCATGCTGCTGCAAACGTCGTCGAACTGTTCGTGCAGATGGTTGTTGTCTCACAAATGTTGAGTCAGGGATTGAGACGTGACTGCACGATCTGTTACAGCCATGCAGATAAGATGCCTGTCATCTCGACTGCTAGTGATACGAGGCTGTTGGGATCCAGCACGGCGTTCTGTATTGCCATCCTGAACCCACGGATTTCATATTCTGCTAACAGTCAGTGAATCGCAGACAACGCGAGCAGCAATGTTGCGATACGATAAAACGCAATAGCGATAGGGTACAATTCGACATTTATCATAGTAAAAAACAACACAACAACATTTCACCAGGCAACGCCGGTCAACTGCTGTTTGTGTGTGAGAAATCGGTTGGAAACGTTTCTTATGTCAGCATGTTGTAGGTGTCGGCGCCGGCGTCAAACTTGTGTGAATGCTCTGAAAAGCTAATCATTTGCATATGCTGTCGGTTAAATTTTGAGACTCTAGCACATCATCTTCGTGGTGTAGCAATTTTAATGGGCAGGAGTGTACTGTCCCCAAATAGCCGTCTTGCAGAACTCGCAGCAGCAGCAGCAGCGTCGTTGGCAGTCACCAGGGTCAGCGGCAGGAGGCGCTAAACGTGAAGTACAAACTGCGCCAAAGTCGCCGAGTGGGGATATTTGCCTCTGTTGTGTGTGCTTGCGGAAGCGTCACACGATAAGCAAATAACCGTGTCAACTGTAAGCCAGACTAACTGTGGTAGTAGATGGCGATGCCATACAAGATGGAAGTTCAAATTGTGGTACGAACAGATCAACATTCTGAAAATTAATCAAAGTCCCTGAGCGACCAAAGCGGTGGAAAATACAAGTCCAAACTGAAACCAGAAAAATGTGCGACACGTCGGCAGGTTAGTGAGTGTCCTCCTCGCCAAAACTCGGTAGCGGCAAGGATAGCTACCAATTCTGAACCTCCAATCGGGATCGCCCTTAAAACATCTGACCAATTAAACGGACGACCTGGGAGCTACCAACTGCCTTCCAAAAAGAAAATGTTATCAACCAATGGCGCGCTTTCCCGCCAACTGAAGGCACATCCCTCCCCCAGCCTGCCAGAGTACCCACACTTGGTCGCGTAGTCCAGCTAGATTCTCAGAAAATCCGCAATAAAATAACCAGCTGCTGCCATCAGGGCACCGCTGTAAACAGCTCTCTGTGGGACCCACCCACTGTGTGGGGCGCACCCTGCTTTCTCATCCAGCGTGGTGGTCCCAGCAGTATAACTAATGTCCAAATTCTCGGGATTCCGCCAAGTTAACAGACGAGAGAATTCTCGGTATTCCGCCAAGTTAACAGACGGGAGATAGCAAGTTCCCGAGAAGATCAAACGGCGTCACCGCCTCAGCGCCCGCACCCGTAGCAGGTGGACAGCCACAAACGCCCATTGTGAAGCTTCCGCTGGCAGACCAGGCAAGTAGCGAGCGGACCACGGCACAGACCAGTTGCCCTCATTTGAAGAAAGCTGCGGACACAAGGCTGACTGCTCGTACCTCGTCCCCGAGTGACGGCACAGACAAATGATACAAATGGGAAACCTCCGTAAGGGCCCGGTCCCTCGCTCAGGTGTGCAGGGCGCGGGGTGCTAAAGCAGTTCCGTAAGATGTACCATGATGGCGCTGCAGTCAGAAACAGCCCTTTAAACTGGCCAGAGTAGGAGAGCAGGCGGCAGGTAGCGGCTGTCCCCACCACCACCTCCCCTCAAACGCCAGCAAGCCGGACACAGCCGTGGCCTCGTGGCAGGCGGCACGAGCTCTCCCCTCAACCTCCCCTCCACACTACCCTCTGACGTGCGAGAGGCACTCTCAGAAGCGCCTCTAGTGTGGTCTACCAGTACTAAGCCAGCGAACCGCCTGACGCCTGCTAGCATCTTACGGTACTACGAGGGGAGCGTAGGACAGTGGTTTAGGGGAGGCTACTTCCCTGTATATATGTTACTCTGTGGTGACGGTAACGTGGACGGCGTCCCTTACGCTCAGAGTCAAGTTTCGCCAGCAAGGCAGGCAGCAGAATAAGTGAAATGTAGTTTCTATAAGAACTGAATTTAATAAAATAAATTTAATCTAGTACACCCAATCCCCCTATCAATGGTAAGAGCACAGACAATAAGAAGATATCAGCAATAAAATTAAATACGTCTGAAAAATGAGATTGACAGGAAGTGCAGACTGGCTAAGCAGGAGTGGCTAGACGACAAGTGCAGAACCTTAGAAGAATGCATAACTACAGGGAAGATAGATATTTGGAGACAAGAAAAGCAGCTGTATGAATATATTAAAAAAGACAGTACTAAGCAAAGAGGGGGAACGCTGAACTGTGGAAGGAAGGCAGTATTTTAGAAATGGAAGACGAAGTAGAGGGAGATGAGATGGGAGATATGATACTCCAACAAGGACAGAGCGCTGAAGGACTTAAGGCCAAACAAGGCCCCTGGAGTAGACGATATTCCGTCTGAATTGCCGTGATGGAGTAGCTGAGCGGTTTAAGGGGCCTCGCTGCAGAGCCCACGGTTGCTTGTCGTCGGAGGATCGAGTTCTCCCTGGGGAATGGGGCACTCAAAGCCTATTTAGATGCACATATTTTCAGAACCCTTTATTTCCTCAAATAATGTAGTTGTTTCATTCACGTCCACTATATACCACAGTATACATATACACAGATGTATAACGAAGTATATATTGAGTGTCGAAGAGAATCGCATATTTGAGTGTGTTCTAAAAATCCGTTAGTCGAAATGTAAATATTGCAATAGAGGATTAAGTCTTTCCTCAAATTTTTGTGCATGTCGCTACAGTCTACAAACCTTTTCTTACAAAATAATTCATTAGCTACCGCAGTTTTGTGTTTTAAGTTTCGTATTCATGAACTGACAGGGCGAGAAATGTTTTCATGGAACAAATAGTTCCAAATAACAATTTTAACTCAGATGTAATCCAAAAGGAGGTAGAAGAATCATTGCCATGAGACTGAATTTTAGAAACTAAACTCTGAAGAGCGAAATTTCCTTCACAAACAAATATTTAAAACACTTGCGACCTTCCTATCGGTATTCGCCAATAGGAATTGGGCAAAACATAACTCAGGTAGCAAAAAGTTCATGGCTCGTTGTCTCTTTCATAGCGATGAGTTTTGTATGTCAGCGTCTATGCCCTAAACAGCTATCCAATCTGTTTACAAAAGATCAATGATTACAGAATGAAACTTCACTCTGCAGCGGAGTGTGCGCTGATATGAAACTTCCTGGCAGATTAAAATTGTGTGCCGGAACCGGGACTCGAACCTGGGACCTTTGCCTTTCGCGGGCAAGCGCACTACCGACTGTGCTATCCCGACACGACTCACGATGCCGCCTCACAACTTTACTTCCGCCAGTACCTCGCCTCCTACTTTCCAAACTTCACAGAAGCTCTCCTGCAAACACGCAAGACTAGCACTCCTGGAAGAAAGGATATGGTGGAGACATGGCTTAGCCACAGCCTAAGGGATGTTTCCAGAATGAAACTTGGAAAGTAGTAGTCGAGGTACTGGCGGAACTAAAGTTGTGAGGCGGCATCGTGAGTCGTGTCGGGATAGCACAGTCGGTAGTGTGCTTGCCCGCGAAAGGCAAAGGTCCCAGGTTCGAGTCCCGGTTCCGGCACACAATTTTAATCTGCCAGGAAGTTTCATATTAGCGCACACTCCGCTGTTGAGTGAAAGTTTCATTCCAAGTGGAAATGTGTGGAACGATTACTTTTAACTGTTTTACTTTTATGACAACCTTTCATTTTAATTTATTACGATTTTTTTGTAAACTTGTCATAAATGAAAGCGTTGTTTTATTACTTTGACTTCTCGAATTTGGTTATTCTGTTAATAAAAACTGTTATATTCGTAATACTGTGGAGGGCAGCACCCACTTTTGTTTTGAAATAGTGTTTGTGTAGATTTGAAACAGTAAAAATGTCCAGTTGTCATACTTGGCGTGGTGTGAGTTATCCATATTAATAACATCGTCATTTAAAAACATGGTATGTATAATTAATTAAAACTTTGTTATGTCTGCCACAATGGCATAACTGGTTGTTATGTAACATTTTCAAGTAATAATAGTGTCTTTTTCTTGTACTTTTTAGCTTTGATAATGGACAGTTATTGGCCGAAATCATGATTTGCTAATAAAGATTTTTAAAATAAGATCGACTGATAGCTGAAAATCTCAGAGTATTGGAAACATCACAGTCTTGGGGGGCGCATACCATGGAAAGTAACTATTGCCATAGCCGATAAAAACAAACGTATAAAAAGAGTCACTCAGAAAAGCACCGATAGTTTCTACCAATGATTAGTTTAGCCAGTCTATCAATCTGCATATGATGACGTGAAAATATATCTAAGCAAACACAAATTAAACCTATGGAAAAAAAAATTTTAAAATAAAGAAGTGATTCACTCATGAAGTAATTCTTTATAAATGGAGTTTATTACTCTTATTAAACATGAAACGCGGTGGTAGTCCTACTTTATACATCAGTAAATAACTGAATATTTCTCCTACTAGTGTTCATGAGAGGCACAATAAGTATCACATGCGCTCGAGAGTAAAAGTTCCAAATTATCACTCGTAAATTAGTGTAGTCCATCGAACATTCCAGTTCCAAATTTGTTATAAAACAAAGTTTGTCATCACACGAGTACACGATTGCTGAATTATCACAGTTCCACAGCCCTACTATCCTGCATAGTTTATCACTTTTCACCAGAGACTAAGTTCTGCAGCCACAGTCCCGTAAATTTTTTTAAGTCCACACATGCCTATCTCTTCAAATCACAAGTTCGTAACGCGGCTTCAGACCGCCCAGCGTCACAACCTTTCACCACCACGTCCAAGTTACGAGTCCCTTCCCAAGCGCTCGAAAGCATGCTCTCTCTGCTTCCAAAATTTGTATGCTTCCGCGCATTCTAACGCCTCATCTTTAAAATACAATTTTCCTTCCAAAATTTTATACAGTTGAATATCACAGAATTAAATGCTTTGATACCTCCCTACAAATGTTGTTTACATTGAACAAACAATATAATTAACAATACTAAAAATTGTTGAGGTTGAAGCTCTTTGCTCAGATAGCCATTAAGCGTGGCGTCTCACTGTTCAAATATACTGCTCCCATCGAAATAATGTTAGAAAATTAAAATTTAATTTATCATGGCTTTTTATACAAATATATTCAGTTTTTGTTCACAAATATAATTGTTTATATACAAATTACCTGCTGCATATCTGCTATTTTTGGGTGACCATGAAATATTTAAGTGGCAGTCTATAACATAAAAAACGAACGTTACTAAGAATAATATTAAATATAATAAAAATACATATATAAATGTAATGCGCTTTGCTGGGTTCATCTTTTGTGTTTCTGCGCTGGAATCTATGTTCTGACACAAGAATATTATTACTTCAACGAAAAGCAGAACAAGAAAGTAAAATAAAGTTTATTGAAAGAATACGGAAACAACGTGGTACGTCTTTTAAGATAGGTAGCTTAGTAAAGTAATACTGTAGAAGAAGAATGGGTAGCTCTCAGAGATAGGGTAGTGAAGGCTTCAGAGGACCATATAGGCAGAAGGACAAGGCCTAATAGAAATCCGTGGATATACTGAACCTAATTGATGAGAGGAGAAAATATAAAAATTCAGCTAGTGAAACAGGAAAAAGGGAGTACAAACGGCTGAAAAATGAGATTGACAGGAAGTGCAGACTGGCTAAGCAGTAGTGGCTAGAGGACAAATGCAGAACCATAGAAGAATGCATAACTAGGGGAAAGATAGATACCGCCTACAGGAAAATAAAAGAGATATTTGGAGACAAGAAAAGCAGGTCTATGAATATCAAGAACTCAGACGGAAAACCAGTACTAAGAAAAGAGGGGAAAGCTGAACTGTGAAAAGAATATATAGAGGACCAATACAAAGGAAATAAACTTGAAGGCAGTATTCTAGAAAGGGAAGACGAAGTGGAGGAAGATGAGGTAGGAGATATGATACTGCGAGAAGAATTTGACAGAGCGCTGAAGGACTTCAGTCGAAACAAGGCCCCTGGAGTAGATGATAATCCGTCTGAACTGCTGATGTCCTTAGGTGAGCCAGTCGTGAAAAAATTGTATCACCTAGTATGCAAGATGTATGAGACAGGGGAAATACCCCCCAACTTCAAGAAAAATATCGTAATTCCAATTCCAAAGAAAGCAGGTGCAGACAAATGTGAAAATTACAGAACTACCAGATTAATAAGTCATGGTTGCAAAATACTAACACGAATTATTTACAGAAGAATGGATATGTGCAATCCGACCTTGGGGAAGATCAGTTTGGATTTAGGAAAAATGTAGGAACACGGAGGCAATACTCACATTACGACTTATCTTAGAAGATAGGCTAAGGAAAGGCAAACCTACATTTTTAGCGTTTGTCGATTTGGAGAAAGTTTTTGACAATGTCGACTGGAATACGCTCTTCCAAATTCTGAAGGTATCAGTGGTAAAACATAGGGAACGAAGAGTTATATCCAACCTATACAAAAACCAGCGGTTATTAGAATCAAAGGGCAAGAAAGGGACGCAGAGGTTGGGAAGGGAGTAAGACAGGGTTTTAGTCTTTCCCCAATGTTGTTCAATCTGTTCATTGAGGAATGGAAGAAGAAATTTGGAGAGGGCATTAAAGTGCAGGGTGAAGAAATAAAAACATTGCGGTTTGCCGATGACGTAGTAATTCTGTCAGAGACCGCAAAAGATCTGGAAGAGCAATTGAATATCTTGAAAGGAAGATATAAGATGAACATTAACAAGAGTAAAACGAAGGTAATGGAATGCAATGTCAGAAAATCAGGCGATGCTGAAGGAATTAGATTAGGTAATGAGACAATAAAAGTAGTAGATGAATTTTGTTATTTGGGTAGCAAGATAACTTCTGACGGCCGAAGTAAAGAAGATATAAAATGCAGAATGGCTATGGGAAGAAAAGCGTTTGTAAAGAAGCAAAACTTGTTAACATACAATATTAATTTAAATGTTAGAAAGTCCTTTCTGAAAGCATTTGTCTGGAGTGTAGCATTGTATGGGACTGAAACGTGGACGATAAGGAGTTCAGATAAAAAGATGATAGAAGCTTTTGAAATGTGGTGCTACAGACGAATGATGAAAATTAGATGAGTAGATCACGTAACTATTGAGGAGGTGCTTAACCGAATCGGGGAGAAAAGGAGTTTCTAGCATATCCTGAGCAAGACAAGGGACACATTCTGAGACATCAAGAAATTGTCAACTTAGCATTAGAAGGAAGCGTGTGGGGTAAAAAACGTAGAGGTAGACCAAGCGACGAATATAGTAATCAGATTCAAAAGGATGTAGGTTGCCGAACGTATTCTCAGATGAAGAGACTTGCACAAGACAGGGTAGAGTGGAGAGCTGCATCAAACCAATCTGCGGACTGAAGACAACAACAGCGTAGTAAAATGCTGCCCATTTGCTTCTTAAATTTTTACTGATAAGCAATACATATCAATAATTGTAAATATAAGTCTTATATTATTATTATTATTATTATTATTATTATACTGAAATTTGTATGCTTCTTATCTGTAAGGGATGTTTAAATTGTAATTACGGCGTTTGATTCTCCCAAGTCTTCTGAATCTTGTCATGTAATTATATTTGCCGTACGATCATTCCTGGATTTCATATGGATTTTTGGAATAATGTGTGTGGCTATATTGTATTTCAGTTGCTCATCCAAGACAGTCGCTTCCGGTTTCCGAGCACATTAGGAAAACCGTGACTACCTGTATCCCATTCACTAGGTCCAAACTGTTAGCTGGACCTAAGACGCGGAATAAATTATTTAATGCTATAGGCCTTTTTCGGCGTGTTTGCCATCGTTAGCTTATATCCATCGATGTCTCAGTTGCTGTCCCATTATTTGACTATATTGGTTTTATTGGAGCGTAAGTGTGTGTAGAAATTTCTATAGAATAGTCTTTTGTAAATGCTCAATTACGACATTTATTTTTAAATATAGATAATGACGTTACATGACGGTTACTGACAGCATACTTGAATAATGTTCTAGTATGACACAGCGGGCCCAGACGTGTACTAAACTCAATAATGTTGATGCTTAGAATGTTGACAAAAATCAGATGTTTAGTGACGAGAGTGAATTGTAGACACGAAAGTCATCTTTAGCTTGAATCGTGAAGGTATGAACCACATAGGTTAAGGAAGGGGAATACACCGATAGTCGACCACAAGATCGGAATGTAAAGGCGATGACGGAATTGAATTAATGTACCAGAACAGACCTGCATATCAGTTTAAATTTCGTTTTTGTGCTAATGCAATCATGATGTCAAACGGTTTAATATTTATGTGCTATTTGAATACGGCCATTGGAATTTATGGCGGTACACGAACTGTGACCGCGTTATGTAAACACAGTGTTGGGTGGCGGTAGGCACGTCTGTGGTTTTTTGGAAATACGTGACATTTAACGAATTGCTTTGAATTAAATATACATGCCGTTAATAGCGCGGAAATACCGATTAATTTTAAATGCTAATATAATTTCAACAACGAGACTGTATGACGTCGAACCTCATTATCATGTTCATTAACTGATTTATGTTATTGAATTTTCGCAGCATGTATATTTCCCGTAATTCGAAAGAAGAGAGTAGTATGCATAAAGAAATAACTGTAAAAATGAAGCCGTACCTTTTGATTTCGTTTAGTTTTCGCACTTTGTTATACGAGGTGGAATACTTTTGTATTGCCAGTTGAGAGTCGTCTATACTGAGGTGACGTCATGTGATGCCTCTTTTAGTCCAGTGAGGTGCAGGTTGACCCATTCCGCCTCTATAAGCATCCATAATTGGAAAAGTGTAGCCGATGGAGAATTTTGTGCACAAAGTGACTTCTCTATTACGTCTCATAAAAGTTCGATGAGATACCTGCAGGGCGAAATAATTAGCTCCAACTGCCCAAAATATCCATAGGAATAACGAACGACTCTAAAGAGACGAAGGAAGAAAGGAAGATTAGAGTTTAACGTTCCGTTGACATCGTGGTCATTAGAGATGGAGCACTCGCTCTGATAGTTTGGTAATTCACCGTGCCCTTTGAAAGAAACCATCTCGATATTTGCTTGGAATGATTTAGGGAAAATCGAAGTGTTAGCACTGCTTCCCTAGTCACTCGATGCGAAGAAGTTTGGCATACTGACATAGTGCGTTGTCATCCATAAGAATTCCATCGGTTTTTGGAAACATGAAATTCATGACTGTCTGGACATGAAATAGCAGAACATAAGCCACCACCGGCTTCTACATCTACTTGCGTACTGTGCAAGTCACACTGAAGTGAATGTCAGTTGGTTCATCGAACCGTTTTTATAATGTTCCTCTACAGTTCCATTCTCTAACACCGAGCGTGAGAAAGGAGCATGTCAGTCTTTCCTTATCGATCCGATTTCTCTTATTTTGTTATGAGGATCATGTCTCTCTATGAAGGTGGGCGCTAACAAAGTACGTTCGCATGCGGAACAGAAAGTTGATGAGAGTAATTTCGGAAATAGTCCTCACTGCAGCGAATAACGACTTTCTTTTAACGATTACCACCCCAACTCGTTTACAAGATAAATCAATCAAAAGTGAAGGCCGTAAATTCCACAAAATACCTAGGTATTACTATTACTTCAGAAACTGGAAATAACACGTAGATAATGTCGTGGAAAGGCGAACCAGAGACTGCGTTTTATTCGCAGAACCCTTAAAACATGCAACAGAACTACTAAAGAAACCGCATACACTACGCTTGACCGTCCTTTTATGAAGTACTGCTGCCCAGTGTGGGATCCTTATCAGGTGGGTTTGACGGAGGACATCGAAAAAGTCACGATACAGTGGAGACAGCGTTACGGAAATGATACAGGATCTGGGATGGGAGTCATTACAACAACGGCGCTTATCGCTGAGGCGTGGGCTACTTACGAAACTCCAATCGCCAACATTCTCCTCCGAATGCGAAAATATATTTTTGAGTCCCACT
The DNA here is from genome assembly GCA_026315105.1 of Locusta migratoria. Taxonomy (NCBI): domain Eukaryota; kingdom Metazoa; phylum Arthropoda; class Insecta; order Orthoptera; family Acrididae; genus Locusta; species Locusta migratoria. The sequence continues at coordinate 71,039,403 of CM048746.1, read as the reverse complement.
TACATAGGTAGAAATGATCATCAGAATAAAATACGAGAAATCAGAACTCGAACGGAGAGATTCAGGTGTTCTTTCTTTCCGCGTGCTATCGAGAATGGAATGGGAGCTAAAACAGTATAACGGTGGTTCGTTGAACCCTCTGCCAGGCATTTAAATGTGAATTGCAGAGTATCCCATGTAGATGTAGATGTAGACACTCTCCCCCCTATACCGCGATAATACCAAACTAACTGTTCTTATCATCATCATCATCATCATCATTAGAGACTGATTATGCCTTTCAGCGTTCGGTCTGGAGCATAGTACCTCTAATAAAATTCCTCCATGATCCCCTATTCAATGCCAACATTGATGCCTCGTCTGATGTTATGCCTTTTACTTCAAAATCATTCTGCACCGAATCTACTATCTTCTTGGTCAACCTCGACTCCTCTTACCCTCCGCTGACGAGCTCATGAGTCTCTTAGGTAACCTTGCTTCTCCCATGCGTGTAACATGACCCCACCATCTCAGTCTGTTCCCCCTAACTGCTTCATCTATGGTGTTCATTCCCAGTTTTTCCTTGATTTCCTCATTATGGACACCCTCCTTCCATTGTTCCCATCTATTAGTGCCTGCAATCATTCTTGCTACTTTCATATCTGTAACCTCTACCTTAAGAGTAAGGTAACCTGTATCCACCCAACTGTCACTCCCATACAACAAAGTTGGTCGAAAGATAGAGCGGCGCACCGCTAACTTAGTCTTGGTACTTCCTTCCTTCTTGCAGAAGAGAATAGGTCTTAGCTGAGCACTCACTGCATTTGCTTTGCTGCACCTCGATTCCAGTTTTTTCACTATGTTGCCATCCTGTGAGAAAATACATCCCAAGTACTTGAAACTGTCTACCTGTTCTAACTTTGTTCCTTTTATTTGGCACTCAATCTGTTTAAATCTCTTTCCCACTGACATTACTTTCGTTTTGGAGATGCTGATCTTAATATCATGATCCTTGCACCTCTGATCGAGCTCTGAAATATTAGTTTGCAACCTTTCAATTGAATCGACCATTACAGCTAAGTCATCCGCATATGGGAGACTGCTTATTTTGTTTTCACCTATTTTAATCCCGCCCTGCCAGTCTACTGTTTTCAACATATGATCCATGAATAGTATGAACAACAGTGGTGACAGGTTACAACCTTGTCTTACCCCTGAAACTACTTTGAACCATGAGCTTAAATTGCAATCTACTCTGCAAACTGCAAATTGCAAACTGCTGCCTGCTTTTCCACTCATAGCACTTTTCCATTAACTGCCGTAAGCTAAAGGTCTGGCCCGACAGACTCTGAGAGGCCTAAACCCACACTGATTTTCATCTAACTTGTCCTCAATTAATACTCGGACTCTCCTTTCAACAATACCTGAGAATATTTTGCCTACAACGCTAATTAAAGGGATACCTCGATAGTTGTTACAATCTTTTCTGTTTCCATGTTTGAAAATTGGCGTGATTACCGCTTTCGTCCAGTCAGACGGAATCTGTCCCGATTTCCACGCCTTCTCAATTATCCCGTGTAACCATTTGAGACCTGATATTCCACTGTATTTGACGAGTTCCGGCTTAATTTCATCCACCCCAGCCGCTTTATTGCTCTGTAATCTACTGACCATTTTCTCCACTTCCTCAAATGAGATCATGTTTCCATCGTCGTTCCTATCCCATTCTACCTGAAAATCTGACACATTATTGAACTTTTCACCTACCTTGAGCAGTTCTTCAAAATATTCCCTCCATCTGTTCAAGGCATCCACAGGATTGACTAGCAGCGTTCCTGTTAATTCCTTCTTCCCTCCCTTTCGAAGATTGCTATTGCCCGCGGCTTGATCCAGAGTTTCTAGCTTATTTCCAAAGTTTTCCCATGATTTCTGCTTGGAGTCTGCAATTATCCGTTTGGCTTTGTTTCTTTCTTCAACATAACTTTCTCTGTCTGCCTGATTTCTAGTATGGGGCCATTTTTGAAATGCCTTCTTTTTATTTTTACAGGCTGCCGTAACTGAGTCATTCCACCAGGCTGTCTGTTTCTTTCTACCTTTACACACTACTGTTCCAAGACAATCTGTGGCTGCTTCCAGTAATGTGTCCTTGTACCTTGACCATTCCTCTTCCAGTGACTGTAAATCATTACATTCAACTAACTGGTATCTTTCCGAGATCATTACTAGGTATTTCTGCCTAATTTCCTTGTCTTGAAGCTTCTCCACTCTTATCCTTTTACACATGGACGTGACTTTCTGCTCTTTTGGCCTCACAAAACCAATTTCACTGCAGATTAAATAATGATCAGTATCATAAAAGAACCCCCTGAAAACACGTGTGTCCTTGACTGTCTTCCAGAATTCCTGGTCTGTTATTATATAGTCAATGACAGATCTGGTTCCCCTTCCTTCCCAAGTATAGCGGTGAATGTCCTTATGCTTAAAGAAGGAGTTTGTGATAACTAAGCCCATACTGGAACAGAAATCCAAGAGCTGTTTTCCGTTCCTGTTGACTTCCATATCCTCTCCAAACTCACCCATAACCTTTTCATAACCTTCTGTTCGATTTCCTATCCTGGCGTTGAAATCACCCATGAGTAAAACACTATCCTTATCCCTCACTCTAACAACTACATCACTAAGTGCGTTGCAAAATCTGTTCATCTCGTCTTGACCTGTCCCTTCATGGGGTGAATATATTGCCACAATTCTAATTTTCTTGTTGGAGATGGACAAATCTATTCACACCAGTCGTTCATTTACATACCTTATTGCAATTATGCTGGGTTCGATTGCTTTCCTGATGTAAAACCCTACATCCCTTCCTACTTTGACTCCTGACAGGTAGACCTTGTATTCTACGACTTCGTCCTTTTTCTTTTCCCTTACTCTAACGTCACTAACAGCTAAGACATCTAACCCCCTCTTACTTGAAGCCTCCGCCGGCTCTACCTTCTTCCCAGTGTAATCTCCATTGATATTAATAGCTCCCCATCTCATTCCAGATCGTTTGCCACGTCGTTTCTGAGGAGTCCCTGGTCTGTCAATTAGAGGCGGGACTCCATCACCTACAAAGGTCATTGTCTGTTCTCTAAATCGTCCGTCAGTCCCACTAGGAGGGGATCCCACAATGCGCAGCAATATTGCAAAATATGACGCACAAGTGTGCTGTAGGCAGTTTCTTTAGTAGGATTTTCCCATATTCTTACTGTTCTGCCAATGAAACGTAGCCTTTCGTTCGCCTTCTCTAAAATATTTTCTATTTCTTTCCATTTTAAGTTGATCGTACTTGTAATACCTAGGTGTTTAGCTGAATTTACGGCCTGTAGATATGACTGTTTTATAGAGTAAATGCAGTTTAACGGGTTTCTTTCAGTGCTCTTATGAATGACTTTGCACTTAATCATTATTAAGGCAATTGCCAATTTTTTGCAGCATGCAGAACACTTATCTAAATAATTTTGCAATTCCTTGTGATCCTCTGGTGACTTTACTAACCGATAAGTGGCAGAATCAGCCGCGAACAGTCTAAGAGAGCAGCACACACTGTTTCCTAAGCCCTTTATATAAAACAAAAGGAAGAGTAGGGTCCCTATAACACTACCCTGGGGAACGTCAGATAACACTTCTCTTTTACTCGATGACTTTCCGTCAAATACAACGCACTGAGTCCTTTCTGACAAGAAATCACGATTCCAATCGCACTTTGATTAGAAGGCGCTTGTGACGTACAGTGTCAGTCTAGTATCTAGAAATATAGAATCTATCGATAGTACTTATTGTGTCTTGTGATTAAACAGGTAGCTGTGTTTCACAAGAACGATACCTTCGGACTCCTTGTTGACTATGGGGCAATAGTCGTTCTCTACAAGGTAGCTCATAATAATTGAGGAAAGTATATGTTCTAAAATACTGCTGCAACCCGCCTTTAGTGATATAGTTCTGTAATTTTGCGGATCAGTCCTATTGCCTTTCTTGAATATTGATCTGTGCAACTTTGAAGTCTTTGGGTACAGATATTTCATTGAGCGAGCGGTTGTATATGATAACTAGATCTGGGGCTATTGCATCAGCATATTTTGAAAGGAAGTTAATTGCTACATGGGAGTCTTACTTTTGTTAAGTGATTGAAGTTGCTTCAATACTCCAGGGGTATATATTTGTAGACTATGCATGATGGCAGCTGTTCTGTATACCAATTCTGGAGTATTTGTTTCTTCTTGTTTGGTGAAAGAATTTCGGACAGCTATGTTTAGCAATTCTGCTTTAGCAAGTCATCGATAGACTTACCATTGTTATTGCATAGTGTGGATTTTGTCTTTGTTTTGCCGCTTACAAAGTGATTTATCGACATCTTGGGTTCACGGCTTCCTGGTGTCTGTGCCACACTCTAATCTGCCATCATCTCTTACAGCTGAAATCGGGAATCATCTGACATAGCCACAGTTATCCAGTTCTGTAGGGTCCAGCCAATAAGGTCAGGTTCAGGAGATAGAAAAGGGAGTCGGTTCTTTGCTGCAATAGGCTATAACTTCAAATTACATCTACACTCTGCAAACCACATGTAAGTGCCTGGCAGAGGGTTCATCGAACCACCGTTATACAATTTATCTCCCATTCCATTCTATAATAGCGCACGGGAAGAAAGAACACCCGAATCTCTCCGTTCGAGCTTTGATTTCTCGTATTTTATTCTGATGATCATTTCTACCTATGTAAGTGGGAGTCAACAATATATTTTCGCATTCGGAGAAGAATGTTGGCGATTGTAGTTTCGTACGTAGCCCACGCCGCAGCGATAAGCGCCGTTGTTGTAATTATTCCCATTCCAGATCCTGTATCATTTCCGTAACGCTGTCTCCCCTGTATCGTGACAATACGAAACGAGCTGCCCTTCTTTGGACTCTTTCGATGTTCTCCGTCAAACCCAACTGATAAGGATCCCACACTGGGCAGCATTACTCGAAAAAAGGACGAACAAGCGTAGAGTATGCAGCCTCTTTAGTAGTTCTGTTGCATCTTTTAAAGGTTCTACCAATAAAATGCAGTCTTTGGTTCGCCTTTCCCACGACATTATCTACGTGTTCTTTCCAATTTTAGTCTAAAGTAATAGTAATTCCTAGGTATTTTGTGGAGTTTACGGCCTTCACATTTGATTGATTTATCTTGTAAACAAAGTTTAACAGATGTCTTTTCGTATTCATATGGACGACTTCACACTTCTCATTATTTAAAGTCAATTGCCAATTTTTACACCATAGTGATCTCTTATTCAGATCGTTCTGCAGTTTGTTTTGATCTTCAGATGATAGTACTAGACGGTAAACAACCTAATAGAGCTACTTAGATTTTCTCCTAAATCGTTTATGTAAATAAGGAATAGCAGAGGACCAGTAACACTACCCTGTGGAACGCCCGATATCACCTCTGTTTTAGTCGATGCATTAGCATCGATTACTACGACCTGTGCCTTCTCTGAGAGGAAATTCCCTATCCAGTCGGAAATTTCGGGCGATATACCATAACAACGCAATTGGATTAAAAGCCCTTTGTGAGGTACTGTGTCAAAAGCCTTCTGGAAATAAAGACATACGGAATCGATTTGCAAACCCTTGTCCATAGCACCCATCATCCCACCGTCCGAACCAATACATGTCAGGATCTGAAGATTACGTATTTTACTTACGATTTCACTGGCAATGAGAACATCATATGTGCTCGAGACCATTGTTAGTACCAGGAGCAGGCTACGTCACGCTGGAATGGCCGTGCACTCTAAGGAGCTTTGCTGCGGAGTGCGAGAATACTCCCCGTTGGAAGTTCAAGTCCTCCCTCGGGCATGGGTTTGTGTGTTGTCCTTAGAATAAGTAGTCTGTAAGTCTAGCGACAGATGATCTCCGCAGTTCGGTCCCGTAGCTTTTCAAATATTTGAACATTTGAAGAGAACGTTAAATCTTACATTTGCGTAATATTAGTTTAAAGAGTGCCGTTTCTTGAACAATGCTGAATTGTTGATTGACAACAGTCACGTGGTTTTATTTTTCTTCTTTGCCCTGTGAATACCTGCCCAATTCTTCGATGGTCAAGTATATTTATCCCAAGATGAAGATATTAAGTGCCTTATCGGAAAATATTAAGGAAATAATTACAAGAATCACCTTCTTGGGATAATCTTAGAGACGAATTGAGAATATGGTTGAAATGAGGAGGAAAAAGAAATATCACCAAGATCGTGGTTTAAAATGTTGCTAAAAAGAAGTAGTGGATTCAATAGAAGAAAAACAAATAGCATATGAAAGCTATCTTTCAAAGGCTACCCTGATTAATGGACAACTGAGAACAGAGTAGGAATGACACAACAGGAATAGTGAATAGAGAACAATAGCAAGCGTCGGACAGATATATCAGTAAAATAGATTCATAACTTTCATGGCCACCAGCAGATAGCATAAGGCTATGGAAATATTAAATAAAAAAAGAAAAGGACACGTTCTGATAATATTACGATTCAAAAGACGAATATTATACGACTCTAACGTGGAATTGAAGATTGATCCTATGAATTGCATTACTGGTTACATTATTTTTATCCATCATACATACATACATAGTAACACTTTAAAGGTAAACGTACTCACTCGTCATAACACATGATTGTGACACATACTACACATAGCTCAGCGTCTGTTGTATGCGATATAACATAAAAATAAATCACAAGTAATGATATTACACTGCTGTCAAAAATACACTGACGTTATCTGCTTTGTATCCAAAGCCTAACGCTGTTTCTGCAGCGTTTTGGGAAAACATTACATGCGAGAGCCTGAGAAAGACGTCTTGGCTGCATTACACTCTATGTATTTGAATATGGATGAACAGATCATGCGTTTCAAATAAATAGAAAATACACGCTGACATCACCTTACGTTTTACGTACTAGACAATATTCCAGTCAGACCGACGGTGTGGGTTTGGAGAGCCCATTAGTTTCAGTTGTAGCCATACTTTTCATGGAGCATTTTGAGGATTTGCCTTGCACACGGCTGATAGGCCAGTAGAAGTATAACACAAATGGGAAATAATCGTACAAAAAGTGTTATTGTTTTAATGGCTTTATTTGTTGCCCGATTTTTTTTTGTTTTTTTGTTGTTTTTTTTTTGTTCCCTGTGTAGTTCTGTTTGTTGCGGACGTTGATCAAGTTTGTTCGTTTTTGTTCGATTTGTTCTTGGCTCAGCTTTTTTATTACAGAGGGCGTTCAGCCCTCTGACCGGGCGCGCTGAGCCACGGCGCCCGGCATACCCGATAAATCATAGGTCTTCCGCTCGGCAGAGCTGTGCTAAAATGTTGAGGGGTAAAATTGAAACCCCAATAATGAAAAAAGGTCGTATTAAACGTTGTAAGGCAATAAATTCCGCGTTTCATGAGAGTAGTTGCATATTTTGTGGACTATCTGTTTCCATAATAGTGTTAATAAAGTTTGGACAAATATTACATGTTTATGAAAAATCTTCGTTTTAGCCGATGTTAAATGTGAGGCCGACCGCAGTGGCCGAGCGGTCTACGGCGCGTCAGTCCCTTAAGATTAACAAACATTTGAACTTTTTTTTAATGTGTGACAGCACTGCCAATCTTTAAGAAACTGACCGACGTTTCGGCTATTGTTACAAGCTCCTTCATCCAGAAGACGGCTACTAGCAACAGTGGCCGAGACGTCAGTTTCTTAAAGATTGATTTTTAACTTCTGCTGACTGGTAATATAACTTAAACTAACTCATCTATTAATAAAGAGGTCAACATAAAGAATTTAGAGGAATAAATAATGTGTTCAAAGAGACCAAAAGCGAATTTTTTTTACCACCCATCACTGTACAGCTTTACGTTAAAGTTGTATTATTTCTCAAAATCAATGAAGAGTCTTTAAAATGTAGTTCTTCAATAAGTGTTATATACAGTACATTAAATATAGTACTATATCGTCACAATGTTCTGTACTTATTTGATGTTGCGTAAAAATAAAATATTAACATTGTTGAATGTGCAAAAGACAGCAGGCCTATTCATTAAACGCCTTACACCTGAAACGGATACGGCGACATCGAGCGAACGCCCCTGTTTTGTCCACCCCTGGTCACGCGTCTTGGGTATATTAACTACTGTCTCTCAGTATATTTATTCCTTAATGAAATTTGTCATAGATAATATATCCCTTTTCCCATCAAACGGCTCAGTTCATACCAACAATACTAAGAAAAAAATGATCTACACAAGGACTTAAAAGCACTTACTTTAGTTCAAAAAGGGGTCCAGTACTCAGTAACACACATATTCAATAATTTACCAACAACCATAAACAATTAGCTACAAATAAAGAACAGTTTAAAAGGAGCCTAAAAGACTTTCTAGTGGCCAACTCATTCTACTCCATTGACGAATGATGCAGGTATCTGTATTCGTACTGTTAGTGTTGTTGTATTATCAGCTCGTAAACAGTGTATGTGTGTTAGTAATATTATATTATCAACTTATATAGACCAAAGAGAGTGTGGACAGATGACGAGAGACGAGCAGTTGGAGAGAAAATGAAGAAGTACTGAGAAGAAAAGAAGAGAAAGAAACACTATTAGTCTTACGTTGTATGCGGTTCATACCTGGCCAAAATCATAAATAAAAAATAATAAATTAATAAAAAAATAATAAAAAAATAGACCTGTTCCACATCCATGAGGATCACCTCAACACGCAGTCCGTCTCTGATTTGCGTGAACGGAATATTGAAACAAGGCCTGACAACCGTCCATGTGACGTCACTCCGATAGGCTGCGGTCGATAGCTGACTGGCTGGTCGCTACGAGGCAGTGGACTGGCCCACTGCCTCGTAGCGACCAGCCAGTCAGCTATCGACCGCCAGCCAGTCAGCTATCGACCGCAGCCTATCGGAGTGACGTCACATGGCCGGTTGACAGGCCTGAGCGCAGGTTGATATTCCATCAGCAGAGTGGCTCTCGACAGCTTCAGACATGACGTCATTATGACTAATGCGCGCTGTATCGAAGATGAAGGACGCCTGTATCGACTAATTTCAGCTTAACTGAGTGAATTAAATGCTGTTTTAATGTGCTGACGGCAACCGCGGCGGAGCAGCCGATGCGCGTTGAGGCGCTATGCTACGATGCGCGAGCCCGTCCGCCGCGGGCAGGGATGTTTCTATTGTCCTTAGGTTAGTTTACCTTAGTTTAAGTAGATTTTCCGCTACGGATTGATAACCACGTAGATGAGTCTGATAGATTTACAAAAATTTGAACATTTTGAAGTAAGTGGTACTTAAATTAACAAATACAATACGTAATTTTAAGAAAGTCGAACAAAGATCCATGTCTTTAGAAATTTACTATACAGTGGTACCTTTCTTAACAAGCCTAATTCGCTTCCGAGTATTACCGGCAATGCAAAGTACGCGTAATGCATCATATATTTTTCTGTGGGAATTCATGTAAAAATAGGATAATGTGTTTCATTCCTAAAACTGTACAAATAAAAGTCATACTGTAGTATTTGTATAATCGAGTTGAATCAACAGAAACAAAACAGTTATTAGAGTTTGAAATCACAGACTTGGTTGTGTTCTCTTTGGGGAAAGTTGGTTACCTAGAATATAATTACTCGGATCGAGTAATCAAAAACGCTGTGACTATGAAGCACTGTTCTTGATCATTAATAGTCGCACACGAGGGATTATTTTCTTTAGTAAAACTTTCTCCGGTTTCAAGCTGCGTCAAGAGGTTAACTGCCCTCTAAGCCTTTCGGCACATATCTCCTCTGCTATTTTCAATTGGTTGACTGTCGTGTGCATGCTGCGTGGCCAACGACAAGCACGGGCCTCAGCCACTGCCGACGTCGAAGATTGGTATGGGTGTGTATTCCATACGTCCGTGTGTTTCAGAATTACACTACTACACCAACAAACGTCTAGGGGATGTGGGAGGTGTCTTGAGCAGCAAAGTGAGCGTAGAAACCCATGTCCGTAAAAAAATGTTCAAATATTTGTATAGTCTATGGGACTTAACTACGGGGTCATCAGTCCCTAAACTTACAAACTACTTATGGACTACTTACGAACTTGGGCGGCACAAATATCCATGCCCGAGGGGGGATTCGAACCCCCGACCGTAGTGGCCGTGCAGACCGTGACTGAAGCGCCTCAGGCCCCGCGGCCACCGCGGCCGGCGTGGCCGGAAACGTCATCCAATGACGCTACAGAGCGTCGAAGTTGCTGGAGGGGATGTCTAGCGGCAGGAGCTGGTGCCTGTAACTTGGACTCTCCGTAGCGTCATTGAATGGCGTTACCGGACGTGGGTTTCCATGCTCATTTTGTCCCTCAAGACACCTCCCACATCCACTAGACGTTTGTTGGTGTAGTAGTGTAATTCTGAAACACACGGACAAATGGGACATACTCCCATCTCAGTCTCCGACGTCCATTTACTGCCGGGAATATGCGCAGGAGCTAATTTTGTGAGAGAAATTTTTTTATTGTTAGCATGTGAGGAATTGCGCTGCGAAGTCCGAGTGCGCGAAGTTATATATGCTGATGACTACCAATGATCCTTTCTTCAGTGCGGAGGCACTCAAGGAGAAACTGCAGGTGTTTTGATCGCTGTGATGGTGTAGGGCTCAGCGCAACTGCCTAGAAAGCAGTACACATTTTCAATGTTACCCATTCGCAGTTAATGTCGTACATTCCGTGTATGTGACAAAAAAGAAATGGTGACATCTGAACTGAAATGTAGAATATAATGACCAAAATAAAACAATATCATCTAAGATGGAAAGAAGACGTGGGAAGTATGTCAGACGGAAGAATTACAAAGCCGTAAAGGAATATCAACCAATAGGCAAAACATTTTTAGGAAAGAGGTGGCTTTACCAAATTCGAACGAGTATCGAAAGACTCAATCCTTGATGTTAATGGATATGATAAAGATCTTATTCTTATGTATACTAATTTTGGGCGCTCTTTTTCCATTTACGAACGCCATAATAAATATTAAAAGGAGTAAGCGATTAAGTAGAGCCTTGGCTCGCGTCGTGGTTAACTGCATGTCAGCAAAAATCATTTCTCATCAGGAGCAGACTGTGTGCTGGCATTGCGTTTCGCCCTCTCCCTGCATCATCATCACGCGTCCCAAACGCGCCACAACACAGCAGCTGCAGTCACCAACACATATCGTGAAAGCGTGTCTCTCACACAAAGCTAGGAAAGAGATTTTCATAAGTGCGACAAGAAAACCGTTTCCGATCTGGCTTTTGGGGCTTCCAGTCAAAGATATCACACGATTCTTATTTGCTTCCTTACTCTGTAGCATTACACTTAATTTTTTTTAAAATTAAAATTATACCCGCGACGCTTGTCGCTAGCATCCGTTCTCTCTGCCACTAAATCTCTCATTACTTTGTTTCATAAGAGACTTTAAATTTTTTTGAACGAGCTGAAGGGAAAACGGAATCGCTCATCGTCTTTCGTCTTCTTGCTGTTGATCAGATTGAACGTCTCTGTTTGGTTCGTCCATATTGACTGTAAGTGTGAGCTTAAAACAATTAATTGTAATAATTTCAGTAATACGTTTGAAATTAATACTTTATTTAATAGGAGATATTTCCCCATTTTTCATTAATTTTGCTTTCTTTTGGTGTATTTATTCTAACCACTATTACCGCAAAATACTGATGGCGGAAACTTTCATGTTTTTCTCAGTGTTTCTATCTTTTCAAAAATGAATATTCATTGCAATATTTCACAGTATATAAAATTCAATAACGGTACTTAACTTTCATATTGACGACAACACCAGCCAACAAGAAAAAGCATCATTACAACTTCACTGACTAGTCTGTTAGAACAATATTGATGTATTATGCAACAGAAAGCCACATTTCTTGTGATACTACAATTCTGCCCCTGATACGTTTTCGTCACATTCCTTTGGTTTTTGACGACGTAGTAAATATATATTTTCTTCCTTCAAATTTTTCTGTATCTTCTATTATCGAATACTCAGAATTTGAGTGCCTTTTCCTGTATTCACAAATGATATGACACTATCGTTACTGCTCTTTGAGTCTTTCACATTTTTAGCTCAATGATGAGACTGTATGTTCAGAAATAGCTTAAAATCGCAGCGTATAAAGGTCGAGCAGTTTTGTGTCGTATATCCTGCTGATTTTATATACAGCGTAGAATCGTTTGACGCAAGTACAAAATAATTCAATCGCCCACGGTGAGTGCGATTGACAGAACAGATATCAAATATCAGGGCTCAGGACGAGTTAGTATGTGTGTGTGTGTGTGTGTGTGTGTGTGTGTGTGTGTGTGTGTGTGTGAGAGAGAGAGAGAGAGAGAGAGAGAGAGAGAGAGAGAGAGAAGAGAGGTAGGGAGAATTAAAAGAAAAAGCTTCGGAAAAGTTTTCATTATTGGTTTTCACGTTATTGACACACGAAATACTCACGGGAAATACGTAATGCTACTTCGGTCTCATTGACGCAAATGTGAGTAATTGAATATGTCGACAATGGAGTAGTTGTTAATGGCACCAGGGTCGTTGCTCGAGTTTTCCCTACCCTCGTCCTGCATAATGGGAGCTTAATCGCATTTTATGCTCTCTATCTCTCCCTCCAGCGGGTTAATTTGGCTCTTTGCAGCTGACACCATCACCAGAAAGAGGACGATTACTCCGTTTTTGGTGACGCTGGAACCTTTCAAGTTTTTACAGGCGACCTGATTCAGCAGCGATAACAGCAAATCTGAGGGGAAGCTTAGAAAATATTTCCCGTAGTTTGAGGTGAAGATTATAACTTACCGGATATAGACTGGGACACAAACGTGTCTAAGACAGTTGGTAGTGACAGATATTGACTAACATTATTTTAAGTTCTGTATCCGAAAATAACCTCGAACAATTAAATGGAGAACCGAGTCGTGGACATAACGTGTTATACCCGCTGATGACAAATAGCCCCGAACTTTTTGAATCAGCATAGACCAGGGAGTAATCGATCATAAGGCCATTACAGCAACAATGAATACAGTTGTAAGTAGAAATATAAAGAAAGATCTTCCTATATAGCAACAAAGAAAATGGTCACAATTCAAAGTACCGGGTGGTCAAAAAGTCAGTCTATATTTGAAAACTTAATAAATCACGGAATAATGTAGATAGAGAGGTAAAAATTGATACACATGCTTGGAATAACATGGGGTTTTATAAGAACAAAAAGAAGTATTGCTAGACGCGTGAACTATTGGCGCGTCGTTTGGTGGTGATCGTGTGCTCAGCCGCCACTTCGCCATGCTTGGCCTCTCAGGTCCCCAGACATCAGTCCGTGCGATTATTGGCTTTGGGGTTACCTGAAGTCGCAAGTTTATGGTGATCGACCGACATCTCTAGAGATTCTGAAAGATAACATCCTGCCGGCCGCGGTGGCCTAGGGGACTGAGGCGCTTCAGTCACGGTCTGCACGGCCACTACGGTCGGGGGTTTGAATCCCCCGTCGGGCATGGATATTTGTGCCGTCCTTAAGTTCATAAGTAGTTTGTAAGTTTAGGGACTGATGACCCCGTAGTTAAGTCCCTTAAGCTTAACAAACATTTGAACATTTGAGATAACATCCGACGCCAATGCCTCACCATAACTCCGGACATGCTTTACAGTGGTGTTCACAACATTATTCCTCGACAACAGCTATTGTTTAGGAATGATGGTGAACATGTTGAGCATTTCCTATAAAGAACATCATGTCTGCTTTGTCTTAATTTGTTATGCTAATTATTGTTTTTCTGATCAGATGAAGCGCCATCTGTCTGACATTTTTTGAACTTTCTTTTTTTCTTTTTGTGTGTATGCGTTTGTGTCTATGTTTCCAATAAAACCCCATGTAATTCCAAGCATGTGTGTCAATTTTTACCTCTCTATCTACATGATTTATTAAGTTTTCAAATTTATACTGACTTATTGATCACCCGGTACATTATGAGAACGCATGCTGTTACTGCGTGATTACCTGTAATTACCTCATGACTTCAATAAAAGCTCAAAATGATGTCCTTCAACTTAAATGCTTTTGGAAATACGCGTAACAAAATTCCTCTCAACAGCTAGTAGTTCGCCTTCAGTAATGCATTGACAATGCGCTGACGCATGCTTTCAGGCGTTGTCGGTGAATCACGATAACAAATATCCTTCAATTTTCCCCATAGAAAGAAATCCGGGGATGTAAGATCCGGTGAAAGTGCTGGCCGCGGTATGGTGCTTCTACGACCAATCCAACTGTCATTAAATATTCCATTTAAGACCGCTTCAACTGCACGCGAGCCATGTGCCGGACATCCATCATGTTGAATGTACATCGCCATTCTGTCATGCAGTGAAACATCTTGCAGTAAAATTGGTAGAACATTACGTAAGAAATCAGCATTTAGATTGTCATCGAGAAAATATGTGCCAATTATCGTTACTCCCATAATGCCGCACCATACATTAACCCGCCAAGGTCGCTGATGTTCCACTTGTCTCAGCCATCGTGGATTTTCCGTTGCCCAGTAGTGCATATTGTGCCGCTTTACGTTATCTCTGTTTGTGAATGACGCTTGGTCACTAAACAGAACGCTGGTAGAAAATCTATTATCGTCCCGTAATGTATTTTGTGCCCAGTGGCAAAACTTGACACGACGTTCAAAGTCTTCGCTATGCCAATCCTGGTGCACAGAAATACGGTACGGGTGAAATTTATATTGGTGTATTCTCAACACGTTTTTGAGATTCCCGATTCTCGCTCAGTTTGTCTGCTACTGATGTGCGGATTAGCCGCAACTGCAGCTACAACACTTACTTGGGCATCACCATTTGTTGCAGGTCGTGGCTGACGTTTCACTTGTGGCTGAACACTTCCTGTCTCTTTAAATAACTATCCATACATAAATACCATATCGACCTTTTCTGCAATTGGTAAACAGTCCATTTTAACACCAGTAATGTATCACGAAGCAAATACTGTCCGCAATGGCGAAATGTTACGCATTACAGCGCCATCTATCACAAATCGACTAAAGTGTTCAAAATAAAACATTCATACAATGTAGGCTTTCATGGCGGGCGTCAATTTCACTAAAAATTTCCGGGCTTGTAGGCCATGGTCGATGGATAAAACTTTCCTCTAACGTTTCGTCTTCATCTGAGGCAGACAGCCGGCCGCGGTGGCCGAGGGGACTAAGGAGCTCCAGTCACGGTCTGCACGGCCACTACGGTCGGGGGTTCGAATCCCCCCTCGGGCATGGATATTTGTGCCGTCCTAGTTCGTAAGTAGTTTGTAAGCTTAGGGACTGATGACCCCGTAGTTAAGTCCCATAGACTATACAAACATTTGAACTTTTTTTTTTTTTTTTTTTTTTTTTTTTTTTTTTTTTTTTTTGAGGCAGACATCTTCGGAGGCTAAGTGGCAACTGCGCTGGGGCCTCCAGGGAGCGCCGCATATATAGGCAGTGTAGGGGGCGCCACAGTGAATCACGTGACGTCGGCTGAGCAACTATCTCTGGTAATGCCAACCTTGTTACTAGAGGAAGATCGATTGTCAACGTGCTTGTGCAACATCGAATTCCAAATCATGTCCAATTTAACACCTTTCTCTTTTCTATTGAAATTATTACGATGTTTGTAAATTTCAATGGCTTCTCTGTATGTACGAGCATAATAGTGAGAAGTTTTTCATAAGACACTGGTCTCGTTAAATTTAATTTGATGGTCGCCCTCTTGGTAATCATGCTCCGCTACGGCCGACTTCTGTGTATGTCCCAGGCGCGTAATTTCTCTTGTGTTATCTTAGACGAGTGTTGACACTTCTTTTCGTAGTTCCGGTATACACTTGGCCACAGCTGCAAGGAATTTTATACACATGCAGTGTATCCAAAGTGTGTCGCACATCTTTTACAGACCTTAAATGTTCTTTAATTTTCCTGGTAGGTTTGAAAATAGTTTCAACCCCATGTTTGTTCAGCACTTTTCCAATGCGATCTGTGAGATGACTATTAAAGGGAACGAACACTTTCCCTTTGGATGGTTGAGGTTCCTTATTGTTTTTAGTTTTCGTCGTGGGGAATAACCATTCTTCTTGTAGGTCCTTCGAAGATGTTCGACCTCATCTTGTAATTAAACTAGTTGATAAATTTTATGCGCGCTGTCGACCAAGGTTTTAATAACTCTTCTTTTTTGTCTAGGGTAGTGGTTTGAGTCTTTATAAGGTAACGATCCGTATGCGTAGCCTTCCTGTGGCCCAACGTGCCGTCTTCTCGTTTCATCACAGACACATATAGAAAATTAAGCTGGCCATTAAGTTCTTTTTTCATTGTAAATTGTATCCTGGGGTTGATACTGTTTAGATATACCAAGAAAGCATCTAATTCCTCTTCGCTGTGTGTCCATACTACGGAGGTATCATCGACATAACGATACCACTTGGCTGGTTTTTTTTACTAGCAGTCTGCAGTACCTGTTGTTCGAAAGACTCGATAAATAAATTGGCTACTGCTGGACTTAGAGGACTACTCATAGCCACCCCGTCAATCTGTTCATAAAATTTGTTGTTATACTGAAAATAAGTAGTGGTGAGGCAGTGTCTAAACAAAGTCACTATGTATGATGGAAAAATTTGCGCTATGCACGAGATGGCTTCGTTTACCGGGATCATGCTAAATAAAGAAACTACATCGAAACTCGAATGTCGCTGGGGGCCACGTTCATTTCATTTAGCTTTTCAATTAAATGAACTGAATTTTTGATACGACTGTCCATACCTCCAGCAACTAAGCAAGGTGTCTCGCTAACTCGTGAGTGGGAGACCCTGTGGCACTCACGATCGGCCTAAGCGGCGTCTGTTCCTTATGCCCCTTAGGTAATCCACAGAGCCGAGGGAGATACTCTTAAGTTTTGCAAAGCGACTTCTCATCGTCGGGAGAGAAGAAAGATATTTTCACCAATTGATTCGTCATTTTTAAGATCTTCATAGTTGGATTCTTCTGCAGTACTTTGTAATTGGTGGGGTCCTAAATATCCTGTATCATACGGTGGACGACTTGACGTTCAGAACTATGGAGTGGAGTGCAGAAATTTTCTGGTCTCCAGAAGGACGTGTCCGATGCTCCAGCTGATGATAATTTCCGTACCGCCATTAATCTGTCAGATAAAAATTTGGCAGATGAAATTTCTCTCCTAGCCAAAGGAGGCAATTTTGCTGTGACTCCTCTAAAATTACCTATAACGCCATTGCCCAATTTTGAGCATTTTTGGTAATAATATGTCATTTTTCATGTTATGTAAAATACTAAATTTCATGTATATTACAATCGATCCCACAACTGTATGGTACGTGATTTCTGTATTCTATATGGTTTGTATGCCTTATGAATATCTACATCATGTTTATTTTTGTATATTATTTTGTAATTTTAATTTGATTTGGTAATGTCATTTTTATTTTGTATGTGAACATTATATAAATTGTAATATCTCACGACCAGCATGCTATGTAAAAGATGTAGTGATTCCACTGTGAACGGAGTTGGCGAGATGGCGTTGGCGCGCAGCTAACGTAGTGAACAGTAGTTAGTCTGAGGCTGGAGCTCACGACAGCAAGGCGTCAGAAGGAGCAGGCAGGCCACAGGCAAAGAGCAGTGTCAGACTTGTGCTACCGTGTTTTCTGGACCAAATATCTGGTCACTTGAGGCAGAAGACCAATCTACCTACAATGGCCTCGGTGAACGCGCAACTGTAATGGAAGGAATCATACTGTCTGAGTGTGGAGCCAAATGGAAGCTACTGGAAACCGCCGTTATAATGTCTGCACATAGCCTGCACGGAAAGGAAATCTGAGCTATGTACGCTGCTTCTCCACCTTGCCACCACTCCTCATTAATAAAAGGTCACAGTAGTTAATATTATTTTGTAACTGGTCGATGAGAACTTTAATGTGTCTTGACTATTTTCAATAGAGTTTATATTTCTGTACAAAACTAGTGTGTACGTAACCTTAATTTATCCTATGTCGTAAAACCTAGTAGGAATCCTCTCCTGTAAATAATTATTAGCCGAGTAATCCAATTTTATTAAGAGCAGCAACCAATTTTAATAACATAAAGTTTTTTTTTGGCGGATAATCTTTCCTTTCAAATTTGCTTAATTTTGAAGTAACATTGTTTTGTATGGTTCCTTTACATATTCGTATAGAAATTTCAAGTGCAGTATATGGTGCTGCAACTATATATTTCATGTCTCATTGCTCAATAATTTTGGAAGGAATAAGTTACTTTATTGCCACGTAACTACTTTTAATTAGCTCATGTTTTTGAAATAGTTCAGATACGAACACCTATGTGTAGCAATAGACAAAATTTTGCACATTGTTTCTATAAATCATCAGTATAATTAAAGTGACTTCATACTAGTTTCAAGATTAGTAGATTTAATTGATAAACCCATTCAGTACTGTGTTACCTAAAGATAGACAAAATTTGTAGTTGGTGTGAAGAATGGCAGCTAGCTCTCAATGTGAAAAATGTGATGCGCATGAGAAGGAAAAACAATTCCACAATGTTCGAATACAGAATTAGTAATGAGCTTTTTGATGCTGACGCGTCGTTCAAATATCTAAGCGTAACATTGCAGAGCGAAATGAAATGGAACGAACATGTAAGGACAGTTGTAAGGAAGGCGGACAGGCGACTTCAGTTTATTGGCAGAATTTTGGGAAGATGTACTTCATCTGTAAAGGAGACCGCGTATAAAACGCTTGTACGACCACGTCTTGAGTATTGCTCAAGTGTTTGGGACCCGCAGCAGATTAGTTTAAAGGAAGATATAGAAGCAGTTCAGAGGCGAGCAGCTAGATTTGTTACTGGTAGGTTCGACTAATGCGCGAGTGTCACGGAAATGCTCCGGCAACTCAATTGGGGATCGCTGGAAGAAAGACGACATTCTTTTCGTGACTTTCTTTTGAGGAAATTTAGAGTGCCGGAATTGGCAGCTGAGTGTAGTACGAACTTGCTGCCGCCTACTTACATTTCGCGTAAAGATCTCAGAGACAAGATAAGAGAAATTTGGGCTCGTACGGAGGCATATAGAGATTCTTTTCCCCTTCGTTCTATTTGGGAGTGGAAAAGAAAAGGAAATGTCTGGTAGTGGTACAGTATACCCTCCGACACGCACTTTACTGTGGATTACGCAGTGTATATGTAGATAGGTAGATCCACAATGTAGGATTTGTTGTTGTTAAGGTCTTCAGTCCGGAGACTGGTTTGATGCGTCTCTCGACCCTACTCTATCCTGAGCAAGCCTTTTCATCTCCTCATAAGAACGGCAACCCACATCCATTTGAATCTGCTTAATACATGCGTCTCTTGGCCTCCCTCTGCAATTTGTACTTCATACACATCCCTCCAATGCTAAATTTACGATTCATCGATGTCTAAAAATGTGTACTATCAAGCGATCCCTCCTTTTAGTCAAGGTATGCCAAAAATTCCTTTTATCACCAATTCTGTTCAGTACCTCTTCATTAGTTACTCGATCTATCCACTTAATCGTCAGCATTCTTCAGTAGCACCACATTTCAAAAGCCTCTATTCTCTTCCTGTCAGTATGTTTCACTCTCGTACAAGACAACACTCCACACAAATGCCTTCAGAAAAGACATCCTTGCACTTAAATTAATATTCCATGTTAGCAAATTTCTGTTTTTCAAAAATGCTTTTCTTACCATTGCCATTCTGCATTTTATATCCTCTGTTATGCAACCATCATATGTTATTTTACTACCCACGTAATAAAACTCATCTATTACTTTCATTGTTTCGAACAAAGAAAATTTGAATTACATGAAACGGACAAAGGTTCCTGAGCAACAGAGCTAACGTTCCAATGTAAAGTTACAACCCTCAAGATGGAAAGGAACACATTTCATTTTTTAAACTTATTTTATTTTGCTACCCAAAGATTGCAAATGAAGTGAATATGTCACGGGATCATCAGTGTGTATCTTTGTATGTATGTTCAAATCAAGTGTTTGTATTTCTTTTATGACCAAACTACGTTAGTCATCAGTCCCTAGACTTAAAAACTACTTAAACTAACTAACCTAAGGACAGCACACACATCCATGCTGGAGGGTGGATTCTAACCTCCGAGGCGGGAGGCCGCATGATCCGTAACGTGGCGCTCCAGACCGCTCGGCTATTCCCGCGCGGCTGTGTATGTGTATATATATGGCGCGGCGGAGTAGCCGAGCGGTCTAAAGCGTCTCGTTTCGGAACGCGCGGTTGCTCGCCGTGGAGGTTCGAGTCCTCCCTGGGGCATGGGTGTGTGTGTTTGTCCTTAGGTTAGTTTACCTAGGTTTAAGTAGTGTATAAGCTACGGACTGATGACCACGCAGTTTGGTCCGATAGATTTACAAACATTTATTATATATATATATATCACTAAGTGTGTTTGCCTCTGTAACTTATAAAATAATAGGTGACGGGGAATTTTAATGTGGTAGGTCAACACAAGAAATGTTACACTTTCTGCGGAGCTATGAACATAGTTTATTGTATCATTTTCCAAAGAGTTACAGGACAAAAATATAATTTTTAAATGGAACAATAGTTTTTTCTATCGTGCATTGGATTCGTTGAAACCAGTTGCGTCCAAATCAATTTAAACTACATTCCTATCACTGTTAGTTTGGGAGCTACAACCCTTCAAAGTTTAGGGGGCGGAGGCTGCGACAGCGTATCTGACTGGCTGGTGGTCATGAGACAGTGGGCCGTGCCCCAGGGGATAGCCACTCAGCCAGTCAGCTACGCTTTTGCAGCCTCCGCCCCCGGAACTTTCAAGGGCTGTAGCTCCCAAACTAACAGTGATAGGAATGTAGGTTAAATTGATTAGGACGCAGCTGATTTAAACGAATCCAATACACGATAGAAAAAAGTATTGTTCCATTTAAAAATTATGTCTTTGTGTTGTAACTCTTTGGAAAATGATACAATTAACTATGTCCATAGCTCCGCAGAAAGTGTAACATTTCTTGTGTTGACCTACCGCATTAAAATTTCCCGTCACCTATTATTACAGAGGCAAACACACTTAGTGATATATATATATATATATATATATATATATATATATATATATATATATATATATATATATATATATATTGTTGTTGTGGTCCAGTCCGGAGACTGGTTTGATGCAGCTCTCCACAATACCCTATCCTGAGCAAGCCCTTCATCTCCACATAAGAACGGCAACCTCCATCTGTCTGAATCTGCTTACTGAATCCATCTCTTGGTCTTCCTCTGAGATTTTTACCCCACACACTTCCCTCCAACGCTAAATTCACAATTCCTTGATGTCTAAGAATGTGTCCTACCAATCTATCCCTTCTTTTATTCAAGGTATGCCAGAAATTTCTTTTCTCCCCAATTCTGTTCAGTACCTCCTCATTAGTTACGCGATCCATCCACCTAATCTTCAGCATTCTTCTGTAGCACCACATTTCAAAAGCCTCAATCCTCTTCCTGTCCGCACTGTTTATCGTCCATGTCTCACTCCCATACAAGGCAACACTCCATACAAATGCCTTCAGAAAGGACTTCCTTAGGCTTAAATCAATGTTCGATGTTAACAAATTACTCTTCTTCAAGAATGCTTTTCTACCCATTGCCATTCTGCATTTTATATCCTCTGTACTGCGACCATCATTTGTTATTTTACTGCCCAAGTAACAAAACTCATCTACCTCCTTTATTGCTTCGTTTCCCAATCTAATTCCTTCAGCATCACCTGATTTTCTTACACTGCACTCCATTACCCTAGTTTTGCTCTTGTTAATGTTCATCTTATATGCACCTTTCAGCACATTGTCCATTCCGTTCAAATGCTCTTCCAGGTCCTTTGCTGTATCTGACAGAATTACTATGTCATCGGCAAAACGCAATGTTTTTAATTCTTCACCCTGAACTTTAATTCCTTCTCCAAATTTCTCCTTGCTTTCCTTTATAGCTTGCTCAATATACAAATTGAATAACAATGGAGAAATACTACAAACCTGTCTTACTCCCTTTCCAACCACTGCATCCCTTTCATGCCCTTCAACTCTGATAACCGCTGTCTGGTTTTTGTACAAGTTGTCTATAACCTTACGCTCTCTATATTTTACTCCTGCTTGCTTAAGAACTTGAAAGAGTTTATTCCAACAAACATTGTCAAAAGCCTTCTCCAAATCTACAAAAGCTAGAAATGTAGGTTTGCCTTTTCTTAATCTATCTTCTAGGATAGACCGCAAAGTGAGTATTGCCTCCCGTGTTCCTACATTTCTCCTGAACCCAAACTGATCTTCCCCGAGGTCGGCTTCTACCAGCTTTTCCATCCTTCTGTATATAATTCGTGTTAATATTTTGCAACCATGACTTATTAAACTGATGGTTCTGTAGTTTTCACACCTGTCTGCACCTGCTTTCTTTGGAATGGGGATTATAACATTTTTCTTAAAGTCTGAGGGTACTTCGCCTGTCTTATACATCTTACACACCAGGTGAAACAGGTTTGTCATGGCTGGTTCTCCCAAAGACTTCAGTAGCTCTGAGGGAATATCATCTACTCCAGGGGCCTTGTTTCGACTTAGGTCTTTCAGGGCTCTGTCAAATTCTTCTCTCAATACAGTATCTCCTATTTCATATTCATCTACACCCTCTTCCCGTCCTGCAATATTGTCTCGAAGTTCATTTCCTTTGTAGAACCCCTCTATATACTCTTTCCACCTTTCAGCTTTCCCTTCTTTGCTGAGAACTGGTTTTCCATCAGTGTCTTTGATATTCATAGAGCTGTTTTTCTTATCTCCAAATGTTTCTTTTATTTTCCTGTAGGCTGTATCTATTTTTCCCCTATTTATACATTCTTCTACATCCTTGCATTTTCCTTCTAGCCACTCCTGCTTAGCCATTTTGCACTTCTTGTCAATATATATATATATATATATATATATATATATATATATATATATATATATATATATATATATATATGTGTGTGTGTGTGTGTGTGTGTGTGTAAGGGGGAAGGGGGAGGGGAGAAGAGGAGGAGACACTGCCTAAAAATGGAGGTCAACTCTCTGAGGAGAGCAAAACTTTACACTGGCGAGGTGATTGACGCTGGCGGTAATCATCCAACGAAATGAAACTGTGTCTGAATAATATAAGCATTTTTCTGACCTTTTGCTGACGAGAACATTTACTACAATTAAGAAAAGATTTCTCACTCTTGCGTATTCTTCAACGAATCTGACAGCGGCTTCGGACAGAAAAGCGTCGACATAGGGATGGCAGCGGCGGAGGGAATTCGGGCCCTTCGACAACTGTGAGTAGAAGCTAAGTAGGTTAGGCAGTTATTGAAATGCAGATTCCTGGAACATTTTTGACAGAGGAGAGCAATCGAATTACGCATCTCATTTCGCTAAATTGCTCCCGGGCGGAGACCCAGGACCCAGTGCCAATGTCCTTCCCCCCTCCCCACACACACAGCCGAGCCAAATGGAAATGAACCAACTGGATGTTAATGCGATTTTCCCAACCCGTACCGACTTCTCTACTTTCAGTCGCCGGAATTTACGTCCCCGCCAACAATTCACCGCGGCGAGGTGGAGGAGACGTTTTATCGGAGAGACTGTTTCAGAACAGGGATGCTTTTCGCTTGCAGTCAATGACAGATAATAGTCCTTACAAGCTCGATAATTGGTGATGTTGCTGATGACAGAGCTTCTAAAAGAGATATACTAAGACGCAGCTTTGCGAATTTCCTTAATTAAAGAAGATGAACTAAATATTCCTGATCTAGAATTAAGAACAGCAGGCAACATGAGTAACTTAGCTGTAGATATCCTCAGAGTCGTGAAGCAATTTAAATGTCTTATTAAAAGTCTCCTGTATCAGAATACAATAGCTCCATCTATAGCATTCATATATAGCCGTTGGCTCAACAAGGGATCCATACCAAAATACTGGAAAATTGCACAGATCATACAGATCTTTCTAATATATAAAGCAGAGTGTCCGTATGCTTGTACGTGTTGCATACAAATCTACAGTTTTGTTCCAGTCTTTATGAAATTTTGTACACGAAAGCTTGAATCGATGAGAACGGTCGCCGTAAGTGTAAGAATCGTGTACGATACATAGTTCACGAGATATGACGTCATAAACAATGAGATGAGCAAACACTTCTGAATTTAGCGACAATGCTGCTCATTTTCTCCTAAACCACTGGACCGATTTCAACCAAATTTGGTACATGCATTCCTTACCGTGTGGTAACAATTGCTGTTTATGGAGTAAAACTACGGTATTCTGTATGACATTACAATTCATAATTTCTACACTACAAATTGTAGCCGAAGGAAATTTTACAGAAAGTATAAACGCGTATAGTTGAGTGTAACTTCTAAATTGTATCACAGTACAAAACGTAGTTCATGAGATATGAGCATATATACAGTAATGTTAATGTAAAACTGTCCCATCACGAACCAGGCTTTTATATATTACATTTTTATTTATAATTGTATTCCCAAGAGATTTTACAGACATACGGCCCTTATAAAAACAAATATATACGTGAAAATAGCAGGAATAAATAACTAAATAAATACCCGGTCAACGCCAGGTTTTCAGCTAGTATGCAATAAAGGTAATTTGGAATATATCCTGTGTTCAAACATTGTAAAGTATCTCGTACACAATGAAAATTGACCCGTAGCTTACAAACTACTTAAAATAAGATAAACTAACCTAAGGACAACAC
Source organism: Locusta migratoria (assembly GCA_026315105.1). Taxonomy (NCBI): domain Eukaryota; kingdom Metazoa; phylum Arthropoda; class Insecta; order Orthoptera; family Acrididae; genus Locusta; species Locusta migratoria. The sequence continues at coordinate 71,014,504 of CM048746.1, read as the reverse complement.
ACACATTCATGCCCCAGGGAGGACTCAAACCTCCGACGGCGAGCAAAAATTGAGATCAGTAAACACCCCAACAATATGAACAGAGAGGACGGATACAAACTCCCGGACACCGCCGGTTTTGGCGGTGTGGCGACGGTCATCGGCGAACGGTACAGCAGGCCCTTGTGGCGCGGATGGGCACAAGTGTAGGCTGAGAAGAGCTAGACCAACACCACCTAGAGAGAAGGACACGGCGCTCTGGTGTGACGTCAGGCAGAGTAGGTTGCGCGCGCATAGCTGACTGGGTAGCCGCCGGGGCACGGCCCACTAGGCCGAAGCAGCGAGCCAGTCAGCTAAGCGCGCGCAACCTACTCTGCCTGAAGTCACACGAGACCGCCGTGGCCTTCTCTCTACGTGGTGGTGACTAGACCCACCAGAAAACTTCAGCTATCGCCGTTATTGGCTAAATACATACATACACCAACAAGCATACACCTTCCTGTTTTCGACCTATCAGAAGCACCGATACAAACACCAATAAGCGCATCTTCCTTCAGTATTTCAAACCTAACAGAAACACCAATGCATGCACCAATGAAGTGTTTCCTTCCCTTCCTGCAGACTGTATAAGAAAAACATCGGAGGAATCGTGAGTATTCCCTGAAGAAGGCTCCTCTAACGGATCCGAAACGTTGGAGAAATATATCATTATGATATATCTCGACTTCAAAATGGCGTTTGACGCGGGGCCACGCAGCAGACTGCTAACGAAGATACGAGCTTATGTAATAGGTTCACAGATTTGTGACTGGCTGGAAGACTTCCAAAGTAATAGAATATAGTACGTTGTTCTCGACGGCGAGTGTTCATCAGAGACGAGTGTATCGTCAGGGGAGTGTGATAGGACCGCTATTATCTTCTATCTATATAAATGATCTGATGGACAGAGCAAGTTGTAATTTGCGGCTGTTTGCTGATGATGCTGTGGTGTATGGGAAGGTGTCGTCTGTAACTGACTGTAATAGCATACAGGATGACTTAGACAAAATTTCTAGTTGGTGCGAAGAATGGCAGGTAGCCCTCAATGTAGAAAAATGTAAGATGATGCGCATGAGTAGGAAAATCAATCCTATAATATTCTAATACAGCATTAGTAGTGAGCTTTTTGATGCTGACGCGTCGTTCAAATATCTATGCGTAATATTTCAGAGCGTAATGAAATGGAAGTAACATGTAAGGACAGTTGTAAGGAAGGCGGATAGGTGACTTCAGTTTATTGGGAGAATTTTGGGAAGATGTACTTCATCTGTAAAGGAGACCGCGTATAAAACGCTTGTACGACCACGTCTTGAGTATTGCTGAAGTGTTTGGGACCCGCACCAGATCAGTTTAAAGGAAGACATAGAGACAGTTCAGAGGCGAGCTGCTAGATTTGTTACTGGTAGGTTCGACCAATGCGCGAGTGTCACGGAAATGCTCCGGCAACTCAGTTGGAAATCGCTGGAGGAAAGACGACGTTCCTTTCGTGAATTTCTGTTCAGGAAATTTAGAGGGCCGGAATTTGAAGCTGAGTGTAGTACGATGTTGCTGCCACCTACTTACATTTCGCGTAGTGACTACAATGATAATAGAAATTAGGGCTCGTACGGAGGCATATAGGCATTCTTTTTTTCTTCGTTCTATTTGGGAGTGGAGTAGGAAAGTAGTGGTACTGTGTACCCTCCGCCACGCACCTTACAGTGGATTGCGGAGTATGTATATAGATGTAGATACTGTTAATTTTGTTTTTATTTTTGTAGTGTATACCTTTTGCAATTTTTTTATACTATGCAGTCTGCATTCTTTTATAGCTGTGGTTGTACCCTCGTTTACTCTGCTCTAGGCCTTAAAGGCCCATGAATGCAATGAATGATGATGGTGACGACATTATCCTCTATGCTCCTCTATGATGCACTGTAACTGATTTCCCTCTAATACGTAGACAGTTCACTGCAGATAGAGTATTAATTCTTAAATTTCCTTCCCTTGCCCGAAAAAATACGACAGAGAAACACGTCGCAGGGTCAAGGACACGACCGACTCTGCCCTAAATATTCCGCGGGTTAGGTGCAGACCGGCGCGTTCCGCCTGGGCGTTGCTGTTTCTGCAGAGGTATTACTCTCCCTGAAAGAGAAGAACGCGGAATGCGCCAGAAAGGGCGGCGCTCGCTCTCAGCAGACAGCTATTGTCTCGGCCCGCGAACGGATCGCCGGACGTGACGTTCTGGGCTGGTGGCTGAGGGAGCGGCGGACGATCGAAGGCAGCGGCTGCTGGCTGCCTTCCTGTCGTCTACTGGAAGAGAGGGGGGGAGGGAGCGAAAGGGAGAGAGAGAGAGAGAGAGAGAGAGAGAGAGAGAGAGAGAGAGGCTGGTACTAACGACTGTGTCAACAGCCCCAGCCTCAGACCGCGTGAGCTTCTTAACGTTGCACTCGATACTCGAACAAGTGGAGTTTCATGACGAGGAGGGAGGAACAGATAGGTAGAAGGAAGGGGGAGTAGTTGAAGGAGTGCACATATCTATAAAACATACAGCATTTATCATACACAAGCAATCTACACTGCTCAATGTACAATTAGGGGCTCAATCGGAATAGCATACGAAATATACATATGGCAACGTATTTTATTCACGTAAGAGTTGTGTTACCAACATGCTTGCCGGCCGCGGTGACCGAGGGGACTGAGGCGCTTCAGTCACGGTCTGCACGGTCACTACGGTCGGGGGTTCGAATCCCCCGTCGGGCATGGATATGTGTGTCGTCCTAGTTCGTAAGTACTTCATAAGTAGTTTGTAAGTTTAGGGACTGATGACCCCGTAGTTAAGTCCCATAGGCTTGACAAATATTTGAACATTTGAACCAACATGCTTGCGTAGTTTCTTGGCTACATGCTTCGCTGTGAAGTAAGTTGACTATCGGTCGTAATACACAGGAATCTTTGTGGACTTTAGGTACACCATAAATCCTGGGTGCTGCTGGTACTTTTGGGATGAGTGTTCTGGCTCTGTAAATATCCACAAACTGTTGTTAATCATCGAAGACGGCATGACGAGTCGACTGTCGTATGAAGATATAACAGAGAGTGTTGAAGCATCCATACGTCAGCTACCGCAAGATGAAGGAGAAATAGTGAGACAAGAAACCTACAGAGTACTTCTACATGCCGAGCTCCCTGAAAAGAACATCTCAATTAAAGTGTACAGAGCTGTGGTGGGAAAAAAGGAAGATAAAAACATTGTCGTCTAGCAGGTAAAGTGTGATACAAAGTGTGATACAGTACGATACTTTGCTGTCTCAACTCATTGCTTCAGGTTTCCATGGCGTCTACGTATAGCGAGGCACCATGGGACTAACTACCATAATAGTGAAAATTCATTGTATTCTATTTTGACGCCATCACATAACTGTACTATGTAATTTTGATTGTGATAACAAGTGTCCAAAAATAGCTATCTCGTAAATTTTCTTTTGGACTTTAAAGACGTCTGAAGTTAAATTATTTAATTTTTTCCAATATGCCAGTCTTTTGTTTTTATTCTGAGTGATAGTTTGATTTAGACAATGATGAACGTGTTTTGAATAATTACATTTGTGTGCTTTTTAAGCATTTGCAGCAACGACAAACTTACTCCAGAGAGAGAGAGAGAGAGAGAGAGAGAGAGAGAGAGAAAGAGATAAAACTAGGATGTCACACTAGATGTATGTAAAATTATGTTTATGAATAAAATATATTCATAAAATGTTTCAGTAGGAATGTAATGTGTTTGGTAGGCCTTCAGTGAGATACGCGTGTCTCCAATGAAGCTGAATATATTGGTATTAACTTGGTAAAAAATTACAACTTGGTAGCCCATATCATTACCCCTGTGCAACGCCCACTGCTAGCAATTCCATCCAGAATTACAATATTTGCTGTCGTCTTACAATAAGACTCATGTTGTACTTATTCAGAAGTTGATAGTTTGTAGTTACAAAAGAAAAACTCGAAAGTATCTGTACTCGTCATTGTATTTGTCTGGTGATCTTCACTATTACGAATGAAATAGTCCACAAACATTCTTCACTTTGTAAATTTAATGCACAACACTGTTTTTACGTCTTATTTACTAACGTAAATAAAACTTTATTGCCTCTGGAGCTATCGTTATTCTACGCTTTACCGGTGCCAATTGGTTTGACCTGTGTATAATGTTCTGAAACTACAATGAAGTTCGATCTTTAATTTCTGTATGCCATGTTCTGTCTTGAAAGCCTAGCTCCTGTTTTGTATTTTAATATAGTATACCACATAAGAAGCTACTTTTTTTAGTCCTGCAATATTTTGACGAAAAAAATTTAATAATAATAATGACAGAGAACTCCTTAGGGCCAAAAAGTATATTGATAATGTTTTAAACGTCGACCCGCAACAGTAACTGCAACTGTTTTGGAAGTATCCTCCTTGAAACGCGGTGACTTTTATTTCCGCTTTAGTTTTGTGGCGCAAAGCTTTACTTTCTTCTAATTAATTTAGGGACGGATGTTATATGCTGTAACTTCTAGTAGTCGGAATTCTTCTGTATGTAATTCATTTTCAGGGTTTATGTATCTGTCGAATTCTACTTCAATGATGTCTGAATATTCATATCTTCAATGTCATTGTCATCCAATTGTTTTGATTGTAATCATAGCACAATTGATTTATTATATGTCGTACTAGACATGTTAATAGAAATATTGAATGAATAATTACATGTAACCCCTAAAATTCTATTGGATTGCCACATAGTTTCTGAGATGTCCAGGATACTATTATCGTAAGTTACCGAGACAGTGAGAGCAGCTGCTCTTTAGTCCACAATTTCGCCTCTAGCTACGATATGTTTTATTCTAGACGATATGTTTACCTTGGCAAAGTACCTAAGTCGCGTATTTATTACCAACGACGATGCCTAATAGAATAGTAAGTTTTTAACGACGTTATCCTCTGCCGCGGTGGAGTAGCCGAGCGGTCTAAAGCGTCTCGCTGCGGAGCGCGCGGTTGCTCGCCTTGGAGGTTCGAGTCCTCCCTGGGGCATGTGTATTTGCGTTTCCTCAGGTTAGTTTACCTAGGTTTAAGTAGTTTGTAAGCTACCGACTGATGACCAAGCAGTTTGGCCCGATAGATTTCCAAACATTTGAAGAAACATTTCGTTATTCTCTGAATAGAGTATTCATTCGGAAGTCGACTATTTCGTAGCGTCTTTTTTTTTTTTAGTGGTTGAAAATGGGGTAATTAATCCCGAGACACGTTGTGCTGACAAAAATATTATAAAGATTACTACTGATGCGTGATTTATCTCAATTTTTTTAAAATATGAAAGACTATATTTATTAGGTATAGAGAAATAGCTGCCAGCCTTCGGTTTTTACCAGTGATTCGCACAGAAGATTAATATCCTGGTTTAAACTTCAATTTTCATTACTAAGCCGCTTGTTACCAGAAGTATGTTGTTCTTCTGTTGAAGGCCTGAAATATTTCATGAAGAGAAGCTTGAATTGAGACTGCAATTTTTAGCTCTTTTTTGTTCACCAACACACGTTCGCAATGTGCATTCCTGCTTTAAATGCTCGCAGAGAAGGCATGAAAATCACGGATGAACAGCTACAAAAGATTACACTCTTTCTATGCGAGTTTTTCGCCCCGCATTCAGCACACGCTTTGTGTGTTACATCAAGCGTTATTATGATCTCAAAGACAACAACTTGCCAACTGTTTCCACTTTGTATATATTAATACCGGCACTGCTCGTGAATGAAGCACGTTTATGAAATTCATGGTTCTACCGTTTCTCCAGTTCTCCGTTACTGCATGTAATGTTACTTCTTATAGGATGCTCACAGGCACACTGAAATGGCATTTCTGTGAAACTGTGCCGATGACTATATACGTATTTATTTCATAACCAACCAGCTGAAATTTCTCCTGTTATTATTATTAATATTATTAATTTTTTATATATATTTGTACTGGGGTTGGAACCTAAATAGTGGCAAATATTTATTCACAACCGATATAGAAGCGTTACTTGTTTGCACCTGTTACTGTCCTTCAGAGTAGTCACCAGCGTTGTGTAGAACCTGTTGCCAAGGATGTGGAAGGTGTAGTACACCGTTAGCAGAGCCTGTTCTGTTGATGTTGCGAATGGAGCGGTCTACTGCCTGTCGAATCTCTGGAACAGTTCTGAGGCGAATGCCACGAAGTGTTTCCTTCATATTACGAATCAAATCAAAGTCACAAGGACTTAAGTTCGGGAGTATGGTGGATGGTACAGTACTTCCCAGTGCGCGGTATGCGCCCGCGCGTTGTCGTGCAAAATGATGGGTGAGTTGCGCAGAAAGTGTTGCCGCTGCTTCCGCAAAGCTGGTTGGAGGTGGTACTTAAATTCACGGACGTCCTGTAGAAGCCTCTTCAAACAACTGGGTATATTAACTACTGCCTCTCAGTGTATTTATTCCTTAATGAAATTTGTCATAAATAATATATCCCTTTTCCCAACAAACAGCTCAGTTCATACATACAATGATAGGAATAAAAATGATCTACACAAGGACTTAAAAGCACTTACTTCAGTTCAAAAAGGGGTCCACTACTCAGGAACACACATTTTCAATAATTTACCATCAAGTATAAAAAAATTTAGCTACAAATAAACATCAGTTTAAGAATAACCTAAAAGATTTTCTAGTGGCCAACTCCTTCTACTCCATTAGTGAATTTCTAAATTGTACCAAATGATTCAAGTACTCATACTATATTAGTATTATTATATTATCAGCTAAAAAAAACCTTAAAATGTATGTATCTGTATTTAAATTATTAGTATTATCTATTATTCAACTTGTAAATTTTGTTTCTTGACATGTTCCACATCCACGAGGATCTCCTCAACACGGATCTACGGAACGAAAAACTAATCTAATCTAATCTAAACTTCGAAAACGAACAGTAATACTGTGCACTGACGCTCTGCCGTGGAGGAACGAAATGCATTAGAATATAACTATCACAGTCGTACACGAGAATCACATAACTTACCCCATACTGGGGCTCTGACGCACCTTTGACTTTCGCGGAAATCCATAATGACGCCATTCGTTGGACTGGATTTTCAGTTGTGCCTCGTACGATGTGGCCCATGTCTCATCCAGACATCCAGTGGTCCAACACTGCTAAGAAACCCTCTCCTCCGAGCTCATAGCGCTCCAAGTGAGTCTGAGCAGCGTCGTAACGCATCTATTTCTGCATTGCCGTCAATTCATGTGGAACCCATCCTGATGCAATTTCTCGCATGCCCAGGCATGCGTTCAGGATGCGCTAATCCGATTTCGTGGACGAGCTCACGAATCTTCTGTCGTCGATCACTGTCCACTAACGCGGCAAAAGTACGCACTTACTCTGCATTATTACAATATTCACAGATAATAAAAACATAGTAATTAATGAATCAGCAAATAGCTTATTATACATTCAATAGCATCAACAAAATTATTAATTTCAATTTTAATCATCCAAATAAAATATATAATATGATGAGATAAAAATATCCAGAGACACTAGGACGATCTGTGCGACTGATTTCTGCCACAGTTTGCCAACTTTCGTGGAAGGCTTTTACGCAACGTGTCACTGTTCCGCACGGAAATGCCGATTCCCCGCACGCCTCTTGAAGACCTTGAAGACAATGTCGTGGTGAACGATCTCTGGCACATTCAATCTTGATCCGACACCGTTGTTCCTGTTTCGAAAACATAGTGACACCGTTACGTTAGACCGCTCGCTCACAAGTGACGTAGGTTTTTTAACAACGTGTGCTGTCAGCGACAATAGTAGATTCCGGGCTGTTATGCCGTAGTCCACTGAATTTATTATTAAAACCCAACGTTTCGTCCCCGACTGCGGAGGACATTCTCAAGGGGGATCGTAGCGCTTTCGGATGTCCGATTCACGCCCTGGCTCGCGACTGACTCAGGAAATCCAAAAGTGCCACGATCCCCCTTGAGAATGTCCTCCGCAGTCGGGGACGAAACATTGGGTTTTAATAATAAATCCACTAGACCGCGGCATAACAGCCCGGAAATTTTTAGTAATTTTGACCATTCCGGCCGTGAAAGTTTACATTTTTACAATAGTACATTCTGTTGCATAGTGTCTCCAAAGCACTGTTGTCACTATTCAAGTTCAAACCATAGTTTTTATTAGTTGATTGTAAACTTTTGCGTGGTAACAAGATATTTTATAAATACAGTTGTATTACTTGGCCACAAAGTAGCAGTGTAAAGTAATCGTTGTGAAACAGAAGAACAAAATGTACTTCACTTTGCTAGATGTTAAAAGTGATGTTCCTTTGCCTGGTGCTCAAGTAGTTTTCACTTTATTCATCGGTGTAATGATTTTGACGGATATAATTGTAGAAATTAAGACTGTATCTAAAACAATTTTGTAGCAAATCCGCTACATCGTATTATTGATTTATGACACGACCAGTTTCGAGCTTGTGCCCATCTGCTTAAATCATTTAGAATTTTATATGTGTAGCATGTTGGTGGATCTGACTGAAAACAAATTTGGTATTAATAATAGCGAAAGCATTTGCAGGTGGCGAGATGACATGGAAACAAAAACACTGTTTATTTCTATTTAATATTGTATCCAATTCACGTTTGGTTACAATATTAAATGTTATTAATTATTAATACCAAATTTGTTTTCAAACAGTCAGCTCCACCAACATGCTACACATATAAAATTCTGAATGTTTTAAGCACCTGAAGATGGGCACAAGCCGGAAACCGGCCCTGTCATAAATAAATATTACGATGTAGCGGATTTTATTCTAAACCCTACTTACGAACAATCACGGAGTTCAAACATATACATCATGGATAAAACACACTTGAATGTGATTTACAATGAGTTGAGGGAATTTACGGTTTAGCGACGCGGACACACAAGCATGGCGGGAGTATCGCGTAAACAAGAGCACTGCATTCGCAGAACTGCCTATTGGACTCAGTGATTAATGCGACAGGGTTTATTATATTATCATGACCGCACTTCTGGAATTTGAACGAGGAGTGGTAGTTGGAACGAGATGTATGGGATTTCCCAGTTCCCAGTGTACTTAGCAAATTAAGTATTCCGAGATCCACCGAGTCTAAAGTGTTCCGAGAACGCCATATTTGATGCATTACATTTCACCACGCACTTTGCAGTTTCTGACGGCCAGCAGTTGTTGAAAAAGTGTAGCGGCGTTTTGTGACACTATAAACGACTATACTCTATCAATACTGTTTTTTTTTTTTTTTTTTTTTTTTTTTTTTTTTTTTTTTTTTTTTTTTTTATCAAAACGTAAAAATGTGTCACATATAGATTTTTCCATGATTATATAATGCAGCGGATCCCAAACATTTTTGCTCTGCAACCCACCCATTGCATAAAAACATCTCTGGTAGGCCCAGTAACTAAATAAAAAGTAAAAGTCACCAATACACGAAAATAGATGTGCCCATGCACGCACGTACATACAATATATATAGCCAATGGAACTTTCTGGCAGATTAAAATTGTGTGGCTATCCCGACACGACTCACGATGCCGCCTCACAACTTTACTTCCGCCAGTACCTCGCCTCCTACTTTCTTAACTTGACAGAAGCTCTCGTGCTAATCTTGCGAGACTAGCACTCCTGGAAGAAAAGGATATGGTGGAGACATGGCTTAGCCACAGCCCAACGAATGTTTCCAGAATGAAACTTTCACTCTGCAGCGGAGTGTACGCTGATATGAAATTTTCTGGCAGATTTAAATAGTCCCAGGTTCGACTTCCGGGTCCGGCATACAATTTTAATCTGCCAGGAAGTTTCATATCAGCGCACACTCCGCTGCAGAGTGAAAGTTTCATTCTGGATATATACTCAATATATGGATTAAAACTGATTAACTTTAGCCTCAAATCACTCTACACAGTCTATTCCTATTCGTTCAAATAAATAGTTTGTCGAAAAGGCCTTGAAGGTGTTTCAGAGCAATTTTGGCAATTGCTGGATAGTCTTAACTCTTATCCAACGGCGTTGTTTTAAAAAATTGTTTGAAGGTGTGGTCACATGATAGTTCAGTTAACAAGTCTTCTTAACCTGTTGAAATTTTCAATTTTTTAAAGTAATTCACTTAAAAGGGTTTTTTAATCCACTGGATTTCACCCTTTGGCGTACCATTAGAAGTTCTTCAATTTTTGACAAACCCTTAAGTTGCAAAGGGAGGGTAGGACGTGGAAGGTTAACTGATCAGTGGTGCAGGAGAGAGGTAATAAGTGGAATAAGCTAAATGCGTATCAAGTTCAAGTGTTTGTAGATCTTATGGGATATAACTACGGGGTCATCAGTCCCTAAACTTACAAACTAGTTATGAACTAGCTAATACTAAGGACGGCACAAATATCCATGCCCGAGGGGGATTCGAACCCCCGACCGTAGTAAATACGTATCCAAGGTCTCTTTGGTCACACTGTGTAAGTAGAAACTCCGACGTTTTTCAGCTCAACGTTCATCCATAGCAAAAATCCTTAGTTCGTCACGGAGTTCAAACAATCCTGACAATACTTTACTTCTCGACAGCCACTGAAATTCACTTCCCATTTCATCACACTAAACACTTAACAGTCTAGAATGTGTTGACCTTGGTTTAATAAAATTGACGATTTTACTGCACTGTAAAAAGTTTTTGAGATATTCGTCTAAACCTTTCACTGCAAGTATGCATGTTACAGTGTGTCCGGTGAACCAAGGGACTGAATGATCTAACTGACGACTTACTAGTGATACAGGTATCTAAAGGACATTAATTTCAATTTTTTACTCGGTGACCTTGGCAACTGACAAGTGAAATCCACGAACTTACGGATAATTTTTATTTGGTCTTCGGCTCTCGACGAGCGTTCGCGGCTCAGTGCAAGGCTGCCCGTCTACATCTACATCTACATCTACATCTACATGGGATACTCTGCAAATCATTGCCCGTAGCCCACTTATGGGCCGCGGCCCATAGTTTGGGAACAGCTGATATAATGTATGACAAGTAATGATTTATAGATGCATGTACATATTTGAGGACAATACAATACCTGTGAAATTTATATTGATGTATTTTAAAAACCTATAATTACGTGACATCTTATTCAGATTGTTCTATACGACGCGTTCTTTAATGTAATGATTTGAATGTCTTACGGGATCTTTATTTACCATAGATCACTTATTGATTTTACACTGATGACTAGTTTAGAGTCGTTAGTCATTATCAAATCTTTAGTAACAGCCGACATTTGTCGGTAGGAGAGTGATCTTAAATGATTAGAATGAAACACTTCTCAAAGAAGAGTAGCGTAGATCACATTTAAAGCAACATTACTTTATTTCACTACTAGTTTCGGCAATACTTGTTGCCATTATCAAGTGACAGGCCTACATTAAAAACTACAGAGCACAAGTGCAGGAAAAGACTTCTCGAATTCGTGGTTTACCAAATGGCCCACCAATAACAAAGGTGGTGTGAGACAACTGTTGGATATGTCGTACAATTGCTGCTGGCGACTTCAAATCAGCTGTTGTTACATGTTCAGTGGTGGTTCTCTTGATGTTAAGTGAAAGACACACAATACTGTGTGCTGTCAAAAATAAAATGGTGACACACCACTGCTTTAGTGCCAAGCAATCCCTCATTGACAGACAGCGAACAACTGTAATATAATTATAAAACACTAAAGTCATGGTGAGAACATAATACACAGTGTGAATTTCAGGATAGCCCAACAGAAGCTATAGATTACCTGTACACAGTTAATGCAACAACAGGTCAGAAGCGGTTACATTCGAGTAAAGTCCGTGGTACATTGCGACTAATAATAACACATAAAAACACGGTTCGCTGCTGCGATAGTATAAGTCAGTCACCTGCAGCAGCGAACCAAGTTTTTATGTGTTGTTATTAGTCGCAATGTTCCATGGACGTTTATTCGAATGTAACCGCTTCTGGCCTGTTGTTGCATTTACTGTGAACAGTTGTTCGCTGTCTGTCAATGTATCGAGGCCAAGATTTCAGGAGTCTGTGGAAATGGCCTCGGATGACGGGCGCTGAATTTTTGCGCAGTGGCGCAAATATTGGTGGCTTAATTGTTTCGAATTTCCGGCGCCAAGAATATTGTAAAAGCCACAGCACTGTATGAGCCCACAGTTGTGCGACTGCACAACGGCGAACAACGCATCTGCTTTTCTTTTCTAACACAGGCAATGCAAACTTTACTACTTTTGTGACTTCAGCCACAGAGACTCAAATTTGTGTGTGTTATGAATAGTAACCTAATTTCATTTTACCCTGTCTTCCATGCGTCATTTTCCTAAGTCACTGACCTATATGGGTCCCAACATTGCAAGTGCAAAAGACTAGCAGAGTGTCCTTTTTGTAACTCACAAGGAAAGTACTTGAGCTCGAACAAACACATATACATCAAAGTGGTATGAGAGATAATGTAAAGGTCCCCCTAGCGATACTCCTGCATCTACAAAACTCTGCAGTCGTCCGTTAGAGGCCTCTGCGAGTGCCTTGCCACTTTGCACTTTGACTTGTCGGTTCGCCAGTAGGGACGGTGCAGTGTGCCTCCAATGATGCGTTTTGTAACGTTATTGGTGTAGTGAAGCGTCAGATGGGGCGATGATTGGTAATCAATCCTGCTAATGTATTGCGATCGGTTGACATGAAGTTACGAAGAACCCTCCTTCGTGAAGATGGTATTAGCGTAGAAGATGAATCATTTGCATACTTTCTCGTATCTGTTATGGTACAGAAATATGAGCATAAGTTAGATACTGTTGTAACACTAACACGTAATGATGATATCAGGGACGAACAACTCATAGCAATCGGTAGTGCAACGGTAAGTGTGGGAAGAGGCGATGGAAGCAGTGGCACTGAATACCAACAGTCTTCCGAGAAGAAGGTTAAAGTTGCAACTATCATCACGGTTTTTGATGACAATACGCTAGAGAACATGTACGACGATTATTACATAAGTTATAGTTCAGATATTACGTATGACGTCTACAATTACATCTACAGTGCTATCTAGAGCATGATCGCAGAGCTTTGCAGAAAAACGACACCCACCAGCACATTGAGGTGTACGTAGAGATCCTGTAACCAAACGTTCATACATATATGTCTGTTCGAGCCCATGTACTTTCCTTGTCAGCGGAGTTTAAAGCGACTGATGTATATTTTTCACAATTGGGCTCTAAACAAAAATACGTAGGCAGTTTTTGATAAAGAATATTAATAATTATTTAAATTAGAAAAGCAGTTGATAGAATACGTGATTTATCATAATAATCGCCCTACAGAAAGTATTCAAAGACTGTGTTAGATTTGTGACCATCCAGTAACTTACTTTGTACAGTGTGATTTAGTCAGCTTAGACTACTTAAAACAGAAAGGGGACAAGAGAATAATTTTTTGTACTTAATGCTCCGTTCAGTTCTGTATATCAGAGTAAACTTTCTTGCTTTTCACTTAATTATTCTACAGTTATTATATTTAAGTTTACTGAAGGATGAATGAAATTAATAGGTTTCTCTATGTAAGTATATTGGTAATGTAGAGAACGTGTTTTACTGCCAAATAATGTACTGTTATTTACTGCTAGTGTTTATGCGAAGAGCCAGTTAGTCCTAGAATGTAAAAACTAGTTAGAATTACAGTTAAATATTTTAGGGGCAGTGTATATTACTGTCCGATCCATTTTTCTCTTTCTTATTACAAAAGGTGCAATATAAATTCGATTTACTGTGCATGCTTGGGTACTGACAAACTTTGCTCTTTTGTAAGCCTGTTACAAAGTTACAAAATTAATCACACAGTTGATGCTTTTGCATATTAAATTATTTGAAACATTAATTTGATTATATAGTCTAGCGACCTTAATCATTACTAAATTTCTCGGTTCTTTGAAACAAGTAAACATTAATTTTCACACCAGTATTGTGTTAGTTTATAAAGTTTCCCCAAGTATAAAGTTTACGAGAAACGAAAATAGGGTTTGATTCCGTTATCTACTAGTAAACAGACGGCAATCCTTTCGGAGGGGCGCGTTACATTTCAGGAACTTTGTGTACTTTTCGAAAGCCGTTGGGAACAGCGCAGTAGGTGGAACTTTAACAGCGCAAACTTGTTGCACCAAACTTTGCCGTTTTCTATAGATTACTTCACAGTATCCCAACAACTGGAGCGTAGCAGTTTGCCTAGAGTTTCAGACAGGCCACACCGAATGAAACCACCGCGGACATCAATGTGAGACGTACGTTGAACGTATCTGTCAGGACAGCGGAACGTAGCTACAGACTAGACAAGCTGTAACGAGGTTGGGGCAACGTAGTATTGTGGACAGTTTTTCCATCGAACGGACTGGGCCGCTGGTCGAACTGAATCGGTCTTGACTGGAGGTGTATATGTTAAAATACTTGGAGACCACATGGAGCCATTCATGAACTTCATGTTTGTAAGATACCTGCTATGGGAAGGTATACATTTCATATTCAAATGTACCACGAATTTGAGATCAGTGTCAAGCTAGTCAGGCATGGGTCATTTATCTTTGGTTGCAGGCTTATTTTTCGATGGCAGTACTATCGATATTGGGGACGGTGATAGTATTGTTGCCGGGAAGTAAAGTTGTGATTATTGAGAGTGATGAGATTGCAGAAGCGTGGGGACCATGGTTGTGTGCAGTTGTCGTTCCGGCGGGATAGCCGAGGAGATGAGATTTTGAGACTTGAATGCTGAGTCAAGCTGTTTGTTTAAGATATGGAGACGAAAAGGAATAAACGACGTTGGAGAAACTATCTTTTCAAGTTTTTATACGGTAAAGTTTTTCATGAAATACTTAGCATGTTTCTATGGCAGAATTTCGCATTGTTAGGCTGAACTGATGGTAACAGTAACGGTCGGGAAAGATCTTTCTGTTAGCTTGTGGTCTCACGATTCATGCTAGGGACCCCTTTCAGTGTTAGGAAAAGTATTTATTGTAATAGTTTAGTTTTGAAATTGCGTTTTTTATGAAATACGAATTTCATGGGTAATGTTCTTGAAATATGGTATTGTTGTAACATTGTTTGTGTAAATCGAGTTAAATTTATTAACAGTAAAGAAATGTTTATCTTTGTTTAAAAATAATTTTGTAGGCGGATTAAATATCTGAGTTATGTTTTTTCTGAAAGATTTTAAAATCATAAACATGACATTGTTAGTAATTTTTATGAAGTTACATCAGTTAGAAATAAAACAGATATTTAATTTTTAATAATTAGTTCGAGTTTCTTAAAAAGATTACCAGTTTATACCTCCTCACATTTTTATTAAAAGTGCCATAGATGTTTCCTGTAGTTAGTTTTCCAGTAGTTACTACAGCAGGAAGCAGTTTGGTGTTGTGCAGATTTATGCAGTAAGTGTAGGTGAGAAAGAATTAGTTTCTGCCAAGCTTACAGTTCAGTATGATTTACAGATTTCAGGGTAGGACAATTCATACAGTGTCCAGGTTAACAAATGTTTGCACTGAGTCAGACTGCATTGATTAATATTGTGTTCGTTACATTCCGTTAAAGATTGTTAGTTCATTCAGAAACAACTTCGTAGGGCCAGATTATTAACACAGTGATTTTTATTATCAGTAATTTTCAGACAGTTAACTTTGTTACGACATTTTCATACAGAAACAATTAGCAGTTTGTATCTCATTATAATAAACATTACGCAGTCAGATAGGTTTTGCAATACATTTAAATTCACATAAAATACAGTTAAAAATACGCAACCAGATTAACATAACGTTGTACAAAGGCATTCGGCTAGAATAAGTTCAAACACAGCAGACGGAAATTTTGTAAGAGAGAAGGAGAAGCAAGAAACTTTCATGTTGTCAAATTACTAAGGAAAGAATCTCGTATAACATTTAATGGTGTAGAATAGAGAGGTCAGTGCGTGCACAAGATACTGTATCGGCAATATTTTTCGCTGTTGTGGGCAACTACGGGGATTGTATAGCTACATACTACCGCGGGGGCCATACAGTGTATTGCTGAATGGATTCTACGTCTAACTGCTTCACTTCGCTGGGTAGATATTAGTGGGGGGGGGGGGTAATGTATTACGTTTTTCAGAGCACAGAAGGCTCGTTATAAACGTGGTAGGTTCAAATGTGTATTGGTACGAGATCCCAACCACCGTGAGATAGGTAGAGAGAGACAGAGAAAGATACTATGATGTGATGAGTGTTATCGACAAGGAATGTGAAATGGATTACGTATTTCTAGATTTTCGGAGGCTTTTGACGCTGTATCTCATAAGCGCCTCCTAATCTAATTGCGTGCTTATGGAATATCGCCACAGTTGTGCGATTGGATTCGTGATTTCCTGTCAGAAAGGACACAGTACGTGGTAACTGACGGAAAGTAATCGAGTAGACCAGAAGTGATATCTGGCGTTCCACAGGGAGTGTTATAGGGCCCCTACTGTTCCTTATTTTTATAAACGATTAAGGAGACAATTGGAGTAGCTCTCTTAGACTGTTCGTCGATGATTCTGTCATTTATCAGTTAGTAAAGTCATCAGAAGATCAAAAGCAACTGCAAAATGATTTTCATAAGATAGCTGCATGGTGCAAAAATTGGCAATTGACCCTTAATAATGATAGGTGTAAGGTCATGTATATGAACACTAAAAGAAATCAGTTAAACTTCAGTTACACAATAAATCAATCAAACCTACAGAGCCTTAATGCTACTAAATGTGTAACAATTTCGAACAACTTAAACTGGAAAGAACACACCGAAAATATCATAACGAAGGCGATCCAAAGTCTACGTTTCATTGGCAGAACACACAAAAATGCAACATTTCCAGAAAAAAAGGGCCTACACAATACTATGTTGGAGTAATGCTGCGCAATGTGGGATACATACCAAGTAGGAATGACAGACGATTTAGGGAAAATTCAGAGAAGGGCAGCGCGTTTCGTATTATCGCGATATAGGGGAGAGAGTGTCACGGAAATGATGCACGAGCTGGGGTGGAAGTCATTAAAAGAGAGGCCTTATTTGTTGTGGCGATATTTATTTGCTAAATTTCTTTCACCATCTTTTCCTTCCGAATGCGAAGGAAAATAAGAAAAATCAGATCGAAAACAGAATGATTTAGGTGTTCCTTTTCCCCATGAGCTATTAGAGAATGGGACTATAGAGAACTATCATAAATGTGGTTCGATGAACCCTCTGCCATGCACTTCCGCATAGTATCTATGTAGATGTAGATTCTTTATAAAAAAACTAGCTGAAAAACAGGCGTTGCCCGGGTATTTAGTTATTTATTCCTGCAATTTTTCAGGTATATATTCATTTGTATAAGGGACGTATGTCTGTAAAATCTCTTGGGAATACTATTAGTAATAAAAAAATTATAGATTAAAACTTGGTGCGTGAAGGGCGATTTTCATGAACGTTACTGTTAATGTCCTCATATATCATGAACTACGCGTCGGAATGTGATACAATTTAGAAGCTACATTCAATTGCATATGTGTAGACTGTCTATAAAATGTCCTGTCGCTACAATTTGTAGTGTTCAAATTATAAATTGTAACATCATACCGAGAGCCATTGATTTACTCCATAAACAAGGGAAAAGTAGTAAACGGGAAACTTTTTTCCTTTCGTCATTTTACTATGGTTGCCATCGAGAAAAAGTTTAATAAAGGTTTGAAATTATGTTTAAAGTTTGTTGCAAGTCGCTAAGTACTGTCATTCTCATACAGTGTATTTCGGAAGTCTCGCCGCATTATATGGCATTTTTTGCGAATTCTATTGGGTATGACGTAATATCTTTTGAACCATGTGCCGTACGTGATTCTTAACCATGCAGCAATTGTTACCACAAGGTAAGGAATGTGTGTACGAAATTTGGTTGAAATCGAACCAATGGTTTAGAAGAAAATGAGCAGCATTTTCACAAAATGCAGCAGTTTTCGCGCATCTCATTGGTTATGACGTAATATGTCGTGAACTATATATCGTATGTGATTCTTACACTTACGGCGACAGTTCTCATGGATTGGAGCTTACATGTACAAAATTTCATAAAGATTGGAACAAAACTGTAGATTTGTATGCAACACGTACAAACATACGGACACACTGCTTTATATATTAGAAAAGGAAGGAACGAATAATGTTAATGTCCCGTCGATATAGAGATAATTAGAGACGGAACAGAATCTGTGCTTGTTTTCTTTCTCTTAAAATAAAATAAAATAAAATAAAAGAATTAAAACAACTGGGAAATAAGTACTTTCGATTGAATAGTACCGACATTTACTGGCGCGATGCCCGGAAAACGCGTGTAGTCTGGCTCGAACCGACGTCCCCAGAATGCGACGCCAGTCTTCTAACCACTGCGCCACCGCCGTCGTTGAGTGAGAAAGAGACGAGAGAGTGAGAGAGAGAGAGAGAGAGAGAGAGAGAGAGAGAGAGAGAGAGAGAGAGAGAGGTAACTCTCAGAAAAGCTAACTGGAGCACGTGGTCAACGATAGCCGACAGCGATACATCGCACGACCAGCGATGCTTCCGCTCCACTGCACATCAGCCTCGTGACGTCAGCGGTTCCACCCACGTAGCGGCAATTTTTGCCGTCCTGTGGCGGCCACAAACTGCTCATCTCTCGAATGTTCGAATGTTTGTAGATCTATCGGACCAAACTGCGTAGTCATCAGTCCGTAGCTTACAAACTACTTAAACCTAGGTAAACTAACCTACGGACAAACACACACACCCATGCCCCAGGGAGGACTCGAACCTCCACGGCGAGCAACCGCGCGCTCCGCAGCGAGACGCTTTAGACCGCTCGGCCACTCCACCGCGGCCTGCTCATCTCTCGTCAGTAGTGAGATACATAATCTGATCCCCCCCCCCCACCCGCCCCCCCTGCGAAAAAAAAATCATTATCGTTGCTGAAACTCCTGTAAATGATCGTCGAGTACCCGGATGTTAATGCGTGGGATGAAGTTGGCCGTGTTGTAATGGCAACTGATTTGGGGACTTTGTTAGCCAAGGGCTTTACTTCAGTACCAAACAAGTTGTTGTACTGTGTACAATAAATATATTCCAAACTGCCACATATGAAAGATATTTCAGAGCCTCATATCTCTGAGATAAGGGATAAAGTGTTTAGATAGCCCTTGGATTGGTGGTCATTTGTGTATCACAAGAAGGCCCCATCTTCAGCTACCATCCAGTTCACGGTGAAAAGCATTTTAGAAATCAATTCTTTATATTCACGGGATGTATGACATTAACTGCGAATGGGTAAAGTTGAAAATATGTCCCCAGCGGAGACTCTAACCCGGGTCTCCTGATTTGTAGGCAGTTGCGCTGACCTCTACACCAATGGGGACACAGCGATCATCACACCTGCACGGAATTACAAAAGCACGCCTCCCGTCAGATACAAATTCTCAACATCACCCTGACCACTAGAATCCCATAAGAATGCCTCCGTACTGAAGAAAGGATCATTGCCCGTCATCGGCATTTTATATCTATATCTATAAATGTGAATGTCTGTTAGGTGTACGTTTATCCCGTCTGAACCACAAGACATAGAGAGCTAAAAATTTGTACAGTTACTAATGTCTACCCGGGGAAGACTTTAGGCAAGGTTTTATGGCGATCGGGTAGCTATTTATCTATATATATTAATGTGAATGACTGTTCGGTGTACGCTTATCACGTCCGAACGGTAAGACCTAGAGACTGGAATATTTTTACAGTTACTAATTTATACCTGAGGAAGGTTTTAGGCATAGTTTTATAGAGATCTGATAGATATTTAATAATTTGAAGAATATAACGCGAAATGCTGAACAATAATTACCCTTTGAAAATTATATTTACTCTTTGAAAATGGTTTTATTGGTTGCATTGTTGCTTGAGGGTTGATAATGATAAAAGGGTGGAGTATATTTGAATGGAACGTTATCGGTGTATATAAAATTCTTCGTGTGTGTCTGTGTTAATATTTTGCTCTGCAGCGAAAACTACAGAACGCAAACGAATGGTCTGTGTGTAATTATTGTCCGAAGTCTCCTGTCGTACACCGTAGCAGTTCCATACCGATAGCTATAAGGGAGTGGAAGATATAGTGGTTGAAAGTCGTCAAATTATAAAAAAAAGTGGACTGAAGGCCAGCGATGATGTTTGCGACTCTATAGCAAGGAGGTTACATACAGCGAAACGTGATGTCACATACCATATCTTTGGTCTCTGCGTGCTACAATGTCTTCAGCTCTTTCTCGGTAAGGAAATATAAGAATAAATAAATAAAGCAGTAAAAAAAGAAATTTCTTTTAATACATCTCTTTAAAAAAAATCGGTTTTGAGTTTCGCACATCACATCAAGTGATCCATCTGTGATATTATTACAATCATTATTGTTGAATTTCCTTTAATCCCTTCAGATATGCCAATTCAAAAGACTTCAGTTCCAAGTTCGTCTAGCTTTTCCATGACAATTAACAAAGTTCAAGGACAATCATTAAACATTGCAGGAATCCATTTACAGCCCTCATGTTTTTCACATGGTCAATTATACGTCGCTTGCTCAAGGGTGGGCAACCCAAAAAGTCTTTACATGTACGCTACAGACAATACTACAAATAACGTAGTTTACTAGAATGCCCTAAAATGAAATTAAAATGAATTTGGACATTACTCTCACCATATGTGTTGAGATATGGCAATACAGGCTATAAGGAATACTGTTTCTATTATTTATTGTAAAACATTAAGCACTTCACATAATTTTTTTTATTCGAATGTTGATTAAAAATGTTTGTTTCTAAAAAAGGTATTGTATTTCATTTCATCCTTCAAACCCAGTCTCATAGCCACTACTGAAAGATAGCTTATCTATCATAATCAACTACCACGCGAGCGGAGCCGCGGGTTTAAGCTAGTAAGTTATATGTATGTGACGTCTGTTCTTTCCGACATGTCCGAAACTCCCGTAAAAGGCCTCCTCACTGAAGAAAGGATCATTGTACGTCATTGGCATTTTATATAAGTTATATACATGTCGGACATATGCGAAAGAACAGACGTCACTTTTGATGCTGCAGTTACTATCTATTCATATTCAACGAACGTATGACATTAACTGCGAATGGGTAAAGTTGAAAGAACAGACGTCATATATGTATAATTTATATAAAATGCCGATGACGGGCAATTACCCTTTCTTCAATGCGGAGGCACTCCTAGGCCCTTACTCTTACGGGAATTAGTTTATAATAACGTGGGCAGGGTGAAGTTGAGAAGTTGTATCTGACAAGAGGCGTACTTGAGTAATTCCGTGCAGATGAATAGATAATAACTGCAGGACCAAAGTAACGTCTGTTCTTTTGGACATGTCCGAAAGAACAGACGCCACATAAATACAATTAATTGTTTGTCACAAGACACTTTAAAATTAATTGATAAAAATCAAGTAACAGAAGCCATCTAAAGTGAAAAGAAACATCTAAAACACGAGGTTGAGAGAAACTGAAAAAAGAATAAACTGGATATATATACTTCAATGATAAAACTTAAAGAATAACGATAGAAACTCTGGGGAAAAGAGAACTGCTGCGTCATAAAAAAGAGCTAAGATGGGGTACAACTACTAAATGTAGAAGCAATATAAAGAGGGTTTGTGCAAAGGAAACGAAATTATGTTGAAATGTTTCTAAAGCTATTGGACCAAACAGCAGTAGTCATCACCGCGAGGCCGTGCGAGCTAAGGCACCTTGCTGCGAAATGCGCGGCAGCTCCCTGCCTGGGACTGTGTGTGTGTGTGTGTGTGTGTGTGATGTCCTTAAAATAGGTTGGTGATCACATGCAGTTTGGTCCCAGAGATTTATAAACATTTCAACATTTGATTTGATTTGTCAAATATATTAAAATGTTTGTGTATGTTATCAGTCACTTAAACCAATTTAAACTACCTTATCCTAAATACAACACACACACACACACACACACACACACATCCATGTCCGAGGAAGGACTCGAACCTCCGACGGCAAGCAACCCCGCGCTGCGCAGCCAAGTGCCTTAGAGCGCTCGGCTACTCCACCACGTCTTGGTTTGTTAAATACGGCCTGACACTAAGCGATATTCTAGTATCCTCCTTCGGTTTCCATACACCAAATTGCTTCCAAAGCTCTGATACATGGAAAATTCAGAAAATACTCTAACAAAATTATTCGAGAGTTGGTGCCTAATACCGCGAACTTCTGTTCCTCTTAGATGTAGCTCCATACTAATATGAAGAGTGGGGCAACGGCTGGTTGAAATTACGATCAAAGTCGTAACAATAATGATTTTATGTGGCAACCAGTTTCAGCACCTCATTAGTGCCATCTTCAGACCCTAAAGAAATAGATTAAATAATCAGCAGCCAAATCTCTGAATCCCATTAGACATTGTATGACACAAAAAGTGACGAACAAGCAAAAACAAAAATAGCCATAGACGGCCCTGAAGACATATAATGGCCTAATAAATGGCATACAATAAATACAAAACTTTACTTGAATGGCATATAGATAAAATTACAGAAGGACGTAACTTCTACCAGGAATGGTATGAATTGCCATGTATTCAAATTTTTATTTAATTTTTTTTTTAATTTTTAATAAAGAACTAATCTATCAAACAAAACAGCGGCCCATGAAAAAATGAAATGCCGAGGATAGGTACCAACCTGCTTACATAGGTACACATACCATTCATTGGTGTTCATTCCAAGTGAGAAATTCTGTTTGATGCCATCTCTCATCCAACGAAATTAGGAGCACTCGGTTAAAAATCGAAGAGTTCATATTTTTTAGCTTTTGTAAGTGCGTGCCTGACACACAGTCGAAACGGTCAGAAAATTTCACGTCAGCGCATACTCCGCTGCAGAGTGAAATTTTCATTTTATTTACCGGGTAGTTCGCGCGATTCACTGCAAGCAGTAAGAACAAGTGACACAACGTCCGACACTTCAGGTGCAGCACTCTTAGGATACTTGCGCCGGCCGCGGTGGCCGAGGGCACTGCGGCGCGCCAGTCACGGTCTGCACGGTCACTACAGTCGAGGGTTCGAATCCCTCCTCGGGCATAGATATTTGTGCCGTTCATAAGTAGTTTGTAAGTTTAGGGACTGATGACCCCGTAGTAAAGTCCCATAAGCTCTACAAACATTTGAACATTTAGGAAACGTGCAAATAGCACAGGCTGTGACAAACCGATTATAGCTACAAAAATTCACAGACAGTAGGGGAAGGTCGGTTAAGTTGACGAGAAGTCTAAGATGACGAATTTTGAATTTCTCCGATAACTCTACAGACTGTTTAACGTGCACTATGGTACCGCTTCCTTAGCTCGCTCTGCAGTCGTGTCTCTTGAAACAGAACTGCTTCATCACTTGAAAACAGAGGCTAGGAAGTGGTTGCTGCTGTTTTTGTAACAATTTTTCCTACGGTTTAAATAAGTTTCAATGAAGTAATACTTTTGTATTAACTAATATCAGTTGAGTCATCTTAAACTTTGTGGATTTACTGATTTCTTTGTATCGGTTTTGTGAATTTATTTTGTAAGACTGTGTACAGTCTGCTTTAGGCAGCGGTGCGGTGAGGTGGACGTGTTTACGTCCCGCCGCGGAGTCTCGGGCGCGCGCGCGGCTGTTTACCGTTTGTGTTTCTCGCGAGTGACTACTTATTGACACGCAATGGAACACTCGTACAGGAAAGCAACTATCAAGATCTCTTTCACGCCTGGATACACACGACCCAAAGCATTTGAAATCGAACGTTTCATAGAGGAAGAGCTAAAAATCGATCCCGAGTATGTGATTGGAATTCATTTCTCTATCACGAGCAGTGTGGTATATCTGAAATTGAGCAACGACACAGTATGTGACAAACTTGTACATGACCATGCGGATGGACTAAAATTTAAACATGCCGATGGCAATGTTGGAGCAGTTTCGATCGACCACGCAGGAATCCGCACTATAAGAGTCTTTGAGCTGCCCTTCGAGGTTCCGGAACATGTAGTGGTCAATGCCTTACAACCGTATGGACGTGTTATCAGCCATGTTCACGAAAAATGGACCACATTTACGAAATACCCCGTGCTGAATGGGGTGCGACAAGTACGGATTGACCTTACAAAGCACGTTCCGTCTTACCTCACTATTGGAGGTTGCAGATCCATAATTATATACGACGGTCAGCCCAAGACCTGTTCTGGCTGCGGCAAGGAGGGCCATCTACGTTCGCAATGCATCCAAAGGAGGATCACACAAGTTCCGGCGGGCGAAACTGCACCACCACCCACGACCGTTTCTATGCCTCTTACCTACTCTGCCGTTACTCGACAAGATGTTCCGTCGCACGATACTGAGTATCAAGTGGTGGATGATTCCACAGTAGAGGTGACACAAGATGATGACAACGCTGCCAAGATGACAGTCGTGGAACCCGCTCCGGACCAACCACAACAGACTAATGTGGCTACAACGGAGGCGTCTATGGACGTCGATCGGCTGGTGCCACCCACGGCCGCTTTTGTGCCCAACGCACCGGACGACCAAGCCTCTGCACAGGATGCGGATGCGGATGTACGACAACGCAAGCAGAGATCCCCCAAACGACGGAGGAAACGACGTCGCACACCATCAGATGATAGTTTCCTACGTACAGATCGGGCAGATGATAAGGACGCCACGATGGAGAGTACCGGAGCCTCTGACGACGAACAACATCACAACGCTGAACTTGAGGACCCAGGACACACCAGTGAGACCATCTCTGACGTCCCGCAAGAAGTCCAACAACTTCGCACGATAAACGAAAATACAGTGCCAGCGGCTGTGGCTGCAAAGTTCCGGACACAGGGCCCCTCTTGGATAAGTGAACTCGACGACATCGATGAAATCCAGGCTCCGCTAACCGCGAGCACCGCGGTTGCGATGACACCGCCCACGGAGTCCCGTCATAACTAAAGTTTGCCGCTTCACTGGCACCACCGAAGGAGAACGCGCCAGCAATAACAATGCACGCTTACTATGCACGCCCAACAACGAGTAGGACAGCAACAAGCCTACCGCATAGCATCCATCAACACCAATAATATAAGGTCGCAAATCAAGACTACCCTCCTAAAGGATATGCTGCGCGCAGCAGACATAGACATCGCTCTATTACAAGAAGTATACGTCGGCGACTTCCCGTCTTTCTATGGCTACAACATCTTCATGTCACCAGCTTCAGACACTGGTAGCGGCGTAGCGATGCTCCTAAAGGAAGGTCTTGTAGCGGAGGATGTCATATACTTACCATCGGCACGAGGAATAGCTATAACAGTACTTGGAGTGCGCTTTATCAACATCTACGCACCGTCCGGCACGGAAAAACGAAGAGAACGATCCCACTTCTTTGCCGAAGAAATAGCTCCGCTCTTTCTAGGGCGACACGCTGAATGCATCCTTGGCGGCGATTTCAACTGTGTGCTGTCGCCGAAGGACCAGTTCCCACACTATAATCCATGTCCAGAATTGAGAACTTTAACACAGGAACTTCGGATGGTAGATACGTGGGAATATGTACATGGAGATCGAACCGGGTACATTTACGTAACCAGCCATTCCGGCAGCCGCATAGATCGCGTCTACGTTACGCGCTGCCTCCAACGTGACATCCATGACGCAGAGCTATGGCCAGCGGCCTTCACTGACCACTCGGTTTATATCTGCACGATCGGCCTCCAAAGACAACAAGTGTGGCGAGGCCATGGCATATGGAAGATGAACGTGGCCCATCTTACAGCTCCGGAGTGTCATCAAGTTATTGAAGAAGTTTGGAATAATTGCGTAAGGCGACGACGGACTTACCCTACGACATTAAGATGGTGGTTAGAATGCACAAAACCGGCGATACGGCGTGCATTCATTGCGTTGGGGCGCGAACAATCACGGTGGAAATGGCAAACTTTAAACTTTTATTTCACTATACTAAGAGAATGCACATATCAGGCCCCTTCACCGGAACGACAAATGATGGTTCAACGAGCTAAGGCTAAAATCGTCGCTCTTATGCGCTCTCATCTGGAAGGTGCAGCGGTCCGAGCGAGGACAATGGATCCTGTTGCGGGTGAACATCCATCGATGCACCATATTATTCAGGAACGTAAGCGACGTCGCAGGGGCCTAATACATACCGTTGACACTGATGATGGCTCCCATCTCACGTCACAAAATGACATAGCACGTGCCTTCGCTGATTATTATACCCGATTATACACCGCAGAAGAACTAGAGCGGGAGGCCCTCCATGAAGTCACTAACTCGCTATTCGGGACTCTAGATCAAGAGGCGCAAGCGATACTGCTGGAGGACATTACTGAGGACGAAGTGATCGATGCCATAGGCAAGGGCGCACTCAATAAGTCGCCAGGGCCTGACGGAATACCTTTGGAATTTTATCGGGCTTTCCAACACTTGATTGCTCCCTATTGGACGGAAATTTGTCGCGAACTTATGTCTCCTGAAGAGCCACTTCCGCCAGCATTTGTAGAGGGCGTCATCATCCCAATACCTACAATATCACGCAGCACAAGAATCGGAGAATATCGCCCCCTAACACTACTTAACTGTGATTTCAAGATTTTCACTCGACTGATGGCGACACGAATTAAAAAAGTTCTGCATCGCGTGGTGTCATCAGACCAGACATTCCTCGGCAGTGACAACAACATCCAGACAGCGCTTAGTGAATACCGCGATTCGATCGCACTGGCGAAAGCATGTCGTCTACGTGGAGCTCTGATTTCTGTAGACTTCGATCGTGCTTTCGACAGAGTCAGCCACACCTACATTAAGGAACTGATGACGCAAATGAATTTCCCGCCGCCCTTCATAACTATAGTGATGCGACTACTACATGGGGCACCTTCTAAAGTGCTTGTCAACGGACGATTGGTTGGGCCCCTAACTATCCAGCGATCGATTCGACAAGGATGTCCTTTGTCCACGATCATATATGCCATGGCTCTTGAACCACTTCTCAGCGGCCTCCGCCAACGCCTAACAGGAATTACGATGCGTGGCTACACATTTCGTTGCAAAGCATATGCCGACGACCTTATATTGGTGGTGAGAAACGGCAACGACGTTAACGCGGCTTTGGACTGGATCAATCGATACGGTGCCGCTACAGGTAGCCGTATGAATGTGGCCAAATCCGTCGCCTTGAATATAGGTACAGGACTACCTGCCGACTGCGTAGCCCCATTCCCGTTACGGTACAGGATCAAGTATTTGGGAATCGTCTTCAGGAATGATATACGACGATCGGTCGCGCTCAACTTCAAGAGGCTGCTCATAACCATACGAAATGGTGTCAAAGCGAACGCACTGCGGACATTAAATATGATTCAACGCGTCATTTATATAAATACATACTTGGCGTCGCGCATTCCACCTTATGCACAGATTCTACCGATGCCAAAGATGATCGCCCGAAGCATACTGGCAGCGTTTGGATACTTTGTCAGCACGGGAGCCCTATTCAAGATCCGGTATGAGGCTCTGACATTACCAACTCGTAGAGGTGGCCTCGGGCTTGTTCACGTTCACGATCGATCGGTGGCGCTATATATTAGCGCGACATTGAAAACATGGAGAAGACAGCACAAGAGTCTGTCAGGAATCTTGGTAGACGAACTGGCGCCAGCTTCTCGGCAAGCGCCGGTGATGGTGCAGAACATTTCTTCACCGTTTCAACATATCAGAGAGTTTTTCCTTGAATATAGCTATATTATGACAGAACTCCCAATAAATAGATCTCCGACAGCGCGCGACATCTACCGGATACTTACGAGCAGGCGCCCCGCCAACCCTGTGGAAGCACGGCACCCCACGATCCACTGGCCGGTGGTATGGCGGACAGTTCATCATGCCACACTTGACACGGAAACAAGAACGACATGGTACATGTTGGTTAACGGTAAACAAGTTACTGGATTCCGCCTGCACGCCATCAATATGGTGAACACTCCGTTATGCCAAGTATGCCAGGTTCTAGACGACGATGCTCATCGTCTCATGTGCGGGCCCTCTGCGGAAGTATGGCGGCTGGTGACGCAGATGATTGGCTTTCTACTGCGCGTCGGACAGCAAAATATCGACCCAAAGATTGTCCTTTTTCCAGACAGAACGTATTACCCGCGAGCCAAAACGAACGCGGTGACGTGGATTCGAGCCTAGGCGGTGTATTATTTGCATCGCGACGGCGCGAAGCATGTGCCGGACTTCTGGAACCATTTACAAGAACAACATATGGCGCTGATACGGAACCCGAAGTATCAACAATATTTTTCTAATTTTCTGGGGAGTGCGTTACGAGATCCTCCAAGGAGCTGGAATGTCCCGGGTATGAGAAGCTGATATGATAACGATGAAGAGGCATATGATGAACATGATGAAACGGTTACCTCTTACAACAAAACGAGAAGACGTGCCTGGCGGCAGAAGCACTGGAGTGGACCGCCCGGAAACTCACTCCCCACAGAGAGTTTTCTTTACTTTACTGTTTTTCGTTTTTAGTTGTGCACGGACACGCTAAATCCGTTAGTATAGAGCGCAAATAATAATAATAATAATAAATATATATATATATATATATATATATATATATATATATATATATATATATATATAAACAAGAGAGAGAATACCCTAAAGGGGGTGACAGGCGCGTGGAAAATAATACAAAAGCTTTTATTTCCTTATTCAAATTTTCTATGTCTGCCAGGAAAAGGCTGTTTTATTTTGATGAAGTTGAAATAATAAAATAAAATAAAGAATGCATACATCCCAAAACCCACACCCCACTCGCTTTAAAGAAAAAAAAAAGTGACTGAGGCGCCCAAAAAAATAAAAAAAACAAAAGAAAAGTGGTAAAGTGCGCGCTTCGTGTACCAGAGAGCGGGGTATCAAATCCTGTTAAAGCCAAAATTTTTTTTTCACAAAAAAAAAAAAAAAAAATGAAAAAAAAAAGGGCACTGCGGCGCGCCAGTCACGGTCGAGGGTTCGAATCCCTCCTCGGGCATAGATATTTGTGCCAGTCACGGTCGAGGGTTCGAATCCCTCCTCGGGCATAGATATTTGTGCCGTTTTTAGTGTTAGCTAGTTCATAAGTAGTTTGTAAGTTTAGGGACTGATGACCCCGAGTAAAGTCCCATAAGCTCTACAAACATTTGAACATTTAGGAAACGTGCAAATAGCACAGGCTGTGACAAACCGATTATAACTACAAAAATTCACAGACAGTAGGGGAAGGTCGGTTAAGTTGACGAGAAGTCTAAGATGACGAATTTTGAATTTCTCCGATAACTCTACAGACTGTTTAACGTGCACTATGGTACCGCTTCCTTAGCTCGCTCTGCAGTCGTGTCTCTTGAAACAGAACTGCTTCATCACTTGAAAACAGAGGCTAGGAAGTGGTTGCTGCTGTTTTTGTAACAATTTTTCCTACTGTTTAAATACGTTTCAATCAAGTAATACTTTTGTATTAACTAATATCAGTTGAGTCATCTTAAACTTTGTGGATTTACTGATTTCTTTGTATCGGTTTTGTGAATTTATTTTGTAAGACTCTGTGCATGTATAAGCTCGAATCCAAAATGTCCACTGCGGTTAAGATGACGAATTATGCAGTTCATAAGGAAGCCTGGGTGACAGAAGTGGAGCAAGGAGTCATTGAAAGAGGCAATGCTGCGTGTAAGAAATGGAAAGCCTGTTAAAGACGCCGCTAGGAAGTTCAACTTCCCTGAAGCTACTTTACGTCACCATGTGAAAAAAAAAATTGATGAAGTAGCATCTGCTCAGTGTACGGGCTTAAATTACAGGGATGCAAAGTAGAAGTGTTACGTTTGTGTCTCATTAATAAATAGATAAGCATCAATAAAAGTCTTGTTTTCTAAATAAAATGTTCATTTCGTCGTCTTACCCTACCTGTAGGGCAAGTCGACGAATGGTTCCGTCACTAACAAAAACAGGTCTGGCTAAAAAATCTTCAGCATTAGGAAACGTTTAAGAGATTTATTACTAAGGAGATACATTAAGCAATAATTTTTCCATAAATAAGATATCTGATTTCAACGTAAGAGCCAGAAAATATATAATAAACATTCCCCTATGCATCACAGCTTAGCAATACAAGTAGGCGATATTAAGCGCTTGGGCAGAATTTGATACACCTACTCTAACATCAACATCATTCTCGTTTATCTGAAACACTTCACTGGCTCAGTGAGAACGAAAAAAGTCATATCTTACACAACTTCAGAGCTCAAATTATATTAAAAACAGAAAAAAAATCGATACTGTATTCTGGGATGCAAAAATTAAAGATGTAAAAGATTTTTATTTTTTTATTTACAGAAAAATAGCCAAATCGTGGGACATTGAGAAAGATGTTTGGAAATGAGTATTCGACTACACAATCCACTCAAACAGACCTTCAAAAGAAGTAGCACAGCATTCGACTCTTAAAGAAATGAAAAATATGAGACCTTAACTTTTCCTGGTGTAATGAATGTTCAAACAACTTACGGGTATGCCGCCGGGCAACGTCACCCGGCAAACATACCCGTAAGTTGTTTGAAATGATAAATAGTAATTTATGGTCGTACCGATGCAATGCTAAACTCAGTGGATGGCAGCAAAAATCCTCTCAAACGAAATAACTATTCTTGGAAAAAGCTACCATTGTGCCTGTAACCCATATCACCCTAGGACAACTAATTACAAAAAAAAAAAAAAAAAAAAAAAAAAAAAAAAAAAAAAAAAAAAACGGCCGCGGTGGCCGAGGAGACTGAGGCGCTCAGTCACGGCCTGCACGGCCACTACGGTCGTCCTTAGTGTAAAGTAGTAGATAGACTGTTGAAGAATTATCCAATGGGAGGCAAACATGTAGCGGTTTGTACATGTGCAGACCAATAAACGGCCAGCCGCGGTGGCCGAGGAGACCGAGGCGCTCCAGTCACGGTCTGCACGGCCACTACGGTCGGGGGTTCGAATCCCCCCTCGGGCATGGATATTTGTGCCGTCTTTAGTATAAGGTAGTTGGTAAGCAGTTTGTATGTTTAGGGACTTATGACCCCGTAGTTAAGTCCCATAAGCTTAACAAACAAACAACAAAGAAACAAACAAAAACACAATACTGAATTATGTAATAACAGACGTTGTCTTAAACAATAATGAATTATGTAATAAAAGACGTTGTCTCAAACACTCAAAACGAACAGAACGGAGTATGGATATGAACGTGAATTTCTGTCGCTCGTCGTTTCCTTCCGGTAAGCCATTCGCTTTGTCCGGGCACACACTACAATCAACCGCAGCTCCTTTGTGCGGCCTCTGTAAACGGTTTTCCATAACACACACCGCGTACCTCCGCCCTCCTCAAATCGAATTTCACGTCGGTGTGGAATTGGTTCTCTGTTATACGGCAGCCGCGCAGGTCGGCTGCGAGGCGGCAAAGATTCATTTGCATAATAGATTCAATTCCATTTTGACGTTTCTCCAACAGTAACTTTGCTCTCTGGCAATGGGACTGCAGCCTTCGATTTTGCCATGAAAAACAATTTACAACGCCTCGGAGCGTACTATTTTGCAACCGTCAAAAAGGTAGGAGTCTGTACTGCCTTTTATTATACGCAGACAATCTACGTGCATCCCAGCTTTCTAGATTCTGCTGAGCATCAATAATAATATTACAGGAATAGAAACTCACACCTCTTTCTAACAAAGTAATAACCCTGCTTACAGAGAGAATATTGAGAGGAGAGGTATAACTGATATGTAACATGGTAAGTGTAAGACTAAACAAATCTTGTCAATATATAGAATATTTTGAATAGAACCTATAGTGTGTCCTTGGCTTATGCAGGAATTTAAAAAGCCTGCAGTTCATATTTATGATAGCATTTCAATTGTGCTTCTAGGGTATTCGTTGCAGGTTATTTCGTGGGAAAATTGAACAGCCGGCCGCGGTGGCCGCAGAGACTGAGGCGCTTCAGTCACGGTCTGCACGGCCACTACGGTCGGGGGTTCGAATCTCCCCTCGGGCATGGATATTTGTGCCGTCCTAGTTCGTAAGTAGTTCGTAAGTAGTTTGTAAGTTTAGGGACTGATGACCCCGTAGTTAAGTCCCACAGACTATACAAACATTTGAATATTTTGAAAATTGAGCAGAAAAACTTTCAACCTTTCTCGAATACACTGCCGGAAGAAAGATAAAAATTTACATCAGAAAAGACTACGTCAATTTTGATCTGACGGCGGCAGATGCCACTTTTGGGATAGTATATTTACAAATAATGGTTCTAACGTTGTTCGCCAACAGATAGCGTAGTGTAACATAGCTACCAGGACGCAAATGTTTGTATATGAGCACGTTTACGACTAGAAGGTTCACAAGGAGACCACATGCGTATCAGAGTTTAGAATTTTTTTTTATATTTATGGTACCTGAAGTTAACACCACAAATAACAATCAGCCAATGTCATTCTATGCAACTATCAAAAATTGACTTTCAAGATTTGCAAATAAGCGTATGTTCAAATTTTCAAATGATTGTTAAGCTTAAGGGACTTAACTGTTGGGTCATCAGTCCCTAAACTTACAAACTACTTAGGAACTAGTTTATACTAAAGACGACACAAGCATCCATGTCCAAGGGGGGATTCGAACTCTCAACCATAGCGGCCGTGCAGACTGTAACTAGCGCGCTGCAGACCGGTCGGTCACTGCGGCCGGCTAAGCGTAAGTACCAATCATTAAATGAATTGCAGCATCTGTCGGTGTAGCTGACTTGAGCTGGGTACCGTGGCTCAACAAATCATGAACGCCCTCTGTAATAAAATGCTGAGCCCAGAACATATCGAACAACAACGAACAAACAGGATCAGCGTCCGCAAGGGGCAGAACTACAAATAAAAAAAATAAAAAAAAGGAAGAAGGTTCCTTTTTTGTGGCGTTGTTCTGACGTACAACCATAGGGTCGGTGGTTCGAATCTCTCGTGACGGATTATTTTCCTTGTGTTCGAATACTTACAGTTTTAATATCTACAGATATGTTTTGCGAAAAGTGCATGAATTTTTGTTTATTCGTAATATTACATCTTATAAAATAGTCTGTGTGTGTGTGTGTGTGTGTGTGTGTGTGTGTGTGATTCTTACTATCAGGCAACAATCGCTGTCGAGTTAAGAACCACATACGACACATATCCAAGGAGATATGACGTCATAAACGATGACAGACGTGAAAAAGGACCGCATCATGCAATAATACTCTACATCTACTCCTAAACTAATGGACCGATTTCAACCAAATTTGGTACAAATATTCTTTAAGGTCAGGAATCATTTGAGTCGTTGCACATACGATACATAGTTCTTCGATATCACGTCATAAACAAAGATATCTTCCCATCTTGCAGCGTGTGATAGGGTGACTTTATTCGTCAAATATTTGAGAAAGAGAACACTTAGCGACTTGCAATAAATTTTAAACATAATTTCAAATCTTTACGAAAGTTCTCCTCGCTGACAACCCCAACAAAATGGTGAACGGAAAAACGTTTATCGCTTACTACTTTCCCGATGTTCATGATGTATATTTACGGCATTTGGCACGACATTACAAGTTATTACTTGTGCACTG
Source organism: Locusta migratoria (assembly GCA_026315105.1). Classification (NCBI taxonomy): domain Eukaryota; kingdom Metazoa; phylum Arthropoda; class Insecta; order Orthoptera; family Acrididae; genus Locusta; species Locusta migratoria. Next base: position 70,980,619 of record CM048746.1, on the reverse strand, counting down.
TAAATTTTATACGCCAGAAAATTCACAGACAGTACACATACATACCACTGAATGTTCCTTCGATATAGTACATGAGTACATATAGTACATGAGATATGAAGTCATAAACAATTTGGTTCATCAAAAACCGCATCATCATCCATGAGAATTTGATTTATTACGTCTTTACTGCTAACATCATTCACTATACGTTTGCAGACGTTAGGCACATATACCGCTAAATGTACCTTCGAATTTACTTCATAATACGACACATATTTCAGGAGTTATGACGTCATAAACAACGAAATTTCCCAATAACGGCTACGTCATGCGCTCTTTTTCCACATGTCTTCCTAAAATAATGGACCGATTTCAATTAAACTTGATACACACATTGCTTACTATCAGAGAACAATCGCTGTGGGTTTAAAATATACTCACGACAGCAAAGTTAAGGACATATGGTGTCGTAAACAACAAACTTTCCCATCACGAGACGCGTGATTTACGAGACTCCATTCATCCAGTAGTTATTCGTCGCAGACAGTTTGCTAATATTACTCTCTACAAATGATCTATATGGAAACGAAACTTAAATGAACGGATTGTAAGGTAGCGGTCGATGGAGAGAAAGGGAGGAACGTTCCGTGATAGAATTAAGCAATCTTATCTCTGAGAATACCAACGAACATTGAACATAGTATTACTGATTTAGCTTTGTGTGTTAAATACTTAACGACATTTCTTTGCTTCTTTTGGCATGTTTCATTTCGTATCAAACATTTTATGAAGATACATCTTTATGAAAATACATCGTATCGGACAGTGACTTTTACATACATTTAACATCTTTGTTAGGAGAAATTAATTTATTGACAGAGCGATCCAACAAGGATTTTTACTGACTGAGGCCTGGAACCCTAAAAATCAATGATAGGTACATGTCCTTCTTTAACAACCGTTGCAAAGCACGGGCAAATAAGCTAGTTTTCAATATTTCATAGAAGGTTGTTAATAATGAGGGTTTCAATCACATTTATACAGCTTTGGCTACACTACTAGTTGACGAAGGTAGTCTTTCATTGTTTGTGAAGAGCTACGACAATCATCACGATAGGTACTAATGGCTTTCCAAGCAGCTAACCTACTCAAGCATCATTTTACGTGACGATAAGGTTTTCAGCTCTTCTACATACACATAAACAAAAGCAGACACCACACTTGGAATGATAGATCCTAAAATGTTTTATATAACTGAATTCAAAAAGGGAAAAAACTATCTTTGATAGTGGGATTCGAACCACTGACTATGGTTGTGAGGACCGTACGCTACCACCTGGGCTACACCGACATATTCTGGAAGTGTTTCATTAATTGGTACTTACCCGTCCTTTGTGTCTAGATTTTTTGACAGTTGTGTCGAATGGCTTTGGCTGATTGTTATTTAAGTTCTGAACTTCTCGTAGCCGAAATATAAAGAGATTCTGTAAACCGATACCCATATGGTGTCCTGGTCAGTGTGAACAAACATGTGAAGGAAACTGGCGCCATGCCACGGAGACTAAGTCGTGATTTCTACGTCTACATCTAGACATGTTGTTGTTGTTGTAGTGGTGTTCAGTCAGCAGACTGGTTTGATGCAGCTCTCCACGCTACCCTGTCCTGTGCAAGTATCTTCATCTGAGAATAAGTTCGGCAATCTACATCCTTTTGAATCTGCTTTCTGTATTCGTCCCTCGGTCTCCACGGTTTTTACCCCACACACTTCCCTCTAATACTAAGTTGACAATTCCTTGATGTCTCAGAATGTGTCCCCACCAATCTATCCCTTCTGTTAGGATATGCCAGCAACTCCTATTCTCCCCATTTCGGTTAAGCACCTCATTAGTTACGTGATCTACCTATCTACATATACACTCCGTAATCCACCGTAAAGTGCGTATCGGAGCGTACACTGTACCACTATCAGACATTTCCTTTCCTATTCCACTCCCAAATAGAACGATGGGAAAAAGAATCTCTATATGCCTCCATAAGAGCCCTAATATCTTGTCTCTGAGATCTTTACACGAAATGTAAGTAGGCGGCAGCAAGATCGTACTACACTCAGCTTCAAATTGCGGCCCTCTAAATTTCCTCAACAGAAATTCACGAAAAGAACGTCGTCTTTCCTCCAGCGATCCCCAATTGAGCTGCCGGAGCATTTCCATGACGCGCATTGGTCGAACCTAGCACTGACGAATCTAGCTGCTCGCCTCTGAACTGTTCAGATGTTAAAATGTTTGTATAGTCTATGGGACTTAACTACGGGGTCATCAGTCGCTAAACTTACAAACTACTTATGAACTACTTACGAACTAGGACGGCACAAAATTATCCATGCCCGAGGGGGGATTCGAGCCCCTGACCGTAGTGGCCGTGCAGACCGTGACTGAAGCGCCTCAGTCCCCGCGGCCACCACGGCCGGCGCCTCTGAACTGCTTCTATGTCTTGCTTTAAACTGATCTGCTGCGGATCCCAAACACTTGAACAATACTCACGACGTGGTCGTACAAGTGTTTTACAGTTGAAGTACATCTCCCCAAAATTCTCACAATAAATCGAAGACGGCTGTCCGCCTTACTCACAACTGTCCTTACATGTTCCACACGGAATTTCCAAAAACAAATCACCCATTCACAGCCTATGTTTGCTTGGGGTTCCATGAAGTGCGGCTGTAGGCCCTATTTCATTATACAAACTCACTGCTTCGTGTCTAGAGGCCAGCCACACCTGCTGCAATGTCCCCAAAATGTAAATAAATGCAAGCAGGAACAAAAATATATAAACGACACATTCACTTCTAAATAAATTGATGTTTATTCCACCTAATATCCGTCAGTGAATATTTGTGACACCTGACTTCAGAGCAATGCCGAGTTCCTTAAGGCTGCCTCACCAAAAAATAGAAGCTTGACTGAATAGGGTCCAAGTAACACAGTCGCTATATGATGGATGGAAATCTGGCACCTATGTACTGCTTGAATTATTGCTCTTGTGGTGTCACCTCGCCGCGGTCGAGTAGCCGAGCGGTCTAAAGCGTCTTGTTGCGGAGCGCGCGGTTGCTCGTCGTGGAGGTTCGAGTCCTCTCTGGGGCATGGGTGTGTGTGTTGTCCTTAGGTTAGTTTTCCTAGGTTTAAGTAGTTTGTAAGCTACGGACTGATGACCACGCAGTTTGGTCCGATAGATTTACAAATATTTGAACTTTTTTTTTTTTTTTTTTTTTTTTTTTTTTTTTTTTTTTTTTTGTCACCTCTTGCCTGTTGTAATGATATTTTTAAGAGTTAATGTTTCAGTGCCATTTTCCTGTCCACAAATAGAAATGTAGCAATAGAGAAAACCGAGCAGCAGAGCATGCAAATAAATGATCGTGAAACGTTAATAAAGTTTGTCACTGAAGTTTCGGCTTAATGGTTTCGTTCTGTGTAAGAGTATGATTTTAATTATTCAAAGAGCCTACGGAAGTCTCTTTTGCAACTTCAGTGGTTTGTTAATGTCATTTATTGATTTTTAAATTCTTCGATTATCATCTTGTACCAAACATTAATTGGCGACTATCTTGCCTCATAACAAAACACAGTCTACAACAGCTGGTTTACTGAACATAGCAACCAATGCGTCGCATTACGCACACAAACCAGGACTGTCCCCTGAGCTTCTTGTCCACATAGTTTTATAGAAGTCCTAAAATAACTGGTAACATCAATGAAATTTGTGACTGAATATTACAAATAAAAACTTAATTTACCTGTTAAATTGCGATCTATAAATACACTGTTCAAACAAAGTTTGTCACAGACGTGTTTGTGACTTAACAATTACTACTGGTAGTGACATGTTTATATGAGGTGCGTCAAATCAAAATACGTAAAAGTATTTGAACTGACTCCTGTGATGATTGTTTACATTTAGGAAAATTGTGAATTAGCAAATATACACGTGTATAAATAGTATATGAAATAATGGTTTAATTTTTCTATGTGCAACTGGATGCCTGAAAAGGTGCGTATTATCCTTTTGTAGTACATTTAAAACTAGTTACATCATATCAGACGTGCAAATTCACATAAAAAACCTGTTGCCTATGTTCTGAAGTAGTTTTTAAGTAAAGAAAGGTCTGTATCATTAAGTGAATCAAAGAACTATACTATTAATGTGTGACAGTTTCATTGTACGTGTTGACGTTTCTGAAAACATGTTCTATACACGTTTAGAACTGTGTATCGAATACTTCAGTATATAAGTTTGGTCTTCTGCACGTTATAGTCTGTAAATGTAATCGTTTAATGTATTCCATGTGTTTTGTTCCAACAATACATCTTCAAAACCTCTAAAAGGATTTACAAGTTTTTATTTTCCCAGAAAATAACAAAATGACTCTGTAGTCACAGTACATCTATTCAGACAGCTGTTAAAAACATTCACAGATAAATATGAATTCCTTTTCAGAAACTTTACGTGTTAAACTATCTGGCGGAATTTTATTCCCCAAATCATTTTTCTTTCGATGTGTGAGTGTGTGAAATATTCATGTTAATACTAATAATTGAATACTTGTAACTTCACCAACCTATTATGTACATGGTACTGTCAATAAGTTATAAATATCATTTGCATATCTTCGGGTTTGAGTAGCCTAAGAGGGACTTTAATTTTTGTTACGGAGCACCAAACCACACAGCAGCTGAACAATACAGTGATATAAGTTAACGACTCTGATAAATTATTGGGCGCAAGAGAAATGGCATCACATAACTGATTAAATTTTTTTGACTCGAACAGTGTCATAACCAATTATATGTTAGTGGGTGAAGGTGAGCGTAGCGTTGTTTGCCATACTGAGAGACAACGTAGCCGCGGTGGAGTAGCCGAGCGGTCTAAAGCGTCTCGCTGCGGAGCGCGCAGCTGCTCGCCGTGGAGGTTCGAGTCCTCCCTGGGGCATGGGTGTGTGTGTTTGTGAGTGTGTTGTCCTTAGGTTAGTTTACTTTAGTTTAAGTAATTTGTAAGCTACGGACTGATGACCACGCAGTTTGGTCCTATAGATTTACAAACATTTGAACATTTTTAGACAACGTGTGTCATCATTGATATAGTGACATATATTGTGGCACCACGAATGGGCAACACAGAGATTTACCGTAATAAATAACTGATACCATAACATTGCTAGTGCTTATATTCAGGATTGAAGAAAAAACATGGTACTCGATGCATACTATTTAATTTATTAGATTTGTACACCCGCAGAGGTGGAGTTGCAAGAGTTTAAAAATAAGAATTTGTCGTCAACTGAAGAAAGCCCTGCTGATGTTTAACCAGAGAACAGAGAAGCGAGAAACTCAGTTCTAACGGTCTGTGGAGACCCTGATAGAGTTGAGCTCTGGAACACCACACCTTCTAACAAGAACTAATGGTTCCTGGGATCGTGGCAGCAATACTCGACACCAGTACGAAATGTGTGGACTGTACGAGGAATGCTTCTATGATCTAATAATTGTAAACTGCTCTTCACATGTTCCGTCTCTCCTGGTTTATTTTTGTAGAGGGGACCTAATGAACTAAACTTCACATGCTTGTATTTGTCTCTGTTGTCCCTTAGGTATGACAACTCAAATCAAATGTTTGTATAGTCTATGGGACTTAACTACGGGGTCATCAGTCCCTAAACTTACAAACTACTTATGAACTAACGTAGTACTAAAGACGACACAAATATCCATGCCTGGGGGAGAATTCGAACTTCCGACGCTGGAGGCCGCGCTATCCGCAACTTGGCGCTTCAGACCGCTAGACTACTCCCGCGCGGTCCAGAAACGACAAACACGTTTTGATTCTGCAGGCATTATGAATCAAAGCACACAGATAGTTAAAGTGTTTAATTTATGTATGTCTTCAAGTTTATTGGATTTCGCTCTTTAGAATCCGATTACTACTTGAGGAGAATCTGCAATATTTAAAGCTCGATATTTGTCTGTTATATAAACAACCGGCTAAACAGATGCTCAATCTACATTGATTAATTACACACACGATCGATTTAGGTATTTACAATTCCATCATTGGCTGTTGACTGGTGTTTGTTTTTGTTATGGTCTTCAGTCCGGAGACTGGTCTGATGCAGCTCTCCACCTTACTCTATCCTGAGCAATCCTCTTCATCTCCTCATAAAAACGACAACCTACATCCATTTGAATCTGCTTTCTATATTCATCTCTTGGTCTCCCTCTACGATTTTTGCCCCACACACTTCCATCCAACGCAAAATTCACAATTCCTCGATGTCTAAAAATGTGTCGTACCAATCGATATTTTCTTTTAGTGAAGGTATGCCAGAAATTTCTTTTCTTCCCAATTCTGTTCAGTACCGCCTCATTAGTTACGCGACGCACCCACCTAATCTTCAAGCTTCTTCTGTAGCACCACATTTCAAAAGCCTCTGTCCTCGTCCTGTACGCACTGTTTATCGCTCATGTTTCACTCCCGTACAAGGCAACACTCGACACAAATGCCTTCAGAAAAGTCTTCCTTATGCTTAATATTCGATGTTAACAAATTTCTCTTTTTCAAAAACGCTTTTCTCCTCATTTCCAGTCTGCATTTTATGTCCTCTGTACTGTGACGATCACATGTTATTTTACTGCCCAAGTAACAATACTCATTTACCACCTTCATTGATTCGTTACCTAATTTAATTCGTTCAGCATCGCCTGATTTTCTAAGACTGCATTCCATTATCCTTGTTTTGCTCTTGTTAATGTTCATCTTATATGCTCTTTTCAACACACTGTTCATTCCGTTCAATTGCTTCTCAAGGTCCTTTGCCGTCTTTGACAGAATTACAATGTCATCAGAAAAACGAAATGTTTTTATTTCTTCACCCTGAACTTTAATTCCTTCTCCAAATTTCTCCTTGCTTTCCTTTATAGCTTGCTTAATGTACAACATTGAATAACATTGGCCGGCCGCTGTAGCCGAGGGGACTGAGGCGCTTCAGTCACGGTCTGCACGGCCACTGAGGTCGGGGGTTCGAATCCCCCCTCGGGCATGGATATTTGTGCCGTCCTTAGTCTTAGTTAGTTCATAAGTAGTTTGTAAGTTTAGGGACTGATAACCCCGTAGTTAAGTCCCATCGACTTTACAAACATTTGAACATTTTTGAATAACATTGGGGAAAGGCTAAAACCCTGTAACAATTGAAAAAGTCCTATAAAGAAATGAGGAAGATTTGCCCTTCCGGAACTAGTAGCGCATAACAAAAATGTACCGACTAAAATACCACTGGTCTAACATTATCATTTTCATCATCATCATTAGAGATTGATTATGCCTTTCACCGTTCAGTTTGGAGCATAGTACCTCTAATAAAATTCCTTCATGATCCCCTATTCAATGCTAACATTGATGCCTCGTCTGATGTTGTGCCTTTAACTTCAAAATCATTCTGCACCGAATCTAAGTACTTTCTTCTTGGTTTACCTCGACTCCTCTTACCCTCCGCTGCCGAGCTCATGAGTCTCTTAGGTAACATTCCTTCTCCCATGCGTGAAACATGACCCCACCATCTCAGTCTGCTCCCTCTAACTGCTTCATCTATGGTGTTCATTCCCAGTTTCTCCTTGATTTCCTCATTATGGACACCCTCCTTCCATTGTTCCCATCTATTAGTACCTGCAATCATTCTTGCTACTTTCATATCTGTAACTTTTTTTTTTTTCTTTTTTTTTTCTTTTTGTGGTTTTAGGGCGCACAACTTCTATGGTCATTAGCGCCCAGTCAAAAACAGATTCGCTATGGCGTCAAAAAAAATGGGGACTGTTAGAACATCCAGAAGAGGATAAAAACGAAAGATAAAAGACAATTAAAAGGGTTAAATATCCTTGGATAAGTTGGCCAAGTTGATAAAACGCAAAACTCTAGCAGCTGCTCGTGTGTCATCAGCTAAAATTTCCTCCAGAGTAGACGGAAAGTGAACGGCTACACGGAGATTAAAAAGTACGCAAGACAGTAAAACATGTCGCACGGTCAGCAGTTCACCGCAGGAGCACAGCGGTGCAGGGTCGGCGGACAGCAAGTGACGGTGGCTGAAACGGCAGTGACCGATCCGCAACCGGGCCAGGATGACCTCCTCCCGCCGAGAGGGGCGTGAGGAGGTCCTCCAAGCGGTCGGGATCGGTTTTACAGTTCGCAATTTGTTGTTGGACATTGAAAACCACGCACTGTGCCATTGCGACACGATACTCCGGCGGAGAGCCCGTTGAACATCGTCAGATGGGACGCAAAAGGTAGCCACGCGAGGTAAAAGAGCTGCGGCCTTGGCCGCTATGTCGGCCGTCTCATTCCCGGGCACACCTACGTGGCCAGGGACCCACAGGAAAGAAACGTGACAGCTGTCATCTGCTAGCAACTGGAGGGAGCGTTGGATCCGATACACGAGAGGATGGTGCGACAAAGGGTCCTTAAGACTCTGCAGGGCACTAAGGGAGTCCGAACAGATGGCATAGAAAGGTTGGCGGTTGCGGCAGGTGTACAAAACGGCCTGGTGGAGGGCAAAAAGCTCAGCCGTGAAGTTCGAGCACCGGTCAGGGAGCTTGTATTGGAAACGGTTGTCCTCTACAACGAAGGCAGATCCGACACCGGCAGTGCTCTTGGAACCATCAGTGTAAATAAATATGGCATTATCCAACCGCGAACGGAGTTCGACAAGCCTCGAGCGGTATACCAAATCCGGAGTGCTCTCCTTGAGGAGCGAACTAAGTTTGAGGTGAGTGTGAACCGGGGCCTTATGCCACGGTGGCAATGGGCTTTCGCTCAACCGAAAGGTGGAAGGAAGGGTAAAATCGAGCCGCTGTAGTAGGCGGCGAAACCGAACTCCAGGTGGAAGCAAGGCAATCGCAGACAACTGATATTGGCGATCGAGTGAGTCGTCAAAAAATAATCGGTAAGGGCATCGACCGCAGGCGGCATGCGTACCGAGACAAAAGTATGTCACGCCGAGTGGTCAAGGGTAATACAGCAGCCTCGGCATACAGACTTTCAACAGGGCTAGTATAAAATGCACCGGTCGCCAGACGTAATCCCCGATGGTGGATAGAGTTGAGACGGCGGAGAATCGACGGCCGCGCTGAGGAGTATACAAGGCTTCCGTAGTCGAGCTTCGACTGAACAATGGCCTGGTAAAGGTGAAGCAGGACGGTACGGTCCGCTCCCCATGACGTGCCACTGAGGACACGAAGGACGTTAAGGGATCGGGCACAACGGGCAGCTGGGTAGGACACGTGCGTGGACCAGCAAAGTTTACGATCCAACATGAGTCCCAAGAATTTCGTAGTCTCCACGAAAGGGAGAGCAACAGGGCCGAGATGTAGAGAGGGTGGAAGAAATTCCTTGTATCTCCAGAAGTTTATACACACAGTTTTCTCAGTGGAGAATCGGAAGCCGTTTGCGATGCTCCAGGAATATAGACGGTCAAGACAGCGTTGAAGAGAACGCTCCAAGAGGCACGTCCGCTGGGCGCTACAACAGATTGCGAAATCGTCAACAAAAAGAGATCCGGAAACGTCGGCTGAAAGGCAATCCACGATCGGATTGATTGCAATGGCAAAGAGCGCCACACTCAAGACGGAGCCCTGTGGTACCCCATTCTCCTGGCAATAGGTATCTGACAAAACAGAACCCACCCGTACCCGGAACTTGCGATCCGCCAAAAACTCTTGAATGAAAAGAGGAAGGCGGCCCCGAAGGCCCCATCTGTGCAATGTGCGGAGAATGCCCGCTCTCCAACAGGTATCGTATGCCTTCTTCAAGTCAAAGAACACTGCTACTGTTTGACGCTTCCTTAGAAAGTTGTTCATAATGAAGGTCGACAACGTAACGAGGTGATCAGCAGCAGAGCGGTGTCGACGAAAACCGCATTGGATATTAGTCAGGAGGCGGCGAGATTCGAGGAGCCAGACCAACCGAGCGTTAACCATGCGTTCCATCACCTTACAGACACAGCTCGTCAGATAAATAGGACGATAGCTGGAAGGAAGATGTTTGTCCTTCCATGGTTTGGGGATGGGGACAACAGTGGCTTCATGCCAACTTGTGGGAACATGACCTTCAGTCCATATGCGATTATAGGTACTGAGAAGAAAGCACTTGCCCGCAGGAGAGAGGTTCTTCAGCATTTCAATGTGAATGGAATCGGGCCCGGGAGCAGAAGATCGGGACAGGGCGAGAGCACGGTCTAGCTCCTGCATGGTGAAGGCGACGTTATAATTTTCACGATTAGAAGAGTGGAAAGAAGGCGGCCGGGCCTCCTCTACCTGTTTGCGAGGGAGAAAGGCAGGGTGGTAATGGGCAGAGCTCGAAACCTCCGCAAAGAAACGGCCCAATGCGTTGGAAACGTCATAGGGGTCCACGAGGACTGCATTCTCCACGTTCAGGCCAGGAATCGGGGAGTGGACCTTAATGCCGGATAGACGGCGTAGGCCACGCCAGACAAACGTGGAGGGAGTAAAACGGTTAAAAGAACTAGTAAAAGCAGTCCAGCAAGCTTTCTTGCTGTCGTTTATGATACGACGACATTGCGCTCTCATACGTTTATAATGTATGCAATTCTCCAAAGTCGGGTGGCGGCGGAAGGTGCGTAAAGCACGGCGCCGGGCTCTAAGCGCGTCGCGGCAGGCTGCAGTCCACCAAGGGATCTGGACACGACGTGGAGAAGAGGAAGTACGAGGTATGGAACGTTCGGCAGCTGTGAGAATAACCTCTGTGAGGTAGTCGACCTGACTGTCACAGGTGGGAAAATCCCGATCGTGAAAAACAGCCATGATAGAATAAAGCCCCCAGTCGGCTTTAGAAATGTTCCAACTGGTGGGACGAGGAGATGGGGAATGATGCAGAATGTGGATGATACAGGGGAAATGGTCACTCGAGTACGTGTCAGAAAGTGCATACCACTCAAACCGACCGGCAAGCTGAGGAGTGCATATTGCGAGGTCTATATGGGAGTAAGTGTGTGTTGTGTCAGAAAGGAAGGTTGGTGCACCGGTGTTGATGCAGACAAGATCGAGGTGTTGGAGAAGGTCCACCAAAAGGGAGCCTCTCGGACAAGGTGCCGGAGAGCCCCATAAGGGGTGGTGGGCATTAAAGTCGCCTATCAACACGAAGGGTGAAGGGAGCTGATCAACAAGGTGTAGTACATCTGCCCTAGTAAGGGCAGATGACGATGGCGAATAAATATTACAGAGGGAGAAGGTAAATGTGGATAGGGTGATGCGGACGGCAACTGCCTGTAGGTGAGTATGCAATGAAATGGGATGGAAATAGACATCGTCTCGAAGGAGCATCAGAACCCCTCCATGGGCTGGGACACCTTCCACAGGTGGCAGGTCGAACCGCACAGACGTGTAGTGTGGAAAGTCTGCACGATCACGTGGACGCAACTTAGTTTCCTCGAGGCAGACTAGAAGCGGGCAGTGCAATCGAAGGAGTAGTTTTAACTCCTCCCGATTAGAACGAATGCCGCGAATATTCCATTGAAGGAGCGCCATGATAAAAATGAGAGAAGAAATAAGGATAAAAACCAACTAGCGAGCGGGGTCACCTCGACGGCCGCTGAGGACCCGATTTCAAGGGAGCACTGCTATCGCTATCCAGGGGCAAAGTGTCGTGGTCCATAGGTTCGACCGACGCGCCTGCCACCTCCCTGAGTTGATCAGGAGGGGCAGTTTCCGCCGCCGGTAGAGGACCGGGTGCCCGGCAGACGGAGCGACCCGGTGAAACAGAAGACGGCCGAGGCCGGCAACTGTTGGACGGCGTGACGGATGGGTCACGCCTCGGCGGGGAAGGAGAGGAACTCTTTTTCTTGTCAGCTCTTCTGGAAGAGTGACGGCGGGAAGAGGCAGTTGACGGTTGGGAAGCCTGAGAACGCAGAAAATCCTCACGGACGGGTTCCTTTTTCAAGGTCCGGGCATCTTGTTTAGGTGCTCGCGGTTTACTAGAGTTTGACGAAGACTGTACCCTAGAAGCAGCAGGAGGAAGCGGGGATGTGGAACGGGCAATCTTCGGGCTGGCGGATCGCACAACTGTGTCAGCGAAAGTCAAGTCACATGTCTGGGTACTGGAATCCTTGGTAGGTCGAGTTGAGGTGAGTACCTTACTGTATGTACCCGCTGGGAGGACAGTGGGCTTTCGACTCGCCAACAACTTTCGAGCGGCAGATGTTGATCCCTTCTCCGTAACCCGAATTTGCTGGATTACCTTCTCATCCTTGTATACAGGGCAGTCGCGAGAGGAAGCCGCATGGTCACCGTTGCAGTTTAGGCAGTGAGGGGACGGAGGTGGGCAATCCCCCTCATGGGCGTCCCTACCACAAGTGACACACTTTGCTGCATTTGGGCAATGTTCACGGGTATGGTTGTACCTGTGGCACTGAAAACAGCGCGTTGGGTTAGGTACATAAGGTCGGACGGAGATGACTTCATACCCTGCTTTGACCTTCGACGGGAGGTCAACTCTGTCGAACGTCAAAAACACAGTACGAGTCGGTGTCAATTGGTTATCGACCTTTTTCATCACCCTGTGGACGGCTGTCACACCCTGATCGGACATATACGATTGGATGTCTTCATCAGACAACCCGTCAAGGGATCTCGTAGAAACTACCCCCCGTGACGAGTTGAGTGTGCGGTGCGCTTCTACCTTAACTGGAAACGTGTGCAACAACGTAGTACGTATCAGCTTTTGGGCTTGGAAGGAACTTTCCACTTCCAGCAACAATGTGCCATTGCGCTGACGTGAACAGGTTTTAACAGGGCCAGCAATTGCATCTACACTTTTCTGTATAACGAAAGGATTGACAGAATTGAAATCCTTTCCGTCGGTGCGAGAGACAACCAGAAATTTAGGTACATTAGGCAGAGTCTTTTTAGGCTGAGGCGAGTCTAACTTACGTTTGTGGGTCAACGTCACGAAAGAAGATAAGGAAGTCATCGCGGAAGTGTCCCCCGTGATTACCGGCGTCTCCGATGGCGCGCTCCTTCCTAGTGGGGGCCCTCTCCGAGGGCTTACCCGCCTTAGGTGATTGTTCACACCTCAGGTCACACCTCCCGAGAACTGACGAAGGGACCAATCGGCACGTTCGGAAGGTACCAGCTCGGGTAATCACCCCTCCCTGGGCCTGGCCTTTACCAGGGGGTACGTACGTGCCCTACTTGTCTACCCGGGGCGGGGAATTACGCGTTACCCCGTCACCTGCTACGCACGATAATGCGTGGGTCGGCCTTCAGACACGCACAGGGAGGAAAAGAAGAAGAGGATAGGAAATGAAGAGAAAGAAGGAAGAAGTGTCTCAAACGCCGAAGCGGAGACTAATGAGAAGAAGAAGGCTAGGAGAGTACAAGGAGAGAAAGACAAAACAAAGGGTAAGAAAGGAAGGAACGAAGGAAGAAAAACCACAACAAGAACCACCGTAGCTCACGAAATATGCCCGTCTCCGGGCGAAGGCATAAACCGGGAGGGACAGTGAAGCAGCCTGGGGCAGAAGAAAGGCTGCTCCGGCTCGGGGCCCCGTGCGCGCCACACACGTACCCACAAAAGAACTGTGGGCCCCCTGGGGGGTTCATATCTGTAACCTCTACCTTATGAATAAGGTAACCTGTTTCCACCCAACTTTCACTTCCATACAACAAAGGTGGTGGGAAGATAGAGCGGTGCACTGCTAACTTAGTCTTGGTACTGACTTCCTTCTTGCAGAAGAGAATAGATCTTAGCTGAGCACTCACTGCATTTGCTTTGCTGCACCTCGATTCCAGTTCTTTCACTATGTTGCCATCCTGTGAGAAAATACATCCCAGGTACTTGAAACTGTCCATCTGATCTAACTTTGTTCCTCCTATTTGGCACTCAATCTGTTTGAATCTCTTTCCCACAGACATTACTTTCGTTTTGGAGATGCTGATCTTTATATAACAATCCTTGCACCTCTGATCGAGCTCTGAAATGGAAGTTTGCAACCTTTCAATCGAATCGGCCATTAAAACTAAGTCATCCGCATATTCAAGACTGCTTATTTTGTTTTGACCTATTTTAACCCCGCCCTAAAAAAGAAAAGGAAGCGTTATTCGGGGTTCATGATGCAAACGTCCAACGTCTTTCTCCCCCATATCCACGGAACAAAAAAAGGAAATATGGGAAATTATTAAAAGGCATTACCAGTCACAGATTAGATAAAACGGAATAAAAAAGGATAGGAATTACTGTTTAGACTGTCCATTATTCCTGGCAGTTTTCACGTGGTAATGCAGTTTGATAATTTCCATTTCCCCTATATCTTGAAGTATTGTGCCACAGTGTTGGGCGAGAAAGGAGGCCTTGGCCTGTTAACTCTCATATGTGAGTAATTTTTGTTGATTATTACTGTTTTAGTCGGTATATTTGTCATCCGTTCCCTGACAGTTTCCATTTTTTGTTGTTGTTATTGTTATGTCTGCGCCTGACGATGGAATTGCAGATTGCGAAACCGGTCATGTGTGCAATCAAACGCTGTGTACTCAGCAGCAGTTGAGCGGCTTATTCAATTTACATAATGGATTTGCACAGATGCGGCTACCCCATTATAGCTGTGTGGCTTTCTCTCTGATGAACATGAGCCCGGAAGCTGCTGCTGCGATACGAAACCGTTGCGACATGCGGCGCCCCTATTTTCAAAAGCAGCTGTAAATGCTTTTCAACGAGCCCACTAGGGGTGCAACATTCACCCTCATTTTGTGTAAAATCTCAACATTAGGTACTGAAGGAGAACGGAAATTAGATCTTTCGGAGACTCGCTAATTTGATGCGTCGGTTCTCGTGTTCGCAGCAAGTGCCCACAAAAAGACGAAGCACTTGGCTGAAGTGTCTGCGACTAATTTCCGAGAATATAAATTGGGAAAACTTCGGAATGACTAGCACGTTCAGAGAATCGTTGGCGAACACTAGCAAAGGTTGGAAACTCGCGAGATTAATTTGAGTTGAAGTTTCATTGATATCTATGACCGTGCTTGCAGGTTCGAACTGTTCCAGTTCGATAGATCCCTCCGTATTACGACAAGTCATTTCAGTGTTCGGAAAGAATTAATACTCTGCAGAATAAATTGTAAGACACTTTTACAGTAATAATGGAGTTATTATTTTCAGTTTCTCATACAATAGGTTGCACTATTATTGAGTATTATACTCAATTATACTGAAATTATAAAATGACTGATTTCAACAATACTCATTTAATTCCTACTCCAAAGGTGGCAATTCAGAAGAAGTTAGAATTGCTCCATATTCTCTCTGGTACGTACTGTACGGCATATTTAATACACCAAAGTATTTACCAGGGGTACACTACTTTGTCTCACTGTACGGAATACTATTCTGTACCTTTCATTCACACATGCAAAGGCTAACAAACATATATATTGCTTTGAGATACTATTCAGCTTACAGCAGAAAATATTAATTTAAAAGTGATTTTAATGAATAATCTCTAACAGAATGATCTATTGACCCAAGGTCAACACGGATTTAAAAAATATCGTTCATGCGAAACACAACTAGCTCTTTACTTATACGAAGTGATGTTATCGACAAGGGATCTCAAATTGATTCCGTATTTCTTGATTTCAGAAGGCTTTTGACACCGTACGTCACAAACGGCTTTTAATCAAATTGCATGGTTATGGAATATCGCCCCAAATTTGCGATTGGATAGGGGATTTCCAGTCAGAGAGGACACAGTTCGTAGTAAACGATGGTAAGGCATCGACTAAAATAGAGGTGCTATCGGCGTTCCACAGGGCAGTGTTATTTGTCCTTTGCAGTTCCTTATTTACATAAACGATTTGGGAGAAAATGTAAGCAGCTCTCTTAGGTTGTTTGCAGATGACGCCGTCATTTGCTGTCTAGTAAAATCTTCTGAAGATCGAAAGCAAGTGCAGAACGATCTAAATAAGATATCAGTCTGGTGTAAAAACTGGCAATTGATTCTAAATAATGAGAAGTGTAAAGTCGTCAACATGAGTTCGAAAAGAACTCCGTTAAACTTTTTTTACAACATAAATCACTCAAAAGTGAAGGCATTAAACTCCACAAAATACCTAGCAATTACTATAAAACACACATAAACCAGCCGGCCGCGGTGGCCGAGGGGACTGAGGCGCTCCAGTCACGGTCTGCACGGCCGCTACGGTCGGGGGTTCGAATCCCCCCTCGGGCATGGATATTTGTGCCGTCTTTAGGATAAGCTAGTTGATAAGTAGTTTGTAAGTTTAGGGACTGATGACCCCGTAGTTAAGTCCCATAAGCTATACAGACATTTGAACACATGAATTGGAAAGAACACGTAGATACTGTCGTGGGAAAGTCGAACCATAGATTACGTTTTATTGGCAGAACCCTTAAAAATGGAACAGAACTACTAGAGAAACCGCATACACTACACTTGTCCGTCCTTTTTTGGAGTATTGCTGCCTCATTAGGTGGGTTTGACGGAGGACATCGAAAGCGTCTAAAGAAGGGCAGCTCGTTTTGTATTCAACAGGGGTGACAGCGTTATGTAAATGATACAGGATCTGGGATGTGAATCATTACAACAACGGCGAACCATAGATTACGTTTTATTGGCAGAACCCTTAAAAAATGGAACAGAACTACTAGAGAAACCGCATACACTACGCTTTCCGTCCTTTTTTGGAGTATTGCTGCCTCATTAGGTGGGTTTGACGGAGGACATCGAAAGAGTCTAAAGAAGGGCAGCTCGTTTTGTATTCAACAGGGGTGACAGCGTTATGTAAATGATACAGGATCTGGGATATGAATGATTACAACAACGGCGCTTATCGCTGGGGCGTGGGCTACTTACGAAACTCCAATCGCCAACATTCTCCTCCGAAAGCGAAAATATATATTACACAGGTAGAAATGATCATGAGAATAAGATACGAGAAATCTGAGCTCGAACGAAGACATTCAGGTGTTCTTTCACACGCGCCGTATTCGTCAATGGACTGGGAGATAAATAGTATGAAGGTTGTTCGATGAATTTGTGCCAGGCACTTAAATGAGATTTGCAGATTATCCATGTAGAAGTAGATACATGACACATGAGTGAACGTCATTGGTCCAAGACAAGAAACTGTTTTCAGAACTGATTGTTCTTTTAAGTCATCGCTAGAACGACAATACTTCCTTCCTTGTAGAAGCGTACTTTACGGCTTTTGAAAATCTAAGTTTCGAATATTAAAAAAAGAAAAAAAAATTGTAAAAAGCAAACAAGTAATACACAATTTTCAAGAAGGTTATTTGAACAGATGCGTAAAACTGTAGAGCTATATGTCTGTCGTCGGTCTGTTGAAGTTTTATGAAAAAAGTTTTGTTCGCGTATTATAAACCAACATGTGTTTCGAAAGGAACGGTCTAGTGAAACCCAACTCGCTCTATTCGTCCAGAGACACACAGGGCAGGATAAACAGGTTCTGCACGGGTTTTGCATTGTCGCCTGTTTCGCAGTCACCTACATACCGAATTCCTTAGAAAACGTTGGAGCGTACCAACTCGGTTTTTTTGACGATATAATCTGCCAGTGGAACAGGATTTGGCGCGAATAATCGCTGGAGTAAGGATCTCAGGTGGACTAGTTTATCTTTTCCTATTCGTAAACCTCTTTCTCTTGACCAATCTTTCCATTTTTCTCTTAATTTAGAATCGTTTATTGGTCTTCACATGTACAAACAGCTATATATTTGCCTCCCATTCGGATAATCCTTCAACAACCAGTCTTGTAAGAATGTTTTTCAAATGTACGTTTTATCTAATGCGTAAGGGACATAATTGAACAATACTAATTCGTCCAGTGCAACAGTTTCAGGTTGTACATGCTTTTAAGTACTTGCTCAAGCGTCAGTGTAATTTCAAATTTATGAAACGTTTGTCGATATACTCCCTGTCTATTGTGAGAGTTCCAAGTGCTCTATATCTATCCGACTGAACTGATATGGATGGCTACAAATGAACGGAGGAAAAAAAAGTGCATGAAAACAACCAAGCAGACAGTGACTTTTCCTCTAAATCCTGAATTCGCTAAACTTATCTGGTAAATTTCACACGATTCGCTCCGCCGTCTTCTGTTCCTTGCCGTTGAACACCAGTGTTGAAGTGTTGTCAGCTGTGGTGTTACATGTGCCTCCTCGAAAAAGAAAAACACTAAAATGAACAATTAAAAAAAACCGACATGATTTGCATTTTTGTATAAAGTGATGTAGGACGCTACGAACAATATTTAAATGTAAATACAGAACTGTCAATATATCGATATAAAACAATCTAATGAAGTTTCCATATGTTGTTTTACGAAGCGGTTGCTGCTGTCGGCAGATCCTTGCTGTCTCTGTCAGGTCTCGTAACGTACGGACGCATTGTCATTTTGCTCTGATTTTGTATGAAGATTCTAGATGAATCAGATCGTAAAATGTGAGTGTAGATGGTGAAATATGTTCTGATATTAAGGAAGATTTCATTTTAACTTCGTAATTGGATTTATTTCGTCAAAGTTCATTTTTATTTCCCCATCACTAATGTAAGATGTGTTTTATTTTACTGCAAACAACGATTATGGCTACCGCCACCATTTTAGGAAAAAAACAGAAAACAGGTTTATCTATTTGTAAAATGAAAGTTGGTTCATACTGGAGCTAAAAATCCACGCAACCAGTTTCGACCCCTGTTTAATGGATATAGTACTCCGGTGTAGGGACCTGAAGATGGCACAATGGAATGCCGAAACTGGTAGTGAAAGAATAAATGTTTCTGTTAAACATACGGCTCCTGGTATCCTTCTTCCTACATAGAAAACAATGTCGACGGCGGCAAGACGCAATGATTTTATTTCTTCACCCGGGTCTCTGTTTTCAAATGTCTCCTTCCTTTCCTTCACACTTTGCTCAGTGTACAAATCAGAGTCCAAAATAAACAATATTTTTGACGGACACCGAACATTCGGCTGCTCTTCTAGTTTAGGCCAAAATAGAAAACGTAACGGAAACTCGCGTAATTAAGTTAACATTTCTGCATATTTACGTTACGCCACGAATTCGGTAGTTATTCCACATATTTCAAGATCCCCTCCCTGAACTGAGCTTTCTAGAGTCTGTGTCTGCCTAATCATGAATCCGTATAAGATGGTATGGGAGGCATACAGGTTTAGACACATCGACGGTACTTTTATTAAAGTACTTCCAAAATATTGAAGTTAGACAATAACTAGACTGAAATCGGTACAGTGGATATTTAGAGTGGCGGAGTTACGAGTTTCCTACAAATACGAGCGTCATAAAACAAAACAACAACTGCGGATACATTCTATATTCACAGAAAAAGGGGAAGCGAATAGTGAAAAGGCTTTAAAACCTCCAGGCTGACAATGTAAACAACTATTTATTTTATTTTATTTATTTATTTTTTTACACGGTATTCTTCTCAAAGTCGATTTTCTTCTTTTCCGCGCGTAAATTTCGATAGTTAGAGGTGATCTCTGTGCAGTTCTCCTCGAACTAACGGGACTATATAGCTACCACAAATTCCACACAACAAACATGCAAAATTGATACTAAGAAATGCCAGACTCTCAACAAGTAATTATTTGTTTGCTTCCATAAGTAGCCTTTATGAGTTTTTCTTCAGACCGCTAGCTTTGTATTGCCCTCTTCACTTCCGTTTTTTGCAGTCGACAAACAACTTTACATATCTCCTTTTTGGCATTCCTGAATACATAGCAGCTTCAATCAGTGCCGCAGAAAGTATTCCGAAAAATAATACCACAGTTCCGACTAACATTGCGATTGTTTTTTTTTTTATTTAATTATTTTTTTTTTTAAAGAGCTGACCACAATTTGACTGAAAGTTTTATTATCACTACCTGGTTTCGGCCTTAGGCCATTATCAAGTGCTGTGCAATCATTTTAAAACGACATTTTTTGATTTAATATTAAGTAGTAAAAAGTATAAATATAAAGCACATTGCAGTGGTATACGTTGGTTACTTTCATAAAAGTTGTCAGATAAATTTCCTTAGGTCATGGTCATAATAATAAAAGGAAAAAAAGTTACCTAGACATGATAATCTTTCGATTCGATGTAAAGACCAACACTTTACTCCTCCCCCAAAGATAATCCATGTATGCAGCCATACATTCCCACAGATACCACTCCAAATATGAATGTGATAGCATATCTTTGCAGTTGGTTTTGTAATAATCTTTGGTGTATCCATTCTCCTCATTAACTATTGCATTTGTGATATTATGGTGAAAACATACCTATTTTATTATTTTAAATTAAGATGTGGGGACAAATGTGTCACCCATTTTATAATTCCACTTGGATTCAACTCCGAATATTTTATTGTTTTCTTTTATTATTATGACCATGACCTAAGGAAACTTACCTGACAACTTTTATTGAAGTAACCAACTTATACCACTGTAATGTGCTTTATATTTACACTTCATATTACTTTATATTAATTCAAATAATTTTTTTTAATGATAGCACAGCACTTGAAAATGGCCTAAGGCCGAAACCAGGTTGTGATAGTAAACAACACTTTCAGTCAAATGGCGGTCAGGTCTTTTAAAATTTTTTATATGACTGAGGCTAGTGACACCTACCTGATTGTGTCAGTATAAATATACGCAAACTGAACAGGAAAAGTTGTGAACAACATGATCAATGTTTCTTAAGCCCATAATAGTTATTGAAAAAAGCTCCTCGCTTTTAAGGAAAATCATTAATAAACCTTTACAGCACAACAGTATGGTAATCTGTTGCATTACGTACAATACTGATGAAGTTAAATTGTTAATAACATAGTATATCACTATAAGACACGATTACGATCTATAGTGCTTAACAACAAAATACCCACCATTTTTACGCGTTAGGGGAGACCCTAGCAGTTAAACGGCGTGCCTTCAACTGAGGTACAGGGTTATTGTTGGCCGAAACCAACCCGACCGAGACCCGACTTCATCAATAAGTTCAAGAAAGCTAGTTTCGGCCAAGCCGAAGATTCGGCAAGTGTCTGCGGCCGAAACCAATATTTTGGCCGAAACTGCCGTTACCGTAACCGAATATTCGGTCGCTCGTTACTACACATTGAATAACATTGGAGAAAGGCTGCAACCCTGTTTTACACCCTTCCCTACTTCTGCGTCCTTTTCTTGCCCTTTAACTCATACAACTGCTGGCTGGGTTTTGTACAAGTTGTAAATAACCTTCCGTTCACTATATCCTACCCCTAATGACATCAGAATTTGAAAGAGTATATTCCAATCAACATTGTGAAAAGCTTTCTTCAAATCAACAAAAACCAGAAATGTAGGTTTGCTTTTCCTTGATCTATCTTCTAGGATAAGTCGAAAGGTATTGCCTCCTGCGTTCCTACATTTCTACTGAATCCGAACTGATCTTCCCCGAGGTCAGCTTCTACCAGATTTTCCACCCCTCTGTAAATAATTAGTGTAAAATTTTTTCAGCTATGACTTATTAAACTGACGGTTCTGTAATTATCTCATCTGTCTGAGCCTGCTTTCTTTGGAAAGGGCATTATTAAATTTTCTTAAAAGTATGAGGGTATTTCGTCTGTCTCATACATCTTACGCGCCTGGTGAAATAGTTCTGTCATCGCTAGCTCTCCCAGTAACTTTAATAACGCTGAGGAATGTCACCTACTTCAGGGGTCTTCTTCTGACTTTTTCAGATCTCTGTCAAATTCATCTCTCGGTATAGTATCCCCCATTTCACATTCATCTTCATCTACTTCCTCTTTTCTTTCTACAATATTGACTCTCAGTTCATATCCCTGTGTATACTTTTTCCACCTTTCAGCTTTTTCTTCTTTATTCAGATATTTTCGTCTGCGCTCTTGATATTCATAAATTCTTCTCGTCTCCAAATCTCTGTTTTATTTTCCTGTAGCCGGTATTTAATTTTCACCTAGTTATATATTCTTCCTTAGACTTACATTTGGCTTTTAGCAACTACTGCTTAATCATTTTACACTTCCTGTCAGTCTCATTTCTTAGTCGTCTTTACTCCCTTTTACCTGGTTCATTTACTAAATTTTATATCTTCTACTTTCATCAATAAATTTAGTGTTTCCTTTGATATCCTTTTGTAGGTTTTGCCTTTCTACATATATAGTCATCTGCTGCCTTTACTATTTCATCTCTCAAAGCAACGTATTCCTCTTCTAATGTTTTCTCTTCCCCTGTTTCTGTCAATGGTTGTCTAAATCTACCTCTGATATTGTCATGAACTTCAGCTTTCTTCGATTTATCCACGTTCCGACTCCTTTTCATACCTTTCTGCAGTTTATAACCAATAACTTATGGACAGAGTCTATATCTGACCCTGTACATGTCTTACAGTTTAAAACCTGGTTCCCAAGTCTATGTCTTACTCTTATTAAATATATCTGGTACCTTCCTGTGTTTTCTGATCTCATCCATGCATACAACCTTCTTTCAAGATTCTTGAACCAATTGTTTATTTAATTTCATTATGGTCTGTACAAAATTATACCAGGCTGCTTCCTCTTTTATTACTGTTTTTCCTGGTTCATATTCACCTACTATTTTTTCTTCCCTTCCTGTTCCTACTACGGAATTCCAGTCCTCCAACACAATACTTTAGCTCTCCCTTAACTGTCTGATAATTTCCCTTAAGAGCTCATACATTACATGGATCTCCTCATCTCGGCAGAGATAGTGGGCATAAAAACGTGTACTATTGTGTTGGTGTTGGCTTCGTATCTGTCTTGACTTCGAAAATGTGATCGCTGTGCTGTTCATAGTAGTTGATACGTATTCCTATTTCCTTATTCAATGTCAGACCTACTCCTGTAATACCCCAACCGATTTTGTATTTTTCTATTTTTGATCAGAAATCATGTTCCTCTTTCGACCGAACTTCACCAATCGCTATCATATCTAACTGCTATTTACGTATTCCCATTTTTAACTTTTCTAACCTCCCTGCCCGGTTAAGGGATAGAACATTCCACGCTCCGATCCGTAGAATGTCCGTTTTGTTTTTCTTGATGACGACATCCTCCTTTAGTAGTCCCCTTCCGGAGATCGGAATTGGGAAGTATTTTACCTCGGGAATATTTTACTTCAGAGGATTTCATCATCATATATTCATACAGTAGAGCTGCATGTTCTCGGGAAAAGTAACGGCTGTAGTTTCCAACGTTCGCAGTAACTGTGTGGCAAAGTCACATTAGCTGATGTTACAAGGCCAGGTCAGTCAATCATCCAGACTGTTGCCTCTATATAATTACTGAAAAGACTGCTGCCCCTCTTCAGGAACCACACGTTTGTCTGGCCTCTCCACAGATACCCCTCCGCTGTGGTTGTACCTACGGTACGGCTCTCTCTATCGTTGAGGCACGCAACCCACACCACCTCGGCAATGTCTGTGGTTCATGTAGTGGATGCAGAGTATATTTGATGTAAAAGGATACAATCAGCCCTACCGGTTGCTCTGAAATATTTACACGTTTTGTAGATTTCATCTATGGGTGTCTTCATCAGTTTGAAAAATACATGCTGTGTTAATTATCAGTGCTCCTGCTAATGAACGAACTGTATGTCACGTTATACGACCATGTGCATCGTCTCATTTCAAAATTTTATTCTTCTGATGAAGACACCCATAGTAGTGGTTGAATTCTAGATAAAGTGTAATTTTTTCAAAGCAACTTGTGGAACGGAGCATTTCCTTTTACAGTAAATTAAACTGTCCTGGTTGCTGGTATACACGAGCAATTCTAGGAAATTATAATGTTACTCTTATCGGAAAAGTGTATTTTCAACCGAAAAAAGTGTAATTTTAACCTAGAAAATTAGTGGTCTTTTTCCTTGCCCGTGTGTACACGCTGATATATTAGGGAGAAGACGGCACTACTCATATAATGAAGGCTTTCACGACTGTTGTTGCTGGCAAATTTTTTCACGGTAGTATGGCCGTGGTCTATGAAACTCTTCTGTTCCTAAAAATTTCTCTACAAACCAACGAGATGGTTTCTTATTTGCTTTGTCCATAGCCTATTATTCAAATTTCTCCATATAGAAATTAGCGATGGCAGTACCTAACGGGTTACCATGTAGTTATTCATAAAATTCATGGTCCCACTAAAAATGACTGGAAATAAGGCAATGTCTCAAAAGAGCAGTCAATTCTCCTGGAAAAGTATCCGTTACAAAAATCACGGTGAATAAAGACACTACGTCAAAGCTTACAAGAATATCTTCAGGAGCCAGAGTTAGCTCTTCAACTTTCTCAAGTCTTTTACATAAGGATCATATAATAATGAAAAGTCCGGGTTGGAAGTAATAATATAGTAATAAGGACAGTTTACAACTCACCGGAAAGATGTGGTGACGAGCTGCGACAGGCACATACGAAAGACACACACACACACACAGACAACACTTTCAGCTATCGGCCATGGACTACTTCAGAAAATAGAACATGGAAGCAATCACAAAGGCACACAACACGAACCATCCGCACTTCGAAAATTGTGCACGCCTCCTGTCAGATACAAATTACCTGCAGGGGCGTGCTTAGGTAGTCCTTGCAGGGGCGGTGATCACTGTGTCCCCAGTAGTGTAGCAGTCAGATCAACTGCCTAGAAAACAGGGTTGTACATGGGATACTCTGCAAATCACATTTAATGCCTGTTAGAGAGTTCATCGAATTACCTTTATACTATTTCATCTCCCATTCCAGTCTCGAATACCGCGTGGGAAGAAAGAACACCTGAATCTCTCCGTTCGAGCTCCGATTTCCCGTATTTTATTCTGTTGTTCTGATAGTCATTTATACCTATGTAAGTGGGAGTCAACAATATATTTTCGCATTCGGAGGAGAATGTTGGCGACTGGAGTTTCGTAAGTAGCCCACGCCGCACCGATAAGCGCCGTTGTTGTAATGATTCCCATCCCAGATCCTGTTTCCTTTGTATCGTGACAATACGAAACGAGGTGCCCTTCTTTGGACTCTTTCGATGTCCTCCGTAAAGCCCACTTGATAAGGATCCCACATTGGGCAGCAATACTTCAAAAATGGTCTAGCGTAGTGTATGCAGTTTCTCTTGTAGTTCTGTTGCATCTTTTAACGGTTCTGCCAATAAAAGGCAGTGTGTGGTTCGCCATTCCCAAGACATTATCTACGTGTTCTTTCCAGTTGAAGTCTGAAGTAATAGTAATTCCTAGCTATTTTATGGAGTTTACGACCTTTACTTTTGATTGATTTATCTTGTAAACAAAGTTTAACGGATTTCTTTTCGTACTCATGTGAACAACGTCACACTTATCATTATTTAGAGTCAACTGCCAATTTTTACATCATAGTGTTACCTTATTTAGATTGTTCTGCAGTTGGTTTTGATCTTCAGATGAATTTTACTAGACGGTAAATGATGGCGTCATCTGCAAACAACCTAAGAGAGCTGCTTACATTTTCTCCCAAATCGTTTATGTAAATAAGGAACAGCAGAGGACCAATAACACTACCCTGTGGAACGCTCGATATCACCTCTGTTTTAGTCCATGCCTTACCATCGATTACTACGAACTGTGTCCTCTCTGATAGGAAATCCTCTATCCAATCGCAAATTTGGAGCGATAAAAAGCCGTTTGTTTGGTACGGTGTCAAAAGCCTTCTGGAAATTAAGAAATACGGTTCTAGTCCTGGCTGGGTACACATTTTCAGCTTTGCCCATTCGCAGTTGATATTCTGCGAATATAGAAGAAACAGAAGAGTTTCGTAGACCAGTACCGTACTACCAGAAGGTTTGCCAGCAACAGGGCGCTATGTCAGTACTTCGTGGATAAAGTGGGAGTATGGCGAGAGGCGTGCTAGGGTGGTCCGTGCAGTCACGATGGCCGCTGTGCCCTGGTGGTGTAGTGGTCAGCGCAAGCAGGAGAGCCGCCTTCCCCAGTGGTGACCGGCAGCTGGTGTTGCTGTCCTGCCGCAGGTCAGCGCTGAATTATTGCGGCTGTTTGCTTCATTAGTGGAGGGTCGGCCCACCCGGCGTCTCGCGGGTCCCGCCCTCCGCGTCGCTCCACCCCTCTCGTTAGCAGCTGCAGAGGCGCATTCAGCAAAGGTCGAGGGCGTCCGGCAAGGCGCGCCTAATGGCGCCAGGCCGGGCCGGGCCGGGCCGGGCCGGGCCTCCATTAGCCACATTCATGTCGCCGGTAAACACCGACCCCAAGTGCGGTGTGTTTTAGCCGTGTTAATTGGCCCGACCCCTAATTATCCACATCGTCCTCAGGTTCATACAACGAGTACTTCCCGATGGGTATTACTACTGCTGGCAGCTAATGACCTGGTGTTTATCATCAGGATCTTGGTTAAGGGCGAGGAAGGGGGACATGGAAACTATATCCCAGAAGCTACATTATCAAAATTTATATTTCCCTTCGTTTTAAATTCTTAATTTTTGGTGTAATTTTGGGCTTTTTAACTAATAAACGGCTTGACAATTCAGTTGCAAACATTTTAAGATACTGATCTTAATGAGCTAATTACACTTTAAAGCAGGAGTATAATTACAATCCTAGCAATTAAAATTGCTACACCATGAAGGTGACGTGCTACAGATGCGAAATTTAACCCTCAGGAAGAAGATGCTGTGATATACAAACGATTAACTTTGTGCATTCACACATGGATGGAGCCGGTGGCGACACCAACAACGTGCTGACATAAGAAAAGTTTCCAACTGTTTTCTCATACACAAACGGCAGTTGACCGGCATTGTCTGGTGAAACGTTGTTGTGATGCCTCGTGTATCATCGTGAAATGCGTACCATCACGTTTCCGACTTTGATAAACGTCGGATTGTAGCCTATCGCGACATTGCTGCTCGCGTTGCTCGCGATCCAATGACTGTTAGCAGAACATGGAATCGGTGGGTTCAGGATGGCAATACGGAAAGCCGTGCTGGATCCCAACGGCCTCGTTTGACTAGCAGTCGAGATGACAAGCATCTTATCCGCATGGCTGTAACGGATCGTGCAGCTTCGTCTCGATACCTGAGTCAACAGATGGCGACGTTTACAAGACGTTTGGAAGTGTATTACACATTGCTGGCTTCGGGTTCTACACAACATTGGTGACTACTTTGAATGACAGTAACAGGTGCTAATATCTAACCGTTTTGTACCAGTAGTGAACAAATAATTCCCATTATATAACTTCCAAACCTCGTATAAATGTAATATTTTCATTTATTCCGTGTGTGGGGAGGGGTGGGCAAAGTTTGAAGCCCTTACTCTTACGGGAATTAGTTAAACTACGAGTTTGAGTACTGTGGGCAGGGCGAAGCTGGAAATTTGTATCTGACGGGAGGCGTGCTTAGGTAGTCCTTGCAGGTGCGGTGATCACTGTGTCCCCAGTGGTGTAGGGGTCAGCGCAACTGCCTCGAAAGCAGGAGACCCGGGTTCGAATCCCGGTTGGGTACACATTTCAGCTTTACCCAATCGCAGTTGATGTCATATATTCTATGAATATTTCCGTGTGAACTGTTTCCATAACAAATCTTAAGTGAATTGGAAAACTCTAAGAGCCAGATCATTTTCAAGAAACATGCCACCGAATGAGAAAATATTTACTACTACAATCCTTTCTGTATACGAAAAAATGAGCATAGCAGTAAAAGTGCAGTTAGAGGATGCTACGGAATGTTTAACTGTTAATTTCTTCTACGAGAGAACATGTACGATGATTAATTTATAAGTTACAGTTAAGATTTCTGCATTACGTAAGGCGTCTACAATTACATCTACAGTGCTACCTAGTGCATGATTGCAGAGTTTTGCATAAAAACGACACCCACCAGTAAACGTTCATACAGATATGTTTGTTAGAGCCCATGTATTTCCTTGTAAGTGCTTATTATTTTATATCCATTTTAAAAAAATAAGATGACCAACTTATAAATTGTATATGACAAGATGATGGTGGCACAGTCCTCCATAACTGGTCATCATTAAATATTATTAATTATTAATTCGCGATCTTGGCGTTTTATTTTTGAAACGGAACATACTTTTATAGTTTTCAAAATGATAAGCTAAGATCGCACACTAACTCAATATCTAGGTATATAGTTACAGTTACTAGATATTGAGTTACAGTGCACATAGATCTTGGATGATACCTACGTCAGTCTAAACATTTCCAATACATTTGCAACCAAGACATTTTGTCAGCCTCATAACTTAGACATTGACAATTCCAAATAGATATACCTTTATTATAAGAACAATTTTCTGTATTATAAATGTATATGCTTAATCTGTGATGCCTTCACCTAATTTTATTGAGTGACACAAATTTTAACTCATTTAAATGCAAGAATTACATATATTTTTTTAAAGGATTGTCATTTTAGCAGGTGTGTTGTCTCCCATCCATTACCCCTCTGTTCTGTCTAATAGGCCATCAGCACTGCAACGTGTATTGGTTTGCACCATCCGTCTTATTTTACCCTTTCAGCGATCTGTAAATTTTAATTAAAAACTGAACTGCTATATAAGGTGTACCATATATATATATATATATATATATATAGTGTTTCCCTAAGTGTGTTTGCCTCTGTAACTTATAAAATAATAGGTGACGGGAAATTTTAATGCGGTAGGTCAACACACGAAATGTTACACTTTCTACGGAGCTATGAACATAGTTTATTGTATCATTTTCTAAAGAGTTACACCACAAAGATATAATTTTTTAAATGGAACAATAGTTTTTTCTATCGTGTATTAGAGTCGTTTAAAACAGCTGCGTTCAAATCAATTTAAAATACATTCCTATCACTGTTAGTTTGGGAGCTACAACCCTTCAAAGTTCCAGGGGCGAAGGCTGCGATAGCGTAGCTGACTGGCCGTCCCTAAACTTTGAAGGGATGTAGCTCCCAAACTAACAGTGATAGGAATGAAGTTTAAATTGATTTGGATGCAGCTGGTTTCAACGAATCCAATGCACGATAGTTCCATTAAAAACATATATATCTTTGTGCTGTAACTCTTTGGAAAATGATACATTAAACTATGTTCATAGCTCCGCAGAAAGTGTAACATTTCTTGTGTTGACCTACCGCATTAAAATTTCCCGTCACCTATTATTTTATAAGTTACAGAGGCAAACACACTTAGTGAAACACTCTATATATATATATATATATATATATATATAATAAAAATGTTGTGTATAATTTTAATGTCACCCGTACATAGAATATGGGTTTCATATGTTTGACTAAAATTATGTGACAATTTGTTCTTGTACAGGATGACCAGCCAGTCTAAGATAGGTTAGGGAAATAATTCAAAAATTTTATTTCAAAACTTCGCCTAAGTTTTACAAGTGTTCTTCCACTGCGACATACGCCTTAACAACGAGACCAAGGCTGTCCACCTTGCAGAACAGAGCCGGCTAGAACCAGTATTGAATGCTGATTCTAAAATCACGCCACCCTTCTGGCGTCCGTGCTGAAACTACTGACGTTTCCATGCTACCGTGGAGCCAATAGCAGCCACCCACGTTTGATCACGTGTGCCACTGCTGCAGGACTCGGAGGTGCGAGAATCAGTTCCTTCGCTCTCTTCAGTTTGAGCTCTCGTACAGTACAGACGCACCCGAGAGGATTTTTTTTTAGATGTTTGTTAAGCTTATGGGACTTAACTACGGGGTCATCAGTCCCTAAACTTACAAACTACTTATATACTACTTACGAACTAGGACGGCACAAATATCCATGCCCGAGGGGGGATTCGAACCCCCGACCGTAGTGGCCGTGCTGACCGTGACTGGAGCGCCTCAGTCACCTCGGCCACCGCGGCCGGCGCACCCGAGAGGCTCAGCCTCTGTGTGGGGCGAACGGCCGCATGCCGTCCGCTCCCGCCTAGCGGCTGTTCGGTATCAGCCACCAACTATGTGAACCATAAACATTACCGTAACCTTCAACTTTTCCGTTTTCTAATCCGTTTAGACTGGCATTCATTCATTGCATTTGACCCCAGGGCGAGTCCCGCCATGTATCCCGTATTTCAGAATATACCAAATATTAACGTGCATCCTATCTTTTATTTGCCGTTCAGCCACCCTTTCCTAGGGCGCCCACAAGCTTTCACCGCTCCGCCTTCCATCCTGACAACGCTTGCAACCCATTTTATTTATGCGGCACTGGGATGGGTTGTACAATTTGCCTATCATCCGTAGATAGATATTAAGTCCTGTACATTCTTATGGAATAACTGACTTCTGTGAAACCAGCTATGGTGCTGCCAACTTGAGCCAAAATGTAAACTAGAATTTTCAGAGCTGTCAATATTTTGTAAGCTGTCATGTTTTTAACTTATGTATTTTTTTATATAGTGACTAAGTGCAATGTTGCACTTGTTATTTTATACCCACTTTTTTAAAAAGGTAGGTTAAGTGCCTCTTAATTCCAAATGTATGTAATTTTTTATGTTTTCACGTTATTTCTTGCATGTCTTTTATATTTTTGACAGATGACCAGATTATAACATATATGTGACCAGATGATGGTGACACAGTGTACCGAAACCGGTCATCACTTAATAAATTGTTAGCGTGCAATCTTGGGTTGTCATTTTGAAAACTATAAAACGATCATATCGCCTCCAGACCAGACTATGTCAGGTAATCGGAACATACTTTTTGAGCATACCTCGCGATAGAAAACTGTCAACATGGATTTGATATTCAACCTGACCTGACCTGACATGACGATCTAGATGTAGTCTTGGAAAATTTTCCCGACGCCTTGTGAAGATTGAACCTTGACAATAAACACCATATACGTAGACTCAGGTTTCATCACCAGTTATCAGAACGTTTTAAAACCGCGTTAACAATTCGTAATACCGATTACGGCTAAAGCGTCCATCACCATAAACTTCATGCTTCTTTCGGTGTGTCTCGATAAACGAAAAATTTAATGTACACATATCCCTCCTCTGATGCAGCCATATCGAAATACGCCAGAAGTGCAATAAAACCTTATACTCAGTATAGTACTGACCTATACCTGACAGACACAGAGCGATCAAACCTACGGCACTTACACATTGAGCACAGGCTAATTCAGAGACGCCAACCGATTTCACCCCAATTCTCCTTTATGCGAAATTATGAATCTGCAATCGGGAATTCTGAAGTCAACAGGGGTAAAATACACGGAAAGGAGAGTTATTTACAACTTGTACAAAAGCCAGACGCCAGTTATTAGACTCGAAGGGCATGAAAGGGAAGCATTAGTTGGGAAGGGAGACAAGGTTGTACCCTTTCTCCGATGTTATTCAGTTTATACATCGATCAGGCGGTGAAGAAAAGCAATGAAAAATGTGGAATAGGGATTAAAATTCAGGATGAAGAAATAAAAACATTGCATTTTGCTCAAGATACGTAATTCTGTCAGCAAAGGACCTGGAAGAGCAATTGAATGGAATGGACAGTGTGTTTAAGAGAGCGGTATAAAATGAACATTAACAAGAGCAAAACAAAAAAATAATAATAAATAAATAAAATAATGGAATGCACTATTAGGTAGTAGATACGTTTTGTTATTTGGGTACTAAAATAACATATGACGGTCGCAATACAGAGGATATAAAATGCAGAATGGCAATGGGAAGAAAAGCATTTTTGAAAAAGAGAAATTTGCTAACATCGAATATTAATTTAAGTGTAAGGAAGTCTTTTCTGAAGGCATTTGTGTGGAATGTTGCCTTGTACGGGAGTGAAACATGGACGATAAGCAGTGCGGACAGGAAGAGGATAGAAGCTTTTGAAATGTGGTGCTACAGAAGAATGCATAACAGAAGATCGCATAACTAATGAAGAGGTACTGAACAGAATTGGTGATAAATGGAATTTGTGGCATACCTTGACTAAAAATAGGAATCGCTTGGCAGGACACATCCTTAGACATCGAGGAATCGTAAATTTAGCATTAAAGGGAAGTGTGTGGGGTAAAAACTGCAGAGGGAGACAAGAGACGCGTATAGTAAGCAGATTCAAGTGGATGTGGGTTGCCGTTCTTATGAGGAGATGAAAAGGCTTGCTCAGGATAGAGTAGGGTGGAGCCGGCCGCGGTGGCCGAGGTGACTGAGGCGCTTCAGTCACGGTCAGCACGGCCACTACGGTCGGGGGTTCGAATCCCCCCTTGGGCATGGATATTTGTGCCGTCCTAGTTCGTAAGTAGTTCATAAGTAGTTTGTAAGTTTAGGGACTGATGACCCCGTAGTTAAGTCCCATACGCTTAACAAAAAAAAGTGTGGAGAGCTGCATTAAACCAGTCTCCGGACTGAAGACCACAACAACAAACAACAACAATGAATCTGGAGTTAAGTAGCCTCCTATGACTGACGCTTGAGCGAGTAACACGAAAGGAAGGAGAAACAGTTTATACCTCATCTGTTTTCCAGAACTGAGGATAAAAATTTTCAGACGACTAATTTAGTTCAACTTCGAACGATTTATTTATTAGCAATGACTTTTATAGAATAAATTACTTTCATATCCCGCCCTCATCGGCGTTCGTTTCGAGTAAAAACATTATCGCATGGCTGTCAGATATTTCTGTATAATTATCACTTCTTCTGAAACAAACATTCGAAAACCGCGAACACTGAAAACAGCTTGAAAATCATCTGGTAGAAAGCCTGCCTGCAGTTGATAGCGGGGATGATTTTATTGGCTTAACGTGTGACGGATTATCTGTTTGCGTCAAATGAATCAAAGCTGCGTTAATTAATATTGGTTCAAAAATACTAATTAACACAAACAAGAGGATTAGTTGCTACACCTATCGCGCATTATTTTAGAGCGAGGGAAATCTCGCAATTTCATGGTGTCCGGATTTAATCACTCCAAGCCACTTGTGCGTGTTATTGCCGAGCCTTGTGACAATACAGTCCTATACCAGTGACGCATTGACGTCAATTCGTAGCAGAATTTCGGGACATATACTTTGTTGGAACATTATGAACTATCTCGAAGAGAACGCGCCGCCGAGCTGTCTAAAGCACCTCGCTGCGGAGCGTGCGGTTGCTTGCCGTGGAGGTTCGAGTCCTCCCTGGGGCATGGGTGTGTGTGTCTGTCCATAGGTTAGTTACCAAGGTTTACGTAATTTGTAAGCTACTGACTGATGACCACGCAGTTTGGTCCGATAGATTTACAGACATTTGAACATTTTTTGAAGAGAACGATCTATTGAAAGGTAACCAAGACGTATTCACGAAGAATCTTTTTTGTGGAACACACCTAGCTTTTCATCCACATGAAGGGTCATGTGGTATCGACAAGGGATCTTGAATGAAGTCCATATTTCCTAGATTTCCGGAAGACGTTTGACACCGTACCTCAAAAGTGGCATCTAATCAGATGGTATATCGTGCATTTTCAACTTTTCACGGCGTAAGGAGTAATCCAATAAATTTCGGGCGTGCAGTCGTGCAAATTCTACGACTTCCACTAATATTTCGGCCGCGTATCGTCCGGCCATCTTCAGAGTGAGTCCACCACTGCCGACAAGTTGCCAGGCGCGGCCTTATATACACCATCGCGGCGTCACTGCACATGCGGGTCTCAGATGCCGGTCGGCGGCAAAGAGGTACACTTAGCACGCGCGCCCTCCGTGGCGAATCAGGAGCTCGATTCCGTTATCGATATATGTTATGTGGTGGCAACACCTTGTCGACATCTCTGTAATTTTATTACATTAAGTGTAGGATTCCACGCCTTGTCCAAATTAAAACCATTATCTCTGTTTATTAAATTTTCAAATATTCGAATTTCTACTGCTTCGTTAAAAATTGCGTCCCAAAATGAAGATATAGGTGTTAAAATCTTCACATCACTGTAATTCATTGTGTGCCCTTTATCTAAACAGTGTTGTGCTACAGCTGACTTGTCTGGCTGTAATAAACGAGTGTATCTTCGGTGTTCGACACATCTTTCGTGGACAGTGCGTGTTGTCTGTCCTATATATGAAAATTCGCAATTTCCACATGGTATCTGATACACACCACTTTCTAAGCAACAGATCATCCTTCACAGATCCGACTAATGCTGCGATCTTCATAGGTGGCCGGCAGATTACTTTAACTTGATGTTTTTGGAGAATTCTACCGATCTTTGAAGAGAGAGCACCCACGTAGGGCAAGAACGCTCTCGGTATGACGCTACCTTCTTCCTCCAGGTCATCTATTTGCATTCTCGGTTTAACATTGAATGTTCTGCGAATCTGTTGTTGGGAATATCCATTCGCTTTGAAAATGTCCTTGAGGTGTGTGGGCTCTTTTTTCCAAGTTCTCGCCATCCGATATACAGTGTACTCTGTGCACCAATGTTTTAAGAACGCCTGCAGTTTGTGAAGGATGATGGCAGCTGCTGGCGAGTAGATACAGATCTGTGTGCGTCGGTTTGCGATACGCAGCGTGTCCTAGTGTGCCGTCAGATTTGCGGCGAACGAGGACGTCCAAGAAAGGAAGGCAGTCATCCTTTTCTATTTCCATAGTAAATTTAATACTATCGTGGATGGAATTAAATGGTGAAGAAAACGATGTAATTCATCCTTTCCGTGAGGCCATACTACAAACGTGTCGTCCACGTATCTCCAGAAGACTGTAGGTTTAAAACTTGCAGAGTCCAATGCTTTGTCCTCAAAGTCTTCCATAAAGAAGTTAGCCATCAGAGGGGAGAGAGGGCTTCCCATGGCGACTCCGTCAATCTGCTCATAAAATTCACCCTGAAACTGAAAATGGGATGACTGCAGTACGTACTCAAATAAGGTTTTGATGTCCTTGTCAAAGTGTTGGCCAGTAAGAGACAAAGAATCATTTATATGTACCTTGGTAAATAATGATACATGTGTCGAACACCGGAGATACACTCGTTTATTACAGCCAGACAAGTCAGCTGCAGCAGAACACTGTTTAGATAAAGGGCACCCAATGAATTACAGTGATGTGAAGATTTTAACACCTATATCTTCATTTTAGGATGCAATTTTTCAAGAAGCAGTAGAAATTCGAATATTTGAAAATTTAATAAACAGAGATAATGGTTTTAATTTGGAAAGGGCGTGGAATCCTGCACTTAATGTAATAAAATTACAGAGATGTCGACAAGGTGTTGCTGCCACCACATAACATATATCGATAACAGAATCTAACTCCCGATTCCTTTCGCCACGGAGGGCGTGTACCTCTTTGCCGCCGAACAGCATCTGAGACCCGCATGCGCAGTTCCGCCGCGATGGTGTATATAAGGCCGCGCCTGGCAACTTGTCGGCAGTCGTGCACTCACTCTGAAGATGGCCGGACGATACGCGGCCGAAATATTAGTAGAAGACATAGAATTTGCACTGCTTCACGCCCGAAATTTAGATGGTATATCGTCCATATTGTGCGATTGAATTCGCGATTTACTGTCAGAAACGACACAGTTCGCAGTAACGAATGGAAAATCATAGAGCAAAACAAAAGTGATATCTGTCGTGTTCCGCAGGGAATTGTTATAGTATCCCTATTGTGCCTTGTCTTCATATTCAATTGAGGAGAATATGTTAGCAGTCCTGTTAGGCTGATTGTGGTAGATGCTGTCGTTTATCGTCTAGTCAAGTTACCAGAGCATCAAAACCCATTGCAAAAGATTTAGATATCAGTGTCATCATCATCGTCATCAGAGACTGATTATGCCTTTCAGCGTTCAGTCTGGAGCATAGTACCTCTAATAAAATTCCTCCATGGTCCCCTATTCAATGCTAACATTGATGCCTCGTCTGATGTTATGCCTTTTACTTCAAAATCATTCTGCACCGAATCTAAGTAAATTCTTCTTGGTCTACCTCGACTCCTCTTACCCTCCGCTGCCAAGCTCATGAGTCTCTTAGGTAACCTTGCTCCTCCCATACGTGTAACATGACCCCACCATCTCAGTCTGTTCGCTCTAACTGCTTCATCTATGGTCTTCATTCCCAGCTTTTCTTAGATTTCCTCATTATGGACTCCCTCCTGCCATTGCTCCCATCTGTTAGTACCTGTAATCATTCTTGCTACTTTCATATCTGTAACCTCTACCTAGTGAATAAGATAATCTGTATCCACTTCCATACAACAAAGTTTGTCGAAAGACAGAGCGGAGCACTGCTAACTTAGTCTTGGTACTTACTTCCTTCTTGCAGAAGAGAGTAGATCTTAGCTGAGCACTCACTGCATTACCTTTGCTGCACCTCGATTCCAGTTCTTTCACTATGTTGCCATCTTGTGAGAAAATACATCCCAGGTACTTGAGACTTTCTACCTGTTCTTTGGTCGTCCTATTTGGCACTAAATCTGTTTACATTACTTTCTCACACACATTACTTTCGTTTTGGAGATGCTGATCTTCATACCAAAACAAATATAAAAATACAAAAATATCAGTAATGTTAAAAATGACAATTGGCCAAAAATTATGACAAGTGTTATGTCGCCCATATGAGTACAAAAAGAACTTTGTTTACACGACAAAGGCCAAGATTCAACTATTTACCAAGGAATTACAATCACATACAAATTGGAAAGAACGCACAGAAAGTATCGTGGGGAAGGGGAACTAAAGCTACGTTTCATTGGCAGAACACTTAAGGCCGCGGCAGAGTGGCCGAGCGTTCTGAGGCGCATTGCTGCGGAGCGCGCGGTTACTCGTCGTCGGAGGTTAGAGTCATCCCGCGGGCATGGGTGTTTTTGTTAACTGAAGTTAATTTAAGTAATTTGTAAACCTACGGAGTAATGACCGAGGTACAAGTCGCTTTGATTTACAAACATTTGAACACTTAGTAAATGCAAATGTTGTAACAAAGAAATTGCTACACTAGTGCGTCCTATTTGGAGTATTTCTGCATGTTTTGGGATCCTCAGTAAGTGGAACTGCCGGAGGAGTTTGAGACAGTTCAGAGAAGGGTAGCTCGTATTGTATTATCGTGAAGTAGGGGAGAGGTTATCACGGAATTGATGCAATTATTGTGGAGAGGGGGGTGGAGATCATTAACAGAAGGCGTTATTCGTAGCGACGAGATCTATTTGCGAAATTTCTTTCGCCAACTTTTTCCTCCTAATGGGAACGCATATTATTAGTACCCTTGTATTATATAAGGGAAACTATTATCATAAAAAGATATGAGAAATCAGATTAAAGAATTAGAGAATGAAACGGTAGAGACTTAGCGTGGAACGGGTCAATGAGCAGTCTGTCGGCCTCTTATTTGCAGAGTAAATATGCAGTTGTAGGTGTTGCAATTGATTACCGAATATCGACATTTCAGTCGATGAAATGAAGAATGGCGTTAAAAGCGTAACGTATCAATCATATAGAGCCATTCAAGAGGAAGGTCATAATTTGTGAGTTTACGTCTGAGCTGAGTGCATTCAAGGCGACACATATCCATCAATGATTATAAAGAGTGAATATTACTTACTGAAATGCTGTGTACGTGTCGTGCAGGACAGAACAATGACGAGCCAGATGAGTGATCCATATTACGAGAGGTCTTCAAAAAGTTCCCTACCAATCTCAATGCACTTGTCAACGTGCATTTTAAAATGAATACACAAAACTAAAATTATACAGGTGTAAAATGTAATAAAACTGGTTGAGACTCCAATATTCCTCTGGAACTGTTTATTAGCCTTGAGGATTACGCTATCGGTTTCATGTCTTTTGGCTACAACGTCAGATAAATAACTACAGAGTCGTAGGTATTATATCTTCTGGGTTGTAAGGCCGTGTTCTTAGAATCTTGCTGCTTCCTGACGTTTCGTCCGATGCTGCGTCGGACTTCTTCGGAGGTTGTCCGTCTGTTGAGTCTTGCCGACGGATGGGTCGGGG
Organism: Locusta migratoria; assembly: GCA_026315105.1. NCBI lineage: Eukaryota > Metazoa > Arthropoda > Insecta > Orthoptera > Acrididae > Locusta > Locusta migratoria. The sequence goes on along the minus strand of CM048746.1, from coordinate 70,942,612 downwards.
GTCTTAGAGCTTATTAAATTCCGTCTAAAAGGGGCGTGGCTAAGATCCACATGATAAGCAGAGATGATCCTTGTCAAACTCGTTGAGTTTCATAGTCTCTTCTTTTAGATTGAAATTGTCATTATGTTTATATATTTCAATCGCTTCTCTATACAGCCGTGGATAATAATTCGTCATAGAAGATAAAATTTGTGTCTCAGAGAATTTTACTATATGATTTCCCGAATGTAAGCAGTGTTCCGCCACAGCCGATTTTTCAGTTTTTCCAAGTCGTCATAGACTTATGCGCTCCTTTAGACGCGTGTTTACACTTCTCTTAGTGGTTCCAATGTAGAATTTACCACAGGAGCATGGAATTTTATTTAAGAAGCTCTCAGACCACCGACCCGTCAGTTGGCAAGATTCAACAGACGGACTACTTCCGAAGAAGTCCGACGCAGCATCGGACGAAACGTCAGTGAGCAGCAAGATTCCAAGAACACGGCCTTAAAACCCCGAAGATATAATACCTACCATGTCAACCGGTTGTGAAAGTCTTCACTCTATCAACTACAGAGTCACTACCATGTCACGAAAAAAGTAACTGTAGGTTCCAAAGTGCAACGAAGAGCATTAATTGTCATCGAAATTTAACTACTCTGGTTATCAGACCCTAGTCTTACAAAGTACTTAAGCCAACTGATACTAACTCGTGGACAACACATACGCCCATGCCAGGACTCGAACTTACAACGGGGAGTTACCGCATGCTCCGCAGTAACGCGCCTTAGAGCGCTCGACCACTCCACGCCGGCCAGAGAACTTTTAAAGATAAAAGGTGCAAATTTTTGTGGCCGTCATGTGAACCGATTGGCAGCGCGAAAAATACGACTGTGAACCGAAGTGGCGATCCCCCTCCCCCCCCCCCTCCTTTCCCTTCCAAAATTACCAACTTCGATTTTCCTGCTGTCCGTATGTGTTTTCTATATATTTTTTTCTAAACCACCGCTGTATAGAAGCGAAAGAAATTATTCGAATCGGTAAAGCCAGGTCTGAGTTTTAGTCTGAGTTTTAGCGAGACTAACGCACAGCATTTGATTTTTATACTGAGAGATAATACACAGCGAAATTAGCGATAATTGAAAAACACGAAATTTTTAAATAGCACGTTTATGCCCCATGTAAAATGGGGAAATCTATAAATGTTCAAATGTTTGTAAAGTTATGGGACCTAGCTGCAGTGGCCATCGGTCGCTAAACTTGCATACTACTTAATCTAAATTAGCCTACGAACAACACACAACCCCATGCCCCAGGGAGGACTGGATCCTCCGACGGCGAACGACCTCGCACACCGCAGCAAGGCGCCTTAGCGACGGAAATGTATAATGTGCAATTAATTGCAGCATGAAAGATACGTCTTAAATGTTATATAATGCGAATTTCGTGTAGCTCAGTGACTAGTGCCTCTGCAAGTCTTTCGAGTGGATGCTACTTCGACGCCTAACGTGTCTCTAACTACCCTAGTTATCCAACTGCATAAACGTGGCCTACAGTCTAACGAGGAAACCGTACATCTACATCTACATAGATACACTGCAAATCACATTTAAGTGCTTGGCAGAGGGTTTATTAACCACTTTCATAACTTTTCTCTACCGTTCCAATCTCTAATACCGCGCGGGAAAAAAGAACACTTAAATCGTTCCTTTTTCTATCTGATTTCTCTTATTTTATTGGGACGGTCATGTCTCCCTAAGTAGTTGGGTGCTAGCAAAATATTTTCACTTTCAGAAGTAAAAGTCGGTGATTGAAACTTTCTTTTAATGATTTCCACCACAATTCGTGCAACATTTCAGTGACCCCCCCTAACGTGATAAAACAAAATGAGCTGCCCTTCTCTGAACCTTCTCAATGTCTTCCGTTAGTTCCACCTGGTGAGGGTCCCACAATGGGCAACAGGACTCCAGGAGAGGACGCACAAGTGTGATGTAGGCAGTCTCTTTGGTGGAGCTGATGCATCTTCGAAGCGTTCTGCCAATGAATCGTAACCTTTGGTTCGCCTTCACCACAATATTTTCTGTGTGTTCTCTCCAGTCAAAGTTGTTCGCAATTGTAACTCCTAGGTATTTGGTAGAATTCACGACCTTAAGGTTTGACTGATTTATCGCGTAATTGAAGTTCAGCGCATTCCTTTTAGTGGTCATGTGTATTACTTCACACTTTTCTTTATTTAGTGTCAATTGCCAATTTTCGCACCATGTAGAAATTTTGTCTAAATCGCTTTGCAGTTGCTTTTGATCCTCTGTTGACTTCACTAACCGATAAACGACAGCATCATCCGCGAACAGTCTAAGGGAGCTATTCAGATTGTCTCCTAAATGGTATATAAACAAGAGGAATAGTAGGGGACCTATAACGCTTCCCTTGAACTCCCCATATCACTTCTGTTTTACTCGATGACTTACCGTCAATTACAACGAACTGTGTCCTTTCTGATAGGAAATCGTGAATCCAATCACACAATTGGGGAGATATACCATGAGCACGCAATTTCATTAGAAGCCACTTGTGGGGTACAGTGTCAAAAGCCTTCCGGAAATCCAGAAATATGGAATCGATTTGAGATCCCTTGTTGATGGCACTTAACTGTGAATAAAGGGCAAGCTGTGTTTCGCAAGAGCGATACTTTCTGAATCCGTGTTGACTATTGGTTAGTAGGTCGTTCTCTTCGAGGTAGTTCATAATATTTTAACAAAGTATATGTTCCAAAATCCTACTGCAAATCGACGTCAATGAGATTGGCCTGTTCGACGTATAGTTCCTGGCGACTCCTCACGTAGTTGACAGGGTATAGCCAGAGTGAACCTCAAAGTAAAAATTCCGTAATCCTAGTTCGAAGCCGTGACCTTCACTACTCCAAACGAGCACTTTACCGCTAGCACACCTACTGTAAAAATACTAAGATCAGCTGAAAAGTTTCGGAATTCATCGCGGACGATCGTCGTGACGAGTATATAGGTGTGTGTGTGTGTGTGGGGGGGGGGGGTATTGTGTTTGTTTAAATGAAAAGAAAGCATTAATTAAAAAATATTACCGCTTCAGAATCATCTAGGCCGCCTCATTTGACGTTGTATATTATTAACACTTCATGGCTCACGTGAAGCATTGGTCTCGCGTCAAAATAGAAGGATGCTGTGAGCATCAGCGTTTCAGTAGTATTTTATTTTCATGTTGTTTTTACTCTCAACATCCTGATCCTCACAGCATCCTGCTGTTTTGAAGCGAGACCAATGCTTCACATGTGAGCCATGAACTGTTAGTAATATACAACGTCAAATGAGGCAGCATAGATTTTGATGAATCGGCAATAAAGATGTCTTGAAGCGATCTTAGGCAACCTGTGCTGTTTTGCAGTAACAGAAATGTATTTCCGTAACGCATTTACAAGCTTTAATCCTTCATCATCAGGCAGTTTTATGCAGATTAAAGTAGCCCACAAGTGTTCATTTTGACATTGGTTTAAATATGTGACACTGTCTAGCATAAAGGACCGTGTTTGTGCACCTAATTCCAATAGATGAAGGAGGCTTAACACTAGAAGTACCAGACTTTTCCGTACCCCTAATAGTACCACGTGGGATATTTTTGACCCGAAGTATGAAAGTACAGTTTTACTCCGTATTTTTCTGGCTTTTGGGTTTCACCGTGTTGGTATTACAATCAAGATGATTCTCGGGTGTCAGAAAATGTAATTTGTTTTCTAACATGTATAGTTCACAATCAAAAGTAAATTTTCTGGAGTGAATGTTATTTTGTTTAAATTTTACAGAAGAAATTTTACAGTCTTCCGTCAGAAACCGTCAAAGCAAATGTGTTGGGTTGTTGTGGTCTTCAGTCCGGAGTTTGATCTCTCCACGCTACTCTGTCCTGAGCAAGCCTCTTCATCTCCACATAAGAACGGCAACCTACATCTGTCTGAATCTGCTTACTGTATTCATCTCTTGGTATTCCTCTGCGGTTTTTACCCCACACACTTCCCTCCAACTCTAAATTCAGAATTCATTGATGCCTAAGAATGTGTCCTACCAATCGATCCCTTCTTTTATTCACGATATGCCAGAAATTCCTTTTTTGCCCAATTCTGTTCACTACATCCTTATTAAATACGCGATCCACCCACCTAATCTTCAGCATTCTTCTGTCGCACCACATTTCAAAAGCCTCTATCCTCTTCCTGTCCGCACTGTTTATCGTCCATGTTTCACTCCCAACCAGGCAAGACTCCATACAAATGCCTTCAGAAAGGACTTCCTTAGGCTTATATCAATATTCGATGTTAACAAATTTCTGTTGTTCAAGAACGCTTTTCTGCCCATTGCATTCTGCATTTTTTATCCTCTGTACTGCGACCATCATTTGTTATTTTACTGCCCAAGCAAGAAAACTCATCTACCTTCTTTATTGTTTCGTTACGTAATCTAATTCCTTCAGCATTACCAGATTTTCTTAGTGTGTACTCCATTACCCTAGTTTTGCCCTTGTTAATGTTCATCTTATATGTTGGAAGAAAGGAAGCTTGGAGTTTAACGTCCCGTCGACAGCTAGGTCATTAGAGACGGAGCTAGCGCTCGGAAGTGTGGGTAAGGATTGGGAAGGAAATCGGCCGTGCCCTTTTGAAAGGAACCGTCTCGGCATTTGCCTGGAGTGATTTTAGGGAAATCACGGAAAACCTAAATCGGGATGGCCGGAGGTGGATTTGAACCACCATCCTCCCGAATGCGAGTCCAGTGCGTTACCACTGCGCCACCTCGCTCGGTCATCTTATATGTACCTTTCAGCCGGCCGCGGTGGCCGAGGGGATTGAGGCGCTCCAGTCACGGTCTGCACGGCCACTACGGTCGGGGTTTCTAATCCCCCCTCGGGCATGGATATTTGTGCCGTCCTTAGGATAAGCTAGTTGATAAGTAGTTTGTAAGTTTAGGGACTGATGACCCCGTAGTTAAGTCCCATGGACTCTACAAACATTTGAACATTTTGTACCTTTCAGCACACTGTCCATAAATAATTGTACAATGTTTACGTTGCGTACCAAAATTAGTGTTTACTTTTTTCTCGTCTTCTGCCCTGCCACAGATACAAATGTATACCGTCTGATGATCAGCTGCTAGGCAGCTTGAAACCGGTCATGGTTTAATAAATCTTCGTTAAGAAGAAAAAAAGGCGACTGGTTGCAGTAATTTCTGAAACCTATTTCAAATAGTTACTCTAATGATGAACTTGTGGCTTCATTCAAGAACAATAACAATTACGGTTACGTTTGAAAACAATTCTAGTTTTAATCAAGGGCCCGCTGGAACAGCACGGAGACGCAGTGTCGGTGAGTGGGCGGTTTTCGGCGCGCCATCGCAGCTGACGTCACAAGTAGCGGCCAGTGTTGACGCCACCGACGCCCCTGCCGGCTGCGGCCGCGCCACACCAGATGGCTCTCCGCTCGTTATGCAAACGCCAGGCGCCCACTGCAGGCGCCGTTCCCCGTTATGGCCGCCTTTATCTGTCGCCCGACGAATGTAGGGGCGTTACGTGTGGCGTCGTTCCTATGGAAACCGTTCAAACTGCCTCTGACAATGGATGTGGGGGGCGAAACGGCCGGCGCCGATACCGCGTCGAAAATGGCAGCTGAAAATGGCCGACAAGTACACCAGCCCGTCACGTTTTCCAATAACTAGAAAAACACACACACATACACATAGAAAGAGAGAGACAGACAGAGAGAGAGAAAGAGAGAGAGAGAGGGAGACACAGGACAGAGACATGGGCGTAAAATATTTCATCAGTCACTGCAGACACAATTTTACGAAAAAAGAAAAGAAAATGGAAGGTGTCAATAACGAGACAGAGAGACAATACTGATTACTCGATCGTCGAATGTCATGAGACCATCCCATTGGTTCTACATCTATATCGGATACTCTGCAAATCACATTCAAGTGCCTGGCACAGGCTTAATCGAACCACCTTTATACTATTTATACTATTATTCTCGAATAGCACGCGGGAAGGAAGAACAGATGAATCTCTCCGTTCGAGCTCTGATTTCTCGTATTTTATTCTGATGATCATGTAAGTGGGAGTCAACAATATATTTTCGCATTCGGAGGAGAATTTTGGCCAATGGAGTTTCGTAAGTAGCCCACGTCGCAGCGATGAGCGCCGTTATTGTAATGATTCCCATCCCAGATCCTGTATCATTTCCGTAACGCTGTCTCCCCTGTATCGCGACAGTACAAAACGAGCTGCCCTTCTTTGGACTCTTTCGATGTCCTTCGTCAAACCCACCTGTTAAGGATCCCACACTGTGCAGCAATACTCTAAAAAAGGACGGACAAGCGTAGTGTATGCAGTTTCTTTAGTAGTTCTGTTCCATCTTTTCAGGGTTCTGCCAATAAAACGCAGTTCGCCTTTCCCGCGACATTATCTACGTGTTCTTTCCAGTTTAAGTCTGAAGTAATAGTGATTCCTAGGAATTTTGTGGAGTTTATGGCATTCACTTTTGATTGATTTATCTTGTAAACAAAGGAAGGAAGGAAGGAAGTAACACAGTGTTTTTGTTCATTTATAGAATGAGCAATCTGTCAAAATGTGCAAGGAGAAATTTGGAGGCGAAATTAAAGTCCAGGCAGAGGGGATAACAACCTTGCGATACCCTGATGACATAGTAATTCTGTCAGCAAAGGACCTGGAAGAGCAATTAAATGGAATGGACATTCTCTTGAAAGGAAGATATGAGGTGGTCATTAACAAGAATACAACAAAGGTAGTATCAGAAAATCAGGCGCTGCTGAAGAAATTAGATTAGGTAATGGGAGAATAAAAGTAGCAGAGGAGTTTTGTTATTTAGGTAGCTAGATCACTTCTCACAGCCAAAGTAAAACGTTTCCGGCCGCAGTGGCCGAATTATCGGCGGCGTGCGGTCGGGAGTTCTAATCCCCCCTCGGGCATGGATGTTTGTGCCGCCTTTAGTGTAAGCTAGTTCATAAGTAGTTTTTAAGTTTAGGGACAGATGACCCCGTAGTTAAGTCCCATAAGCTCTACAAACATTTGAAGTAAAATGTTCAAATGTTCTTAAAGCTTATGCGACTTAATTGCGGGGTCATCAGTCCCTAAACTTACAAACTACTTATGAAGTAACTTATACTGAAGACAACACAAACATCCATGCCCGAGGGGGGATTAGAACCTCCGACGCGGGAGGCCGCGCGATACGCAACGTGGCGCTCCAGACCGTTCGGCTACTCCCGCGCGGCGCCGAAGAAGACATAAAATGTAGAATGGCTATGGGAAGAAAAGTGTTTCTGAAGAAGTGAAATTTGCTGGCATCCAATATTAGTTTAAATATTATGAAGTCATTTCTAAAAGCATTTCTCAAATGTTCAAATGTTTGTTAAGCTTAAAGGACATAACTGTGGGGTCATCAGTACCTAAACTTACAAACTACTTATAAACTACGTTATACTAAAGATGACACAAACATCCTTGCCCCAGGGGGGGGGGGGATTAGAATCCCCGACCGTAGCGGCCGTGCAGACTGTGACTGGTGGGTCGCAGATCGCTCGACCACTGCGGCCGGCCATTTTTCTGGAGTGTAGCATTGTATGGCAGTGACACTTGGACAATAAGGAGTTCAGACAATAAGATATTAGCTTTCGAAATGTGGTGTTACAGATCAATGATGAAGTTTTATGGGTAGAACACGTAATTAATGAGGAGGTGCTTAACAGAATTGGGTAGAAACGGATTTTCTGGCATATCCTGACTAAACGGATGGGTTGGTGAGACACATTCTCAGACACCAAGGAATTGTCAGCATTAGAAGGAAGTGCGTGGGGTAAGAATCGCAGAGGGAGACCAAGGGACGAATACAGTAAGCAGATTGGAAAGGATGTAGGCTACCGAACGTATTCTCAGACGAAGAGACTTGCACAGGACAGGGTAGCGTGGAGAGCTGCACTAAACCAGTCTGTGGACTGAAGACCACAACAACAATCATTGAAATTAATAAGAACAGTTTCTGTTGAACGGGGTTCTTTGGAATGGGGCTGAATTTTAAAATGGATTTATTAAATTTTTTTCTTCAAAGTACAGAAGTGATAAAACATACGAGGGTGAGTTACTAGATAATTCACAAACTGAGATAGACACGCCACTACTGCGTTTACAAACCTCAAAATTGCTTCACTTTTCAACTGATCCGTCTGAAAATCTAAATACTCATTGCATTATCCACTACAGCTTGGAATATTTCTGGTAGCGCTTGCATCCTATTAGTGATGCTCTTGAGCTGTAACATTTATTTCGGTTTCTATGCATCTTGAGCATTAGTAATGTAAAACTTTTTAAAGGATTTAACCGCCAGTTGAGTGAAATAATGTTTATTTCCACGACCAGGTTTCAGTCTTAGGTCATTTTGAAACTCTTCAGACACGTTTTTTCCAAGGCAGACAGTTTTTTTCCTAACGATTATATTGCCATGACAGTGATTTAGGTGAAACCTGAAGCCGATAAACAGCCACATAGTACTTTATTTCAAGATTATATCCAGGCGAACGTTTTGTTGTTGCAGATGTCAATTTGTGAAACCTCGTCATTGCTGAATAAGATCAGCGTGCAAATCCTCCCAGACACATTATGTAGGTATTGAAAACAAAGTAGGCCTGATATAATCAACATAATTGTCCAGTTAAACAACTCATCTAGTTGACTATACAATCAAAAATCTGTAACATGTTATTTCATAAAACAAAAGGCGAAACCCAGAAAAGATGACACAATAAGTGGCAAAACATTTCTGGGTGTTAACAACAAAACAAGGTGTCTCACATAAGGCGGATTTCTTCACCAATCGATAAAACTCAACCTTTAGCCAATAGTGACCTTGAAGGCAGGACTGACAAGAAATAGTAAGATGAAGTACACGAAGGAATTTGAGATATCAGCTGCCAGTGACAGTTGAATTATATCAATGAGGAAAGGTGAAAATTTATGCCTGGCCAGGATTCGAACAACGGTCTTCTGTTTACTAACGAAGAAAAGAAAACGATGTTTAGTGTTTAACGTCCGTAGATATCATGGTCATTAGAGACGGATCCTCCTCGTCAGACGTTCGATTCCTCCAACAGGCATGGGTGTGTCTGTCGTCCTTAGTGTACGTTATTTCAAGTAGGCATTACGTGAAATCGCGGGTTGGAAACGATCTGCATAGATCAATTATCTAAAAGGGGAAAACACAAAGACCGCAATATCATTAATTAATTGACTGGTGACCGGTTCCAATGAACTATGCCATCATCATCTGGTCGTACATACTCTTCAATGTGGTCATATTTTTTAAAATGGAGTTTAAACAGAAAGTGCAACATTGAACTTAGTCAAAATATAAAATACACAATTTATACGGCTTGTCAGAGACTGCACGAATATCTACATCAACATACATACTCCGCAATCCACCGTAAGGTACTTGGCGGAGGGTACAATGTACCACTATTAGGCATTTCCTTTCCTATTGCACTCGCAAATAGAATGAGGAAAAAAAAAAAAAAAGAATGCCTATATGCCTCCGTACGAGCCATAATTTCTCTTATCTTTTCTTTGTGATCACTACGCGAAATATAAGTAGGCGGCAGCAAGATCGTACTACACTCAGCTTCAAATTCCGGATCTCTAAATTTCCCCAACAGAAATTCACGAAAAGAACGTCTTCTCTTCTTGAGCGATCCTCAATTGAATTGCCGGAGCATTTCCGTGACACTCGCGCATTATATGACCACAGCTGGAGATATCACAGTAAATTTTGATTCAGCATTGAAACAGAGGATTTTAAGTCAGGAGACTTGTGTTTCATTCAGGTAGTCATCACTCAACTAAATATGGATTGACGACTACAGTTAACCAGTCGTAAAGGAGAACAAACTATGTATGCAAAGATCTCATATAAATTTTCTGAGCCAATATTGTATAAAAGACATTTTTACTTGTTAGGTAAGACAAAATACATTTTCTACACAATGGCACACGGTTCCTATAATGTAACGCCACTAATGCTAAGAAACATTTAAATCCTAATACAAACATTTCTAATTATTATCACTGTCAGTATACTTCCCTCGTGTATCGCCTCAACGCTCCATGCTAGTTAACGAAAATGCTGCAGACGAAATCTAGGCGCTCAGATGGGCAACCTGACATCTCGACTGCTAGTGATAGGATGCCGTTGGTATCCAGAACAGCGTTCCAACCCACCGATTCCATATTTTGCTAACAGCCATTGGATCACGACCAACGCGAGCAGCAATGTCCCGATACCATGAACCGCAATCACGATACAATCCGATCTCTGTCAAAGTCCGAAAAGTGTTGGTAAGCATTTCTCCTCCTTACACTAGGAATCACAACGACGTTTCACTAGGCAACGCCGGTTAACTGCTGCTTGTGTATGAGAATTCAGTGGGAAACTTTCTTCATATCAGCACGTTGTAGGTGTCGCCACCAGCGCTAACCTTGTGTGAATGCTCTGGAAAGCTAATCATTTGCATATCACGGCATCTTCTTCCTATCGCGTCTTTAGCTCGTCATCTTCGTGGTGTAGCAATTTTAATGGCCAGGAGTGTAGTAAATTTCCTGGAGATGGATAAGCTTCTTTCTATACCGCAGACTGCTAACTAAACCGGCCGCGGTGGTCGAGGGCACTAAGGCGCTCCAGTCACGGTCCGCACGGCCACTGCGGTCGGGGGTTCGAATCCCCCCCTCGGGCATGGATATTTGTGCCGTCCTAGTTCGTAAGTAGTTCATAAGCAGTTTGTTAGTTTAGGGGCTGATGACCCCGTAGTTAAGTCCCATAGACCATACAAACATTTAAGTTTTGTCTCTAGCAGGAAAACTTCCTAATAGAAAGCAGTACGTTGTTCTCGACGGTGAGTGTTCATCAGAGACGAGTGTATTGTCAGGCGTGCCCCAGGAGAGTGTGATAGGACCGCTATTATTTTCTATCTCTATAAATTGTCTAAGAGACAGAGTAACTACAAATTTCCGGCTGTTTGTTAGTTGATGATGCTGTGGTGTGTGGGGGGCTGTCGTTATTAATTGACTGTAATAGCATACAGGACGACTTAGACAAAATTTCTAGTTGGTGCGTAAAATGGTAGCTAGCTCTCAATGTACAAAAATGAAAGGTGATGCGCCTGAGTGGGAAAAATGTTCGAATATAGTATTAGTAGTTAGGCTTTTGATACAGTCGCGTCGTTAAAATATCTAGGTGTAATACTGAAAAGCGGTATGAAGTGGAACGAACATGTAAGGACAGTTGCGAGTAAGGCGGACAGCCGACTTCAGTTTATTGGAGGAATTCTGGGAAGATGTACTGCGACTGTAAAGGAGACCGCGTATGAAACGGTTGTGTTGGTCTAGTGTTGCACAGTTGCAATTGTAAACAACGCAGAATATTTTAGTTTCTGAACCAGATCCTGAACATGGGCCTCCCACAACAGTTTCTGTCAACTGAACGCTTAGAAATTGGTACTGTTCAGATTCATTTATCATGTGCCCATTTTCTGTTATGAAAATGTCATTGTTTGTTGAGTTGTGTGTCAGAAACTGTAAAAAAGTTAATCTTACTGTGATTTAGCAACTATTTAATTTTTAAAAGCTACGAAATTTATTTCTTCAATTGCATTATTCGATACTGCATGTCTTTCCTGTCTTCCATTCTTTACTGCCAAGCTACTGTCATCAGCAAACAAAAATGTCTTAGAACTAGCAGTTGTACTCGAATGCATGTAATGTATATATAGGAGAAGCAACAGAGGTCCCAGAACAGAATCCTGGGGGCAACCCCCCACTTAACATTAAGAGTGCATATTACAACAGTTTTCAACACTGCAGATGATCACCTTCTGTTATTAAAGTAAGAGGTGAGGTAATCCTGTTACTCCATAATGTTGTTTCTGCAACAATATCTTATAATCAACACAATAAACGGTTTGGTTAAAGAATAGTCCTGACGTTTGCAGTTTTATTTATTTAACCCATCAAGTGACTCAAAGAAAAAAGAGAATATGGTATAATCAGTTGTTAAACCACGTCTGAAACGAAACTGTACATTTGAAAGCAAATTATGGCAAAATGATCAATCATCCTCTACCAAACACCGGAACTCTCCCTCATTGAGTACAGGCCATAAGCTACTGTGTTGTCCATGATGAGGGGTAACACCCAAAACTTGTGATTGCATGCACAATTTTTGTTCTTTGCAATTGGGAGTACTGAATGCTACTGAGTTGATGTTTCGACACGGCACTGTTTCGAAATAACGAATCTTGTGATTCATGTATCGGACGCTAGGGACCGTTAACAAGCGTTCTGCTGTCTGTCTGCCTGGGTGAGTTCGACACAGCGGCCAGGCGTGCAACGGGTTTGATGCTGTTCCCCTATCGCGCCACGCGTGATCTTGAATTACTCTACCGCTAACCTTCAACTGAGGTTTGAAAACTGGGATAACATCGATAAAAGTTGTCAAGTCCTTCGGTGTTTTGAGGTAGTTTCGCGTGAACTAAGCGTTGTTATGCATTGTTGCTACAGCTGTGCCAGGTGAACGCATCTTTTCGAAGCAAGGGCAAATAATTTCAGTGAGACGAAACCGCATTCTCAGTAAGATGTTAAAATTAACGTTTTCTAATTTGAATTTAAAGAAACTGTGATTCTCTTTTATTTAACTGACTGAAGATGAATCTGATTATTAGAATACCTATCTGGATGGCCGAGGGGACTGAGGCGCTTCAGTCACGGTCTGCACGGCCACTACGATCGGGGGTTCGAATCCCCCCTCGGGCATAGATATTTGTGCCGTCCTAGTTCGTAAGTAGTTCATAAGTATAAAATTCTTGAATATCCGTCTCCAGATCGCTTATATTTTCTAAAACATTACCGGTTTCGGGACAGCTGCCCATCTTCAGATCAAAAAGTTACAGAGTAACCTGTCCTGTAATGAACGAATGTTCACATTCGTAACGACTTAACGACTGTGAACATTCGTTCATTACAGGACAGGTTACTCTGTAACTTTTTGATCTGAAGATGGGCAGCTGTCCCGAAACCGGTAATGTTTTAGAAAATATAAGCGATCTGGAGACGGATATTCAAGAATTTTATTCATATAACGATCGCAATAACTCCCTGAAGTCTAATAAGTCTTGCTTTGATAAGTTCATAAGTAGTTTGTAGGTTTAGGGACTGATGACCCCGTAGTTAAGTCCCATAGACTATACAAACATTTTTAACCTATCTGGACATTGAAAAATTGTAGTTCAGTTTTGTGGTTTCGTCACGTAAATTCTGGAAAGCGTTTCCTTGTGTTAATACTTGCAGTAATATCTGCTGATTGCATTAAAAATGTGTTAGGAACAAATCTTAAATATTTGGTTATATTGATTGGTTAGAAAAGTTATTCATTTCTGGATGCACGTAGACATTTGAACCATGATGTTTCTTGTTTTATTTAAACTTAATTATGGAATTTTGAAGGTTGGAAAAAGTTTCATGACTTTGGAATTTGAGTATTACTATTTTGTGTTTCCTTTGTTACAATATTTGTTTGTGTGAAAATACGAGTAACTTAGGAAACGTTTACGCTTTAACACGATTTTAAAGTCGTAGTTGCAAACAAATCCTGTGCCGTCCAATTAAGTCTAGTGAATAGCGTATTAAACGATGTTGACATTCCATAGATGTTTCGTATTTGCTGTACCGCCCTACAGCAGCTTTCTCGGCTCACGTGGATCAGCGGAGGTAGCAGGACGCAGGGCTGCGGCACGTCAAGTGTTTTGAGTGCCGAAGCAGTGAGTCGACTCACTGCGGCGCCCTGCAGCTGCCGCGGTCCTCGTGAACCAGGGATGGTAGCGCGACACACGACTCTGCGGCACGCCAGATGTTTCGTGTGCCGTAACACTGAGTCGACTCACTAGACTCAGATGAACCGTATATTTTCGAAACAGTGAAATGATTCGAACAGCCGATCACCAACTACCACCATGCGCACCATTGCATACCGCTGTCTCATGCAATCTGTCATCTCCGTCTGTGTGTTATTATCTGACAAAAAGAGTTAATTACAGAGAGAGAGAGAGAGAGAGAGAGAGAGAGAGAGAGAGAGAAAGAGAAAGAGAGAGAGAGAGAGAGAGAGAGAGAGAAGGGTCCAGTAGAGCGAATTGATTGTCGGACGGGAGGACACACGAAACGAAAAGGTTGACTGCCGCCTGTCTCCACCGGCTGGGAGGACCTCCGCAATATATCACAGGACGGTCGGAGGGATGAGGCGTAATATATCGCCGGCCAGCCTCCCTAGAAGACTCTCTCCTCGCCTGCCCCCAATTCAACTGCAGACAAAGATAAGTGACAGCAAGAGTAACGAGCGCCATTTTGGCGATATTTCGAGAAACGGACTCGCCCTCTAGGAAGATTTCAGCATCCCCATTAACTGCTGGTCCGGCTGAAGAGTTGAGATGACAAATGGGAAAATAATTCAAGCTACCATTTTCTTCCATGCACCTTTCGCTCCATTGTTTGGAATGTCGTTCTTACAGGCTCTTGGTGGCATTCCTTGTGTCTAATAAAAGACATGAGAATGCGGAATGATCTCTACTTTCAGCTAGCGAATAATTTCTAATTCTACTGCACCGGATCAAGTACGTCAGCATGCACCAGTTTTTAGTGGTGTTTTCACAGCAAAGTAATTATTTGTCGCGGGAGGATGACTACCTGGTATGGGTATTCACGTCGCGCATTGCGTATCCCTATCGCTGGAGTTTCGAGTTGGTCTAACAACAACAAATTAATTGCTTATCTATATATACATACAAATGAATGTTTGTCTGTACGTCCTGTATGTGTTCATAAACCGTTCATTCGTTTGCAATGAAACTTTGGGAACCACCGTACACCCACGAAGGTTCCTGACCCGAAAACAAAAGAGCACGACACATAGCCCAGGAGATATGACGTCATAAATAATGTGAGGCCACCGCGAGAGAATATCCAGATTTATGCGTCAATTATTGGAAAATGGGAGCAGTTAGGGAACTGTAACAAACTTTGCCAGTAATTTCTGACGTTTATGGAGCGTTTTGTAATCCCCCTCCATCCACCACTAAATGATGAAAAGAAAAGAAGTCTACCCCTCACAACAGTTTCGCTGTAGATGCCGTAAAACTGCCGCATCAGACCTGACTTTGTATCAAACAAAGTTAGCATTACAGATTTGCATTTTACTATTTATTTTTGTCTGCAAATCTCCCTTAATACTCTTGCATCCAAAATTAAGCGATCTGTTTTCTAAATCTCTATCTATATAAGCGAAACGACACTCACTTACTCACTCACTGACAAAACACGAAACCACGAAAACTACTTGACCTATGAGGCTGAAACTTGGCAGGAACGTACTTTATAGGTAGAAGACGTCAGCTATGAAAGTATTTTGTGATAGGTGCGTGGCGGAGCATACTTCCCCTACAGACTAACGAAATCTACAGTTTCATTCCGATCTTCACGAAATTTTGCACGCTTGATCTTCAAAGCAAGAGGAAAGTCACCGTCTACCTTAAGTTTCATATGATTCATGGGAGAGGGTACTATTCAACATAAAAATGGATCCCTAAATACATTGCTCGTGCCATAACTTGAGGACGGTTCGACTGATTTCACAGTTACTTTTTGGTTGTTTTCGTTATTCTCATAACATGGGTTGTATGAAATAAAACTTCAATATTTGAGAACAACAAAGTGTGTTTTTCAATGTGACCCTGCGTTTCTGTTACATAAAAATCTATAGTTTTGATCCGATATTGATGAAATTTTGCACTCTCTACCTGAGAAACAAGAGGAATGTTACTGTTTGTATAAAATTTCGTTCTTTGCATGGTAGAGGGAACTTAACTTACGGAATTTTACAAAATGTATAGTTTTACTCCAATATTTATGAATTTTTGCACACACGACCTTTAAACCAAGAGGAAGATCACTGGGTACGTAAATGTTTGTATGGTACATGACAGAGAGTAGCTTGCAGAAAACTTTGCTTAGAGAGGGAAAGGTGGAAACGAACAGAGATACAGGAGAGAAAGAGTTGGATGCAGAGGGGGGAAGGGGAGGTGGTCTACGAGAGTGTAGGAGAAATAAACACCCGGGAAGCGCCGGATTTACAGCTATAAAAGATAGTTCGATGTGGGAAGGAAAATCACTCTATCTGCTGAATCTCTTCAAATTTTAGGGCCCTAAATTTTGATACCGAAAACAAGTTGAGAACTATAAAGCAGACTAGTGAGATATTTTATGAGGTAATAAAAGTGTGCGACAAATAAATAGCGAAGGTTCGAGAAGTGATCGAAATTTTAAATGAAGTCTAAAATATTGCTGAGCTCAGCATAATATGACGGGATTTAATTATATCATAATTCAGAAACTGCCGACAAAAACTTCAAAATAAAGATCACATCACCTGATGTACTTTAGTCACGCCATCAGCTCGCTGAAATCATTGTTTATAATGTCGTCTTGGTTTTTTGAAAGTTGTAGGAACTGAAGAAAGTTGTTTCTATTATTAATTTGATTAATCAGTGACAGTTCACAAAAAAAAATCTTGAGATTAACATATACGGAGAACGACAAAGACTGACTGACTACTTCTTTCGCCAGCACATATATAGAAAATCTTGGTTATAGATCATTCTGGAACAAAGTTAATTAAATATGATAATGAAATTTTGTTTCCGGAAAATAAACATTGCTTTTTCACAAATAATTGGCGTAACAGATTATCCATCATAAATTAACATATTATTTGCAAATGTTTAAGTAACAAACAAAAACAGAGATCAGATGTAGTCCTTGATTTCCAGAAGGCTTTTGACACCGTACCTCACACATGGCTTTTAATGAAATTGCGTGGTTATGGTATATCGCCCCAAATTTGCCACTGGGTAGAGGATTTTCTGTCAGAGAGGACCCAGTTTGTAGTAATCGATGGTAAGGCATCGACTAAGACAGCGGTGATATCGGGCGTTCCACAGGGTAGTGTCATTGGTCCTCTGCTGTTCCTTATTTACATAAACGATTTGGGAGAAAAAGTAAGCAGCTCTCTTAGGTTGTTTGAAGATGACGCCGTCCTTTACCGTCTAGTAAAGTCATCAGAAGATCATAACCAACTGCAGAACGATCTAAATAAGATATCACTATGGTGTAAAACTTGACGATTGACTCTACGTAATGAGAAGTGTGAAGTCGTCTACATGAGTACGAAAAGAAATTCCTTAAACTTTGTTTACGAGATAAATCAATCAAAAGTGAAGGCCGTGAACTCCACAAAATACCTAGGAATTACTGTAACTTCAGAGTTAAACTGAAAAGAACTCGTAGATAATGTAGTGGAAAAGGCGAACCAGAGATTCCATTTTATTGGCAGAACCCTGAAAGATGAAACAGAACTACTAACTGCATAAACTACGCTTGTCCGTCGTTTTTTGGAGTATTGCTGCGCAATGTGGGTTCCTTATCAGCTGGGTTTGATGGAGGGCATCGAAAGAGTCAGTAGAAGGGCAGCTCTTTTATTCTCTCATGATACAGGAGAGACAGCGTTGAGGGATCTGGGATGGGAATCATTACAACAATTGTGTTTGTCGCTGCGGCGTGGTCTACTTACGAAACTCCAGTCGCCAATATTCTCTTGCTGATGCGAAAATATATTGTTGACTGCCACCTACACAGGTAGAAATCAGACCTCGAACGGACAAATTCCGATCTTTCTTCCCGCGCGCTATTCGAGGATGGAACGGTAGATGAATAATATTAAGGTGGTTCGATGAACCCTCTGCCAGGCAGTTAGATGTTATTTGCAGAGTATCCATTGTAAATGTAGATGTAGAAATGCTATTCATTTCTGTGGAACATACTAATGCACATGCCCCGATAATATGGACTTCCTTTCCATCGTCTGTGAAGGTGTTCCGCTTCCTTTTCTTCCATTTTCCATTTTTTATGATATAGTGTGTATAAGTGTCAGTTATTGATAGTGCGACTGAAAATTTTATTCTGAACAGCTAAGATTAAATTAAGCGTTACTATAAGCCGTAAGAACCTGCTATCTACGTTTCTGATTTAGAAGTTTGGCTCGATGTTATTTTGGGATCGAACCGTACGTGTCTGGTTTCATGCCCCAGCAACTACCTTAGTTTCAGATACTTCTACCTGTGATTCTGTAGTTAAAAACATTCTATGAATAGTCCGTATTTTGCGAAAAAATTAGAAGTATTACATAAAATAACTGGTTCAGTAATAAAAAGTGTTTCATTCTGACGTTTGCAAACAATGTACGCAGTCACAGATTTATTTGAATAAAGTTTATTCAATCAAAATGGTTCCTTATTGGAAGTGATCAGATGAAAATTGAACAGAGTAAAATAGTTGTACAGTTGCATTGTCTTCGATAAGAAATTGGTTTGCACTTTAAGAAACGCATAAACTATATTTCACGAGCACTCAACATGAAATTGTCAGCAGTACAAAATACAGAACACCATTTCTACACTTGTAAGTTCTTGTGTAAAAATACAAACACATATCATCTGCACTGGCGTTCACTTGTTCTCGCCAAATTAAGAGTTCTAGGAAGCGACGGTTTGCTGCGCAAAACTGAACACTCTGCCCGATCCAATAACTGGTATCATCTATGAGGGTCCTTCTTCTGCCAAGACTGGTCATGGAGTTCGCTTTTCCATGCACACCCTTCGCTCTTCTCCTCCCTCTCAAACACTCACCCCCACCAGTTCTGTCTCTCGATCGTCATCCCAAAACCATATACATTTGAACCTTAACATGAGATATTTCATTAAGTAAAAACTGCGGGCTGCATAAGCAATAGGCGTAATGCAGATTACATTACTTACATCAATACTTCACACATATACCCCCCCCCCCCCCTTTAAAACCCCCCACATATGGAAGTTAATAAAATCAAATTGTTGCATCCTTGAGCCCCTGGTCACAAATGTACGGGACAGCGATTCTCGGCTGACGCTACAGTTCAGTCTGCATGGTCTGATGAAGGGGGGTCACAAATAATTAACACATATTAATATACACATATATTTATTCAGTTGCTATAATAGTTGGTTACATCACCAATGATTTTTTATGCTAGAACAGCATCCAAATCCTTTATACCAAATGGCTACAGATTCCATTTCATTAATTCTGCGAATATTCCTCGTCCTTATAAAAAAGACATA
Organism: Locusta migratoria; assembly: GCA_026315105.1. Lineage (NCBI taxonomy): Eukaryota > Metazoa > Arthropoda > Insecta > Orthoptera > Acrididae > Locusta > Locusta migratoria. The sequence goes on along the minus strand of CM048746.1, from coordinate 70,923,299 downwards.
TTTGATGTCATATAAGATTTGCCATAATCATTATTCACATCCTGATATACATTGTAAGTACGGTAAGTAATTACATCAGGTGAGTTAGTACTTTCGAGTCCAGCAAGTGCTTTCACAGTAGCACCATTACAACGTAATACAACAATAGTTAACCAACCATTACCAGGTTGCGGATTTGCTTCCTTAGAAAATATTGCAAAATTCACAATACGCCCACGAAACACTGATGGTCCTTTAAGAATTTCCTGTGCGCCAATATCTGAAACTACTTCATAAATAATATAATATAATTTAAACACACTGTTAATCAGTATCACATAAAGTCACAAAGAAAGAAAGAAATCTTGAAAAGCAGTAAACGCGTGATCACTCCCTACTTTGTAGCGTGGTAATGCGCCGTCTTTGTTTGTTAATTGTGTATTTTAACTGCCTGAATTGCATACACATAAACAAGTATTTAGTACAGTGCAGTGCAGTGAAAAGAAAGAATTGTATGTCAGTAGTTGGAGCTGTTCCGTTTTTATTATGAGCGGCAATAAAAGAAAAGACGGCCGCTGGTGCTCAGCACCTAATTGCCGCAATAATTCTCATACAAATATGGATACAAGCTTCTTCACCTTCCCAAAAGATGCTGAGCGATAAGTGAACGTCACTATATGTGTAGTAAAAGTTAAATGTTATCAGTTTCGAATGAGAGCAATGTGTGCATAATTATTAAAAGTAGCCGGTTAAACTGTACGATGCTTCTCGCCCTGCTGCAGTGGTTATGTTGGCACCAATTGTAATGACGGCAACTCAGGTGACCAATAAATGTATTTTTCGTGACAGCTTCAATTAAAACGAAATTTTTTTTCTGATCGGACAAGGGTACATACGAGAACCTGTCAACTATAAAGCAGATACTGTATTAATTAATAACATTTACTCTGTACCCCGTGAAAAATATTAACGCAATTCTACACTTCATTGTTCATTTGTTGCCAACATAAGCACTGGAGCCAGGCGAGAAGCGTCGTAAAATTTTATCAAAGTAGCCTTGCTTCTTCTCTTGACGGTAAGTCTCGCTGTTGCTGTTGCTGCAGAAGTTCAACAGCATCGAAATGTCGAAGTACATTTATATTCTATAATTATAAGTTTAACGTTGCAGGGAATAATATAAAATGAAAGACAAAGAATAGTGTGAAAGTAGGCAGGTAAAATTTTACTTACGGCATTGGAGGCATTGTGTGCTATGTTGGCAACGAATGCTTTTCGGATACTCAAATAGATTAAGCGGAATAATTATTTTATGCCGTTCCTGCTCTACGGTTGACAGATTCTTCTATATGCCCTTCTCCGATCAGTAAATTAATTATCCTCCTAAAGCAAATACAACTTTTACAACATTAAAACACAACTACATAACTGCCATAAGTAAAATATAACATATAGGTATGTTTTAAAGGCATTATTTATTTCCAGTGCTAAGAAATGGACTGTGAATTCAGGGAGAGCTGATTTTCTTAAAAAGGATGCAAAATACTTAAATAAAAACTGCAAAATAGATGAGAGCATAATGAAAAGCCGTTTCCTTTCGTAAATGTCGGTAAGATTAGCTGCTGTTTGTAAAAAGTCAATTTTCAGCAATAGTACTAAGTGGCTGTAGTTCCGCGTTTACTGCTTTTCAATATGGCATCGAGCGCAACGCTTGGTAACATACAGATCAAAGGCGCCACCCCCAGCTTTCCCTTCTGTATGCTCCCTATTCTGTGCCCATGCCCTTGGAAGGACACGAACCTCCGACGGCGAGCAACCGCGCGCTCCGCAGCGAGGCGCCTTAGACCGCTCGACTACTCCACCGCGGCTAGTTTTTTACCATTGACTTCGTTGCCCCCAATTCTTGAGCAACAGCAACACATATTTTTATTGAATTTAGTAATTTGACGCTCTGGAACCTTAGAATTAATAAATTTTATTTATTAAGATATGCCTTTTAGTAGTATTTATTAGTTCAATTTTCATTCCCCCTTCGTCAAAACGTGGTCATATGGCCTGCAGATTTTTCAGTCTACACCTTCCCTGTTGTAAACAAAAATATTTAACGTATTTTTCGTTCTGTTTTTAAAAAAAAGTTTGTAAATCTCCCCTCCCCCCTTTCAACGTCTGATGATGCCCAGAAGAGGCGAAACGCGTCACGCATAAATAAATTAACATCAATTTTATGCAAACAAGGCTGATTTTTAAATTTTTTAAAATGTTTTTATTTTATTTATTTATTTTTTACCAAAGTATTTATTACGGTTGCTGTGCCAGCGCCCCAAAAATATGGAGTGGAATGATTTTAGAAAAAAATTTAGGAAGCATGCGGTGAAGATCACGATACCTCTTGGATAATGATCTCATAGTAAGTACCATTCAGCTCAAAGTCATACTTAATTTTCAGTTACGCAGTACCTCGATTTTGCAACTTTCCACGACGTTTTGTATCAAGGTTTGTTACATTTTATTGTTTTGTGATTTCTTTTCAATCAGATCTTAAACCTTACGATCACACGTCACGAAACCAGTCGTTCTTTTTAATAAATTTGTAATGCACTTAAAAGCGGACCTTTTATGTAAAATAACGGACATGCTCACAGAACTAGAAAGGAGTTTTTTTAATTTTTTTTTTTAATTTTAATTTGTGGAATCCTAATGTGAGGAAAGTTTGACATTCCTGCTCCGATACTCGTAAGAACGAGCAGCGGTTAAAAACAGATTAAGCTGTTCAGATAATATACTGAGGCATATACGGAGAAAGATTTCCTTCTCTGCATTTCTGAATGGACTATCTCAGAAATAGTACACGGTCTCTGCTACAGAGACGCGTGTGTTTAGCAAATGCGCTCATGACGCATCAGAGCATATTATGAACATCCACTGACTTTTCGCGCTGCAAAGAGCTGTATTCCACATTTGGACGCAAGAGGAAACAAGTCACTTGTCGGACTTCTGGGAACCCTTTATTCTGCAAAAAAGGTGCTTCCCGGGAAAAAGAGTTGCTTTTTTGCGGAGGCGACTCGTATGGAGACGAATTTCTGTACCCTGACTGCGCATCGTCTACAGAGCGTCGCTGTGTGCTATCGACGATTCCACGAATGTCACTGAAAGGGACGGTTGCAAAAAACTGATTTCTCTACAAACTTTCGTTCGCTATTCATGTGAAAACTACATGTGAAACTGTTATGACAACCTGATGAGAATCTAACAGACAACTAGTACGAGCTGTGCTCCGCCCGACTCTACTGAAAAATATTGACGTCTGTGATTTCGATACGTCTGCTGTTTTTGTTGCAGTTACACGAGTCTGCTGTCCGCCCAGAAATTGAAAGTAGCTGGCACGTTAAAAATAGTAGCAGCCTAGTAGATCGTCAACTGAATATTCCGGAATGCCAGATGACAAGGATGTTTAGACAACGTGTTTTTCTTTGTACACTCCTGGCCATTAAAATTGCTACACCACGAAGATGACGTGCTACAGACGCAAAATTTTACCGACAGGAAGAAGATGCTGTGATGTGAAAATGATTAGCTTTTGTGAGCATTCACATAGGGTTGGAGCCCATGGCGACACCTACCACGTGCTGACACGAGGATAGTTTCCAACCGATTTCTCATACAAAACAGCAGTTGACCGGCGTTGCCTCGTGAAACGTTATTGTGATGCCTCGTTTAGGGAAAAGAAATGCGTAACATTACGTTACGACTTTGATAAAGGTCGGATTATAGCCTATCGCAATTGCGGTTTATCGTATCGCGACATTGCTGCTCGTGTTGGTCGAGATCCAATGACTTAGCAGAATATGGAATCGGTGGGTTCAGGAGGGCAATACGGATCACCGTGCTGGTTCCCAACGGTCTCGTACCACTAGCAGTCGAGATGACAGGTCTCTTATCCGCATGGCTGTCACGTCTCGCTCCCTGAGTCAACAGATGGGGACGTTTTCAAGACAACAATCATCAGCACGAACAATTAGACGACGTTTGCAGCAGCATGGACTATCAGCTCGGATACACTGCATCACAGACAGGAGCGCCTGGGATGGTGTACGAAACGACGAGCCTGGATGCACGAATGGCAAAACGTCATGTTTTCGCATGAATCCAGGTTCTGTTTAAGCGTCATGGTGGTCGCGTCCGTGTTTGGCGACATCGCGGTGTACCCCCATTGGAAGCGTGTATTCGTCATCGCCATACTGGCGCATCACCCGGCGTGATGGTATGGGGTACCATTGGTTATACGTCTGGGTCACCTCTTGTTCGCATCGACGGCGCTTTGAACAGTGGCCGTTACATTTCAGAAGTGTTACGACTCATTCCATCCCTGCGAAACCCTACATTTAAGCAGGATAATACACGATCGCATGTCGGAAGGCCTTTCTGGGTACGAAAAATGTTCGAGTGCTGCCCTGGCCAGCACATTCTCCAGATCTCTCGCCAAGTGAAAACATCTGGTCAATGGTGGCCGAGCAACTGGCTCGTCACAATAAGCCAGTCACTACTCTTGATGAACTGTCGTATCGTGTTGAAGCTGCGTGGGCATCTGTACCTGTACACGCCATCCAAGCTGTGTTGGTCTCAATTCCCAGGCGTAGCAGGGCCATTATTGCGGCCAGAGGTGGTTGTTCGGGGTTCTAATTTCTCAGGATCTATGCACCCAAATTGCGTGAACATGTAATCACATGTCAGTTGTAGTATATTTGTACAATGACAATTTGCATTTCTTCTTCGTGTAGCAATTTTAATGGCCAGTAGTGTAAATGATGTCGGAATGTAGTTTTGTGCCGGCCGCGGTGGCCGAGGTGACTGAGGCGCTCCAGTCACGGTCAGCATGGCCATTATGGTCGGGGGTTCAAATCCCCCCTCGGGCGTGGATATTTGTGCCGTCCTAGTTCGTAAGTAGTTTGTAAGTTTAGGGACTGATGACCCCGTAGTTAAGTCCCATAAGCTTAACAAACATTTGATTTTTTTTTGTAGTTTTGTAGCGCGTGAGATGAAGGTAGTTCAGTAGATAAGCTGTCATCAATTGCATTAATGAAATGTATCCTGGTGTTCCATCAACTTGTAAATGTTTTTCTGATGCGTAGTCTAACAAAAAAGTGATGTCGCAGAAAGAATGGCCATAACCCATTTTGGTGTACACTGACGTGTGAGAAAATCGTTCTATTTACACGTTCCTTCTCAAAACAATTAGGGGATCAGGTCAGATATCATACACATTTTTCATACGGTAATCTATATTATTCGGATATTAGTAGCAATTGAAATTTTGTGAATGATACGGTACGTTATTTTTCGTCTCTACACTTTAGGTTTAAGTGCCGTTTTCTTAGAATGACGCACCATGGGCCTACCATAATAATGAAAAAAATCATCCCTTTGCTCTCTCATATGTTCGCCTCGGCCTGCCAGTACAATCGCACAGTTGCGTAGCATGGACAATATCAGGTTATCAATCAACTCTTGAGAGACATTTAGCTATTCTTCCATGAGTGCTATATACAGCTCTGCAATCGTTGTCGGAGGTGCTGGTCCAGATGTAATGTCTCTCAACTGTATCCCGACGAGTTTAATCGGGAAGTCCGGCGATCAAGCTGGCGACTCCATAAGTTCAATATCATGTCGCCCACCAGTGCAGCTCCGTGGGAACGAGCATTATCAACCACCAGAAGGAACGAAACACCTACGTCACCAGCGTAGGGTACAACAAATGTCTCTATACCCCTGAGCATTCAAGGCGCCATTTTGAACGACTTACAGGTCCGTATGTCCGCCAATAATGACTGCTGACCGAGCGAGGTGGCGCAGTGGTAACGCATTGGACTCGTATTCGGAAGGATGGTGGTTCAAATCCGCCCTCCGGCCATCCAGGTTTAGGTTTTCCGTGATTTCCCTAAATCACTCTAGGCAAATGCCGAGATGGTTCCTTCCAAAGGGCACGGCCGATTTCCTTCCCCCATCCTCACCCAAATCCAAGCGTAAGCTCCGTCTCTAAGGACCATGCTGTTGACGGGACGTTAAACCCTAAGCTTCTTTCCTTCCACTGACTGATGTCGACACCACTTGTCTACCATCATGCTACGGTGAAGTTTCCCACACTTAAGGAGGCTTACTATCTAAAGACGAGAGACCGACGGTTGTCCAGCCCCACGCAAAATCTCTGCTCATTTGTGTACAGAACCCGGCCCCATTCGTTACAATTGCAATCCAGAAGATCCTCTGCCCAGTTTCTTAGGGCGAAACGGTGTCGTGATTTTAATAGGACAGACACCATAGACCGTGCGTAGAGGCCACATTTCCATAGGCGATTTAGGACAGTTTGTGTTGATATTGCGCCTCCTATTGCTGCCTGGAGGATACGTTGCAACTGAGTTGTATTCAGCCTCTTGTCTCGACGGGCTGTTAACCGGAGATAACGGGCATCTCTTGCTGATGTTACGCGGACGACCTTCATCTTGCCCTCCTTTAACAATTTCTGAGAAAAGTACTCGAGTGTTTACACATTTTTATATAATACATGGTTATACTGTGAAATCACTGGTTCAGTACATAAAGTTCTGCCACACGGCATTCAACAGGTTTTGTGGTACAGAGCAAAACAGTTTTTCACATTATCATTTGTAACAGCTCTGGAGGGAATAGTATTAGAAACATGTCTGTTGGTGTTTCTCTGTCCTCTTCAACATTTCTGCCTGTATCACCACAAGACTGTTTTCGGCCCTTGTAAATTGGAAGCTGTTCCCTTACAACCGCAGTATCAGCTGTTTCCAGCACATATTGCTCTTCATTTGGAGGGTCACATTCAGTTACAGAATGTGGTAGAGCTCCATCATCAAAACAAAGTCGGTTTCATGCTTCATAAATTTGTATTGCCATCACTTTCACTGTCTGATATGCAAGACTCAGTATCACTTGGTATGTCATCAAGTATTTGCATTATCATTTCGGTATTCAGTTCTCTTGCTTTGAATCTTCCTCTAGAAGCCATGATCAGACACAATAGTACTACACCTAGGACCTAGTACAGGTTTATATGCCAACTGGCTAGGCCAATCACGAGGAAATTGAAAAAATGTATGAGGAGTTAAACGAAATTATTCAGACAATTAAGGGAAAGGAAATCTTAATTGTGATCGTAGACTGGAATTCGGTAGTAGGAAAAGGAAGCGAAGCAAAAATAGAAGGAATGAAAGAGGAAGTCGCCTGGTGGAATTTTGCACGGAACATGATTTAATCATAACAAACACCTGGTTTAAGAATCACGAAAGCAGGTTATATGCGTGGAAGAGCAGGAGACACCGGAAGGTATCAGATTTTATAATGGTCCGGAGCCAGGTGTTAAACGTTAAGACAGGGACAGATATAGACTCTACAGAAAGGTAGGAAAATAAGGAGATGAGACTTGGATAAATTGAGGGAACCTAAAGTTCTTAAAAATTTCAGAGAGAGCTTTAGGCAACAATTGACAGAAAAGGGGGGAAATAAAATAGTAGAAGAGGAATGGGTAGCATTGAGAGATGAAATAGTGAAGGCAATAGAGGATAAAATAGGTAGAAAGGCAAGACCTACAAAAAATCCTTGGATATCACAGGAAAAATTAAAGTTAATTGATGAAAAGAGAAAATGCAGTAAATGAAACAGGCAAAATGGAGTACAGACGACTAAGAAATGAGATTGACAGGAATTGCAAAACGGCTAAGCAAGAGTGGCTAGAAGCCAAATGTAAATCTGTAGAAGAATGTTTAACAAGGGGAAAAGTAGATACTGCCTACAGGAAAATAAAAGAGACATTTGGGGACAAGAAAAGCAACTCTACGAATATCAAGAACTCAGATTGAAAACCAATTCTCAGCAAAGAAGGGAAAGCTGAACGGTGAAAAGAGTACACAGAGCAGCTCTACAAAGGAAATGAACTTAGAGGCAACATTGTAGGAAGGGGAGAAGAAGTAGATGAGGATGAAATAAGAGATACTATACTGAGAGATGAATTTGAAAGAGCACTGAAAGACGTAAGTCGATACAAGGCCCCGGGAGTAGATGACATACCCTCAGAGATACTGAAGTCTCTGGGAGAGTGAGCCATGACAAACCTGTTTCACACGGTGTGTAAGATGTATGAGACAGGCGAAGTACCCTCAGACTTTAAGAAAATGTTATAATCCCCATTCCAAAGAAAGCAGGCGCAGACAGGTGTGAAAATTACAGAACCATCAGTTTGATAAGTCATGGTTGCAAAATTTTAACACGAAGTATCTACAGGAGAGTGGAAAAGCTGGTAGAAGCTGACTTCGGGGAAGATCAGTTTGGATTCAGGAGGAACATAGGAAGCCGGGAGGCAATACTCACTTTACGACTTATCTTAGATGATAGATTATGAAAATCGAAGCTACATTTTTAGCTTTTGTAGATTTGGAGAAAGCTTTTGACAATGTTGCCTGGAATACGCTCTTTCAAATTCTGAAGTCAGCAGGGGTAAAATAAAGGGAAAGGAGAGTTATTTGGCCGGCCGCGGTGGCCGAGGGGACTGAGGCGCTTCAGTCACGGTCTGCACGGCCGCTACGGTCGGGGGTTCGAATCCCCCCTCTGGCATGGATATTTGTGCCGTCCTAGTTTGTAAGTAGTTCATAAGTAGTTTGTAAGTTTAGGGACTGATGACCCCGTAGTTAAGTCCCATAAGCTTTACAAACATTTGAACATTTGAGAGTTATTTACAACTTGTACAAAAGCCAGACCGCAGTTATTAGACTCGAAGGGCATGAAAGGGAAGCATTGGTTGGGAAGGGAGTAAGACATCGAGCAGGCGGTGAATGAAAGCAAGGAAAAATTTGGAATAGGGATTAAAGTTCAGGGTTAAGAAATAAAAACATTGCGTTTTGCTGATGACATTGTAATTCTGTCAGAGACAGCATAGGACCTGGAAAAGCAGTTGAATGGAATGGACAGTGTCTTGAAGAGAGCGTATAAAATGAACATTAACAAGAGGAAAACAAAGGTAATGGAAAAAAGTCTTAGACAATCAGGCGATGCTGAAGGAATTAGATTAGGTAACGAAACAATGAAGGTGGTAGATGTGTTTTGTTACTTGGGTAGTACACAGGATATAAAATGCAGAATGGAAATGGGAAGAAAAGCATTTTTGAAAAAGAGAAATTTTCTAACATCGAATTTTAATGTAAGTGTAAGGAAGTCCTTCCTGAAGGTATTTGCGTGGAGTTTGCCTTGTATGGGACTGAAACATGGACGATAAACAGTGCGGACAGAAAGAGAATAGAGGCTTTTAAAATGTGGTGCTACAGAAGAATGCTGAAGATTAGGTGGGTAGATTGCATAACTAATGAAGAGGTACTCAACAGAATTGGTGAGAAAAGGAATGTTTGGCATACCTTGTCTAAAAGAAGGGATCGTTTGGTAGGACACATTGTTACATAGAGGAATCGTACATTTAGCATTGGAGGGAAGTGTGTGGGGTAAAAACCGGAGAGGGAGACCAAGAGACGCGTATAGTAAGCAGATTCAAACGGATGTGGGTTGCCGTTCTTATGAGGAGATGCAGAGGCTCGCTCAGGATGGAGTAGGGTGGACAGCTGCATCAAACCAGTCTTCGGAATGAAGACCATAACAACAAGTAGAACACAATACAGCCCTCACTAACCCATGTATCACATTGGTTTCGTAGTAAAACCATACGTATTATGGATCAAACTAAAATATTAGTCTTCTCTACAATGCATAACCTTTCGTAACTTTCCAGAATTACGCCTACTCAGAAGATAATACAGCGTAAAACGCAATATACGGAACCTCACGCTCTTCAGCAACAGCTAAAACCGGCACACACACTACGCAGCTGAATGCTTCTGTTGCCTTTCCGTGCAAACGTAGCCGAGCCGGCAGAGAGTTGTTTTTCTTGACGACAGAGGACAGCACACTCCTGTGGCGTGGTGGTTTTATAGAGCAGTCACTGAGCCGCTTTTGAGACGTTAAAGATGGTCTCCCTGTGAAACCAGTTGTACGCAAAGGGTTAACCCATTAGTACGAAGTACAATGAGCGGAATTTACGTGGCCTTTTGCCCTTCTACGACACGGTTCCCACCCCCAGACATAGTCGGAAGTTACGGTTTGGCCTTTTCCCTCTCTGCGCTGTTGCTACCGCCGGCGAGTTGCAATTTTGCAGTTTTTCTGATGTAGTGTATTTTCCTTTGTGGGCTGGTCATTGTTTCTAACATGTGGTCCATATTCTGGCCCGTTACTGTTATTTCTCGCTTCTCGTTTGAAATGGGAAAAGGGAAGGGCGTATTCTAATTCTTTTTTGGGCGCCTCGTTGAATGTCAGCCGTGGCGGTGCCCTCCCCATGACGTAGTCGCAGTTTCTTCACAATTTCTTAATTGAGTCTTTTAGTTTGTCATTCTGCGCTCTAAGTGCAATTCCTGTTACAACCTGATATATCTCTTGCGCTTGGTGGCATAACTTTACCGATATAGTGGGGCACTGACTGTGAATGGATGTAATTGTAGGCTACTCGTGCTGAATAAGAAGCTGTAAGAAAAAGTCGAATTTGATGTTTTTAAAGGACTATTTGTGTTTTAAAAGATTTTGTGATTATCTTCTGTAATCATAACATCAATTACTTAAATTTAGAGTCGTGGAAAATGCCGAATGTTCAAATGTTTGTAAATCTATCGGATCAAACTGCGTGGTCATCAGTCCGTAGCTTACAAACTACTTAAACCTAGGTAAACTAACCTAAGCACAACGCCCATGCCACAGGGAGGACTCGAACCTCCACGGCGAGCAACCGCGCGCTCCGCAGCGAGACGCTTTAGACCGCTCGGCTACTCGACCGCGGCGAAAATGGCGAAATTAAGGTGTTAAAAGCCTAACGTTATTTACGGGTTTTATATTCTGTCATTGTAAAAATTATTGTACCTTCTGCAATTTCAGAGTCTTAAAAATTTTGTCATTGTTTGCCGTTATTGCATGCTTATCAACTGTTTAATCTTAGAGGCGTGGAAAGTGTCCTAGTGCAAGTAACGTTATTTACGTGTTCAGATTCTGTCATTGCAAAAATTATTATTATTATACCTTTTCAAAATGAGTAGGCCTGTTGAGTGAATCTTAGTTGTAAATACTTGAAACTTCGAGTGACCAATAGCGGGATTTTGATGCATGTTGAAGAACTATTGCTGATTTACAAGATTTTGTTACTGTTTGCTGTTACTGTATGATCCTCAATTCTTTACGAGTGTTCACGAAGGCGCTATGATGGCATATGTACAACCACAGGTTTTAGAGATAAATCACAAAAATAAAATCGTCAAAATTAAAATGTAATAAACTAGACGACACACGTGAGTACTTCGCACCGTTAGTGGAATGACAAAACAAGTTGTGAAAAATGGATGTAAAGTTGAATGTTCACGCATAGCTTGCTTCAGAATAAATGAAAGATATTGATCCGCTAAGTGTTGTTAGGTCAAAAAGAAATACGTACCTTAAATAGAACCGAAGATATCGTAAAACAAATCTATTAAAATATCCAATGCAAAGACAGAAGGATACCGCGTTTGAATAAAAATAAAGGATGAAGAAACTGAAGTTAATTCTGATACTTTATGACAAATCTGCGAATGAGTACTTTCCGTTAAAAGCAAATATGAAGAAAATAGGACAGATAGAACGGCCTGACCGACTGACTTTATTTTACAACAAGGACATCCCCATAACAAATATATATAGAAGGAAATCGCGTTTGAGTATAGAAATGGAAGGCGAGAGTTATGTAAAATCTTATACCTGATGACAAATCTGTGGACGAATACATTTCGTTTAAAAGAGAAATGAATGAAATCGGCCGGATAGTTTGCTCTGGCCGACTGACTTTTAGTTTTCGTAGATTCTTTTAGTATATAAATGTTCAAATGTCTGTAAATCTATCGGACCAAACTGCGTCGTCATCAGTCCGTAGCTTACAGACTACTTAAACCTAGGTAAACTAACCTAAGGACAACACACACACCCATGCCCCAGGCAGGACTCGAAACTCCACGGCGAGCAACCGCGCGCTCCGCAGCGAGGTGCTTTCGACCGCTCGGCTACTCCACCGCGGCTTTTAGTATATAAGATTGAGCACATGAGTAATGCAATAAAAATACATTTGCTGAGTTGCCACAAAAAAGGGTTAACTTTGACCCCTTCCACAGTAACTTAACGTTTTCACAAATTAAAGTGTTCATAAAAATAAGTGACGTATGAACTGCCAAATTGCCCGTTACATTTACTTTATTGCCATTTTCATACAAAAATACCATCAAAATTTCCGACGTTTCCGGTTCTTTCGTACAAACCTTGTCCTGGCAATTACGGATATAACGTCAGCAACAAAATCAGCCAAGAGATGGTGTGGCCTGGCGTCGAAGCCTGCTGTGATGACCGCGCGGTCCCAGGCGCCATGTCAGGCCATTCCCATGGGAGGTTCAAGTCCTCCCTCGCGAGTGGGTGAGCGTCTGTGTATTGTCTTTAGGTTCATTTAAGTTCGTCTAACGACTGATGTCCGTAGTAGTCTGGTTGCAATACCTATACGAACATTTTTAAATTTGAATTTATTTATATGCTTCTCCGTTCAGATGTTGTGACTAGTTTCGGAACACTGCATCCATTTTCAACCCTTTATCCCGGTGCATCAAATCGACTTAAATTTTAAAATTATAACTGAAAAATTTGTTTTTGCAAATGTATGCAACCAGCGCATATTATGGCTAAATTAGTCAATTACTCCATTCTCTTTCACAGTATCACATTCTTCCGATACAACAATAGACAGAAAAGAAGAAGAAACAGTGTTGGATTTGAATACAGAACGCAAAATTTATAATTACGAGCATAACCGTTACGCTTCGAAGCAACTTTCGTAAAAGTTGCTCCAGCAGATAAAGTACAACCAAACGTCGATCGTCTTTTTGATTGGCACCTAACTCGAAACAGTTCTTATATTCAACCTCCCAAGCTGCCCATTAACATGACAACTGCAAGAAAAATGTGCATAATGATATGTGGAAAGTGAGAAGGGCGCAAATTTCATTTACTTATACCGAGCGAGGTGGCGCAGTGGTAACACACTGGACTCGTATTCGGGAGGACGGTGGTTGAAATCCACCTCCAGCCATCCAGATTTACGTTTCCCGTGATTTCCCTAAATCACTCCCGACAAATGCCGGGATGGTACCTCTGAAAGGGCACGGCCGATTTCCTTCCACATCCTTACCCACACCTACCGAGCGTAAGCTCCTCTCTAATGACCAAGCTGTCGACGGGACGTTAAACTCCAAACTTCCTTCCTTCCTCCTCATTTACTTATACACTCGAATTAATTTGAATCCGAACTGTGTCTTCATAGGTGCACACTTTTCCTGTGTCGGCCGCGGTGGCCTAGGGGACTGCGGCGCGTCAGTCATGGTCAGCACGGCCACTATGGTCGGGGGTTCTAATCCCCCCTCGGGCATGGATATTTGTGCCGTCCTTAGCAGTAGCCAGTTCATAATTAGTTTGTAAGTTTAGGGACTGATGACACCGTAGTTAAGTCCCATAAGCTCTACAAACAATTGAATTGAACAATGTTGGTAACTAATAAAAGTGTCGATTTGGAATTGCAATGTATTGGGTGGAAAAAGACTGAATCAAACACGCAGTCCTTACTTAAACACGCGTATTGTAGATAAATGTTTCTAAATATAGACTATAATTAGTCTGTTAACAAATACGAGCTAGGGTTAAGTATAAATGTAGGTATATTTTACTTTAAACGGAATTGTCATCTTTCATATTTTCGGCACGTAAAACTCGGGATGTTTCTGAAAAATCTAAGACGTCCATAAACGCATCAACTCTCGAAAGGTTTCCGATACCGACCTCCACAAATTTCTTTTCCATTTATACATAAACGTTGTAAATGCGTTTTCCATCTCAAGAACTAAACTGGAGGTAGAAAAAGTTCGAGAAAAGCTGTTTTCGTAATCATAATATATATAAAAATTGAGGTGTTATCGCTATATTTTAATCTGCAGCCAAAACTACACATAGTAACGAATAGTGTTTGTATGTGGTAGTTGGTATCAGTCTCCCATTGTGCACTATGGTGGTAGGAGGTTGATAAAGATAAGAGGTGGAAAATATGGGAGTTGGAAGTAACCGACTTACATAAAATTGTACGTGTGGGTGACAATATTTTGTTCTTCAGCAAAACTGCACAATGGAGACGAACGATCTCTCTGTGTTGTCGTAGTACAAAGTCTCCCGTTGTACACCATAGCAGTTCCGTGTCGATAGCTATAAGAGGGTGGAAGATATAGCGGTTGAAAGTCGTCAGATTATATAAAATTCGGACTGAAACCAGCGATGACTTTTGACACTATAATTGCAAAGAGATTATATACAGCGCAAGGTGATGCACATTCTTCAGTTGTTTTTCTGCAACAAACGTACGAATAAAGAAACATAAGTGTATATTGCAGTTTGAAAACTAAAACTACCAAGATAGATGTCAAAGCATAAGAAAGAAATCTCGCGTTCTCGATCCGTTTCCAAAAGACAGAAACCGACGTTGAAAAGTGAATCTACGGACGATATAAACTTGAAATTTGAAGACGTTGTTTATCGTACACTATAGGCATTAGCTCATTTCCGATATTCCCATCTCTAAGGGGTGAAATAGGGGATGAACGGTTATTTGGAAATACGTTGCTATTCAGGCAATTTTGAAGCAACTAATACAAAACTTCGGATTTAGGTTTTTGATTGGAATTTTAAAAACATGTATTTCGATATTTTTGGAAATTGAAGAATTAAACGCCGCGGCAGAGCAGCCGAGAGCATTGAGGCGCTATGCTACGATGCGCGAGGCTGTTCCCCGTCGGGGGTTTGATTCCCCGCCTGGGGCATGGATGTTTGTGCCGTCTTTAGTGTAAACTAGTTGATAACTAGTTTGTAAGTTTAGGGACTGATGGATCCGCAGTTAAGTGCCAAAAGCTTTACAAACTTTTGAAAATTTAAAGAATTAAACGGATGAAATAAGGAAAAATCTTGTAAGGGTGCTGCTAAGACTATTTTGATGCTAAAAATGCAAAAATTTGGATTTGGGACCACGGTTAGAATTTAAAAAAAATGTGTTTGGGGATATTTTGAATGATGCCATCGATGGTACAATAGTTGGTGGCAAGTTGTATCAAAATAGTTCATAAGGAAAGCATTTTTAAAGCTACATCTATGAAAATTTACGTTTAGAAGTAGAAACAACAAATTCAGGCCATCCAGTTTATAAGTGCGAAGCAGCGGGAATTAAACCAGTACTGGTCTAACACACATAGGCGTGTAGCTTCGTCTTCCTAATGTTGTGTAACGTCACTAGAGCTTCAGCAAAGAACAGAGCGTATTCCATCACGTGACCTATTCTTGAAATTTAGTGATGTTTTTAAACTTAATTTCAGAAAAAAATTCTATTTGCTCGTTATAATAATTCAGAATAACAACAGTTCGGACCATATTTCTAGGACATGAAAACAGCCTATTATGTCGGGTATATAGGTCTTCAGAGTGTATAATTTTCATATTTAAGTGGCACATTACGTCTATGGAGAGCTATCGAAAATTTGTATAAACCACATTTAATTCAGCCAAACCTCTAATTTATTTAATTTTCTGTTTTTTTTTTTTTTTTTTTTTTTTTTTTTACCGGTTTCGATGATATATGTCATCACCTTCAGAAAATAATTTTATAATTTTCTCCTATTTTAGATAAAATAAAGAGTTACTCGTGAAAATATAATATAAGAAGAAGAACATTGCCAAACGATTAAAATTCTCATCACCAAAGAGGATCGTCATGTGCATTGCACAATTAAAATTTTTATATTTTCTTGCCACAAGTAATAAAGAGACTGAAATGTATAATTTTTGTAATATTTCGTCCCTGTATTGTATCCATGATGTTATATTCTAGAATTCGGGTCTCTCCAAAGACGCAGGATTTTAATTCAGGGAAGTGAAACAGAAACCGAACAGAGGATCGTCGAGAAAAGGTGTGTCAGAAATGGTGGATGCACAGACAAGGTAAGGAAGTAAAACGTCCTTCGACTGGCTGCTACCTAGTGCCACGTTGGAGTTGCTGGAGGCACGGCGTGAAATCTTCACCTGCGGTCGTCGCTAAGAGCTCGGTACGGGATTCTCAGGAGAAATCCTTCAGGCCGGAGTTGACGGCGGAATCCGCCAAGTCGCAGAGACGCAGAACTTGAGCCATAACACTGCGTCTGCCTGGGGGAGACGAGAGTAGACCAGACCGGTCTAATTGCGGCGATGGCGGACCAGCAGGAAACTTCTGGGCGCCGCGTTGGTTCCGTACTTTGGCAATAGGCAAACATTCAGGACCGCAGCAAAGTTCTTCGTACAGTGGCTTGCAATTTACACAAACACTGCTGTCGTCATGTGAATTTCCGAATAAAATAAAATAATTACATTAATAAGTAGGGGAACGACGGCTAGTATGGGCCAGTTAAGGAAAAATGTAAATTACACTCCTGGCCATTAAAATTGTTACACCAAGAAGATGACGTGCTACAGACGCGAAATTTAACTGACAGCAAGAAGATGCTGTGATATGCAAATGATTACCTTCTCAGAGCATTTACACAAGGTTGGCGCCGGTGGTGACACCTACAACGTGCTGGTATGAGGAAAGTTTCCAACCGGTTTTCTCATACACAAACAGCAGTTGACCGACGTTGCTTGGTGTAACGTTGTTGTGATGCCTCATGTAAGGAGGAGAATGCGTACCATCACGTTTCCGACTTTGATAAAGGTCGGATTGTAGCCTATAGCGATAGCGGTTTATCGTATCGCGACATTGCTGCTCGCGTTTTTCGCAATCCAATGACTGTTAGCAAAATATGGAATCGATGGGTTCAGGAGGGCAATACGGAAAGCCGTGTTGGATCCCAACGGCCTCGTATTACTAGCAGTCGAGATGACAGGCATCTTCTCCACATGACTGTAACGCATCGTGCAGCCACGTCTCGATACCTGAGTCAACAGATGGGGACGGTTGCAAGACAACAACCATCTGCACGAACAGTTCGACGACATTTGCAGCAGCATTGACTATCAGCTCGGAGACCATGGCTGCGGTTAACCTTGACGCTGCATCACAGACAGGAGCGCATGCGATGGTGTAGGGGAGACCGGGGCTAGTTGTTACAAAATTTTTTGGAATCTCGTATACCTCGACACAAAACACGTATATCGATTGGACTGATGCCAAAAGTTAGCCCATTATTTAGTCTTCACAATGAAATTTTTGTCATAAATTTAAGCTCAGATTGTTAAGCTCTATATCAACTTTTTTGCTAACTTGTATGATGTAACAACCTACCCCACTGTTGGGCATATTGTTACATTAATGGGGTTAGTTGTTACATAATAATTAAGAAAAAATATATTTTTGGTTCCATAACACAGAAAGTTCATTATCAGAGCTACAGTTTTTACAAATAAAAAAAAAGTCATGTTTGGCATACCTATCATGTGCCCACCTTTTACATTTTGTGCACTGTAGCCATGTGGTTGGTGGTCTTGACAGAGAGTATGGTTCCATACACTAAATACACACGCAGTCGTCTTCCTCATCAGATGATTCTACGATCTCACATTTCCGTTTCCACGTTTTCGCTTTCTTGTTTTTATTTTTCGGCGTCAACGCCAGCGGTCGTCTTGCAGGTTTCTTTTGTCTATTTGCCTCGGCTGTCAATGCTGCTTTTACTGGTGAATCAGTCAGGATATCACTCACTCGTTTATTCCTTCTTACTGTTTTCTTGCGGGCAGGAGCTTTCGGGAAAGGCCTCAGTTCTTCTGGTGGCACATGTGTGTCTATGGATTTTGCAGAACCAACTGTTGAGTTGCAAGGCGTCGGACTTGATTCCACACTTATTGATGTGCTGAGAACGCCATCCCCTACTGAGTTCTTAAGAGACACAGAAAGCAAAGTTTCATCTTTCCTGTATGGGCGGTCCGTCACGGCAGAGCGCAAAAATTCATCGTCTGTAAAAATGTCTCTGTTAAATGGCCATATTCCAGTCACTTGAAATCCAGCCTTGATGTTCCTTGGCATAGCAGCGCTAAGCAAAGATTGTTTTACTATAAATGGAATGTTATATATGGTCATAGTGTTTCCAGCATTGTTTTTCATCCAAGCATCATAATTACGCATTATACCTGTTGATAAACATAATTGCTAACATTAAGGGAAACAAAAAACTCTTTGGGGCAAGTTGCTGTCGGCCGCGGTGGCCGATGAGACTGAGGCGCTCCAGTCACAGTCTGAACGGCCACTACGGTCGGGAGTTCGAATCCCCCTTCGGGCATGGATATTTGTGCTTTCCTTAGTCTTAGCTAGTTCATAAGTAGTTTGTAAACTTAGGGACTGATGACCCCGTAGTTAAGTCCCATAAGTTCTACAAACATTTGAACATTTGATTTGCAAGTTGCTACACCTTAACAACTTGCCCCTGCGCCTTTGTAACATCTGACCCCATGCTACGCCATTTTCCCCTATTGTCGAAAACAACAATATAAAATTTTTGTTTGGGAGTTTAAAAAAAATGTTCAAATGTTTGTAGAGTTTATGGGACTTAACTACGGGGTCATCAGTCCCTAAACTTACAAACTACTTATGAACTAGCTTATCCTAAGGACGGCACAAATATCCATGCCCGAGGGGGGATTCTAACCCCCGACCGTAGTGGCCGTGCAGACCGTGACTGGAGCGCCTCAGTCCCCTCGGCCACCGCGACCGGCGTTTGGGAGTTTAAGGTATACTACTACATACCTGAATGTTGAACGCTGATATGTTGCAAAATTTAAAATGAAATCAGCAATTTCCTGTGAACTATGAAGAAATTCACAGAGAGTAAAAAAATTACTCCAGCACACGAAAAACACGTTTTCTGTCACTAGCACCTTATTACCAATTGACGGCTGATATAGTTAGGATGGGAGGAGGGAGTTTCTTAGTGCTACCATCTGGCGAAGCAACGAGTAAACTGTTCTGGCGCGGAAATTTTTATTGTCAAGTAACAACTTGCCCCGTGTAAGAACTAGCACCGGTCTGCCCTACGCAACGACGAACCTGGGTGCACGAATGGCAAAACGTAATGTTTTCGGATGAATCCAGGTTCTTTTTACAGCATCATGATGGTCACATCAGTGTTTGGGGACATCGCGGTGAACGCACATTGGAAGCGTGTAAATCTCATCGCCATACTGGCGTGTCACCCAAGGTGATGGTACGGAGTGCCATTGGTCACACGTCTCGGTCACCTCTTGTTCTCATCGACGGCACTTTGACCAGCGGCCGATACATTTCAGATGTGTTACGATCCGTGGCTCTACCCTTCATTCGATCCCTGCGAAACCGTATATTTCAGCAGGATAATGCACGACTGCCTGTTGCAGGTCGTGTACGGGCGTTTCTGGATACGGAAAATGTTCAACTGCTGTCCTGGCCAGCACATTCTCCAGATCTCTCACGAATTGAAAAAGTATGGGCAATGGTGGCCGAGCAACTGGCTCGTCACAATACGCCACTCACTACTCTTGATGAACTGTGGTATCGTGTTCAAACTAAATGGGCATCTGTACCTGTACACGCCATCCAAGCTCTGTTTGACTCAATGCCCAGGCGTATCAAGACCGTTATTACGACCAGAGGTGGTTGTTCTGGGTACTGATGTCTCATGTAATCACATGTCAGTTCTAGTATAATATATTTTTCCCATGAATACCCGTTTATCATCTGCATTTTTCTTTGTGTAGCAATTTTAATGACCAGTAGGGTACATCAGCAGCTGTCCTCGCAAGTAGTCAGTGACATGCTGCGTTACGTGTGGTTCGCTGCTGGACTGTGCGATAAAAGAAGATTTATGGAGACATTAAAAAGCACCATGTAACTGCTAAAGGGCGGCGTTCATGATATGCGCAACATTCGGTCAAAATTATTGCTTCCCCTGTTTCTTCGATCAATATCAGCCCGGTACATGTGAATGATCAATTGCCAAAGAATGCAAGTATCGATTCACATACACGCCGTCCCCAAGTTCGCGTTAACTACAGTCCCTTTTTTAAATGTTTGTAGTCTCGAATTTCATCCAATGCCCTTTCTTTTTATGCTTATATAAATTAATAAATTGATCTATATGATGTTGCGGTTAATTGTGTCGTCAGTCTACATATACACCAATACTCTGCAAACCACTGTGAAGAGCATGACAGAGGGTACGTCCCACTGTATCAGTTATTAGGTTTTTTTTTTTTTTTTTTTTTTTTTTTTTTTCCGTTCCATTCACGTATTGAGCGTGGGAAGAATGATAGTTTAAATGCTTCCGTGCGTGCTGTAATTAATGTAATCTTGTCCTCACGATCCTTACGGGAGCAATATGTAGGTTTACGCACTGCCAAAGAACTGAAAAAATTTGCCTCCGGGTGGTGTCGAGCCCGTGACCTTCCAATACGAAATACACCGCTTCCTAAACACGCTCTCACAGGGATAGGTCATAAGGTGCATGTGGTGATAGATCCGTATCAAACTTCCTTTTATTTCCTAAACGCTCAGCCATCTGGAG
This sequence comes from Locusta migratoria, assembly GCA_026315105.1. Classification (NCBI taxonomy): domain Eukaryota; kingdom Metazoa; phylum Arthropoda; class Insecta; order Orthoptera; family Acrididae; genus Locusta; species Locusta migratoria. The sequence goes on along the minus strand of CM048746.1, from coordinate 70,902,621 downwards.
TTCCCACTTGGGGCACTTTCGAGTCTCACCACGCCCTACATGTGCCATAAATGTGGACGAATTCGACGATGATGAGTAGGCGTCCTCTCCTTGTCAGATGTAAGACATAGGAATTACATATGCATACTAACTCTGCCAACCACATTCAAGTGCCTCGCAGAAGATTAATCGAATCGCTTCCATAATATTTTTCTTTGGATGTATTCTCCGACAGCGCGCGCAAAAAAAAAAAAAAAAAAAAGATTAATTGTCACTTTTCATTATTTACGGTCATTGTTTCAAATTTTCGCACCACCAATAAATATCTAAATCGTTTTGAAATTGTTTTTGATCCTCTGAAATTTACCAATAGATGACATCAACCGCTAGCAGTTTACGTGATCTACTCAGATTGTCTCGTAAATCGTTTATAAAGAAAAGAGTATAATGACTCCTAAAAAATTTCCATGGGGAACGCCAGACATCACATCTGTTTTATTCGATACCTTCCGTACTGTGTCCTTTCTGACAAAAAATCGCGAATCAAATTGCACAATTGCGACGATATTCTTTTAGCACACCATCTGTTAACAAGCCTTTTGTCATGTTCAGAACAATACTTTCTGAATCCCTGTTGTCAATAGGTCGTTCTCTTCAAGGTAGTTGATGTTATTTGAAGAAAATATATGTTTCAACATTCTGCTGCAAATGGACGTTAATGATATAGGCCTGTAATTTTGCGGGTCACTCCTATTGTCTTTCTTGAATAATGAATGATCTGTGCAGCTATCCAATCTTTGGGTACAGAACGTTTGTTGAGCGAGCGGTTGTATATTATAGCTAGATATGGAACTATTGCGTCAGAATACTCTGAAAGGGACGTAACTGGTATACAATCTTTACAATTTTAGCAGTAAGTCTAGCTTTTGTTAAATGATTTAATATGCTTTAATACTTGTAGAGTATCTACTTCTAGATTACGCATGCTGGCAGCTGTACGTGATTCTAATCGTAAAATATTTACTTTGACTTCTTTCGTGAAGGAATTTCTGAAGGTTGTGCAAACACATGCTTTAGCAGCGCTGTTATCGGTACCATCAGAATTACTATCGCGTTGTGGAGGCACTGATTCTGTTTTGTTACTAGTGTTATGTTACTATTAGCAGTATTTCTTTGGCTTTTATAGTAAATTACGAGGTAGTGTTCTGCTGTGGAAAATATTATAAACTTCTCGCATTGAAGAACACGCTAAATTTCAACGTTTTGTAAAATATTGGAGATTTTTCCGTCTGTTTAAATCCGGCCCGATTTTTTCTTTGCTTCTGTTTTCTGCACAATGAGGGGTCGACTCTGTCTTTTGTAAATTTATAAAACTCTCGATTGCTGGGTATTATTTCATTGAATGTAAGCCACATCTGAACTACACTAACATGTCCTGTTTCGAAAGCCGAAAGTGAATTTTTATTTGCTGTTTTGAATAGATATATACTAGTTGATCCGTGCGAATAATTTGCACTCTATCTTGATCAGTCAGAGATAACTAAAATAGTAATGAAGAAAAGGCAGATGCAAATATGTATGTATAAAAGATATTAATAATATTGCACGCACTGTAAAGTAAATGGGAATCGATAGTCAAATAATTATACGTTGTAATAGTAAGCGGTACTTACCTGTGACGATGAACGTTGAGGTGATTCAGTTTATTCGTGCATTACACAAAGCTTACTTCAACAAAGTGAACGATTCCAACAACTGTTATGCATCCACGTGTGAAACGGTAATCTCGTAATAAACTACGTTACGTAAAGAATCTAAACAACTGCAAGAGCTGTCGTGATACTTAAAATTATTTGTGATTTTTTTGTCGTTACATCGACGTGTATAACCGAAATCGTGTGCCAAACTATGCTTGCCTCAAAGAATGTCTCTGGCTTCCGTAAAGAATACAACTGCTAGAGCTGTCGTTCATGTTAGGTAAAGAGATTGTCAATAGATGGCACCTTCTACAGTGCTTTTATATCTGCCGCGCAAAATAAGTTGATACTCGGCGCGGAGGCTGAAGGAAGCAACCGTAAATACATGTCCCATTTACGATCGTTCGCCGGATATCAACTTAGATTGTACGAACACTGAATTTTTTTTTCAAAATATTTTTTTAAAGCAATAACTTTAAACTATGTGTATTTTTTGTAATTAAGTAATACGGGAGATACGGCGTACCCACAAAAAACACCGATGAGGAATAATATATATGATTGTATTGGGGGGTTTCGATAGTTAGTCTCGCTACGACGACTCTGTAGGTTAGGTTAGGTTAGGTTAGGTTAGGTTAGGTTAGGTTAGGTTAGGTTAGACATCACCAAAAGTTACACTGTAACCCTTTGGTTTTATAGTATGAAATATGAATTCCACACGGTACTGTCGCAACTTCTTATTCTTTTTCGTATTATGCTCGTCACATATTTCGTCAGAAGTTGGGCTAGAACTTGCATTGAAATTTTTCATTTCCTTAATTTTATTTTTCCAGAGGAGATGCAGCTCTACTGTATTATTATATGATGGCGTCTTCTTGGATAAATATTCCTGAGGTAAAATAGTCCTACCGCGACGGAGCGGCCGAGTGCATTGAGGCGCTATGCTACGATGCGCGAGGCCGTTACCCGTCGGGGGTTCGAATCCCCCATCGGGCATGGATGTTTATGCCATCTTTAGTATTAGCTAGTTCCTAAGTAGTTTGTACGTTTATGGACTGATTATCCCGTAATTAAGTCCCATAAGCTCTACAAACATTTTGAAAATAGTCCCCCATTACGGGCAGGGACTACTCAGGAGGGTGTCGTCATCAAGAAAAACAAAACAGGCATTCTAAGCGTCGGATCATGGGATGATCTAGTCTTAATCGCGTAGGTAAGTTAGAATTACGCCAAATGTTCGTTTTTAAGCTTGTTGGACCAAACTGCTATGCTCATCAGTCGTTGGACTTAGAAACTACTGACACTAAGGATAATACATACACCAACGCCCGAGGGAGTACTCGAACCGCGCGCTCCGCAGATAGATGAATTAATTCCCTTAATGTTTGTTGTTGCATGAGTCCTTCCTAGACTCAGTTACGATGGTTACAACTTCATACGAGTTCTGATTTCGTCATTAGTTTCTTAGTCAATGGTGTAATAAGTTGCTCTCCTTGAATATGAAATACCTGTCATCCATCAGTTGCCGTGACAGCAGATATTTCAGCTGTTACTTTGCGTAAAATATTTTTCTTTTCCCTTATTTCGGTGATATGTATCTGAAACAAAATACCCTATAATATCTTATCAAAAGCCACCCTGAATTCACGGGATGATAAAAACTTCATCATCCTGTACTCTACGGTTTCGTATGTCAGTTGTTTGTTCAAAAGAGAAATACAATGAGACCTCTACAACCTGTAATCCAATAAACCCGACAGTCCGGCATGCACCGTGAATATTCCAGTATTTTTAACTCTGCGCGTTTGTCAATACCGTCGGAAACCTTCTGGAAACATCGCCTCGCCTCGTCAATAACAATATTGTCTGCCTCACTCAGCGATTATGTTTTCACCGAGATAAACAAGATATACTGATAGCTTGGTGCTGGTAGTTTTCGAGAGATTTACTGTCGCGTATTTGTTCGTACTGCAAGTTAGAGCAGTCTTTAGATTTATAGACTGTGGTTTATTTTAACAGTTGGCGACCGCTACTACAGTCAGTCTTATAATAGCAGCTGACCCCATCTTTCTACAAGAGCGTCAATTTTCGTAATTAACTTTTCTGCATTTTTCTCAGTAATTAATTCTTAAATATCGTGCTTGCTTTTGTTTCTATGTGCTTTATTCTAGCATATTTGACACATATTGTAAATTTAGTCAGTCTTTAGAGTTTCGATTGACATTAGTTTGACTAATTTTCTTTAAATACCAGCCGAATTTGCACAGAAATAATGTCGCTTTTATTTTTGATTACCGGTGTCGCTACGTAGAAATTGCCGTGCGCTCTAAGGCACCTTGTTGCCGCTGCCGCCCGTGGTAGGTTAAAGTTCTTCCTCGGGCATGGGAGTGTGAGTTGTCCTTAGCATTACTTAGTGTAATGATTTTAAAAGTGTTTTTTTTCGTCAACAGTTGCAATATAATTGTTTAATAACATGTTTCGATCACTGGGATCATCTTCAGATCTTATAGTTGCGTCCGCAACTCGTCTGGCTGAGTACTAATTGGTAGTCAATTAGTACCCAGCCAGACGAGTTGCGGACGCAACTATAAGATCTGAAGATGATCCCAGTGATCGAAACATGTTATTAAACAATTATATTACAACTGTTGACGGAAATAAACACATTTTAAATAACATAGTGCAGTTGCGGACACTCTCCAATCGATCATGTCGACTACAATGTTAGTGTAAGTAGTTTGTAAGTCTAGGGACTGCTCTGACCACTGTACCACTGTAGTTTGGTCCATAACCTTACATACATTTGCACATTTTTTAGCGGTTTCGCATAATTTAGTCCATTTTAAAATGCACGAAGTTTTTTTTTTTGTCTTTACGGTCTGCAACGTTATGTATGTCTTGTGACAGAATTGTGCAAATGAAGTTCAAATGAAATTCAAACGGCCGTAATCTTTCGATGTTTCATAATTTTTATCCGCCTTCTTGATGGATGATTTCAAATACTTTTCTAGGTATTATTTTTCTTTTCTTTCTGTTTTAAGTTTATTGAAATCATCCACCAAGCAAATATTGCAACAATGACTGATAAACCAACTGCATGAAAGCGTATAATATACGTGGTTGAATTGTCAATAAAGCTGTCAAAATAAAATAACAGACCATACTTCGAAATTAAATAAAAAAATCTAATATATTTCGAAATAAAAACCGATATTAATGCAATAAATTTGAGGTAAGAACGTGAACAAGATATGTAGACTGTGTATTCATCATTTTTTTATTTTTAGTGTTAATAATTTAGTCATAAGTACTGGTTCAATTTTTCTGTTTCATAGTGGGAAACTTTATTATTGTGTTTAGTTCACACAGGCGTAAGAGGGCAGTGCAGTGCAGCGTTGGAGCGCCTCTAATTGTATCCGCTGTTTTCTGCACAACGTAATTACAGTGACAAACACACCCGACGTTTCCGACGCAGCGCAGCATATGGAATCTGTGACTACAAGGCCGTTACAGCACCAATACATACAGCTGTAAATTGGAATATCGAATAAGGTAGGAAAACTTTTCTGTTTAGCACATGTGACAAGAGACACATTAACAGAATAGTTGAGTGTTCAATACAAACGATTCGTCGCTAGCATCGGTGGGCAAAATAATGTTCAAGAGTATCGTTCAATACGCTTTAGGCAAGTGTGATACGTCTGAAATAAGAGATGCCAAAGATCCAACATGGTTCAATAACAGAGTTAGAAAACTGCCACGAAAGTAAAGAGAACTTCTCTGCAAATATAAACGTAACCGATGTCTTCCAGATAAACAAACATCATACGAAACAAAAATTAGCTTAAGGAGGACCATGCGAGAGGCTTTCAACGAAGAAAAGGAAAGGTGTATATATCGCCTAGGCAGAGAGATAGATTAGATATGATTCCATAGATCGTCTTCAGGAGATCCTCGTGGATGCAAAACATGTCAATTTTTTAACAATCTAGTAATATATTAATACTTATACAATTACTTATATTTTTTACAAGCTGGTAATAATGCTAATAGTATGAATACAGATACATGCATCATTTGATTCTATTTAAGAATTCGTCAGTAGAGTAGAAGGAGTTGGTCACTAGAAAGTCATAAACTGATCTTTATTTTTAGCTAAATTTTTCAGGGTTATTGGTAAATTATTGAAAATATGTGTTCCTGAGTAATGGAGCCCTATTTGAACTAAAGTGCTTTTAAGTCCTTGTGTAGATCATTTTTGTTCCTGGTATTGCATCTATGAACTGAGGTGTTTTTTGGGAAAAGGGATATTTTTATTTATGACAAATTTTACTAAGCAATAAATATACTGAGAGGCAGTAGTTAATATGCCCAGTTCTTTGAAGAGGCTTCTACAGGATGTCCGTGAATTTACTCCACAAATAATACGTACTACACGTTTTTTGGACTCTGAAGGTTTTGATTGACTTGAAGAGTTAACCCAAAATATTATACCATATGACATTATGGAATGAAAGCAAAGTATGCAAGCTTTTTTTATTTTTATGTCTCCTACGTCTGTTACCACTTGTATTGCAGATACAGATTTTTTACGTCGTTTCTACAGTTCTGTGGTGTGCTCCTCCCAACTGAATTTATTATCAAGCCCAGGATTTTACTACTGTCAACCTTTCTATCTGCTCTTCTTCATACTTTATGCAAATGCTGGATGTAAATCTCTTACATGTTCTGAACTGCATGTCGTGAGTCTTTTCAAAGTTTGAGAAACTGCTTGTCTAGAATTTTTGAGAATGCCGGTAAAAGTGAAATCGGTCTGTAGTTTGATGGTACCTCTTTGTCCCCTTTCTTGAATAGAGGTTTAATATCCGCATATTTTAACAATTCAGGAAATGTTCCTATTATAATAGACTGGTTACACAAATAACTTAAAATTGTGCTAAATTCATAACAACACGCTTTATTTTGACGATATTTCATCGTAAACAGTAGAATGCTTTGTTTTAAAGATTTTACTATGGAAGTTATATTTTGTGGAGAAGTAAGTGACATTTATTAACCTGAAGATATATGTAAATGCTTGTTTCAAGTATTCAAGGGCAGTATTTACTGACCCTGACAATCTCGTACTATCAGTAATAGATATAAAGTACTTGTTAAATAGATTTGCCACAGTATGCCCATCAATTACTAACGTATAATCTACTATTAATGCTACCTGCTTCTCTTCTTTCCTGGTTATACCAGTCCACTCTTTCACTAAAACCCATATTGTTTTTATTTTGTTGTATATTTTTCTCATAGTGCATTTGATTCGGTGTTTGAATTTTTTTTTTTTTGATATTTTACAGTATTCATTATATTTACGTTACTGATAATTCACCCTGTATCTGTCCAGATTTAGTCCCATACAGGAAAGTTGGGAGATTGAACGGTGCAGACATAACTTATTATTGATACTGACGTCCATCTTGCAGAAGAGATTAAATCGTATCTGATCCGCTCACTGCATTAGGTTTGCTACATCTCGATTCCAGTTCGTTGTTGTCAGTCTCCATCATCATCATCATCATCATCATCATTAGAGACTGATCCTGCCTTTTAGCGTTCAGTCTGGAGCATAGTACCTCTAATAACATTCCTCCATGATCTTCTATTCAATGTTAACATTGATTCCTCGTTAAGCCTTTTACTTCAAAATCATTCTGCACACAATCTGAGTACTTTCTTCTTCGTCTACCTCGACTCTTCTTACCCTGGGCTGTCAAGCTCATGAGTCTCTTAGGTAACCTTGCTTCCCCCATGCGGGTAAATGACCCCACCATCTCAGCCTTTTCGCTCTAACTGCTTCACCTATAGTGTTCATTTCCTGTTTTTCACATTATGGACACCCTCCTTCCAATGTTCCCATCTATTAGTGGCTACAAACATTCTTGATACTTTAATATGAATAAGGTAACTGTATTTACGCACCTATCTCTCCCATACAACAAAGTTGGTCGACATAGAGCGATGCACCGCTTAGTCTTGGTACTTACTTTCTTCTTGCAGAAGAGAGTAGATCTTAGCTGAGCACTCACATTCATTAGCTTTTCTACACCTTGATTCAAGTTCTTTCACTATGTTGCCATCCTGTCAGGAAATACAGTCCAGCTACCTAAAACTATCTATCTGTTCTATGTTTCTCCTATTTGGCATTCAATCTGTTTATATGTTTCCCACAGACATTACTTTCGTTTTGGAGAGGCTGATCTTCATTCCATAACCCTTACACATCTGGTCGAGCTCTGGGATATTAGTTTGCAACCTGTCAATCGAATCTGCCATTACAACTAAGTCATCCGCGTATGCAGGACAACTTATTTTCTTTTCACCTATTTTAAGCCCACCCTGACAGTTTTCAACATATGATGCCTTAGACAAAATAAACTGCATTTACTTGAAACTTTGCTCTTCCTAGTTTGTCATTTATATTATTGAGATTCTATGTTGGCCCACATGGTGTAAGTAGATGTTCCTGGAATAGTAAAACAACTTAAGTCACTAAACGAAAACAAATCTTCCGGGCCAGATAGTGTACCAACTAGATTCCTCTCAGAGTATGCTGATGCAATAGCTCCATACTTAGCTATCATTTACATCCGATCAGCGAAAGATCCGTACGCAAAGACTGCAAAGTTGTGATATTGGATTCACGTTTTATTTTATTTTATTATTTTTATTTTTTTGTTATTGAAAGGACACAGTTTGTTGTAATTGACGGTAAGTCATCGAGTAAAACAGAAGTGATATCTGGCGTTCCCCAGCAAAGCGTTATAGGTCTCCTACTCTTCCTTGTGTTTATAATTTAGGAGAAAATCTGAATAGCTCCCTTAGAATGTTCGCGGATGATGCTGTCGTTTATCGGTTATTCAAGTCAACAGGGGATCAAAAACAACTGAAAAGCGATTTAGACAAAATTTCTACATGGTGCGAAAATTGGCAGTTTACACTAAATAAAGAAAAGTGTGAAGCAATACATATGACGACTAAAAGAAATCCGCAGAAATTCAATTACACGATAAATCAGTCAAACCTTAAGGTCGTAAATTCTACCAAATACCTAGAAGTTACAATTACGAACAATTTGACTGGAGAGAACACCTAGAAGAATATTATGGGGAAGGCGAACCAAAGATTACGTTTTAATGGCAGAACGCTTCGAAGATGCACCAGCTCCACCAAAGAGACTGCCTACATCACACTTGTGCGTCTGTGAGTACTGTTGGCCATTGTGGGACCCTCACCAGGTGGGACTGAAGGAAAATATTTTGTTTTATTTCATTATAGGGGGAAAGCGTCACGGAAATGTTGCACGAATTGGGGTGGAAATCATTAATAGAAAGACTTTATTCATTGCGGCGTGATCTGTTTGCGAAGTTTCAATCACCGACTTTTACTTCTGAATGTGAAAATATTTTGCCATCAACTACCTACATAGGCAGACATGACCATCCCAATAAAATAAGAGAAGTCAGATCGAAAACGGAACGATTTAGGTGTTCTTTCTTCCCACGCGCTGTTAGAGAATGGAACGGTAGAGAAAAATTACGAAAGTGGTTAATGAACCCTCTGCCAGGCACTTAAATGTGATTTGCAGGGTATCTGTGTAGCTGTAGATGTAGATGGTAGTGCGGATGTAGAGTTTCCTAGTGTTTCACAAATAATAATAATAATAATAATAATTTAAATAAAGTAATAAAAAAATCAACTTTGCTGAACATGGAGGCTTACATATGCAACGATGATGTACCCGTACAAGGAATTTTAAGAGATAGTGAATGAAGTTGGAGGAAGCGTTGCCAAACCCGGGCGGTGCCGTTGACACACACACACACACAGTGGACGGTACCACCACACCCATATCGCGCTCAATAGGGACGTTCGTCCCACGTTAGTTGCGTCTGGTCGAACTGACGTCGGCCACGCGTCTCATCGCGTTAGCTGTCGGTCCATGTCGCCGCGTCGCTCCACTCGCGCGTGCAACACACAGACACAACGCCCAGGCAGACGCGAGAGACGCACAAATGATCACCTCCAACAGATGTGCTGCTGACGTAACTCATAACGGCTGCAAGTCACTCGCGCTGCCAAACTATCGCCATCGTTAACAAAGGACACATCTTCGATGCCGTAAAACAGTAACGCCCAGCGACATCTAGGTGTGAGTTTAAGTATTAATTACAACATCTTGGTCGTTTTTCTCCATTTTATACGTATCAAACGACTAAGTACATCTACATCTACATCTACAACCATTAATTGACAAATAATCCTAACACCTATACAGAAATTTTTTCTCTTTCGTAAACGGCTTATCATGGCTTTGAAATTATTTGCTAAAAACAAGTGACAATGTGAAACTTCCTGGCAGATTAAAATTGTGTGCCGGGACCGGGACTCGAACCTGGGACCTTTGTCTTTCGCGGGCAAGCGCACTACCGACTGTGCTATCCCGACACGACTCACGATGCCGCCTCACAACTTTAGTTCCGCCAGTACCTCGACTCCTACTTTCCAAGTTTCATTCTGGAAACATCCCTTAGGCTGTGGCTAAGCCATGTCTGCACCATATCCTTTCTTCCAGGAGTGCTAGTCTTGCATGGTTTGCAGGAGAGCTTCTGTGAAGTTTGGAAAGTAGGAGGCGAGGTACTGGCGGAAGTTGTGAGGCGGCATCGTGAGTCGTGTCGGGATAGCACAGTCGGTAGTGCGCTTGCCCGCGAAAGGCAAAGGTCCCAGGTTCGAGTCCCGGTTCCGGCACACAATTTTAATCTGCCAGGAAGTTTCATATTAGCGCACACTCCGCTGTTGAGTGAAAGTTTCATTCCAAGTGGAAATGTGTGGAACGATTACTTTTAACTGTTTTACTTTTATGACAACCTTTCATTTTAATTTATTACGATTTTTTTGTAAACTTGTCATAAATGAAAGCGTTGTTTTATTACTTTGACTTCTCTAATTTGGTTATTCTGTTAATAAAAACTGTTATATTCGTAATACTGTGGAGGGCAGCACCCACTTTTGTTTTGAAATAGTGTTTGTGTAGATTGAAACAGTAGAAATGTCCAGTTGTCATACTTGGCGTGGTGTGAGTTATCCATATTAATAACATCGTCATTTAAAAACGTGGTATGTATAATTAATTAAAACTTTGTTATGTCTGCCACAATGGCATAACTGGTAGTTATGTAACATTTTCATGTAATAATAGTGTCTTTTTCTTGTACTTTTTAGCTTTGATAATGGCCAGTTATTGGCCGAAATCATGATTTGCTAATAAAGATTTTTAAAATAAGATCGACTGATAGCTGAAAATCTCAGAGTATTGGAAACATCACAGTCTTGGGGGGTGCATACCATGGAAAGTAACTATTGCCATAGCCGATAGAAACAAACGTATAAAAAGAGTCACTCAGAAAAGCACCGATAGTTTCTACATCCATCGGTACGTCCATACACATCTGTGTGTGTTTGTAGTAGAGGGTACTTTGTGAACTTTCTCATTTAGCAGCTCATTTGTAATATAATTAGGTAAGCTTCCGCGATAAGTCAGTTGACATAAATGTTTTCTGGGTATCATACCGCGTCAAATGTATTAACCTCTTAATACCCCTATATGAATTGCTTTTGAAAAACAATTATTTTTGCGTGGAAGATACTCAGAATGGTGCCATGTAATTTTTTCAGACTTTTAATTTTATTTTTTAAACAAATTTTCGGTATGTGTCAAATTTGGCACTTCGGAAAATAAGAATAATTGGACTAATTTTAAGTAAGTGCAAAGTTCGGGAATACCTAAAAAGTAGTAAGGTTAAAAAAGTCAGAGGAGATGTGGGAAATAGGTATAAGTACCATTAAAATTGACAACACACTTTAAAATCCGTCTGCTAATATATTTCGAAATGGTAAAGGTGGTATGTGATGTATTGAAAAAGTAGACTGCTGAATTAATTGCGAAACTAAGCACAATATTGGGTAGGATCGCCACAAAAATGTATCTGGTACAAACACTTGTCACAGAATCTTGTCATTAATAAATTCCTTAAAATAATTTATCATGGCCCTATTCGTATTAAACGTTAATTTATAAGAAATATTCTTATTATGGCTTATGTGAATCAAATCTTTTCTTGAAAATGTTGCAGTGTTCAGTAGCATGCTTGACTAAAATAAATCTGACTGCAAGAAAAAAATTCTACTGAATCATAAAACGTGAATTTATATCACCTGCGAGAATCTATTCTGCTGTATAAAATGTAATGACATGCACTTTCATATAATAATGACTTTCATCTTAGGAAGTATTGATTATTTGAGACAACAATCGTTAATATTCATTTATAATTTTCTGCTGAATCAAGAAAGGATTTATAAAAACTAATCAGCACATATCATAAGTTGAAAGAAAAGGGTTAGCCGACCAACTACTTGAGTGAAACAATGCTGCAAATAAAATTAAGAATTATTATTACGCATGAGCAGCCGTGTACATTACCTTACTTTTCAAAATATTACACAAAATAGCAGATACAAGAAGTGCTCTGGTCTGTCCTTCCAATAAACGATAATTATGAAGCACAATTTCGGTGTAGGATTGATCCAAACGACTCCTCAAAGTCACTACAAACAGCAACTGCTACTGTTGAACTTTACCAACACTACCGTACAACTGATCTCTCTCAACACTACCATTGAACTGATAGTACTGCAGAATATCCAACTGTCTAAATTGTTTGACAAAGAAACACCACATCCTGAGAAGTCTGCAATGTCAAAGACCAGAGATAAAACAGCTCAGTCAAACTTACACAAATTCCTATGATACATGTTTCATCGCTCCACAAATTCCAATGATACGTGTTTCAACTTCTTATACTGATAATTTATTGAGAATTGTGATTGTATGTCACCAAAAATTACAAACATGTAAATGTAAATCCACAAAGCAACCCTTTCCTTTATTGAAACGCAAGTGACCTCTGCATTTCCGGCACATAACAAATGTTCTCTGCTTGCAGACGGGGCTCTTGCATCTCTGTCTTGTTTCAACAACAGCTACCGAGCGAACATCCAACACTATCTCTCCTAACATTTTGAACACAGCTATTTATTTGAATATACGTTCTCTGCTTTGTTTGTTGATGTCCTTTCACTTTTAACTGGGTCGGCTGCTGAGTTTCAAAGAGACTCAGCGACTTTAGATCGGAAATTTAACACATTCATTACTCGCTGAGTGGGAATACCATTCCTTTTGCAGTCCCGTCGGGAGAGAAGCAAAACTTTGACAATAACAGTGTTGATGAAGTGAAAGAAAAATCTGAAACAAAACTTCCTTGATCTTAGATCCAGTAATAGCTGATGAGACCATCTACTAAGTCTACTCAGTCCATGAACATGTTGTAACTATTGTAGAGCAAGTGACCTCAATCTGAGGATGACCTGTTTGGTCAAAACTTGCTCAGTGTTGAGAGGGTGAGCAGATTCAAAAGTTAACACAAGGCATACCCTTCTATCATCCATCCATTTTACACCCCTAATATCTACCCTTCAACTGTTGTTTCTTTCTCCTCATAGAAACCACGCCCTTTTTCATCTTTCTATCAGTTTTGTAATCTGGGTTCTCATCTGAGTCATCCATAAAACCATCTTCGGTCTTATCAGAAAGTTACACTGATGTCTTCTTAGTCGACAATGTGACATTTGAAAAGTGTGAATTTCATTGTACACACTGCATGCAGTAATGTTTCAGTGCCCGATGTACCACTTCTTGCACACACCAATAGTTGGCAGTTTTATAGTGTATTCCGACTGTGACAAATCTTGCACAAATCAAGAAAAACCTCATAAAAATAAACTAAACATATGCCACGAACAGAAACTTCTTCATTGAACTGCGTAAACAAGAGCATATTTTACAAAAAAAGTGCTCACTTTTATTTTGGTTAGAACAGTTCTAAAAACTGGGAGGTTATGAGAAGCACGTCATTCTCTAAGATGATGCATTTGCTCACTAGCTGTAGTTCACAAAACTGCCATCAGGCAACAGAACGATACGATAGATGGTTAAAAACTGTTCCACATATGGCACAATGGGTTTATGTCATTTCTAAAATCATCATGAAATTACATGTATAAATTAGGTACGTGACAAATATAGCACGCTGGAAGTAAAGAGGTTCACAATCAAGGCTTCGGACAATGTCACAGTTTCTTCAGTATATATTGATTAGAGTTACTTGTTGACAGTGGCTGTATTTTGTCGTTACTGCGAACGAAGTGTGACATTACATTTCAAAATCTTCGATGTTATTGGTGATTTTTGGCAGAGGAGAGGAAACTTTATTATGATAGGATTTTGAGGTGGAGGGAGTGTGGATCAGCCACTGTCTGTTGCTTCTTGCATAGCGAGACATGATTGGTAGTCATCGGCGAATGAGGTGAGGGCTTCCGTTTCTCTCCTGCTGGCAGTTGCTTGCTGGTGACGCTCGCGTGTTGTGTTGTCAGTGCGGCCTGTTTGGCTGTGATGGCTGGTAGCCAGGAGGGGGGCAAGCCTGAGTCCATCACCTCTGTTCATGATGTTAGGATGTCTTAAAATTTCGATGGGTGCTCTTATCTTGCGTTTAACCATCCCCAGGTGTTAAAATTTCGATGGCTGTTCTTATCTTGCATTTAACCATCCCCAGGTATTTGGCTAGTATTCTGCCTTCGTTAAATTTTACCTTTTGTAGTAAGCTGGTGTTCGGCTACTGCAGATTTATTGTTGATGTTATCGAAGCTAGTATGTGAAGGATAAATATAAAACTAAATTTAAAGAAAGTCCTGTTTCATTTCGGGTTAAAACAAATAAACTTTTGTTCCAATGTTTTTTTATTCACTTTAAACTAGTTTTCGACTTAACAGGCCACCATCAGGAGCAACTGATAAGCGCCGACAAGATGTAGATGTATATGTATATGTAGATGTAGACAAGGAACAAGGATCTGCCTTGAGAATGTATGGGCAAATAAAAACCAAACCGAGTGTTTTGCTCAAGGCAATATAGAAGCAATTAATTAGCTAGTTATTTGATTTTCAAACATTTTAGTCAAACATGTAGATAAAAACAAGGTCTTACGATATGATATTCTTTCAGGAGTTTTCACTTCTCACGTTAGAGATGGTGTTCAATAATCTTTATTAACATTTGGTTTTATCTCTATGGTATTACTTATGTAGGGATTAGGTCTTAAAATTTGCGTATACCGCTGTTAGCAGGTCGTTAAATTCAGGTCCTATTGATAATTATTCGTGTGGACGTCCCTTAAGTTTTTAAGTTATACAGTCTCCCATCATTCCACGCTGGATGAGGAAATGTTATTGTCTCTTTGCATTATTGCATTTCGATACATAGAGGAAACATCCGATCCGACTTCGGTCTCAATATTCTCGTATTATTTTGCTAGGTATATTGTAGTGTTTCTTTGGCTAACACCGACTCCAAAAATATGACAATAATTGTAACTATATTATATTATTGTAATAACTTGATTGTCTTTTAAGTACTCTTAATATTTTTCATCTCATCTCATATATATTTTGATCATTGTTTGTTATTCATAGGTATGTGGTTAGTTTGATTTAAAGTGGGTGGGTACCTATCTATCTTCTTGCGTGGTAAACACATGGATCATACCTTCACATTGATGAGTAGAAAAAGTAAGTTAGTAATAGAAGTTGTAGAAGAATAAGCAATTTTTTTTTTTTACTTTTTAGTGCATATTAACACGTTCGCTGCCGTTCACGCTCTGGCGCGAGTAAACGTTACTTGAGTCAGGTGCCGCTCACGTTGTGGCGCGTGGTGCGACCCAACATCCTATTATGGGTTGTTGTAAACTGGCATCGTCTAATAAAGCTGTATACTCTGGTAGGCACTCAGGGAAGAGTATAAGTGATATGCACACGTTCGTGGTTCCAGATTTCCGCGTTTGCATTACCAGCTACGAGCCACACACGCTTCTCATGATTTATTTGACTCTTATGTAACCAAGCAAGCAAGCTTTTGATTACTTTAATTTTATTTCGATTAGTTTTCATATTATTCATACTTATATTGCTGATGATATAGAAATAAGCATAAGTTGTATGAAATACCTTGTATGTACTGTTTATATTGTTCATTTGTTGTTTTCACAGAAATACAAATGCAAATAAAAAACCATATAAAAAACTGAAAACTAAAACCAAAACATTCAGTGGCTTAAAAAATACGATCACGCTCCAGAGCGTGAAGTGGCACCTAGCATCATCGCGCCAGAGCGTGAACGGCAGCGAACGTGTTAATTTGTTTTGGAATAATTTTTATTTTTTGAAGCCTGTTTCTTTGTTAAAAAGTTTTGTTTATTATTTATTTTTAGTGAATCTGAAGTACACTAACTAATTGTTCTGACTATGGTTAGACCTGCTAAACGTGCTGCTCATGACACAGCGCCGTTTAAATGAAGCAAACGAAGTCAGGGAGAAATGCCTATCTCAACAGAGTAAATCTACGTCGAGGACAATTTCATAAGAGACTTGCGAAGAGCGCAAAAATAGACTTTCAAAAATGCGGCTTTAGATGGAAGAAGTTTTGAACAGGAAATTATTTGACCATAACGACGTTACAGTGGGTGACTCAAATATCCGGATAGCCTACAAAAGATTCGGCCGAGTATAGTTAATTTGTTCCTAAAAATTGAAGAGTTCCGTTA